>JAOEFI010000003.1:39705006-39720146 GCA_034621735.1 Anopheles plumbeus
TGGGGGGGGGGGGGGAGGGAAATGGAAGGCGGGAGCGAAAGTACACGGAATGAACTTTTAATGGAGTTTTGGGTTCTATTTGAGCAGCTGGCGGTTGGTGGCCGTGATGAGATTGCTAAAATTACCGGCGAGTGCTGGTGAGATTTTCCCGCGAACGCATCAGCACCACATGATGATAATTTAATGGACGGGTATGTCGTGGGTAGCACCAGAGAGGTGTGCTGGAATTTTTGCGCTAATCGACAACCCGACGAACCTCCTGGTTGAAAGAAACCCGCTGCTTAACCATGACTCTAAGCTATGGAATTTGTTTTTAGATTCCCTATTTATTTGCATTGCATCCTCGTGGAATTAGGGTGAAGTACTTTTATTCTCCATGCTGAAACAACACCCGAGACAAGCTGAACGAAGAGAGAAAACAAAACAAAAGTACGCCGTGAAGCATTCGGTTTTCCTCACGTAAACGGCTTAAATCAACGAACGGATAATCATTCCGGGGGTTTTCGCTAGTTGTATCGGTTTCCTAACGACATCCTAATGTTCGATCTTTCGACATGCGATACAGCCGAGTTGGCGGTGTGCTCATCCTCCGAGCAATCTGTTTTTCCCGGGGCCCCTCTCCCGGCCGACGGGATAGAACAACGTGGAAATGGAAACGGGGTCGCATATTTACCCGCAGGGCCGCCGCTTTTGGCGGAGCGGAAAACCGATCGATACGGACGTACTTTGCTGACTTGGCGGGAAAAAAGAAACCCCTGATGGCATCGGGTCGGCGTCGGCAGACAGCTGGGTGACGGGGAAGAAGAGAGTAAAGGAAAACCGAAACCATGAAGCCGAACCGAGAGGAGAAAACAGGACACAGGAATGGGGGTGGGGGGCTTATGCTAGCGAGTTGTAATTTGATCCAATTTCTCGATTTGCTTCCATCGTTCTCGAGTGCCACCGGAAGTGTCTGAGTAAACTGCGTTACTGCGCTCGAATACAACGGTTTCCCGCTTTTCCCCCCTAGCAGTGTCTGTCCCGTGCGCTCTGTTCCGTCGTCACTGCTGGGGATTCCGAGACGACCGCCCGCGCCCAACACAGTAACAAACAACCCAAACAGTCCACCCAGAGTCGCGCACCCACCCACTCATCGCCGGCTGTCATTAATGCTCCGTTTGTGGTGGTGGTAGTGCAGTCGTCCTTTTGCCCAAGCATAATATGTTTTCTTTTCATCTTACTCGCACGCCCGCCCGCACGCGTTCCCACCGAACTGGATGGCTCGGGAACTACCCGTGGTTGGTGGCACCCAAGGGCACTTTTCTTACGGCGCACGATGATTACGCTCTCCCCAGTTGAGCGTAAAGCATCCATTACGGAAAGGTGGGCCCGGACCTTGGCACCGGACGGCAAATGCAAACCGTTTTTCACGCTTGAATAGACCGGCCCCGGAATTGTGTGAAGGTGTATGCAATATTCATATGAGAATGAGCTTTCTTTATTGGAAAGATGGCATTGTATTTCACGAAACTTCTCGCAACCTACATCCAATCCTGGTTGAGGTCCAGAAGGGTAAAAAAGGTACGACTTTCTTTTTTCCAGGATGGGGATTAGTTTGTACAAAAATAAACTAAGCTTAGAAATATGCGAAAAATAATTTCTTGGAAAACTTTTTAAAAAAATGTCAAAAAAAGTTCCCAAAATTGTTAAAAGAAAATGAAAATGGCAACATAAGTGGCGTTTTTCGAACAATTATAATTGAACATAGACTCCATTTCAGAAAGCCTGACATACTGAACCACAAACAAAGAGAAGAATGTGTTCCCGGTTTTCCAAAACACCAAAACCCTACAGTACCGAACGATCCTTTTCATTCCCGAGGCTCCTACGCCGATCGGACGCCACACGGCTGTGTGAGATGCGACAATTGATGGCGGGTACCATAAATTAGTCGTGAGTTATTCATGGGCCCCACCATCACCAACACGCGCGCCAACAGGGAACGTTGTTGCCAGTGCTGGTGCGAATCCCGGCCCGACGGATCCCACAGCCGATGCGAAACTGTAGCTTTCGAGTGGAAATTGACTTGTTCGTGTTTAAATTATGTCAGTCGGCACAGTGAGACTGTATATTTCACAGCTGGCACATTTTCTACAACCACACGAGTGCCACCGATTGGCGTTCCACAGTGACCAACACATGCACGAAAAAAACATCATACACTTTGTGGAATGGACAGTCGAACGGGACTCAAACAAAAAATACTGGAAAATCGTGTTGGAAAAGGAAATCTTAGAACTAAAAAAAGGTGAAGACTTGAAAGTGGGTACCTTCTGCTCAACAAAATATTGAATCCTCCCGAGGCTGGTCAAGTGGCCCTTATTGGGTCTGGGTAGCTCAAAACCAACCCCTTGCAGCGACCGCCAAGCGAGAGCAGCTGGCCAAGCCAAACTCTTCCAGTTCGATCTAGTTCCGCCAAGGTGCAAGTGTTTCCTGTCCGGTGCGATCGGGCCAAAATCAAAGAATTGGCAGATCATGCGCGGGGACGAGGGCTAAATGCGCTTGTTTGAGAGTAGTGGAAAAATTCCAACACTTCATCGGGAACGTTCCGGAACGTCTAAACTCGAGTGGCCAAAGCAAAAAGAAAGAAGCTGGAAGAAATGCCTGCAACGGACACGGAGCCGCAGCACAGGTGGGGCCGGGTGGGAATCGAATGAACATTTTTGTCATTCTCCACCGAGCCGTCCACAGAATGCGCAATCTCGGAATCCGCACATCCGAACGGCGGGCGGGAATGCACGTGTGCTGCACTCCCGGTCCCTGCACCGGGATGACGTGCAAAACCGCATGAAACTTTGGAAAAACTTGCATACGTGCCACCGTTTGCCGGACGTGAATTTTATGCGATCGTGCATTTTCTGCTAGCTTTACTTTATTCTGTTTCATTCGTTCGTTTTTTTTTATCATCCAGCATCCCCATCCTCACGCCAGCAAAATCATAGTAGGGCCTTTTGCTAAAAAAGGAAACAAAGCAACGAAACTTTTGTGCGCCCCCGCAACTAGGTGAAGGTTTTTCGGGCGCTCACATTGAATACGCCCGATCGTGCCCGGTGGTTTCGTGGTTTTTCCTAGCGAAGCCCAACTCGACATTTAATACTTTTTGAAAAATGTATATGGCAGTAAAATGTAACCGTTCGGTCAAGCGTTGGCAATAGATGGCGGGATAAGGAAGCTATTCGATCCGGTTCCGATTGTGCTAGGGAAAATAGTCCCGGATCCTTTTGGGGGTTGACATTTACATTGTTGCATGAATATGCAATGCCGAGCTGTCCCGTATTTGCTCTCCGAAATGTTAAATGTATACATCCATTGGCTTCCCCCGCATACCCGGGCCATTGTTGAGCACGGCGTACGGCGTGTACTTGAAAAATGTTGGTCAACTCCATTTACGTTACTGGACTGCAGCAGGAAAACTATATTTCGCAACTACCGTAGCTGCACAGTAATAGCGCCTGGGGCTACCATACAGCATTAAACGTGGGGGCCGGCACAAGGAGAACCTGTCACACAGGAACGAGTTTCCTGATGTGTGTACCAGCCCTGACGCGTGCATGCGACCGAACACAACGTAAAAGCTCCTTAAGGCTGTATTAATCCCCAGCGTAGGATAAACGAATAACACTATGTGGTAACGTTCTCCGGCTCCCCGCCGTAATGACCGGTACAGTGAAGGTGCCCCGGTCGGCAGAACACGGATCCCGGGCGAGAGCAGGTCGCGGTACAAAGCCTTCCTTGGACCCGTTGGGTGCACACCCCCTCTGTGCGCCATATACCGCGGTACAGAGGCTTACGCCAAGGAAATGGGTTCGATCTATGGTTTATTCCTCCCAGGTCGTTGTCGTCGTTGTTTTATCGACTTCGCCACAATGTGCCCGCTACTGTTGCACTGGAACTGGAAAGGTTTCCACTCTGTTTCAGGGAAAATAATACTCATCCAAACTAATGGCCAAAGTGGATGAAATAGAATCGAATGCAACGTTGTTCGTACTCTATCAGGAGAAGTATTTCAGCTTAAAGGAGACTAGTTTCAATTGAAAACAAAAACAAGTTACTTCACCATTATTCACCATCGAAGGAAGCAGCGTCATTCCCAGTGGCGTCATTTCTTTGACAGTCTACCTCAGCGAAGGAACGCCGTTTTTGGTGAAACCTGTTCCATAGCAACGAACGAACGAATTTTTCAGTTCCGCTTACTAACAAATCATTCCCGAATCTTATGAAAAATACATGAAAATGGGAAAATTATTCGCTTGTTTTTCAAGGCTCGTTTGTTCGTACCACGAAACTTGGCAGCCAGCAGCAAGGTGGGGCACCTTTGGAACATTCGGCTGTGCGAGATCTGGACGGGGCGGAAAATCGCATAACTTTTACTCAGCTTCTGGAAAGTGAGAAAATGTCATTGGAACATGTGTCGGAGCATGGAAACAGGAATCATAAAAGTTGCGAAACAAAATCGATTGTAAAAGAAATAAATGTTAACGAATACACCCAACGGGCGTGCTACACTTTCTGGAATTACTTTTCCTCCGGGGTTGGTTTTTTTTTGTATTGACTAACCACATTCTCTCCACATTCATCATCACGCGGGCACAGAGTGTGGCCTTCGTCCTGCTTCGAAGCGCTTCAGCTTAAGGATTGCTGTTTTATGAGTGGCGGCATTCCACCGACGAGCCTGAACCTAGTGTGTGAAAATGTTTGTCCCTTCTAGAAGCGTCCTCAGCCCTAAAATACTAACGAATGACGTTAGAAAGTCGGTTATGTCATAAGGTAACGAAATTGAGGAACGGCACTACGGCAGTACGGAGCGCTGATAATCGCCAGAAGGCCGTAACGTTCCCATACACTACTACCCCGAGGAAAGCTACGCTATGAGATAGTGAGATAAGACGCTCACCTGTGAGTATCCGCGCGCCAGTACATACTTCCACGTCGTTCCGCTTTAAGCTTTTCGTGGAAAGCTTCCGCAGCTGGGCGAAGAAACGCCGAATGTATTACGTAAATATGTTAAGCAGCTCATATACCACCCATCAATCTTCTGCAATCCCTCATATCGCTGCAAGTCCATTCAGCAAACCGTGAATTTCTTTAAGAAAACAACACCCACAAGGTTCAGATATGGTAGTTTATAGTTGCGTCACAAATGAGGGAAGGTGTTAGAATAAAAAAACCGATGACAAACAGACCATTGCAAAAAATGAAATGGAATGGAGTATAAAAACTCCAACTGCCAATCCAGGACCTAGTAGTTCTTCTCTAAAACTTTTCTCCTTTTCCCGTATCCACTCAAAATATTCGTACAAACGATTTTTCAAGATGGAAATAAACCTATAAACCTTTTTGTAAACTTTTGCAGTATTTTTTATCTTAAAGTTGTCTTCGTAAAAATCAAAACCCATGACTAGAAACGTCCCTGATGCAGGTTGATGTGTCCTGACGCTAGCGGAAGATTCTTCAACAAAAAGAAAACCCAGGATGGTACGTGCCGTACGCCCTACGTTCCGGTTCGATTATGACTAATTTGCAACAGAGTCGCTACACACGTTCGCTACCCACACCCTTTCGTATTGGGCGGCGAATAAAAAGTGGGCACGATCGCAGGGTCGGCCGACCTCAATGAAGTCGGCGGACCCGAAATCCTTTCGGAAAATAAAAAGATACCCAGCTACACCTGAGCAGCTGCACAACCGGGCAGCCGGCGATGGGTTGGAATCGGGCGAACCATCCGAAGAGTAGAGAAAGCCCTTTTCATGCAGGGTTGATGAATGAAGGCTTTATTTGTTCCGCGTTGCCGGCGGGCGAAGGGTTCCATCGGTTTCCCATCGATAGCGTTCATCTCTCCGGCGGCAACGGCGACGCCGACGACGACGACGACGATGACGAGGACGGTGAAGATCTACGGCACGGCGCAGTGGCAGTGAGAAGCCGGTCGGCTGTTTGCGGTGGGTTACGGTAAGATTTATTGGTTATCGATTTTGCCCCCTTCCACTCGTAACCCACCAGCGCCGCCCACATGCGCCTCATTGCGGCGATGGCGAGAAAATCGTTCGTTCGACCGTCTCGGGTCCAAGTCAATTTTTGGAAACAGTGCAGCAACGAAAAAGTCGTAAGAACAAAGCATGAACACCAACAGTAAGGCGAGAAAAAAAAAGAAAAGTGTGTACCAAACCCTATGCCCACACGCAGTGCAGGGGAAATTTGGAGAGCACATTGGAAAGCGTAAAACAAAAAACCAAATTGAACAGCCTACTAGCGAAAACCCGGTGCTGTTCCTGTACGTACCAACGAGTGAGCATCGGTGAGTAAAGGATAACGAAAACCCAAAAAAAAAAGAAAAAAGAAAGAAACGAACACCGCATGAGAAATGGGACTTCATCAGTGATATTTTTTCCTCCGTTCGGGCTTTTCTCGCCCTTGCAGCATGCTGTTTTTTTTTCCACACCATCGAACCGACCGACCCGGAAGGGGGGGAAGCATTTTTCCCGTCAAAAAGAAAAGCCTCCGCCTTCGGAGGATGTGCGGCCGTTGATTTGGATACTGACGACGTAAGATCGATAGCGTGCACTCGGAGTGGGCGGAACAAAAAATTGATTGCAGATATTATCAGGTGTTTGGAGATTGGTGATGAAAGGAATCCACTTCAATGGGCCAGTGCTTCGCGTGCTGGAGGGATTTATTTGCCATCGTTTTGGCCGCTTCGCTCCAAAGGAGCCCCAAGAGCGTCTAACAGCATCTCCGCTGGCTATTGCTTCCTTCTTCTTTTTTTCCAAGGCGCTACTTTACAGCCGGATCAGAAGGAGTCACGATCGATGGAGATTTGATTGCCGAAGGTTGCTGTATTCCACCGAGGAAGCCCAGAATGGAATGTTTCTTATTAGACATGTTGTCTGTATTTCTACACCGCACTTCCTCCCTCTCACCCATTCACCCGCATCTCGAATCCCAAGTGTTAATACCAAGCGATACTTTCCAACGAGAATACACAAGTCGGAGCCATTCGAAATTATTTCACTGCGCGGGGTCAATAAATGGCACCATTTTGCCATCATTCGCTTGTAACATCTTCGACGCGACGCGTTTGTCTGAAGATAACCGAGTGCATAAATGGCATTTCTGCTGACACAGAGGGCTTGCCCTCGTTTCGTTTTCCAACCCGTGATCGAAATCCGCCTAGGGGAGAAGACCACCACCACCACCACCACCAGAGTTCCTTCCGTTGCGTCAGTGGAAAGTAGGGGAGAAAAACGAACATCGGCCAGAAGCCCCACCGAGCTCCCAAACACTGCGATTAGCATACAGAAGAAATGGGATGGAATGGAAAGTCGTTTTCATCGGGACTGGTAAATGGATGTTCTAGTGCTTCTACACACACATACCCAGACATTGAGAACGATATCAATTTAGCATAGTTTGCTTCTTTCCGTGACCGCGATGAATAAAACATATCTTTACGCTACTGGAGGGGTTTTAATTTTCCTCCGAATCATACCATTAGTTCAGCAGTATCTTTTTAATCCTGTTTTTCCTCGTTCGATTGAACCCCTCGCTTTGTGTTGGCGGTGGAAATAACGAGCCCATTACGGCTGTTGTTAATTGAGGGTAGTTGTGAAACGACCAGTACAACACAGAGAGAGAGGCCTTGTTTAGAGTCTGTCGTACGCAACCTTTTTCCCAATGTCCCCAGGGAGGGTTCATTGAATCCGTCAGCATAAACTATCATAGTTCCACCGGGGGTCGCATTTCGCGAACCGGTTGAACCGTCAAACCGAGCGTCCTGGGAAAACAAACAAGAAAAACCGCCACACTTACCCGTGTCACTTTCTCTCGTGGCATTGCGTTCAGATCGCATGGTGAATCGCCGCACTGTGGGAAGATAAAGAGAGAGAGAGAGAAAGAGAAGAAAACAAGAAAAAATGGAAATAAGATGAGAAAAGGGTGAATCGTTCGAATAAAAAATGAGACCAATAGCAGCCATCCGGTTAAGTGGTGGATGAGAAATATAAGTGGATGTGCCCGTTGTGGACGCGCGGTTAGATATTTTAGCTGCGGCACTCTGGCGGACACTCGCGGCACATCTGCGCCGGGTCGGAGGGGAGAACCAACCAGGGAGGTGGGAGTTCGGGTGGGAAGAGTTCGGGGACGAATGAAGAAAAAAAATAGCACCCACCGAACGGCAAGAAAACACAGGACAAGAACAACCCACTCGGCAACTTTTGGGCACAATTTATGCGCTGTGGAAAAATTGCTCGCCATAAAAAACGGAATTTCGCCCCTTTCCCCTCGCACCAGCCGGCGGGGGTCGTTTATTCGGAGATTTCCTGATTTGGCTTGCGCTAGGCTTTCGATCAGGATCACGGAATAAAATGGAAAATCCTCGGAAAAGCGACCCCGCACTGAACCGACGGCGTGCGATGCAATGAGAGGAAGGGGGGAGGTGGATTTCGGGCGGCCGTTGAGACGAGAAGCCGAACCCGAAAGGCGCCAAAGGATCAATCTGAGATTTTCCAACGTTCCGCCTGCATTATCAGTCCATTTGGGAGACGGCACTTTTCCGATTTTTCAACGGTTGCTGAAGGAGAACGGATAAGGGAACTTTTCTTTTCCAGTGAAACCAGTGCGAGAAGATATTCGAGAGCTTACCAGCCGCACAATTTATCCTGAGCCATTATACATTTTGCGACAACAGAAGGACAAACAATGGTTTGGCGCAAAACTTCCGATACGCTTTTGTAATGCTTCTACGGTCGATACAGGAAAAGGGAAGGAACGTTTGTTCGACTGAATGCAGCGGACAATAAAAAAGGATGTCAAAGCGAAAATAAAACTATTGCACAGAAATCTATATTTCTTCCCGTGATCAGCAGAGTCCTGGGAAGAGGAACGGAAAAGAAAATCATATTCAATCAGATGGGAGAAAGTATGTGGGTTGAACCTGTACAACAATCAGAAGGTCCAGGACGAAATTCTTGGTTCATACAAACTATGGTTCGCGTGACTTTTCTAACACATTTGTACATGAAAAAGAAATTGTTATAATGTGTTCGATTATTATGATTAATGAACTTCAAACACATGGTTCAATTTACTCCTTCCTACAAGGTTTTCGACAATTTTGAGGAACTGTACCGAAAATTAAGCTGTCCCCGCTTAAGCTTATCCTCGAAGAGATTGGATTTTGGAAGCAAAAGGCCAAACCATCTCCTTTCAATGTCTATACTGGGCAAAAGATCAACAGACGGAACATTCGGAACAGCACTAATAAACTTTAGCAGAAAACCACGTGGGGTGGAAGTTTTCCAACGCCGTCGGTACCAGTCCGATCCACCCACACGTCAAATAAATGTCAATTCTTCGCGTGGGTTATCCAGAACCCCACCAGTCGACCAAAGGTCGGACCCCAGGGCTGGGATTGAGCGTAGTTTGAAACGATTCCGATTGGTCAGCTTCACCTCCCGCGGGCTCCTCCGTAGTATGGTGTCAAACAATTTAACAGCTTCGCCCGTTCGTCCGTTCATTCCAGCGTTGGAATGAATTTTTCCGAGAAAGCGCCCACGTGCGGCGGGCTGAAGGCAACCGAAAACACGAAACATGCGTCCAAATGGTATGCGGGTTTGATGGTTTAAAATCTAAAGGGCAAGGATAAATTGGAAGAGCAGTTTCGTTGCCACCCGCAGTAGAGGTGTTCTTTTCGCCAAAAAGCCCGTGGGAGGGATCTATCCATTCCCAGAATGAGATCACTTTTATCCGACGGCGGGCCTCAAAAGCTGGAATGTTCTTGAATTCCACTCGTCAAACTAGGAGAACGGAAATTTAATCCAAACCAACCATAACTCGGAACGAATTTAGTGCCGCTCATTAAAGTCACATCTGTCACATACAAGCGGCCATTTTTTCGAATGGCGAAAGGAAATGTAACGCTCTACTCCGGCGGACGATCGCTTCTGTGAGCCTCGAGCGATACACTTCTTACTGGACTTGCTTTTTTTTCCTTTCTCGTTTTCGTTCATAAACGATAAACGACAAATTACTGACCTCAGGTTCTTGCCACCGACAGCTTTTCACTGTAGATTTCCCCCATCTCGGAACGATTCCGTTCCGGCGAATAGAACAATTGCAGGTCAACGCTGGGCAAAAGTTGAGCTCCTTGTCCTTCACCTGCAACCACCGTTTGAGGCCACACAAACAGTCAAGTCGTCGTGTTTGAGAAGCAGGATCCGTTCCATTACGAGCGCGCGCGTAAATGCGCGACGTCCGTTGATTTATCGGTGATAAATTTGGTTTCTCTTAGGGCAGCACCAGCACATGACTCTCTCTCTTTTTCTCTCTGGCTAGAAGTTCGTTCCGATTCGCTGGACTTAAGACGCCCGTCCGGTCCGTACGTTATCCTTGGTGCCCCTGAAACGACCTTCTGCGCCCGGGAGGTTACGGAGAATGTGCTTCAAAAGCGCAACGGTTAAAATTAAATCAAAACGAACGCGAACGACACTTGGAACGATGGGACACGACGGAGAAAGGGAATATCGCGGAAGGGAATATGGGAACGAACTGGAAACGCTTACCTTGATGTCCCGTGGTTGTCGCATCTCCTGCCGTCGCGGGGAAACGCCGGGCTGATCGGAGTACACCAGATTCCGCACCGCTCCCCGGAACCGGGGCTCGAAGATGACACTCGGCAGCGCCAGCAGGGCCAGCTTGGTGTTGTACCTGTGTACGCCGTCGAATCGGCGGGCCGGAGAAAAAAGAACGAGAGAAAACAAACAGAGTGAGAGAGCACAGTTGGCAGGATTAGAAATAATAATAATTTCGCAATTATCCTGGGATTAATCATACTCCTCCAGCTGGCAAACGATGGCAAACGCAAACGAATGCGAAGTGATAAAAAAGAAACGAAACTCTGCTTTACGACTTGCAGTAGGTGGGAAAAGATGGAGGTCGGTGGCCGTGTGACAGAATTTATATATATAAATCTCCGGATGTAGCAATCCAACCGGTAGGTGTAACATTTCCCCCCGCCGCTACAAACATGCCAGTTTTTTTTCTTTTTCGGGGGACCTCCCTGCTGCTCCTTTCGCTTCCCTGTCGCCCACCCGTGGACACACTACAACAAGTCAGTAGCAGCGCTTTCTAGCTGTAGTTTATAATTTATCTCGTACCCTGGTACCACTACAGCCCCACCCATCCACCTCCCCGATGGCCATGACTCGAACGAGCTTTCTCCTTTTTCATCGTTCCCCGGTGACCAATCTGGCGAGATTCGTTTTCTTTTCTTACCGGGTACTCGTTACTTCAGTTGTCTTGCAAACCGCTGGCGTCTTTTTTTGGATTTTCATTCTTTGCCCCACAAGCCGATCCTTGATAGACGAGTGGAGAATGCGCGAGGAGTGCGGTGCGGGATGCGTTGACCCAGGGCGGATTATAAAAAGTGTGTCCGACGGAAGATTGGAAATCCTTTCGTTGATTTTTATCGCCCTTTCCATCCAAGAAGCCAGTGGAAAACTGTAAGGCTAGGAAGTGTCACGTTTACGCGTTTCAGACATGTCAACTCTTTCTTGGGCCAGGCCGTAACCACGGCCAAGGTTATCCTTTTTTCCATTCCAAGTGGTTTCCGTGGCCTCCGTACAGTGTCTTATTGTTTCTGGCACTCACAAAATAAGGCCAAATACACCCGGGCGGTGGGGGCCCGGGCAACTTCCGGCAGGAACCCTTATTAAATGAAATGTAAAACAAAACCAAGAAGCAGCAGAAAATCATCGCATGTCTCGCAATGCCGGCTACAATTCGGCTGGCTGCTGTGAGATACGGCCACTTTTCACCCACTTGAGATAGGAAGTTCTTGGCAGTTTTACGATGCTAAAGCTGATACTGTCCCTTTTATTTTGGGGTATCTGTTTTTTTTCTCTCCTGCTGCTGGTTTTTGCACGAACAAAGAGGCCACGATGATTACGGGTCGTGTACTCGCATCCCTGCGTTCTGCGTCTGTTGGCGTCTTAAGATAGCGCTGCTGTATTTCTCCGATTCCATCCGCTGGCGTTCGTCCCTTTTGGCCCTTTTTTCATCACCCCTGTAAGCCGCTAGTGTGAACCCGACTGCGGGTGGGTCCTGTGTGTGTGCCACCTCCGCTTGTTGGTTCTCCTCCGCCGAATCGAGATATGTAAAGCATGCCGCACGAGAGTGGCCACATTGTGCGAAATGCTCGGCATTTTCTTGTTATAAAGCACTCAATATGTTAAGGGACGGGGGAGTGGAGAGCGAGCGGACCGTCGGGGATGAAACGGCCCGAATCCTTACTGTGCTATGAATAATTTACATAAACTTGTTTTACTTTTCCGTTTCTTTGTTTCGTCCGTTTCCACTTGGGCCGTGTGTTTACCCGAACCGCGAACGGGACGGGACGAGTGACGCTGCTTTCAGCCGCATGCCAACAACAACCATGCGCCTCCATCCGTGCGTACCACCACTGCGTACGAAAAATGTTTCCCTCCCACCGGTCAATTACGCCCGATTTACCCCCGGGATGATCCGTGCTCGGGGCACACTCAGCAGCACCCTCCGGGGTCGGAATTCTTGCGTGTACCAGTTCCAGCATGAACTCGCAGGCCGGCGAGACCCCGAGAAATCGCCCAGACGACGGTCGCGCGTCCTGAATCGAAAACATTTCTCACATTCCTCGCGCCGAGGCGGCCCAAGGTCGCGTCATCGGCTTTTGTAAACTTCGATCCACCAACGGCGGCGTTCCCGGGCGGAAAACAGAAAACTACTCGCCGTGACAGCTCCTGCGAGAACGGACAGCATTGTTTTATTGAAATTCCTACACGTTTCCGGACCGGGCCGCACGGGAAAGCACGCCCGGGTTGACTGAGCGTTCGCTCCCGGCCAAAAATGTTTGTCTCCTAGTGAAAAGATAAACCGGACTGTCGGCCCGGTCGGCTATGGCGAGCCGTCCCTGGGCTGGGAATGGCCAAGTCATGGCCCATTGTTGACAGCTAGGAGATTATTGTGGCTATCACTGGCCAGCGGTGGGCGGAATGGAATTTCAATTACACAAGATCTGAATCCTGTCAAGACGCAGCGGACCAAGTGACATAATTATTTCACTGTCGCCCGGCTGACCACGATAAGACGAAACGAAGGTTCTAAATCTACGACAAACAACTGACAGCAGCTGCGGATGGGAAAATTCACATGAAAGAATAATATTTTCTACGAACTGTTTTGCATCGTGGATGAAAGTTTCGTAACAAAAGTTTGAATCCCCAATTGAAACGTCAAAGTACGAGACGCAATTCAGATCTCTTTCGAGTGCTACTGGTCACTTTCTGCGAATCAATATCGTCTGGGAAGAATGTTTAAGAATTAAATTACGTTCAAAGACGTCATTCGATGTTGGTGGAGTTTCTTCGGAAAACCTCACAATAGGGCTTCATCTTCTTTCTCGCCTTTTATTTCACCGACCCTCCCACAGCGTATTAATGCTCCGTTTAGACTATTGAGACTACCTTTATCGACCCTTTCATAGGCAAAAGCAATTTGTCACAGATTTTTCCTTCGCCCACCCCAACAACGACGTGGCGGTGCATAATTAATGAGCTCAAAAATCATCATCGCATCTCTCATCTTCCGTTCGCAACGCCGTTACTAACAATTTTCAGCTATCTCATGACGTTTAATTGCTTTCGGAAAGTTTGAGCCATACAGCGCGCGACCAGAGGAAGCACAGGGCGATCGATTCGTGGCCGCTTATACCTACGCAATGTTTCAAAACAGCTTAGCGGATGGATTGACTCGGGAGTTGGGCCGTACCGGGAAAATTAGTAAATCACTGGAAACCGTTTTAGGCGTCTCATCTGAGCCTTTTTCGTTCGCTAGTTTCATAATCAAATTTTCCTCCCATCGATTCGTTTGATAGATGGTTAAACATTTGACTTACTCCGTAGTCGGGAAATAGGTTTACATGGAACAGTGAAGCCACCCTACGAATATTCCCCGATATCTGGCATTTATTCCAGAGCCCTGTCGTGCCATTACTTGATGGGGGATATATTCAAAGTATTCAAAAGTCTGCTCCTTGCATCAACATTTTAACTCAAACATGAAGATTTGAACCATTTGAACCACAAGGAAAACCCCAATCCAATCAAGGGAAATAATTGTCACCCAAAATCGGTGTTCGAACAGGAAAAACAAACCCGTACGCCCCACCGTCGAGCTGCTTCTCGATTAGTGGAAACTTTATCCATTCCGTCCGCGATAGAAGAAGAAAAAGAAGAAGAATAAGTAAAAAGCGATGGAAAAGTTCGTGCGCTTCCATATCGTCCACCGATTGCACAAAAATTGACCGGGTTTACGCTCCTAATCGAACGATCGGCCGATACTCGCGTGTGCGTGAGAGGAAGCAACCTTTCCGCCGACAACAACTTTTCGCATTGACTTCGCAAACATTGATAGAGAGAATTGGTGCGTGGGGAGGTGGGTGGCTGTGAGGTGAAAAGAAAACAAGCGGAGTAATCGGAAGCGCTTTAGAAGCGTTCACCTTTAACTCCGGGCCCGGTGAGCGACTCAAGCAAGCAAGCAAGCCGTCTTATGTGCTTTCGCCTCGGGCGGAGGGCAACGATTACATCTATCATACTCGTGGGTCCGCTCCCACGGGCCGCAACAAAGTCACCGCCACCCCGTGGTTCGCCACCCACGGCGAAACATTGTAGCCGTGTTCCGTTTGCGGTGTTGTAAAAGTGTGAACGCAAAGCCGACGCCACCTCCTTCCGCTTACTTGGAGCTTACATCATCGCCAGGGGCATGCCAGGGGGAGGCCAGGAGTACTCCACGATAGACGGTCGTGGCGTCGTTCCACCCAATCCTTCTCGCTGCTACGTGCGGAGTGAAAAGTCCAACGTTCAACGCCACCCCGGGACGCATTCGGGAAAATGAACGGTTGCGAAAAGCATTCGTTCCGAATCGAACCGAAAAGACGAACGGCGAGGATTATCCAGCACGCGTGGATGTTTTCCTGCGCCGAAAGGTGACATAACGGGGATAGCGCGGCGCGCAATGCGCTTTGCTTCAATAGCGTTCAAGTTCGAGTATTCCTGCGTCCAGTGAGGCTCCTC
>JAOEFI010000003.1:39720246-39731330 GCA_034621735.1 Anopheles plumbeus
CGGGTGGAGGGAACTTTTCCTGGTGCGTTTATTATATAGGGAATAAGAGAGAGAAACTCTACGAAAAGTGAGAGGGAGAGAAAGGGAAAGAAAATCACAGAATCTTCCACCTACAACGGGGTAGGTATAACGGCGAAGGTGTCCTTAACAGGAAGGGCGTATCGGCGTAGATGATCGTAGATTATTCACACACAAGAGGGCCAAGCAAAAAGAAAAAACATGAAGCGAAAAATAAAGTATCGTTAGTGGTAGGTCACGGAAAGAAAGTTGAGTGAATGGACGAAACCATGCGGTCTGCCGGTCGGGCTGTTCCGGTGGAAACGCGGGAAACGGTTAACGCAGGTTGTGTTATAAATCTGTTCCTTCGATCACATTTTTTATCGCTCGTCGCTGACGCGGTACGCAACGTTTTCGATGCGCTTCACTTTTCCCTCGGATTTGTCCCGTCCCGAGCTTTCGGCACCTAATGGACCCACCCGGTTGCTTCTTGCCTCCCGCGAGTTCGGCCCACGAGCGAAAAATCGGAGAACGGTTGACCCCCGCCAGCAACGAACCCGCCGCGGACGCCTTCTCTTGTCATTGTTGTACTTTTAACTTTTGGCCGTTTGGTGAGTTTTCCGGCTCGGAAGCGTGCTTGCGTCTTGGATGTTTTCCTGTTGTTTTTTTTTTTCTGTCCGCTTTGCATTTCACCGCCTTTCCCAGCCGTCAGCCCTTCTCTCTCTGGTAGCATTCGTTACTCCAACCGATACAACTCTGTACACTTTCTGACTGGCGTGGTCCCCTGCATGGGACGGTTGATTTTCCGGCTACTTTTCCCCTCCCAAAAGAAAGTTTGTTCGTCGAGTTGAATTCCAGCAAAAATAAAAGCGGACCCTACGGTGTTTCCAGTCAGGGAAAGTGGCCCTCTTTCACCGAACCTCGGTATGGAAAACTCCTGCCGGGTAAAAGTGAAAAAGTAAACTTTAGACGACAGCCCCAGCAGTGGCCCGATGCTGCGAGCGAACCGTCCGCCTTACCATGTTTCCACTTTTACACATCATTTCCCACGACCGGTGGGAGGTTGCCAAAAAATGGAAAAAAAAACATACGCACCAAAGTAACGACAAAAAAATAAAACTGAAAGAATCAAAACCCTTCTCTTAGACTTAGAAAAGTAGGCTGCGGGCTTGCCCCCGTACCTAGCCGTCCCCAGTCGGCGTCTGCGGAGGGCTTACGCGCTGCACACTGATTCAATTTGGGCCCTTACCTGCTGGTGGGAAGCTTAAATTTTCAGGCACGTGCCAAAGCACGTCGTAAAATTCGTTGAATTATGAAAAGTACACAGACCGGACCTGTTTGTCTTCGTGACTCGACTCGGAATAAGATGAATGGATTCAATTACTTTTGACAGGGCGTGTTTTTTTTTCTTCTTGTTTGTCTTGTTTGCGTTTATTTTCCCCGGGAACCGGTATGCAGACATGTCTCGAAAGTTTGAGCACTTTTTCAGTAACCAAAATTTAAAACTTTCTGTCAACATTTAACCGAAAGGAAAGGGTGAGAAAGTTTTCTGTTTCTATGGATTCCAGCAAAAATTTGCGATAAAAGGAGAAGGCCATATTTTCATATGTAGTTTATGTTCCGTTTTCAATCACTCTATTTCTGTTTTACACCATTCTTGACTGCAAGTGTGATGTTTTTTACCGGCTTTTAAAATACGCCACATTAACGAGCACGTCCTTAAAATAACCCTTCACAAAGAGACGTAAAAGTTTCTGCCCCCTGCCAGGAGTTTCCCCTCAGCCCACGGGCTTCGTGTTTTTCCTTTTTCCTTTTCGTTAATAGTTAATACTTGTTGTGTAGTGGCAGAACGACATTCGACGGTGTCGGGAACGATCCTTCACGTCGCTGTCCTTCACGTAGCACCGAGTGGCGTCTAGGTCGAGGTCGACATGGAACCTTTTTGTCGTCGTGTGTCGTGTTCGGCGCGCGACCCACCGTTCCACACGCCAGCCGAAGCTTCATTGGGTATTCAGTGCGATGAAGGTCAGTACACCGCGTTCGTCCACAGCCGGTCGGTGTGAATGTGGTGCTGATAAGCAGCTTACCCGTTCGCTAGCTGGCTGGCTGAGAGAAGGTTGGACGAGATGGTGGCCGAGAGTCATACCACCGACCCGGGTTTTCACGATGGTTAACGTACAGGAACACATACATGCACACGCCAACTAAACTACCCCCATCAAGCGGGCTACGGGGCATAATCGAAGAACTTCGAATTTAACCCCACAGGGGGTGAGTTTGGGGGGGGGGGGCAGGTTTCAGCACGCTCACACACACCAAACACTAATTAAGCAGCATTCTTCACGGACCTTCGCCATCAGCATCGGTGGGAATTCCTAATGCATCGATCCCGAGCACCCCAAACCCTTGGTGTGTTTCGTCCTGCGACCACTGCCCACCAAGGGGATTAATTGAGTAAGTACGAACTCTTATCGATGGAAACGGATTCACCCCCCCCGCGCGTTTTACTCCGTCCTCGCTGCTTTATTTAACCACGGGCCGCTTCGTTGATTACATCCTTCGCGACGAATCGTGCGATTTGCAGGGCCCAAGTGAGACCACCAACACCCCGGACAGGTTGGGGGGAGGAAAACTGCAACGGTGGGAAAGCAAATTCAATTGATTCCACTTCATTTTTCCACCGAATCAGGCGGTGGGTACAATCAATGGCCCAAAACGATGCCATGCGCACGACGGCATGGTTTCGGCAACCCCATTGTTCATGGGAAGAACGTGCTACCCCTTAGAAATGGCGCCTTCTCAGCGATTGTGAGTTATGGTGTGGGATGTGAGTTAACCATTAGAAGCACCGGCGGGGAGAGATTTATATTTAAGACGCGTTTACTTTGATTGAAACCGAGCGCCTTTGGTTCACTCCGAGTTATACAATCAAAGTAACCCCACACCAAAGAGTGGCAAACATAATAAACCGAATAAATCGCACATAACATCGGCGACGTCTTTCTTAAGAATCAAGCAAAAGAATTACTCGTGACTCATGTTTACTTGACATATTGTGAAAATGATTCCTTTATTGAATGAATCAATTATAATATTTAGTACTAATTATTTCTAATTATGATTAAACGATCTTGAAACTAGATCTTACTTCGAATTCGAATGAAAACAACTATATAAAAACTTCAAATCTAATCCTTCAGATGGAATGACTTACAAACCAATCCAGAATGCACCCAGAAAACATTAGATCGATAAAAACTTCCAATGAATCGCAACTGTTTTCCCGTCTGCCATCGAACACGAAGGACACATTTAGTACTGCTTCTGTGATTTATCGTAAATTATGTATCACAAAAGCACACAAAAATACATCACCAAAAACACACCCAGTCGCGCACACATACAGTGCCACACACTGACGAAAACCAAGTCGGCGTTCAGTTGTACGTTTCGTGCCGAAACTGATCGCGTGGAAACACGACATTCCATCTCACGGCCGGTCCCTTCAGCTCCGCTGACCTGCCTGCGGTTCACTATTCCACCACACGCGGTAGTACACGTCCACGGGTGTCATCAGGAGAAATATCCTTTTTACTCGGGCAGGATCATGGGCAGGAGCAACAACTGGACCATTTCAGAACGCCCCAGACAGAGTGGGGGGGGGTTTTTTTTCTTCTTTCTTCGCTGGCCAGCAAGATGGGTTATTGCTGCTAATCGATCGCTGTGCATTACGACAGGCCTCACCGAGTATTGGTGTGGTACTCATAAATATCCAATTGGTCGCAAGTTCTGGCAGACAAAAGGACACACGTTCAGAGTAGTATTCGAGTGCTGGGTTTGAATTAAGTAAAGCAGTTTTACGTAAGTCTATGAATGAAAGTATGATGACTTTGTTGAAAGGATTTGCATGCCAAGGTTTTTCATACATTTTTCAATATTTAGATTGGTCCAAAAATTGTATTTTAAATTCGACAACAAAACTTTAATATTATCACAACAAATGAAATAGCGGCTCTCACATACAATGATGCATTCGCAGTCATGCAAAGTTGCAACCTGGGACTCACTCACATCAGTCGCAGTCACATTCATCTGACCCAGTTCCAACCTGATGGGCTGTGGTGCAAGCACGCTCCAGACCGGGTCCGTACCCGGCACTGCACTAATTAAAAGTGATACATGAATGGTTGAAAATACCTGCTCCGAAACCGCGCAACCACACATCAATCTTACATCCTGCCGCCTGGATTTTCCCAGCACTCTAGCAAGTTTCCAGTGGTTTACTTTCGATGGTGTTTTTTTTTTTTTTGTGGCTTCTGTTAAGGATCACGATTGCAATTCCGCAATTTTCGTGGCACTTCAGACTCTCAACGGTACTTTCTAAGCGCTGCAACTATGCACATTTTTATTTTCCCGTTTTCCTCCTCCCAAGAACTTCTCGCTTGCTGGGAAGTGTTTTAATTTTCGTAAATATCCGACGCCCGCCATGACATCTTCACCACCACCCCCGACGTCGAGTGCGAACCCATCGTTAGTTCATTGCGCAAATATGGTGGGGGTTTTCCGAGGAAGGTCTCGAATAGAAGGCACTGCCCCGATGTGTCTGCCGTAACTAAATGGGCAAAGTTTTCCTCTTTCACGAAAAAGGGCCACTCGCACTTTGCGCAGGTCCACCCGTCGGCCCGCTGCCGCAGATGGCCGAGAGGGGTACGGGACGCCGCCGCCGTGGCTTGTATCGTAAGTGAAATGGTCAGACGGCACTTCATCTTATGGGAGTGCGAAGTAACCGGAAGCATTCACGGAAGCGTCCGGAAAACCGGCTCCGGGTGGAAATTCGCTGTCCAGGGGGAGCTGGGTGGCGCTCGGTAGAAGGTAGCAACATTGTGCCCGAAAGATGTTGCGAGCCGTTTCGAGTGCAAAACAAAAACCACATTTTTTCTCCCATTGGCTAGCCGGGAGGGGTTGAATTTCCTGCCTGCAGCCACCCCCTTAAAGGCTTGCCAGTTTTCCACAAACGCACCACAACCACAAAACAGACTTTGTTAGTGTTCCGCTTCTCCACTCTTCTTTGCCTTTGGCGAATGAACGTTGTGAACACAACTGGTGCCTGGCACCCGGCAGGGGTCAGCGGAAGCGTTGAGAGACAGCACACAAAGCGCTACACGCAGTTACTTACCAGTTCGGCATGCCACCGACGAAAACGTCCGAGTTGGTGGCGAACTTGCCAAACAGAAACTCCTTCCCTCGCGAACTGCGACTCTGCGATACTCCGTCCACGGTGAGGGTCGTGTGTTCGTCGTTGCGCAGCACCTGCGGGGGGCGAAAGGAAAAGGAGAAGGAAAAAATGCATAGAGATGAAGCTCGTTACTGGAGGCACACTGCCTGAATGTATTTAGTAGCAGAGTTAATTAAACCAAACAGATGGAACGGTTGGAGGGCGGAGAGTTGGAGTTCTTCGCCGTAGAGTATCGTTTCGCGTTTCGCAGCTTTGTTTTACATAGAAAGTTGGGTTTGTTTTTTTAATACTTTTCAACAACTACGAAACATACAACATTACAATATTATATCCTACTGAAGGATATACCGCATTTGAAATAAAACTGCTGCAGTAGTAGGTCTGAACTTATTCGAAATAAAATTATTCTGTTCACTTCACTAATAATAAGTTCACCAGCGTAGCAGTCTGTTTGGACTTGTTTGTATTGCTAAAATTACGAGAAACGTACGACATTTTATTTTAAACGGAGCATAGCGTTAAACAGAAAACGGTCCCTCTATGTTCGCCCGTATTTTAATCGTTTGTTTGTAAAAATATGATTACATTCAATCCGATCCACGAAAATATCCGTTTCTTTTTTACCTATTCTACCTTCGCCTGACCTGAACTGGAAAATGTGCTTGTTGGAAGGAAAAACTTCTTGAGGATACTTGAAAAATAAGGCGAGAGTTTTACGCAAAGCCTTTCTCAAAACTACTTGTGTGTGTGAAGTTTCGGGATACTAATGCCGTTCCAAGATGTTGACTCCAAAGTTGTTCACTTAATAATATAAGTTAATCCATTGAATATGTATGCTCTTTACCGAATAGGACGGAAACAACAAAACATCATTCCTTTCCCTCTCTCTATCTCTCTATCCTTCTCTGAAAACACGACGACCACCATCATGGTTTCGGTTAGCGACCTTTAGCAAGCACAACATTATACTAGCCCCCGGCCTTGTATATCGAGATCCTCTAATGCAATAAACTCCAAGCGTGTTAGCAAACCCCGAAATCGTATTGCAAAGAAGAACGAGAGAGAGAGAGAGAGAGAGAGAGAGAGAAAGAAAGAGAAAGTGGGAAAGAGAGAAACGGGCGCGTCATGTGGCATGTACGGTGGCCGTTAAACCATCGGCGATGGTCGTGGCACGGATACGGTCATTTTTCGGGATGACGAGCGCCCGACGAATGAAGTCGTAGGAAATGATGCCGGAAGCTATAATTCCAACGCCAAAATGTATTTACTGCCATTCGATTGGCGGAGCTGAGATGAATACAAAGTGGCCACGAAAGTGGCGATGGCACGCAAACACCGGCACGCCGAGGAACGGCTTCCGAGGGTGCTCCGTTGATTGCAATCGTTACGATGTACGCGCACTTAATTAGTTTTGCTAATATAGTAGTTATTTCTATTCTATCTATTCCACGGCCGACGGGTTTTCGGATTGCTATCCAATTTGAATCTATTGGATGGCCTTTCTAATTCCAGTTTTTTTTGCCTAGAATAAAGTAGAAGCTGTTGACAAGAAGTGAAACCCTTCTCCGGTTCGAAGTGAGTGAGAAACGGTCTGACCCTGAACCAGTGGCCACGGAAGGTGGCCTACACTGGCGGTGAAAGACAATTCCTCGCAAACCAACACCGCAGACGGGCGTTCGGGTTTTGATTGCGTTGTTAGTCTATAGATCCGTCGGGGCATTACGGCGAAATTGGCTTGACGACACCCCGCTGCCTGCCGTCGTTTGGTGGTCTCTTGGAGAGCGAACAAAACTCCGTACCATCCCCGGTCGCCTCAGATGATCGCGCCCCGTCCTTTGTGGGTCCACTTTTCGCACCCAATTCCGGTGCTTGTGCAAGGGAAGGTGTCACACTGAGACCGGTCACGACGCGCCCCGCCCGTATCATCCCCTTGCCCGCAACCGGGAGTGTAGGAAAAGTGGAAAAGAATGTCATATCCTCGAGGCGGTCGACGCACCCAAACGGTCGGTCTCGCCGCTAGTGGGTGGTGCGTCGTTTCCGGTCGAGTGATGGCGTGCGTTGACTTAACCTTTATTCCTTTTACATTTCCGCCCACCGGGGGCGCGCACGAACGGCGCAGAGGGTGCCATTCGACACCGGTTATTGGGCAGGGGGGTAGGCCCACGGACACGGCCCACTTCCCTATCTCAGACGGATGTTTTCGATTCTGTTAGGGAAACGTTTTCTTTTCCGCTTCGGTGGCGTTTTTGCTGCTACCAGAAGCATAGAGAGGAGCAATTGACCAATTAATAGAACAGCTACGCCAAGATGCATTTTTTTGAGCATAAGTACCATCTTTTTAAACGACAATTGTACCCTTTGCCACCGATAGCTACGAAATTCAATCAAAAATGAAATGCCATTTCAAAACAGAAGGTTCATTGGCAGAAGTGGCAACCAGACCGAAAAACCTCCTTTTTTTCTTTGTCTTAAAGAATCTGTAAATGTTTATCTGTCTCTGAATTCCGGTACAGACATATCAGTCATTACTATCACACGGAAAAGGGTCTACAATTGCCGCAAGCCATTAAAGGTTTTAGCATTCGATGATGGAACAATCACTACGCCGCATGATAGGACGTGTCAAAAAAAAAAAGTTTTAATATTACAAACAGAATCGTTGTTTTTCTCCGCTCCGTGAATACAAGGATTCCTCCCCATTTTCCAGCACAAATGAAGTAAACCGGAACAGGAAAAGCCAAAAAGAGAAAAAACCGGAGCATGTCGCAATGAATGTCGAAACACTGGAACAAAATGCCATCTTCGGTCTTTTGGAGGGTCTTTGATCTTTGCCGTCGTTTCCGGGCCGACGGAGTGCGCGAAACTGTCGTTCTCTTTTGGTGCTGTTTCATTGCGCATCATTCGATTCCGTCCCCTGCCCATTCCCCACGCCCACACTTTTGGCCATTGTTTCGGCAAACGAAGCGAACGTTATTAAGATTACTTCCACGGAAAATCGTTCCCGAAAAAATGGTTGTCACCATTCGATGAATTCCATTGCCATTTTGTGCTGCGTTAATTTGATGTCGCTGTGCATTTTATGGGCTTTTCGTTTTGTTCGTTCTTCGCCCCTCCGAAGCCATTGCCCGGGCACGTAATGAGGCCGCCTTCCGTTTCTATCACAACCATTGTCTATTGACGTTCCTCAGTGGCAAGTGGCAATAGTCTTGCTTTCGTTCGTTTCCTCTCAGAACAACAGCTCGGTCTAGTCGGAACAGATCAGAGGGTCCTTTGAAGCAAGGAAAGTCGGAATCAGAAAACCTCAAGCGGCAAATGGTGGGCTGGTTTTGTTTATTCAATAGAAAGGAAAATAAAAACCAACATCCAGCCTTCTTCGATCGAGCGTTTCGATGTTTTCCGTGGAAAAATACATTCGAAAAAAAGCTCGCGGTAAACGAGCGTGAACTTTTTTCGCGCCGCTACTGGTTGCCAATGGGATTAGGGATTCATTTTCCAAATCAACCGATCTCGTCCTGTTGTTTGTGCCGCCAGTTGAATGATTAACGATAGACAAATAATGTTTAACGTACGGAAAATGTATTGACGTTCTCAGCCGTGAAAGTGGATTGAACATGCATTCATTTATGGAAAAATACTCATAAAATAATCGATTTCCAAAACATATAAACATTAGTAAAAACCGAAAACATGTGGCTGGAAATAAATTTGTATTCGCCGAAATAAACTCACAAAACAAGCCTCTAAGTATTTTTTATCACAAAAAACATTCCCCGAGGACACGGAAACATATTTTCAAGGCACGTAAACATATATTGAGTAATATGTTAAACGAAACAACCACTCCACTCAAAAATGCTAACCCTATGCATGCAATTGTACAATACATGTTGGTTAATATTCTCAGGCCTGCAGCAGCAAAGTACGCTGGCCCATTCTTTCGACGGTTTTTGTTCGTCTGTAAAAACATCCATCCCCACAAGCTTCATCTCCGGGCCCTCACACCCCATGCTCATGCCCTTTCGCAGCCGGAACCCACTCGCGCAGCTTGCTTCCCAATTTGAAGTGCGAAATTAAAAGCATGCACATGTAAAATGTAAATTGATTCCCTTGCCGGGCGCCCCCGTGTATGTGTATGTGCGTAGCTTCAACCTTCAAACTTCGTGGGCCACCGGGGAAGGAAACGAACGACTCGGAACGCAGAAAAGACGCACGGTGGAAGGTTATAATCGAACGAGACGGAGTACCGGGTTGCACGGAGAGAGCCGAGGACGGAAAAGAAAACCGTCGAGCAAACAGGTTCTGACAATATTCGTTCACTTTGCTGCGTGGGAAGCAAGCGAAATGCTACCTTCGTTACCGTGACGTCCGCACAAAGAATGTTCCTTCATTCCTCCAGCATTTCCGCCCACCCACGTGGCCACCCAGCCCCTCGGCGACTGCTACCAGCCAAGTCGCTTCTTCTCCGGCAGAGCATTATGCTTCATTCATGCTATCAAAATCGCGTCCATCATTCACCGAACACTCTTCCCTGTGCCATGAATACGCGTTTCGAGCGGAGAACGATAAGCTGCGCTCTCGTCGACAATGCTCGACCGAATTTACATAAAACGTTTAAAACGACTTCCGCTGCGGCGGAGATATTCGAACGAAAGAGAAAAAAAATGAACGAAAGCTTCACCATGTACTCTTGTCGCTCGTTAAATGAAGGATGCTGTCGGCGGGCAGGCTTCTACCCCAGCGGTACCAGAAGTATTTGGATAGGCTAAGCTAGCAAGCGGAGAAAACAATCCCAATCATATTTTTCGGCGGAAATATGAGAAGGGCGGCCCAGGTTCGTCATGAAGCGGTTCCGTTTCCGGGCCGCTCACCGTCTTGTTGCGTTCGTGATCATCGTTGACAAACGAGATGAGGTATTCGGTGAACAGATGAAAACGAAATTCCGGTTGCGTATTTGATGTTTGTAGCAAACACAAATCATCTTCGCGGGCCGCATTAATTTAATTACGTTACATGGAAAATGAAGAGCGGAACTTTTATCCTATGCACAATAAGATATCCATGTAAGGCGAATGAGGAGAAAGATGTTCATCTTGTTTATCCTATCATTTCTTTCGTAGCGTACTGCACGATTTAACGTGCAATTGTTCCGATCGCACATTCCATCTACATTATACATTTTTCGCTTTCCTGCTTCGCGAAAATAAGATGTTTTGGGAAAATAATCCTGATTATACTGCTTTACCCATTCCCCAATAACAGACATAAGAATAAAGGCGAAATCGTGTTTACGAAGCACTGCGAAACGGATAAGACTCGTTTAGTAATGATTTTTTTCCTAGAATACCCTGCTGGCGTAGTGCATTCTGATAAGAAAGAAAGCCCGATATAGCTGTTCTAAGAATGCTATTAATACGATCAAGAAGAATCAATTATTTTCTTTAATGATGTTTTTATTTTTTTAGGTCTATTCAGGTCTAAGGTCTCAGGCATTCTTAGTCTGCCTGGAGAATTTGTTCGAATCGAGTCGGTAGGACTTGAACTCAAGTCAGCTTATTTGGACATTTTAAAAGTTTTTGAAATGCTCAATGCACGAGGAACGACAACTGACTACCTTTAAATAGCGAGTACTTTGACTATAATATAAAGCAATTGGAATTTATGGACTTTCGAATGGTTGTCTTAACCTATCTACTCCTAATCCTGTCCTAGTTTCTTATCATCGGCTTCCAGAACAAAATAGTCCAAACAGTTGCTAACTACAAGTGAACACAAGGGTTGTTAACTGTCAAGTGAATAAATGCACCCACGTCGAGTGAGACTCACCTGTACTTTATGCCAGTGGCCGTCGTGC
>JAOEFI010000003.1:39753325-39791986 GCA_034621735.1 Anopheles plumbeus
CACGGAAAGTTTTAATTGGCTAAAGTTAAACTCATTGGAAGTAGATTGTGAACATAAAACACTGTCAACAATTAGTTAACAAGTGTTGTTGGCTTCTGTCTACAGCCCCGGAATATTATTTTCTGTAACAAATGTTAGCGGTATGTTGCCCTGCCAAGCGGTATGTTGTGAGATGGCAAATACAGATTCACATACCGACGGTAAGGAAAATGTATCCACTTATTGATCAATTCTTTTGTCTTGTGCATTTTGACAGACTCAGGCAGCTATGATTTTTCGAGCTGGGCTGAACTGCGATTTTTTTTTGGATCTGCGCTTGTTGTTTCTCAACTCATAACGATGCACCATCCGGTTTCGTTTAGATGATGAATGGGCGAACGATTTTCTGGTGATGTTGATTCTACGCAACGGATGCTTTATTGGGAACAGAGTGTGCCGTGGTTCAATAAATTATGGTGTTGTTATTGGTTGCTAAGCATTTCGATCACGTTTCGTATTGGGTTGTTATACCAGGACTTTTCGCGTCTGAAGCAAAGCCGGCAATTTGTTGAATTTCACCATATGATACACGCTTGAACAAAATTAATGTGTTTCTTGGGATCGTGTTTGTCTTGTTATTGAAAGAGTGAAACTGGAATGGAGCGCATAAACAAATCTATTACAATGATTGCAGTTTATTATCTCCTGGAAAAGTGATGAATAGCATCACTTGTTGATGTTCAGTGTTATGCTAACCCGCGAAAATTGATCTTAAATGATTAAACATGTAGGTTGAATATATCTATTAGTTGTTAATGTAAAATATGCATACCAAATATTATCATCTAATAGATGAAACTATACCTATATGTAATTTTAAATTGTAAAATTCTTCAATTCGTGGTCCATTTTTTCGTGGAATGTTTTTTCAATCAATGTGTATTGTTTCTTTTTTATGTCCATCTGCTCAAAAATTTCGTTTTTCGCTTTAATTATTCTCTTATTATATGTCTTGTTTTATGTCTGAGAGCTTCACACATTGCCATGCTCGTAAAGCATGAGGGCAGAGGGTAACGTAGAAAAAATATGCGAAAAGTTTGTATCTAATTAACGTAAATTGAACCAGTGTCCTTCGCCCCGTCCAGTATCACATTAAACATGGGTTGCCACACTGCGTAATGAAAATATTATAAGCCGACGTATATCATCGACTAGCAGCAAAAACAAAGCATAAAAAACTCAGCAACACCACCCCATACCCGAGCGAAAGTTTCACGAAATCATCGAATGAAATGGCGGAATGAGTGAGTACCGGCGGCCGCGACCATTACGACTGCGTGACGAAATGTTGTGTCCCAAAACTGACGGCTATACCTTTTTCGCGTTCACCATCGCGCGCTGTTTTTAGCCATCAGCTCTTAACCACCGGAATTTCGCTTGATTTGGGTTGAATTTTTTCCCCGGTTATTGTGTTTTTTTTTTGCTTTTGCATCACAACGAATGCGCGCTGTTTTGCTTCTATCACCTCGCTGACGACTTGCCCCGCCCGGTTTGCTACACTTTGTTTGTTTCGTGGCGTCGTCGGTATCGCTGCCGCTGACATGCCTAAGCCATGAGGCTTACAGGAGAGCTGCAAACTTTAATGAGATTGTTTGTGGCTTTGGTGATTTACTGACTCCCACAGGATTGCTGTAATGGCATTCCATTTTTTTTCTCACCTCCACCCGCTTTTTCTGGCTGCTTTGCCCAACGCTGTGACGCATTTCAGTGCATTGTTTTCTCTCGGCATCCTCGGCGAAATTAATTTTCAAAATCTCATGGTTCAAACTGTACTCAACTGTCTTCTTTAGCCCCTGTTCGCCTACCAGTGCTACCTTAGTGCGTGTTGCGGTGATATCGTTTTGATTAACTGCTGGCAAAAGGCTGATTGTCTTAGCGCGTCCGTATACAGACAATTAGAATCGCTCAGTTCGAGGAAATGTTTGTCTCATTAAAACGGTATATGAGTAGAGAATCAAAGTCCATGACACCAAGTGAAACAACCGGAAACACAACGCTTCCGTTTTGTTGGTACAGTGACGATACAGTCGATACATTTTCTACGAATTCAACAAAACACCATGCGCCTCCATTGAAATGTTGAATTATTTTTTATCAATAGAAAAACTTTACAAACATTATAGAAAACATAGCAGTAACACACAAACAGTGAAACAGAAAAGTCCGATGTATTTCATGCATCGTACTGCCCGTATTCCCATAGCAAACTTTTACCCTCTCATCTCGTGTTTCATATATTAGTTGAAAGAGTAACTTGCGTGCAATGGGAAAAGCGCTTGGCTGAATGAACATCCGAGTAGGGTGCTTCAGTGTGCTAACAAAAAGATAACAACTCATATATTTTCATTCCAACAATATGTAGCACTAGGAGAATGTTTAATTGATCCTGAAAAGCTTAAGCTAAATGCAATGCATATAGAGTGGCCAGTAAAATAACCCCCTGCTTCTCTTTTTGCTTCGTTTCAGCTACGGTTGGAAAGCAGATCAAAGGAGGATACCTACTTCGCTACAAAAGTAAGTACATTATTTCCCCCACAGCCCTTACGCCAACGTTCCGCGTGTGTTACATCCGCACTGACACGGAATTTACCACTCGCCTGAATAACGAAATCCATTATCGAGATAACATTCTCCATGCTGAGCCGACCGGCTTCTACTAAAGCTACAACCTTCTGCATTGTCGATATACAGTATACAACGCAATAGTTGCACATTTGACGAATCATTGTGTTGGACTATAATACAGGATATTTAAAACAATAAAATTTTACACTTCAAATAAACTGTTGAGTTTGTATTGTTGCTGCAATGAAGCGACGGAACGAGTGTGAACAATTTTGCGATTTTTTATCGCACCTTTATTAATGTGGTTGTCATCACAACGTTATCTAACTTCCTGCGCACAACAAATGTGATACCGTCCCAAACGCGTAAAATTACCACATTCCTGTACGACGTCAAAAACGCTGGACTCGATCGACAAAAAGTAAACCAACCCGCATTCTTTATCACTACGGGTTCGGGGCGTTTCCACAACGGGTTTCCCACGTCACAAACCAACCATGTGTGTG
This sequence comes from Anopheles plumbeus, assembly GCA_034621735.1. Lineage (NCBI taxonomy): Eukaryota > Metazoa > Arthropoda > Insecta > Diptera > Culicidae > Anopheles > Anopheles plumbeus. The sequence goes on from JAOEFI010000003.1 coordinate 39,756,436, forward strand.
ATTGCAATGATTCACAGCCGAAGCATCGTAAATCTCCTACCATCGGTGGACCTGCCAGTGGAAGCCTAGTTCCTGCACCGTTCTTGTTCACCGCCGTTCAAGACGAAAGGGCACTCTCCATACCGAAGCATCCTGGAGCAGCCTTTTCCGAAGAATGGCAATGAGACTGCCCTTAACAACTCGCCGGCAGATGCGCCGGTCGGTGGTCGTACAGCAGGGAGGAAACTTGGAGTGAATTAGTGCAAGCAACCTTGGCGGCCTTCGCCATACCAACCTTTGCTTCCGTAACATGAGCATTTTATCGCGAATGGAATCGATACGACGCTGCTCTAGCGTCTAGATTGAAAGAAAAGCGCGTACTTTTTACTCGCATAGTATCACGTACTTCCGGTAGGCGGTAGAAAACTATTGATGGTTTGAAGGCACAAACCAGCAGTTACAAGAATTATGCAATACCTTTACTTACCGCTAGTGTTTAAACATTTTTTTTTAAGGCTGACCTCTTTTTTCGTTACACGTTATAAGTATGAACGAATAACTGAACAAATAGCTAGAGTAACGCACATAATTATCATGAAATATGCACTCAAAATAATTCCTCAATAACCATGTGCAATAGAGCGATGCATAAACCGATCCTACTATGGTTTATTTGTCATCATCTTAGCAACATTTACATGCTGATAACCACTCGCATATTTTTGTTGATAATAGTTTACGGTTTTGTCAACTCCGTCGTCCCAACAGACAGTCCCACATCGAGCGTTCGCGATGATTTATACGAGAAACAAATTAAGATAAAACGTCCCGAGGAACCTTATCGCACTGGAACCGGGGAACAGGAAGGTTCCTGCGTATCGTGTTACCGAGTGCCTGCGATTCTGTCATCGACACACCCACCTCATCACGGTTTGAAACGCCATTCGCAGTTGGGAAAGTACAACCGTAGCTACATGCCCGTGTGCACTGGAAAGATCCTGTGCTGTGCTGCACGAGGTCTTGTAGCTCATTGTACGCCAGCTTTGTCCCGATAGCATGCGGAGCAACTGACGAAAGGACGTTCTGCCTCCCGCTCCACGCGATCATGCTCAATCTGGCGGTCGGAAACGCAGGAAGCAGCGACAGGAAGCAACACCGGAAGGGACAATGAGCGATCCATTTATGCTTGGAAACATTCGCGCTGCGTGCCGCTCCGCAAGAAGGTTCTCCCCGGGCCTTCATTCGCGGCCCGTCCTCGGTGCACGCTTTTCCCGGGGGCGTTTATGATATAATTTTATTGTCGCAAACTTTCACCTCGACGCGGTACGCGGCCTCGGTGGTTCAGGGGAACCCCGTTCTCACAAGAACGCAAAGACAACTGGCAGATCCGGTGCAAGGAGTACGGTGATGTGGTGGAAAAAAATTAGACCCGTAATTGATTACTCCACGTTGGCGTGTAAAGCAAGTGAAGGGAATACAGTGCGATGATGTACGACATTTTGAGAAAAAAAGATAGAAAACCATCACCTCGAATTGCACTAGCACTGGCCGCTGGCAACCTTTCCCCACACCCTCCAACAAGCATACCATTAACGTCCTTTCAACCATGCAAAACCTAATGAACCGTTGAACTCTCACCAGCCCATCCTAAGAGGTCCTGTTTTATTATCGATTTTAAAAATAGTTTCAAATTATGCGGACAAAACGTATTTAGCTTCCAGTTGAGCGGTCTGAGGCGAAAATGGAAGCTTACGAAAAGCTTTACCCATGGATATTATAACAGAGCCATCGTTCCATTGGAATTGAACCCCTCTCAGCATACATGACGGGCTTAGAAGAAGAAAAAACCACCCCCTATGGGCTATCGTTTGGTGGTAGAATGTAACACATTCGATATCCATATCAATGTGCACTTCCCTGTCAACGATGGAGTTGACAAAGGGGGTATTAAAAACTAATAAAGTTCACCGGAAAGCTTTGCCTTTTCAAATGTCACTTAGGTGAAGGAGCAGCAGGAGCTGAAGGAGGAGCGAGTACTATAAGCCTTGGATGGAAAGTTTCGTCACGACGGGCTAAGCCTGAGTATTAAATCAGCCACGCTACTGTCAACACCGCCTACGGTTGATTCGTGAACGTAACATCGTTCGGGAACATTCAATCATCCGCACGGGGAGTTATTCACGAGGGTCTTAAAAAAATCAGTACCCAGTTCCATTATTGACAGACTTTGGTTTTCGAAGACCCACCGTCGGCCTTTATACATATCGTCTCGTGTGGCTACGTGACGCATCAACAACAGGTGCTAAAAGCTTTCCACATGTGTATCTGTACATCTACGGCGCGTGCCATAAGAGGTTGTGTAAATGCTGTGTGCCGCTTCGGGAAAAGATTCATGTGGCCCGGACCGCCGACATTGAGTGAAGAAAAGCCAGATAATGCCTGCTGATCGGTTCCATGTTTGACACCGCGGTGGAATTATGTCTCACCTCGCCCGCCACGATCGGTCTCCCTGGGAGTGCTTTTGCACACTCAGGAGTTTGAATTCTGTAGCAAAACCATTGGGGTTTCCTTTAAAGGGCTCTAGGATTTATTTAAGAATCCCACCACAGTGACAGGCTGTCAAAATGGCGTTTGCTCCATGTGGATGGGAAAAATCATGATTTCCCAGAACGCAAAAGTGCTTCAGGAAAACACACTCCACCGCTCGTGCCAGTTCATTTTAAGGAGATAGAAAAAAAAAGCACAATCGAAATCATCTGTAAGCCTGCAGTGGCTTGTGTGTTCAAGGCATCAGGATCAGGAGAAACACGTTCTTACGTGAAAACACCGGTGCGCGTTATCGTTCAAGCGTCGTGTCACCCTGTTTGCCGCAAAACGACAAAACGGACTGAAAGATTCTGCTCTAAGCTACTCGGAGGGCGTACTCGTGAATTTTCTACGCTACGGTAGAAGCAGTTTCGAAGGAAAAAAAAACAACCCCGAAAAATCCATAAGACAACGAAGCATCGCGAGAGCTTTTCGAAGCACGATGGATGGAAGAAAGTGAGAGGATGCTGGTAAAACCAAAGGCATTCTTTAATATTTCATGCAATACAATGGTGTGCAAGCCGAGGCGCGTAAAAATATGCTTATGCTATGGGCCGATTTTTGAACGACCATCATTATTTACGCAGTCACGCTATGGCTACATTTTGCTGGGCCGGCCAGAAACCGCACAGTAATTGCTATTTTCTTATGCTTGCTTTTAGTTTACCTAAACGCCAGCAATACTTTTCTGTTATAATTGTGATGCAGATGTATTTACTGCGCTTCATTAAATTTTATGAAAGCTTCAACACATGCTCATTGAATCAATAAAACCAATTTGTTGAAAACAAACAGTATATGAATGTGAAAAAGACTCCACTTCCCTCTCCCTTTCCACTGGTACGGATTCATTCGCCCGGACTAGCGCAGGACGACGGTGGGTTCGAAGGAATTTCGAACAATAGCAATTACGGTCGCTCCAGAATGATTGATGGTACTTTGTGGGTCCACGGACCCTCCATGTCACGAGCACAGCTTCCACAGAAGCCCCTTTTTGCCCAACCCCTAATCCCCGCCGGTGCGGGAATGCATTAACTCACAACCCCTGTCCGTGACACTAGGGACAATGGACACGGATTCGGCTGCCGGATTCGGAACCCGGATCCTCCATCTTTGGTGCATTTGATCGCTGTCCAATTTCATTATCGGGATCATCGATCCGGTGATATGATTAATGAGGGCGCTTCAGTCACGGCGAAACTTAACCACACGCTCCGGTGTACACCGACCCGCATGCTTAGGGTGCGTCCCCTGCATCGAAAACCCGGGAAAACCTGCGAATCCTTTCCATTCGCTCGGGGTTCGGGAACATCCGCTCCATCGCAAAGATTTCACGTTAAAACCGGTGTCAATTTTCATTTCCCAACGGATGGTACGTCCTAATGACATGCGTCGTGAAAGACGTGACCGTCCACCGTCGGTTCCACGAGGGCCGCCTCGAGATGCGGACGAACCGAGGAAGAGTGTGCTTCCGCCTTACCATTTCCCGGCCCGTGCTCTGACTCGGAACATCGCCAAGGACGGACACGAATGGCCGGGCACGTCACCCGCTGATGAGAGAGAAGTGATAATAAATTTAATTAAACATCAGGTAACACGCAACAACACACATACATAGCCACACAGAGAGCAATCTGCTTCCTCTGTATGGCAGTGTTTTAGAAGACGTACCCATCCATGGTCGGACAGAAAATGGTGCCAGAAAGCGGAAAGATTCCAAAAATTGACTTTCGCCCCGAGGAAAACGCAGAGAGTCTCGAAGCGTAAGATTCTTGGCATCTGCGAAAGCAATATTCCGCGCGCAGAAAAGCGAACAGGGCGGGGGACGCGAAAGACATTGTGAGGGCGTTGGGAGCGAACAGAAAGTCAACCCCATTACGGAATTCTTCGCTAGCGCCGGAAGAAGAGTTCAGGTTAAGAGGAAATTAAACAGGACCTGATTGCCAACCGACACTTTGCAGAGGACCTGAAGCGAAGCGAAACGAGGGGGACGAGTGTCGAGTGGGTGAGAAACTTTCACCAGGACCCGTCCGCAACCGCCCCCTCCCATCCCTCGGAGGAGTTATGATTTTAATTTGCCCAAGTCCACGAGGAGAAAGTAATTTTCGAAAAATTCCATTTCACCGCGACCGTCAATGGGAAAAGTGTTGATGAGAAATTTGCGGCTGTACGCCAACTTGCAGCCCAGAGGTGCCGACTGTAGTGTCGGTCGGAGATCATCCTTTATGCTGCCACCGACATTACGCCACCGGCCACACGACCGTACGACCTTGAAACAATGATAAACTTTTCTCATAACCATTTACTACAACAGTACGGAAACAATCGCTCTTGCGTCCGCAAGAAGTCAAGCTTCCCGGCTCGTTCCGTCCGGGACAAACCCGGTGTCAGGACGGTTTTCTTTTGTCGTGTTCTACATAGGCGACCGGTTCACGTGTGGGACTCGCTCTCCATTCGTTTCTTTCGTCCGTGTAGCTAAGCCTCTGCCCGAAAAGTCCTTTCCGAAGATCTATTGTGTTGTTCTCTCGGGCGTCGGCCGCATTCGAGCGGAAGGATCAAGGATGGAAATGGCAGTACGTGTCGAGGGACAGGCGTACACACATACATCCGGGGTTTATGGTTTTCCGATAAAAATGATGGATATACGGGCATTTACCGAACCTTTGCCTCCGTAGATTGTCCTTCGCTCCAGAAGGCTTGGGAAATCTTGACCATCACAATCGAATCACGATACGAGGGAAAACTTTCTCCACCCACCATTCTCTTTTACTCTCTTACTTCTCCTCCTTCAGTTTCACACCTCTCTCTTCCTCTCTTTTCTATCATCGCGTTCTCGTGCAGCGTCCTTTCTTAATTGAATGTTTCAACAAAGCCTACCATGATTCAGTGGAAAACCTTCCTTTCGGATCGATCGTTGGCCGCACATTGTTTTCCATTTTGCTTCTATTTCCGTTCCGCCCATCCAAAAAGATGGCTCCTCAGGAAAAACCTCCATTGTCTGGCCACAGGAAACCTTTGGAAAAAGCAAGATGACGAACACATGGGCGGGGTAGGTGTAGATAAAATGTTAAACTTTTCCAACCGATTCCCTTTCATCAAATCTATCTCAACAGTGGCACTTTTCAATCTGCTTTACCAAAGTCTCCCATTTGCTCTCGGGAAAACGTGTTCAATTTGCTTTCCTTTTAACGTCTCTTTTCTGCGGTGGCTCGGTTTTTGCAAACTGTTATTTCCATTGTTCTTTATCGTTCGTTTTTTTTCTCGTTTCTCTCTCTCTCTCTCTCTCTGTTTTTCTCTCATTTCACAGAACAAGTCTTGTGGAGCCGTTGGTCGGAAGAATGGGTTGTTCTGTACGATGACTCCACCATGGCCTGGTTTACGGTAAGTTCCCATCACGAAATTGAGTTTTCCTCTTCCTCGCCCACCCAGCGTATCCCTGCCTGCCTCCGTTCCGGCCATTTTCACAATCAAAACCGGCATTTCGCCCGCACTAATGTGAACATGGTCGTGTAGCGAAAGATGGTAAAACGATAACCATTCCCAAATTTTCCCACAACGCCCGGGCCATGCCCATCTAATGGATGGAAAAAGCATGCTATATAGAAGAAGAGAAAAAAAAACCTCCATTCAATATCAAATTCCACTTGAGAGCCAGCTCGTAGCACGAAGGGAATACGTTCCCAAATGAGCCACGCAACAAGCAGCCATTTCTTAGGGGGATAAATCATATCCGTCCCATCGCAACCCCAATCATTTACTTCTTCAGTGTTCGGCCCTCCTCCTTCCATTCCCATTGACTCTATTCTTCCTAATTTGCCAAAAACGGCCTCGACCCGGCCGGTCGCTTCGTTAGTTCGGAAACGAAACGGAAAAAAGCACGTGGCATCTTCGTTGACACCGTTTGTGCAAAGATTTCACCGCCTCACTGTGGACTGTGTGCTGCGGGGTCGTCGGGTGGAAGTGTACGTGTGCGTGTGCGCGATTCTTTTGTGACTCGGGCCCGCGCTCAGACCCTCGTCCGTTACTGCCAGCCATTTGCGCTTTTACACAAACATTAAAGCATAATCGTCTTGATAGTGCTACCGCGCAGGTGGCGAACAAAGGGGAAAAAAGGATTGGGATGTAAGAAGGATCTTTTAATTCGAAAGAACAAACGAAGAGCTGTACAAAGGCATTGTTGCGGGCTGGCTGAATCAATAGATACATACATCGATATTGGTGAATTTTTTTTTTACAATAACAAACTGAAGAACCCGTTTTCGAAGGGTTTGGGAAAACATGGCCTGCCTTTCGTGCCTGATCGTACAATTGAGTTGTAATAGCCTTTCGACATAGTGCTTACAAAAAAAAAGGAAAACCCAACAACCTCATGGGCGACTGGATGCATACCATTTGCTAAATATTTTATGACCATTCCGAAGCATTTTTAAGCAAGTATCTTGTCCCAAAGCGTATGCGGAGCTCCTTGCGGGAGTTGCGATGTATTTGTAAGCAAATCCACTGGAACAATTTTCTTCTACACGCTTTCTCTTACACTCTTATTTCCCTAGCGAGCCTCTGTTTTTCTCTCTTTCTCTCTCTATCTTTCTCTCTCTATCTCGATCAAACATAGCAAACCATAACCATAACCTGCTGCATATTTATGACCATTCGTTTGGTTCGTTTCGCTAAAGCCCTAGCGCGGGCATGCAAGCATGAAACGTCAGGTCAAACTCGTTAAGCCCCGTGTAATATGGGGAACGACGGATAAATTTCAATTCCAGCCCCTTGGCACTAGAGCATGGTGGGTAGAAGATGAAGAGGAGACTATCTGAGAAGTACACTTGGATAGTTGTTTTCCTTCCTTTTTTTTTCGTCTGTTTTCCGTTTTATATTTCAACTAAACCACAACGCTGCTGTACGCGACTCCTACGAACCTGTGGAGCGTACGACTGAAGCGGCTACAGGATGGAAATTTGTATTAATTCAAACCCCCCCAAGGAAACCCGTTCCGTGCTGGTTCGCCGGTCGTCCTGGCGCACACCAGCACCACCACGGCAAGTGTAGATGCACCCGTTCCCTGGGAGCTGCAAAACTTTTCCCGCTACATTAAATTACATGCATTAAACATGCACGTGCTATCGTGCTCCCCAACGGTGTTCATGGTCCGACCGGGTTCCACACTTCCATCCATGCCGGGCCAAACGGGAGGTGTTGAAAGCGTGCCCGGGAAAATGTTTGTCTGATACACGCACATCAGAATGTTTGCAAATTAGATCAGCAAATTAGAACGAGCACGTGTGTATTGTGATTTGTGATGCTTTATTTTTCTCAATTCCCAAAGCTTCCTCCTTTTTCTAAAGTCTCCTACGGTTCGTGAACTGAATCATGACACATTGTGTGCTGCTTGTCGTGTATCTACCACGAGCGAGAGAGAAAAACATGAAGAACTTTTCAGCCGATGTTTGTCTGAAAGTTGGCTGATCTTTCTTTCGCGCAATGTTCCACGTGCCAACAGCAACAACAATCGCTCACTTGTGAGAGCGTAAATAATTCGATTGCGCCAACTTTTGTCACATTCGCCCGAATTCGCTTCGTTAGAAAGATTGTTTGCTTTAAAATCGATATCGATTCGTACTTTTACTGCGCATGGAAAGTACACCGTAAGCGGAAAGCAATTTGCCGGAAATTCCGTACTTCAATTTCAATATCGATCCCCAAGCCAAGCGCCGCCCCGCCTGTCCGATTGCAGAACGAAAACTCAATTAATCACTACATTATTTTCCATTGTTTTTCGCATCCTCTTGCTGCCCACAATGGCCGGCGCCACCAGGAACCGGGACGCTCGTCACCTGCCGGAAAAATTCTTGTCAAGGAGGCACCGGAAATGCTGGCGATAGCCCACTGGACCGGACAAATACCGCGGCGGCCGCCGCTCCCGGAAGGCGTCAGCGTGTCGCAGCTAATCGCACTCGGGTCCCGCCGGAAGCGCTCCAAGGTCTACTGGATGATCGCAAAATCGGAAGAGGAAGTCAGGTAGGTCGAGCACGCCCGGAGTTTGCCATCGATCCAACCGAACACGGCAGCATCCTGGGGCAACGGGTGAGGGCAACATCCGGACAGGGCGAACCGAGGCACGAGCCGACACCGACTGCATGTGACCGACATCAAACGCACGTGCCATATTTTCCGCTCCAACACCGCACGCGACCGTTGGCCGTCGTCGAGGCTGGAGCGGAGTGTGCCAATTCCAATGAATTTTCCACATCCTACCGAACGGTCCGGGTTTGAAAGCTTTTCAATGCTGCATTTGATTTGCGGTAATTAAGTGCTTTGCCTTCCGTTCGCTGGCAAATATCACCATCCAGAGGCGGAAAGGGTCAAGAGAAAACGCTGGAAAACATTGCGCCTGCTCTCGGGGCAGGAAATTGGCCGGTTGCATTAATCAGTGAAACCGCATCGATCGATGTTTGGTAAAGATTGGTTGATTATGGATACTGAAGGCTGAATGTGCGTTCACAACAGTCAACAATGTATTCTATACCGACGAAGTTTCATATCTGTTTGAGTCGTAACTGGATGTGGTTAAAGGACTTACCTAGAGGGCTCTCGAAGCTAATTTTTATCAGCAATAGTACCAATATCATATCGTTCATCCTGTCTCATATTAACTCATTATTGTGATGCTCATTATCCAAAAGATTCGACACTGCCTTTCAAGAAGCCTACTTCGATAATATGTCAACAAACATTGACAGTGTTCTCGAACATATAACCTACACGAAATTGCCCGAAGAGAAGAAATATCGGCCGGGAAAGTATTCTTATGCAAATTCCTTTCAGGGTCACATCGATAGCCCGAGTAGGGCCTGTTGTGACTTGTTGGTTGGTTCACCCATCGAAAAAGGGTCTGAAAATAGTGCCTGGCGGATCTTTACGGCGCTCGGAGCGACAGCATTAGCCAGCATCCAGCCAGCGGCCGTGGATCTTATTTTCTTGGCGTGCAAAACAAACAACCATTTGTCTGTTCACGAACGTCCCAAGAAAACAAAACTTTCGTGGTGTGAAATAAGTTTTGCGAATATGGGAAAATGTTCATCTTCACCTCCGCCTGGCTTGTGCTATGAATGTTCCATCGATTCGCCTGGAAGGTAAGCAAGCGATACAGTCCCGAACAAAACGCTCGGTCGAAATCTCGTGAGTCTGACGCATAGAAAGGACGTAAACCTTAACCTTAAAGAGAGAACGAAAGGGACAGAAGAAGTAATATAAAAAGAGGCGACATTGAGCAAAGCAAACAATTCACCGGCAATAATTGCCATAGTCGCACGGGAACGCACCACGGGACATCCATCGAGTTTTTCCGACACTGGTAGCGCTCGCAATGGCAATAACAGCCGAGTGGGCCCGCGAACCAATCCTCCCCCCGAGGGGGCGAGGAAACCAAAGTGACACGGGAACGGGTGAATTTGTTGACATAAATTAGCGATAACATTTTCGCCCGGCAACACTCTCCGGCCGTTTCCGGATCGGCAAACAAGGGAGACAAACACAGTGCTGTGTTCCGCCAGGACAGCAGCGCATCGGCATCGTTGGTGTCGTCCTGCCCTAGCGGGCGAGGGACCCTTCCGCGTGTCGCAAGGGGACAAACTGTTTTGCAGACACGGGCGTATTTGCGAAATGGGAACAACGGAACAAAGGCCTCGAAAAAGCTGGGGAAATGATGATACGGATTGAAATTCGATTACTATTTGCTCGGTTTCGTTTTCGGTGCACATTCGTTCCATTTCCGGTTTGCATGTCCTCCGACTGAACCGTGCACCGATTTTAACGACTACAGCGACCAATGCTGATGACGTTCTCGAAATGCGTCCAGGGTGAGCGCAATCAATTTCACGCTGATTGTGGGGGAAGTCGATTTGTTTGCATTCTTACTGCATTTTTTTCACGGTCGGCTCTCATGGGCAATGTTATATGTTACAGCATGAACAAAGTCTACCACTTGAGGACATTTTTCTGCCCCCCCCCATAGTGTCCGGTCATTCTCAAAAGCCCACTTCTGACGCACAGCAGAATTTCATATTCTAAAGCACTCTGTTCAAGCAGCACTAGTGGGTACTAGTATCTCGGAACTAGTACTAGTTTTACGTTTGTAAATGTAAGACGGCAATGTTAAAGTTCATCGTAGATATATTGTTACCGGGTGGACCAGATTGTGCTTTTATTGTTTCATAAAAGGGCTCACCACAAACATAGGAATATTGCAGCTGCTACTTCTTGAACTGCACAACTTCTCATGAAGTAAATGAACAAAATAGAAAAGACTCTACAACCTAACTTGCGCTCTCTCTCTTTCTGTTCCTCGATCACTCATACCTCCGAGAACGGGCCATACCTACACCTGAAATCGACAGGATAAGGAATTAACTTTTCATTTAACCCGATCCCGGCCGAGCCTATGTCTGTTGCTTCGAAACTCTTTGGCCTTGGTGAAAAATCGAGTGGATGGACGGTAGGGGGTCAAAAAGTTTTCATGTTCTTCCATTATCCCATCTGTCATGGTCCCAGCGTAGCAGCCAGCGCACTGTGGAGCCGAAGAGGATGACGTGTCCGGAAATAAACATTACAATTTATAAGTACGAGTTTTTCATGATTCTTATTAAATCGCGAAATTGTGCATCAAAGTTAACAATGCATTCAAAGTTCAGTTCGAAAGTTTAACAAAGCTTTTGCAGTTTGTCACTGTATATATTTGTTTGGTTACATGCGAACCGATAATAACTGCTAGTAACAGTTTATTATAACTTTTTGAAGCTGTTCAAGAACAGCTTGTATTAGCTTTTGCTGACTTGTAAGACATGGATTCAAGATTGACATCTAAAACCAGAACTTCCTTATTCAAAAGGATTCAAAATTCGGGATTTGAGCATTTGGGAACGGTTGTACCACTGTGCAGCCGCTTCTTAGAATGGCCATAATTATCCACTTCCGACGTACGAAACTCGGAAAGTTAGGCCAAGTAATAAAACTTTTCGGCTAACAAGCGGAGCCATCAAGTGGCGCTCATTGATCAGGTTAAAAGCGCACCAGCAGACGGTTCGACTTATTTATTGCTACGTGCCCCTTTGCTGGGTCCCAGGTTGCCACTGTCGCTTGGATACTCGTAATTTACCGCTCGAGAAACAAGCAGCAAAATTTGTAAGTGCCACTCCAGATGGATTCCGTTGGGCATCTTTTCGGCAGCCGCTGGCAGTGCTTCGCCGACCGGGAGTTTCTGTTTGTCGTCAACGCCATGGATCGGTTCATCGGGTTCTTCTCGTGGAATCTGGAGCAGCGAATCACCTGGCTTAAGACCGTGTTTGTCGTGTTGGCCGTGACGTACGAAACCTGCTCCATCGGCGCCATGCTGTTCGCTTACCGCGAGGGACTTCTGTCGGAGCGAAGCTTTTCCATGGCCTTCGTCACTGTGACCGGGGCGATGTGCATCGTGCTGTGGGTTTCGCTGGCCGTCTTTCGGCGGGACCTGGGGGCGATGGTGCGGTTCCTGGACCACCGTCAGCGGACCACCCATTCGCGGCACCCGGCGCGAAGAGAGCTAACGGCAAAGGTCAAACGGTACCTTTGTGTTTTCTATCTGCAAAACCTCGCCCAGGTGTTCTTTTGGATCAACCTGCTCAAGTACAGCAGCCCACTGGCCGTGTTCAGTCAGCCCCTGCTGAACGTCATCAACGTTCCGCTGTACCCGGTGGCGATCACGCTCATGTCGCTTATGTTCATCCACACGTTGACGATCGTCTCGGCGCTGCTCGCCGGCTTCACAATGGAGTTTTACTGGCTGGGGAGGGAGTTTGAGGCCGTTTTCGGCGAGTGTCGGTCGTCGGTAGCCGCACGCAGACGCCGTTACTGGGACGCCCTGGATCGCAGAATCCGCACGTGCATCGCCGAGCATCAGCGGCTATTGGGGCAGACCAGCACGCTCCGGAACAACCTGAAACCGTACTTTCTGCTCAACCTCGTCATCGACTTTTCGCTCATCACCTTCGCGGGCTGCAGCGTGGTCCTCAACAATGACGGTGGCCAGTCGCTGTGCAGCATTCTAGCCGCCCTGACGGCCGCCCTGAACATGCTCATCTTCGGAGGGCTGTGCGATTTGCTCAAAATACAGGTCCGTTGAATTGGTCCGTTTCTTGGCCGGTTTTCCTTCAATCTTTCTCGTGTTCTGTCGTTTTCACCCTTTCACCCACGGAAACAGGTGTACGCCGTCAAGTTTCATCTGTACAGCTCCCAGTGGACGGTCTGTCCGCGGCCAGTATCCGGGCCGCTCTTCCGGCGCTACCGGCGCGTCCACTCGACCATTCGCATCGTGATGACGCAAGCCGAGCACGAACTGCGAATTAGTTGTGGCAGCGTCTACGAGATGTCGCTCACTACCTGTTGGGCCGTGCTGCAGTTCAGCTACTCGGCCTTCACGCTGCTGCTCAGCTCCTTCGAGAACACACCGAGGAAGCACTAACCCGCTGACCGAACCCAAACCGTTGGCCATCGAAGTTTGCCGGTTTGGCCGGTGGCCGTCTGTCGGCACAGCGCAATTGCTTTTAATCTGTACCTACCATCCTACCGGTTTCCTTTCCCACTGAGCACCGTCGTGTACTCGTTAAGCCTTTCCCATAGGCTCCTGGTGGCACTATTTTTAGTGCACGTCTTTAACGACGGCTGCGAAACGAAACTTAAAATAAACATCCCGACAAACCGGTGTGCGCGCGTTCCAGGCACGTGGATCCCCTCCGGAGCAGGTGCCGGTAGCGTTGTGTTGAATTTAAATTGAAAATTTCCCTACTGTCAGCGGATGGGAGCGGTGGCTTAGAGCAGAAAACGAGGCTTCACTCATCCGCACAGGACCCCGCCTTGGGGGATCCTTATGGAGCGAGAAACGTGATGCTTATTTCGGCTTCCAGTACGGGTGAAATTGGAATATTTCTAATCGATAACGAATCACAATGGCGCCCTCTAACAACCACCGGTATGGTGCCATCCGAGCACGGATGGTTAGTTGATCAAATGTGCCTGTTTCGGCAATTAGCAATGTTTGAGCTGTGCTTTGCTCGTAACATAATTATGTTAAATCCCATTTTAAACCAATGGAAGATAAGAGAAACAAATATTCTCTTAGAAGACTCTGATGTCGTTTGCATTTAAATCGGATGGAAGTTCAAAATATGTATGATTGGGGTGCAAATTACGATTTCGTTAAACCATAGTGGATTCATGTGCATGCACTGAACTGTATAGAACGGCACATTTCGCTTCAGCAAATCGTCTTCTTGCTCCCTAACTCCACAATTGGCTAATACCAAAATGTCAGAAAACAAATAACCCAACGTCAACTTTTTTAATATCAATTTAAAGAATCTATCAATGTTTTCTTTCTGAAAGACACAACACGAAACCATGGGAAATAACAGCGCAAACCAAAGAGTGACTGCTAACAATTGGTCAAATAAATGTTGTGATTTCCCGCATGTTTTCATCCATTTACCAATCGTTTTCCAAAACTCGCAAATAGCGCCCTGCGCTTCGCTCCTGCAAGTCCCTGCTAAAGAGCGTACCAAAGCTTTAATTCAAAATATCGTACAATACTTCCAAGCGAAAGCCAAAGGAAAGTATACTCCACCACCCTTCTCCGTGCGTCCAGGATTTCGCCACGGGTAAACAGTTACGCCGTCCCTAACCCGAACGAACTGAATAAATGAAACCGACAAGAAACCAAACCGTTTGTTTGCTTACCTACTCCACTGTCATCTTCCCGACCGAACCACGCTTTCCACAATGTAACATTTTCAGCCTCATCGGGTCGCCCCTGCGATGCTGCTCAACTACCATCTCAAATGTTTCATCTTCTCTCTGCAGCGAAACCGCTTTATACTCATCACACTATCTGTGCTTTCTTGTTTTCCCAGCGACTGGATTGCTGCGATCACAAAAACGGTAAGTTATTTTCTCGAATCTCATTGCTTATATATTGCCACCGGTTTGCTTTTATCTGGCCACGCTTCATCTGTCTTCTCAGACGGAAGCAAATATTGAATTTTCCGTCGTAAGCGCTCGGTAGCGATTAGCCGGCTTACTGAAGCGCAAGAGGAGATTGGATTGTAAGGATCAATTAAGCTGGAGCTAGATAGCTAGGACCTGATTCGGGGCGTTCGATACATTTTTGCTTATAATTTTCCACAACAAGCTAAAAGCTCCCCATCGAGACATACAATATATTCAACCGCAACCCAGTATATTAATTTTCTACTTTAAATAAGGTGAAACGAGAAGAAGAAAATGTATAAGTTATTCATACTTATTTCGTCCAAATCAATCTTCAGTGCCTAAAGGAATATAGCATTTATCTTCGTAGAACCAGGATTCTTTCTGATTAATTCCCATTGCCCACTTCCAGGAATTTAATTTGTTTCATGGAAGTCACTCGTTGCATATTAGTTCACAACGACATCCTGAAAACATCTTATTATTCGCCCCCCATTGGTCCATCAGCGTGACTATCCAGCAAAACCCAGTCAGCAAACCCGGGGTCCGTTTGTGCAAAGTGCCAATCAAACACAAGGAGTCTCATCTCTGGAAACCCTCTTTTCCAACATTTTCATCGGCCAATAGGGCGCTCATTCATTCACTCGCTGTGAAAAATAGCCTAGTACAGCTGAGCCAATCCAGTCAACGAGCCTTCGACTCGACCCGGCTGCAGAACCTTCATTTGAAATGAATCCATTTCGTTCCATTTCCGATTACTCTTTTCCTATTTCCGACCCGAAATCGACGATGACCGGACAACGCACGCCCCCGATGCCCGCAAGATTGCGGCAACGCTACGCATTTATTTTACGGACCTATCTCTGCAACATGCAGGCAACGGTGGAGCATAGATTTTTACATTGATGTAGCTTTTCCTTTTGCCAAATTTTAAAACCTTTCCAAAAATGTATACATATATTTTGAATTCCCTCTAATCGCTCTGCCGTGTCGTGACAGTTCGGTAGGATTTAACGAACACAGGGCTACGAATTTGACGGAAAAGATAATCAATGATTTCCCAACCACTCTGGGGAACTGGAGAAGTGTATCAAACTTTGCGCAGCAGAGCGGAGTCCGGAAATCAGGTTCTGCATCATCAGTACAATCTCAACGACGCGTTCGTTCCATCGTTAGCGTATTTCAATTTCCATTAATCAATTATGGTTTATTCACAAAGGCGGACGTTGTAATATGCAGAAAAGAAAACAGTTTATGCCCACGAATATAGAAGTATCAAAGTGTTTGGAGAAATCCAACGACTGATGTATTATTGTTTCTCCTCCCGGAAGTAAGCATCCAAAAGTAAATATACAACTTTTTCCGGATAAATGTAAGCCTGTCACCTGTTAATTGACGGAATGAATGACTGTATTTCAAAAACCCTTTTTCCTTGCACGTAAACACAATTACAAAAAGGCTTTTATTAACGTTTATTCGATAACTTTGCCGCTTAGCAAACGTTGGAACACTAATAGTAAAGGGGAAAACACGCACAAACTTAAATATCTCCCACGCCGTGCCTAAAGGATTACTGGAGAATATCAGGTCGTATTTTTCATCCACTTGGACCGGGTAGATCGGCTTCGTCCAGTTGTGCAAATGGACTAGTGCGAATAAAAAACCAGAGTAAACAGCAATGTTATATGCCAGAACACCCTATTTTCCGCGTAATCAGGATTTACTTCTCGACCAGGCTAACTGGCTGGCTGGCTGACTTTTTGATAAAGTTTTCACCCAAACGCAGGAAACCCTCGGATGGAGGCGGCCAGTAGCTCGTACCGTAACCTATCATGACCACCGCCCAGTCTTCCCAGTAAAATTGCCCCCGTTCGTCCACGATCACCTGAGCCGAGGCACCAATCTTCGTTAATTCCTAATTGAATTTTTCCTTTATCTTTCCCATCAACCCATTTGGCCCTTGTTTTCATCGCTGAGCGAAGCTGTTTTCTTCCCGGTCGCGTTAACGCGCGGGTCCATTTTCACACGCGGTGCCCGGAAGCGCTGGGCCTCGGGACCCTGTGTTGTGTGAAGTTCACCACAAAAACCTTCGAAATCCCTGGAAAGCTTTGGTTGAATTCATGGGTTTTATTTTGGTGCTTCGGAGTAATTTTCATTCAAGTAGTCTCGTTGCTAAAAACTGTTCCGTTCTGTGTCTGTCCACTATCACCACGAATATCGGCCAATTTCCTAGCGTCCACCAGCGTTACAGTATTTCAACTCCGAGCCCATCGCACCCACCGACTACTGGTGGGTTATGGTTTGTGGTAAGCAACCTAAATCTGAAACAAAAATACCTCAAAAAAAGAACAAAACTAAAAGCTTCCTGATAAATCCCGAACGCCATCAATTTGATGCCAGCACCGCCAGGAGTTCGCAAACCGGGCCAGTTTTGCGTCTATCACCACACTCACCGCACCACTCTCTGGGTTTTCTTTTCTCCTCCTTAGCTGCCACCGCCACCGCAGATCGAACTGGTCGTCGATAAACCACATCTAATGGGTGTCCTGCGGAGACCGATCGTTCGGATACGACGTGAGTGTACGCTGGACACAGCCGACAGCACCGTACGCCATCGATGCGTCCATGTTCTGTTTAACTTGCCGCGTATAGTCCCCCGGTTCCGATCCTGACACTGTCTTCTCCTTCACAGCCGCCACCAGCACGGAGGTGTCCGCTAGACGGAAAAATCGGCACACCATCGAGCACAACACGACCAAGGTGAAGGGCGAGGCGGCCGTTGCCATCATCAAGAAGAGTGCGCAGGACAACGCGGAACCGAAGGGCTCGCTGGCCTGTGCCCTGCCCTGGGGCCACGGTTGGGGTTGGGCGACCCTACCGAACGGCATCTGGAGCGGGGGTAAGTGTCATGCTGTTCTTCTCGCTCCCCTTTTGCTCTAGTTACGTACGGTCACACGCAGAGAATTACAGACATGATGCAGATATGTCGTTTTTCCTGAGATTATTCAATATTGTTATAATATTTCCTCCATGCCGACATGTGTTTTGGAAGGGTTTAGTTTGGTTTTGTTATAGGGAAAGTCTTGAGACCCTGACATGCTTCACTCGTCATCCTATAATTGCTTTAGCATTGCATTTGTTTCGCAAGCCCTTCGTTCCGAATGGAACCAATTTGTCGCTCGATTGAACAACAACAGCTTTGCAGCTTACGCCGAGGTATACAAACCACTGTGCATCGTCCCCGGGTCGTTTTTCATCCGCTGTGGTGGCCCTTCCTGGTGGCAAAACCGAAAAGAGTTCCCCTTTCAAAAAAAAAAAAACACCCCAGCGCAAACGCCAACCGAATCGCGTAACATCATCACCGGCCCATCGGTGTGTGCAAATTGATTTTCATCGTAGAAAAGAAAATAAATTGGATTCGATACGTACCCAGCCGGTTGGCGAATCGTCGCTTGCTTCGGGACTCCGGAAACCAGATTGCGCACCGGCAGGGTTTTTTCTCCCGCTTCCAATCGTTTCCCAAAAAATTGAAACATCACTGATCAAAGGCCAAGCACACGGGTGAAGATGATGAATGATGATGCCGCATGATGATTGCGGGTTAGTTCGATGTTTCATGTTTTTCCTCTGTCCTTATGCCCGTGATGGGGACTGGTTGTTTTACTTTTCATGCGTTTTTCCATTTGCTTTTCCGCCTAGCATTACTGTTCACCCACCCAAAGATTCGTTCTCAGCATCCCATTACGAAAGAACTACGGTGAATGTCAGAAGTGCGGTGGTAAGGTCCCAGGACAGGCCCAGGAGATGCTAGAAAGCAGGAACATATTGAGCTCGCGTAACGCTCTCCAGAGGCTCACTCATTCTAAAAGCGCCCAAATCAACGCCAGTCGAGTCGAGTATGGAAACACAAGAGCCCTTGATGAGAAACGTTTGTTTGCCGTTTTTTTTCCTTCCATCTAACTACAAAAACTGGGGTATGTGTGATCGTGGGTTATAAAAACTGTTCGAAGCACGTATGTGTGTGAATCGAACACGGAACGTTCGAAAATCAATGACACATTGATCGACTCAGGACAACTTTTTTTTAAATACCGATATGTTTGCGAACCCCCAAATCATTGAAAATTCAATCAGTGCATGTGAATAAGCACCTTTCAATAACACGACGTGCCGAATGGTTTTGGTCTTCCACCATATTCCTTCACAGATTGGTTTTCTCCATTGGTCGTAAGCACAGTGTAATAACCCGGGCAACCTAACATAAACCGCATAACGCACGAAATAGGATTCATTTATGTTAGTTCGCCCAATTACAGACACACGATCGGGAAACCCAACTTTTACAATAGTCCACCAATAATTGATCACGCTAATAGAAAAACAGGAAATAAAAGAAATCGACACTTCGCAACTTGACGGATTCGGTGGACGCATTTGCGGTGGACCATGAGCAGCACGGAAATTCGCGTCTACCCCTAGCTAGCACGCTAGCCTCTGGTGCGAACCGTATTTTTATTAATCTGAACAAATGAAGATTTCGCGCACAGTAATTGTTCCATCTCACACTAATGACAAGTCGATCCAAATTAATGTTTGTTTTCCCGATATCATTTCACGGACCGGCAGTTTTTGTGTCGACGAAACAAAAAACAAAATCCGGTTGTGCCATGCGGAGGACGAAGGTTCCTGGCGGGGAACCACAGAAGCAACCCCACGGACCAACGACCTCGGCGAGAAAACTCTGCTGTGTGATTGCGTGCCCCTTTTTCGCGATAATCTCGCCCTTGCGTTGCGTTCGACGAGGCGCCAAACTGTCACCAGCCGGAGGGAATGGGAACCAAAAATCCAGCAGAAGAAAAACACACAAAAAAAAAGCCAGCGGAACTTTGATTGAATTTGGGTTCCCGAAGATGATATTGGGCAAACTTTTCGCGTCCGCATGATGGTTCCATTCCGTGCCCAACTTCCGTCCTCGTTGGCACAGCCGGAGCGCAAACGGTTTTCAAGTAATTAACGCCAGGAAGAAGCATATTAATCACCGAACGAATAGAGACACAACGGCCATACCGACATTACTGGGCGCACATTTTCTTCCCGCGTCCTTCCACAAACACTCAATTCAGCTCAATGTTGCCCCAAAGTAAGACATTTCTTCTGGCTTTCCTTCGCCATCTTCTTTTCTTTTTTTGCGGGAAGAATAAGACGAAAAGAGAATGATTCTCATCATAAAACACCCCTTTTTTCCGTTCGCAGCAGGCTACGTCTACCAGCAAACGGTACCATTTTCCTCCCAGCAGTCTTGGAGGTAGTGGAAAAGTTTTCCCACGATCCCTTCCCCGTTGTGCGTTTTGCTTTTTTCTTCTGCACCAGTTTTTCGTTTGTTTTTGTTTTTCATCCCGGCACTTATGGTTCCGTTTACTCGTTTCCGTTCAAGCTTCCTCAACTTTTGGCATGGCCTCTTTCGAGACTGCGTGCGGAAAAGCTATGACGGAACCGCGTACCGCGATTATGATGATGAGCCGGTGATGACGACATTCTGGAAAAAAGCGGTTTTCCTCCCTCCGGCGGGACTAGCGGGTGTCTGCTTTTTCATTTCTTTTTCGCTATTTCGCCTGTTTTCCCATTGTCACTTTTACACAAGTGCAAATGAGCCAAAACAAGAACGGATAAGGATGATGTTGCTGGTGATGATGCTGATGATGATTATCATGTTTCATGTTTTGACTTTCATTAGCCCCCTTTCGGTTCGGGCCCGTGTCCCGGGCGAACTGTTCCTCGATGTGGCTCGACGAGCTGGTGCCTCGGATTCGGACCACAAGAACAACATCTTCGCAACATCGACCGGGGGTGGGATTGGGGCCAGCGGGGTGGGCGAGTGGCTTATGTTCGGTAAAATAATTCCCGCGAGGGTACAGGATGAGCAGACCAAGTTTGATTACTTTTCTACCCATCCATCGTCTGAGACACCGAGCAGGAAGATGACGATGTACCCATTGACGGACGGGGGACAGACAGGGCATGCATTACACTCGCGTCTGTCCTTCAGGCAACCAAATCAACTCGACTTTCTTTCCGAACATTCTTGAAGTGGCTCGGGGTCTAGGAAAGTTGAACAGCACCAAAAACAACCGAAGAGAGACGAAGGAGGCTTAGAAAAACGGTCAAGGTTAGATGGCGAATTTACAATCACATTAAACAAATGGATCAAATTTCAAGCATAACGGTTCGATAAATGTTTAACTGGCTAATTGAAATCCTCGGATTACCGACCGACGCGGGTCGAATGCGACCCGAAGTGGAATGTTCACCGCATTTCCCGGGAGGACCATGATTCAAGTGGTAGAAAGCCATTTTTTTTTTGTCGGTACGTACTTTCAACACTCGAGACCCACCCCAGGCCTGAGCTCGAGAGCAATGGCTACTACGCTCGCTTCTCACGGAACTTGTACTATGTTTGATCCTCCGGCGGTACTTGAGAGGCGGTGATCGGGAACATTCCACGCTGGTGTGGGACGCTGGGAAATGTACTCAAGCTGAGGGAGCTGGACTCGACATTCAAACTTTCTTTCTCCCCTCTTTCCCGGAGTTCTATAGACCCTTGATTGACAAATTTATTGGAAAACTTTCAGTCGATTTTTCTTCCACGTTCGATTCGTGCGTTCGGAGAAAGCTGCTCCGTTAGCTGGTACTTCATTTCTTTCTTCGGACATAATATTTCGCTCCGAAGCTCGGCCGTCTTCCATCATCCATCGATCCGTCGCTTCAAGTGGCAGGCTGTCAGTTTTGAGAAAAGTTTAAAAGACAAAGTATGTGCAGGAACCTTGTAAACTTACACTTCGCAGGCGTTCAAGCGTGAGTTCGTTTGATTTGAAACCTCTCCGGTGGTGAATAAGGCACCGGTGGAACTGTTTCAATGGAAAATGTCCCGGGTTGCAAAAAAGAAATTGTCGAATGAAAAAAGGAGACTTTTTAAAAAACACTAGTAGATGAATATTTCATTTTCACTTCTATCAGCAAGGAAAATGAACAAGAATATTCGAAAATACGCTTCCACCCACCATGCACTCCGTGTGGAAGCGCATTCATGCAAGATGAATATGTATTCGCTTCAGCGTTCCAGCGCCATTACGGTTTCATTACATCGTCTCATCTCCTAATAAATTCAAACGAATCTCTCTATCTGTCTCTCTCCTTCTCTCGTTCGCCCTCTTCAGCGCTGACCTGGTCGCAGTGCGAGGACTCCATCACGCTGCACGCCCTCCCGACCACCCACTGTACCAACATGA
The DNA here is from genome assembly GCA_034621735.1 of Anopheles plumbeus. NCBI lineage: Eukaryota > Metazoa > Arthropoda > Insecta > Diptera > Culicidae > Anopheles > Anopheles plumbeus. The sequence goes on from JAOEFI010000003.1 coordinate 39,778,299, forward strand.
TAGAGACACCGTGCGCCGGCGGCATCTACCACACCGACATCGGGCCGTTCGACTTCCACGGCATCGAGGACGTGGGCGGCGAGGACTTCGACTACGCGATGGATTGTGGCGATTTCATCTTCTAAGCCGGCCGCGCCACGACAAGCGCCGACAACCCAACACCATTACGATGCATGCGGGCGTCCACGCGACGCCCCTATCCATCATAATCGATCCCGGGCCACGCCACCAATGACCGGCGGGTCGCTAGCATTAACATATTTGCAACAAGATGTGTCCCAGCGGGCGCGGTGCTCTCGTTACCACCCTAACCAGTGCACACAGCGTGCACCAGAAGGTAGGTTTAGCAATGCTTTTCACAATATGGGTGACTGAACTCCCTCCTCCTTCACGGCACATTCTTCCACAGCTTTCATAAAGCATGTTTTCCATTACAAGCGACAACATTAGGCTTCACTAAAGCAATATATCATGGAAAATAACTCGAACTTTTCAACCCAACGAAAAGTTCACCTTTCCAAGGGTAATTTAAATTTTGGTAAAAACTTGGAAATTATTTCCCCTATACGGGAAAACTTCATTAGGATAAAGGTGGATAAATCTAAAAAAGTTTTGTTTTGCACATGTTCACATTGTCTTCCTATTGTCTAAAGAGTATGAAATGCACGCAAACTGCACCCTTATTGCATCATGAACAACGGGGTTTCTTTTTAAATTGAACTTCCATTCTCCGCTCTCGCTTACAGCTCGCAATGGGTGTCCAATCCGAACTCTCTCCACCGATCAGTGTTTAAAGCCGCAGAGAAATGATTCACATTCCGACGAAGTGGGCCACCATCGGCAGCAATCAGTATAGTAGAATAAATGGAAGAAAAAACATGTTAGCATCCTCGGTAGCGAAACCCATAACTCATAGCATCCCCTCGGCCATTCTTATCCGCGTAGCCTTGCAGACGATTCGGCAGGGGTAGGATGGTGTAAGGGCACTTAGCCGTAGACGTAATGCTTGTATATGTCCTTTGTTTATGATGAGCCGAGTTTGTAACTTTTAGACACCCTTACCAAACGTCGCGTGAGGGGGAAAACACGGACACAAAATATTACTGTGAGTGTACTGTATGCTTCTGCAGCCAGCATGGAGGCTAGCATAGGTGTGATGGTTAGTGTATGGAATCCTCGTTAAAAAAAACCACAAACACACACAAACATAAATAATAACAAAGCGAACCCGGTAGACGCACCGTATTAACAGGTGTATAACATTTGTAATGATTTGTTTTTTATTAGGTAAAACAACACTGAACATGCAACGCAACAAAGAAACTCACAAACATTTAGATTTATAATAAATCAGTATTGCCTTCCTAAAGATTAGATAATTACACATTAGAGCCTAGGGTTTGAAATGAACGGTGAAACGACCGTGGGAAGACGATAACAGACATGAAATTATTTCATGCACAATGTATTACCCATAGATGCGATCGACGGACTAACAGAATCAAAAGTAGGTTTTAATGTACGCTGGGTGTAAAACAAAGAGAAACAAAAAAGGAAACAACAATTATTTACCTCACTTCACCCATTTTCGTAAAAAGAACATGAAACCCGTTCTATTGATGAGAGAGATTTAGTCATGTTATATGCTGCAACGTTTTAACTATACGTAAGAGTTATCTAAGTTTGTTCGTTTGCCCGTCCGAATTAATGGCATGGAAATGTTACGATAATATTTTAGCGGTGGTAACACGGATCCAACCCCTAACTATTGATAATTTCGGGATCCCCAGTGCTGCCCGTACGGGGGCGCCACTTTTATAGTCAACCATGAGAACAATCGACATACACAAAAAGACCAACTATCAGTATTTCATAGTTTTTCACTCGCAAATTAATCCCTAACGTTTGTATGAGATATTCGCAATGCTCGTCGACCGAGGAGAACGATGCGTCGTCACGGTCGGCCATGTCGAAACAAATTGTGGTAAAGCTTGATTCTACATAAACTTAACGCGGCCAAGGTTAACTACCGGCGCGATTTTACGAATGGCGAGTACTAACAAGTTTTTATGCAAACATTCCTGATGCACAATTGAAGTATAAACCATAGCAAAAAAAAACAAAGGCACATTGATCGTACTACACCCGCGATATAGAATTACAGGGGTTTTATGCCGACTGCCAACCGTTCGACACCGTGGGACGGACAAGCGGAAATGACGGGACAACATCATTAGGCTAGCTGCAGTTTTCCAAACGATCCACGGTGGTGGAGTTAACGCAACACACGACAGACTGGACAGCACGATGGACCGCCATCCCATCGGCTAGCTGCGCATAAGAATAAGATCTAGCAAAGGATCACCACAACAGTTTCGAGATATATGTAAGTTTCATACTTGGAAGGGATATATATATACATATTGTTGCCGAGTAGAGAGTGTCTTGAGAAGGCTGCCGCCCTCGTACAAGGTGAGGGCGGAAGACTTCTTGCCGACGCGCTGCGCAAAATGAAGCAGAAGTATAGAAGCAAACATCCCCCTGATAGATAATAGAACCAATTCGTCTAGTATTTACGCGGTGCAGAAGAGAGTACTTACATAATACGGGTAGAACCTAGCAATTGACCATCTCCTTCTAGCAGGTTCGATACACAAGTTTTCGATACCATTTTTGTGCAAAGCAGGCGAAAATAGATCGGCCCTATGAGATGTTATCGGTGTCGATAGATGTCGTTATGATACTGGACGTAACGTTCGATGGTAGTTTCGCCCCCCCCGGGGGCATCTTGTTCACACATGATTCAAGAATAAAAAAATCTGCGCAATGCATTTGTTGTAACTAAGATAGGAACAGGAAGAACAAGACGAAAAAGAAACACAAGCACTCTAAACACTATTTAACAAAACCCAAAATACCGCTCAATGACCCCAAAACAATAATAGATGTGTAATACTTCCCAACATAGGACATACCAAATATGTTATCGATGAATTGTATAAGTGTCATTAATGGACGGCAACAACAGTGGAGTTTGCCGGGAAGGACGGCTCGCACGGAGAACATAATATAACTATCGATGCAATCTATCATACACCCATAGGCGAACAATAGACGGTGTGATATAAATTAACCACGTGGCAGAGAGCCAAACGTTAGAAACAACAATCATTGGGGGTGGCCCCCAGCAGTGCGGGGTGCAACCCACCATAGTAGCATTTACGAACGTATAAAGCGAATCGCGAAACGGCGGAACATCCAAACCAAACGGAACACGAACACACTGCATATTCTAGTGGCAACTGTAAGTGTTTTTTAGAGATTTTCAAATCGATGTTTAAAACTTATCGACATTTTAGATGTGCCGTTGGCCGATGTAAGGGGCACGTAGAGATTGCGTGTTGAAAATGCTATAGAAAACGTTACCAAAACCAGTAATAAATAGTGCATAACACAGAACAAAAACATTGCCGTAGACCACGAGCGGAAGTGGAGCTCAAGTCAAGTAAAAAGAAGAGAAAAAAAAACACATATTTAACACATTTGCCTGGGATGCGTGGCAGGCTCAAATGGAATTGCATTGTAACTAAGAAATTGGCTCGTCCTTGCAGGCGGATGTGATGGAGTTTTCCGAACGTAAACCGTACGATCGCTGGACGATCGTTACACGTAAGCGCCGGCTTTTCGACAGTGAACACGTATGTTGGTAGTTCGTTACTGGATGTTTGTAATGTTTTTGAGTTGAAGCTCGTCAATGTCAGAGAAGCATTTTAGAACACGTAAAGTACCGAACCGCAGCATTTGCGTCTGCACGCCCCGGGCCCGTTGGGCACCTCCATCGCGGAGGTGGGTTTTTGGGGCAAGTTTGTTAGCCTTTGGAAGCGCGTTCGTAAATTGTGCGAGAAGTGCTTGGAGAGGCGCTTTTTTATAAATTTAAACGCGAAAGAGAATCCTTCCTCATCCAATACATCCCGACATTTGGCATCGTGGCTCGGTGCACCGTGCTGTTGAACAGCGCGCTCGCCCGCTACTACTATCGCGAATCGTCCCGTGCGCTTCCCGTTCGCGGATTTTCCCCCTCCAGCAGCCCGCCCCAGTCATCTCTCGAACCTTATTGCCTGCACTGGAAACTTTCGAACACTCAACTGCGCTCAGCGTGCTGCCACATCCTTCCGCACCCCCACGTCCGCGTATCACAACAAACGACTATACAAACGATTACGAAACGATCGGATTTTTCTATGACACCCACCAACAATCAATCGTCGGATCTAATCCAAGCATTGGAAAATTCAGTTGAATTTAGAATTTAGTAAACATTTTGTTACTCACGAAATGTCCGAAAGGGCGCAACTATTGTCAATCAAAAATTTACACGAAGGATCCTTAAACTTTCTAGGTTTCTGGTATGATCAATTTGTATTTCTTGAACCGAGGTTTTAAAACTCCCTTCGTAATTGAGTCCAATCGATTGTAGGAAAATAAATTCAAACCACAAATTAGTCAAAAACACCTGTATTTTATTTCGCATAGTTTTTAAACCAATCTTCCACGTGTGGATCATAAATCGTTAATCATCAAAGTATTTGTCTCGTAAGTATTATTGTATAAGCAATTGATTGTTTACTTATTTTATACTTAGCATACTGTTTTCCAACTATTTTTAATGCAAATATGTATACAGAATTGGAGACAGTACTCCATTTGTCCTATAATATTATGAATGAAACCTTGTTTGCAGAAGTTTTGCCTTATGTACACCACATGGGCTAGCCGCGTATTGTTTTGTAAATTGTAATTTACAAACTTTCCCTGGCGGCCTAGTGGTCTCTGTGATAAAGATACATGGTGAGGGAATGTGTTCCATGAATTATCCAGCAGCAGTATCTAGGGGAAAGCTATGGGAGGAAGCGACGCGTCATATATCCGACACAAAACCACTCTCATCTTCTCGCCCAACTCATTGGTATGTCTTCAGTTATGTAATGGCTTCGTTGTCAGCAAAATGCTTTATTGAATTTTCTGCTCCGATCGTTCCTCCTCTTCTCGCCTTTAGCCGGTTCGTTTGGGTTGTCCGAAGTTTTCCGGGAGAGGGGCGAAACACCGAGTGACAGTTGGGGACACACTTGCCACGACGAACGCCATTTGTTGCGGTATGCTGCGGAAAGGTGGTGTTTGGGTGTATGTGTGCCCCGGGAATGTGAAAGTATGGGATGCAGTTATTTGCATACGACCAACACGATGCCTTCCGGAAGGCTTCTTACAGGACGAATAGCTTCCCATCCCGTAGTGAAACTCATGTTTCAAAGATTCAATCATCCATTTTCCATCGACCTCTTTTCGTTCCTCTTGTGAATGTCCTAGTCATATCTATCATCTACGGTGGGCAGAAGTTTCGAAATGCTAAGTGAATCCAGTATGTGATTAAAACTACTCCCACGCAGTACATTACATCACGTCTCTCATGTCTGTTTTATATAACAAATTGAATGGTTTTCCTTGTAGTTTTTTTTAGTTAAAGTTTAGTTTCCATTGTTAGTTTTGATGCACAAAAGTCCGAGATATAAGATATTTTATCCAATGTGTGCTGCACTAGTCATAAACATTTTTACACAACTAACTTTTAATTTTTCGGTTAATTGATGATAATTGTATTTTTTTACGGTTTGTTTTTTAATTTAATTTCTACATTTCATATGAGCTTGTGCTTAGTTTCAATGCACGCGTTGAATACATATACTTCGACTCGAGACGCGATCTTCCAATTTCATCAGCCGCATTCCTACTCCGATCTCACGCACACATCTCCTGGCCCTTTCGTTGAACTCAAAGACGCGCATTTGCGTGTCAACAAACGATCATCAGCAACCCCTAGCGCTAGCCGGCATTCTCTGCACCTTCAATCGATTAGCGCGGTTCTGATCTGCAAACGTCGCCAAACGACTCACACTGCCGGGGAACCGCGGAGTGTACACACAACCACACATCGGACGCCGACGCCTGCAGAACGCGAGAAATAAAATAAAGCGATCGCGTTTACAAAGTGCCGGATTCCAACGCTCCGCGGAGCAGAACCGATCGAACTGTCTTGATGGTCCGCGAATGTATGCGGCCCGCGGAAAAGCGAGATAGCAGCAGGCGGTGCGAAAGCATCCACAACAGAGCAACAAGCAGCACAACACCATCGACAACGTGGTAGGCTGTGCAACTGTGTGTTGGGGCTTCAGTCCATTTCGGCCAGCTACGTACGCCACGCTGAGGGCTTTAACGCGGCAGTTCAACGGCGACTGTGGAGAAGCAAAGTTCAACGCGAGTTCGGTTTCGTTGCGTGAGTGCGCGGTTCGTCTGTTGTTTTTGTTTCTTTCACATATTTGCTTCCACATCGGTGGCGCTGCGGGCCTTACCGATCGTTATACTCATCCATCTCAGTTTGCCTGTGATCGACTTCCACACGAGAGCATTAGTTAACAGTTTGTTAGAACGTTTGGCTTTGATTGCATCTCGCCGGGATTTCTATTTACATATTTGTTTTGTTAATCTATTCGAACGTAATTTGCATCGCTTTGCCGCCGCTCTCTTCCCGCTGTGTGCGTGTGAGTGTTTGCATAAGTGGCGTCCAGTGCTCATCATCATCGCCAAAGTGCTGAACGGTTCGAAACGTCATCTGCATTTTCGGATACGACTCATCAGAGCTCTCTGGAGCTGAGTCACACAATTTCAGGGCAGCAGAAATATCTCACGCTCCAGGTACGTACAAAACATGGTTTACTTGATGTATACACAAACAGCAAATGGTTTATGATTGTTTTAAATCAGTTGTCCACTTCATGAAATCTGTTTTGCTTACCTCGCGAAAGATGTTGAAAAGGCCAACGCAAATCTCCCTTCAAATGACCCTCAAATTTACTATATAAAATATATTTCCTGGTTGATTATTAAATGGAAGAGCAATCCATTTCAAAATTCAATAATTTTGTATCATAGTATCGAAGGAAACTGCTTATCAGCCAGCTGGAACCATTTTTAAAGCACTCCCAGCTTTAATCGAAATTAAACACCCCAAGCACCCGAAATGGAATTTTAATGTCACATTGCATTGCACGGCAACGGGTAGCCAACGATACTTCCTCTTCAGAGCACTGAATTCCCGCAGGTCAACGTCTGCTTCGAGCACGACGACCATGACTCAGGCGGGGTTGCCAGCGTGGCATTTGCTACGCTCCACTGTCAGTACCATCATTATCCTGTGGCAGGAAGACGACACCAGCGTTTGTTGAGCAAACCGGAAAGCCAAACCTGCAAAAGCGTCACTAGCAACTGCAATGGCTTGAAGGGTGCGCCATATTTGCCACCATCATCGCCAGTTGTGGCTCTAAAATGGGCGAGTTTGCTCACCGGGCGCCTTTGTACGCTACACCTACACCCGGACTCGGAGCTCCGGCGTTGTCCTTGTTGGAGCAGTTGTGCGGCCATCGCACTTTGTTCCAGTCTGCGACGTCTTTCCTACCGGAAGACTTTCATGGCGCGGTGGAGAAGAAGGCAAAATGTGCTTGTCGACATGTCGAACCCCCACGACAAAAGCCAAAGATGTTTGCCTTTCCAGTTTGCACACGAATCTAGTTCGCTTATATTTTAAATCCTATTGGGCATATCTAAAACCTGTCCATAGATGGGAGCATCGAATTTGACGCGGTTTTTAATCTGCTCCAGATGTTACAAATGTCTTTAATAAGCATTTAGAACAGATTTAGATACGAAAGTGTTCTCTTTGCAACGCAATCAGGTGAATAGTTTATTTCTTTTACGGGCGAAGTGTTACTTGTGTTGAAATATCTGTGAAAGTTCAGCTGAAGTGTTTTAAAACTCGCCACATCTCTCAATTTTAAATAAACAAGTTGCACATGATGTCACTTTCGTTTCTCCACGACATCAATTGTACCCTTTCGGGAGGAGTGGATATTTTACCAAACGCCGAAACCATCCACCGAGCGCCTCCTCCGCCGTATTTTGTGTGGGCAATTGCGCGATTTGAAAATATATAAAAAAGATTAAATATGAACACACCATAAAATACGATGCGATCTCGAGAACCGAACGAGCGACCTTTTTATTCCTCTTCCGTTCCGATGGCTCGAGTCCCGGCCACCGGTGCAAGTAGCACCAGCATCGCCCTGACACCGGTTGGCGTTGGCGGTGAGGTTGCCTATTCTGGATCGTGTCCGGAACCATAAACGGACTATAAAATCCGCTCGAAAACAGACCAAAACGATACACGCGGGTGTTGGCCGGCTGTTCGGGCGACGGGCGATGATTCACATAATATTTAACGTGACATCATTCGCCGTACGACGGAGGTGTGTTTTCCGAGCCCGTACGGATCCATTTTTTGTTTCGGCTTTCGTCGAACTACGCTCAATTAATTGCCCGGGTCCCTTGGTGGACGCCCAAAGTGGCCGCTGTGGTGCGCCACGAAAACTCCTCACGCACGAAGCGCCCTCCCTAATGTAGGTTTGGATGTCAAGCGCTCACTGAACGCGTCGAACAAATGTTCGGTGTCCTAATTTATTTCTTCACCACACCCTTTGGCCTTCCCACGCGTCAACAGTTCCTGTTCAAGGACGCCCCCGCCTGCTCGTCTTTCCTCTTTCACCTTCGGTAGAGAAAGAACGTTAAACAAAACTTCCTGCTTGATTAGCATTCCGTACGATGAACATCCAGCTAACACGCACCTCCGGTAACTTCATTTTCTAGTTAACCCGGAAAAGAAAGGCCTGCGAACGGGCGAAACGCGGTCAGCAGCAGCACCAACCACCTTTTCCACTACTGTCACCACCGGCATGGATAGTGAGGGGCCGACCACAGCGGTACGCGCCGGTGCACCCACCAGCGTCGGTGCGTCAAGGCTGGCTCAGATGCAGGTAAGTGGTCCAATCCAAACCCACCGAGCCGGCTGTAGTAGTTAGTTCATCTCGATAGAAACGGGCCTGGGCTGCTAGTCGCAGGAGGATCAATAAATTTTGTAAACGTCAATACACTTCGGTTAGGATGACGGAAAAATATACCGACCAACGAGCTTCGAGCGGGCTTTTTAGAAAGGCAAATTATGAGCCACTTTGTTGTGGTGTTGGGGTAATACAGTATACAAAAAATGCGGCCATCATAAACGCCAATATTTATTCCATTATTGTCGGTATATTTATCAAATTTGGAAAACAGGAAGCAGTGAGTTAAAAGACTACAAACATCCATCGTACCTCGATTACCACTCGGAGGTTAATTAATGCTGGTTTTAAGGTTTATAAATTCCTTTTCATCAAATGAAGGGAACACATTGTACAGTTATTAGTTTTTTGTTGAAAAGTTGTACTTTTGTAGAGTGATGCACCGGAGCAATTGGCTTCGCCTGGCACTTTTTGCGAACCGTTAAAAAGCATCACGGCCTATTCGGACACCTAACACGACTATTTACCACAGGAAAGCGAACACCGTGCAACCGGAGCCCAGGCCACACCGTGCGTCGGTAGCGACTGATGGAACGTTGCACGATCGCGCAATATCGGATCCTCCTACGTAGCCAACGTGACCGCAAAACCGTTGCCCGAAAGCATTCCGGTTCCGTCCGTGCTCGCCGGTACGCTTCTGGCAACATGGTTCGGCGCCTCATGCTGACTCAACTTGTTGCCCGACCTTAAACCCAAACGTGGAACGTCGAACGCGTCGCTCGATGATGACGGCGACGACGATGGCGGTTGCGGTGCGGTTGATGGCTGATGATTCACGGATGTTTAAAGCCAGTGTTGGAAGATTGGATTGGGGGTGTCTGGCCCACAACAAATCTGCAACCGAACTGAGTGATTTATAGCGTAGCATTACCGAAAACGACACATGCAGTGCGGCTGGAAGCAATGTTTTTAAAACTTCATTGCCAGCTGCACTTGCAATACAATAATGTTGAGAAGCGGATGCTCAACTTTTATTCAAAATCTCATCGAGATGATTCTCCTACATGATTCGTTATTGATGCAAAGATGCTAAAATCAATTCCAAAGTTGTCGAATAAAGTCATCTTTCCAAAGACTACCGTTTTCCTGGTCACAGCGCACATTTGTCTATTGCGTAGGCGGAAGCGAACTCTGGCACATAAAATGCTTCTCGCATGAACGGTATGCAAAAGGGTTTTTATTCTGACTTTTTTCCGATCGTTCTCGCTGCAATGCCGTTCTGGTGTCGTTTTCCTTTCCGTTCGCCTCCCGCTTAAAGGGGTTCATTTGGTCAGGTTCAAATACACCGCCGCCACCGTGACACCACCACGGAACCGAATCAGTCTTGCGTGAAGAGATGATTCCGCTGCTACTACGAGTTTCCCGTTTCGCACGCCACGACACTTGAGGCATTTATTTTCTGAACGTACTCGAACAGGCACCATCCCATCCCCGAAATGTGGCAGGCACGACTCATGAGGAATGTTAGTCACGTTTCAATTCCGAGTGTCGTGTGATGTGATGGTTTTTAAAGAACGCAACATTTTAATGCAAATCTCTTGGACCGGCAGTTCTGCTTTGTTTCATTCGTTCTGGAAAACTGGTGGGCTGGTGTGAATGCAGCAACGGATGTGTGTAAAGGTGAATGCACCACTAACGAAATGCATGTGCCATTTTAAACGAGGATTTAAATAATTGGAATTTCTTTTAAAATCCACTTTACACAACTTTGATTGTTACTAAACAAAGGCACTGCATCAAGGTTTTTCAATAAACAATGGACATAAAATTATCAGGAGAACAATGCCACAATAGAAACGGCAAATCTCCGCACCGAGTCTATGATATTCGTCATAAGAAGCGAGTAGTAAATCATATGCATTTTATCGCCCATCAAACTCCCAGTTGAAACAGAGTTTCCTCTGTTACTCACTTAGGGCACATCGATGGCTGTGTGGTCGGGGCAGGAAAGTGGATTTCCTAGGGTGACGTTCCTAGATTTATGGCCGACACCGACACGCTTTTATCGTCACGCTGACCTTGACATTCGCTGGAATGCGATTTGTTTTCACCATAAGCACTTACCCAGACGCCCGATGAAATCAATTCCTTTCCAACGAAGGAGGAAAAACACACAAAGTGTGTCTGGTGGCGAATAGCGATAACTACTGCAAAAGGGGGTTGCTTTGTGGTTCGACGCGTCTTCAGCGTACCGAACCTAATACATTTTATCGTACCATCAAATGGGACGATATCGTGGGAATTATTGAATCAAACTTCCCGGAACTCGCATCTGGAGCACTCCGTTTAGCGGCCAGTTTGATGCGATCGATAGATTGATTATAGTTGCCTTGAGTTGATGTTGAGTAACAATAGGATGTGATGACAATCTGCTAGATTTATCTTATCGAGGAACTCTTGAACAGGAACGTATTAAGTGCTGGAATCTTGGAGCGATATAAAATAAACCCCTTGATGCTAACTTTTGGCATATCTTACCATTTTTCCTATCGTAGGATAATGGCATTTAAATTGAAAAAGAACTCGCTTGAATAAATGCTTTAGTAGTTCTTATAATATTTTCTCCAATGCTTCCCTCTGACTGTTGAAAACACCATTGGCACCTCAAGATTATTATCAACATTCTTCAGACAATACTACTGTGCTGCGTGAATGTTTGCCATTCGAATGGCAACGCTTTGGCTTCAAACAAACACGCGATTGTTGTGCCCAAGATATGTTCAAGAAAGGAATTCGACCTCCCTTACAGCGGAACGGCTTTATGCCTCCCGCCATTGAGTAGTGGACATTAATTGATAATGATGAACAGCCGCGACGCCACGCCGCGAGGTACGACGGCAGCAGTTCCCTGCGAAGGGACGCAGTCGTAAATGTAATCATCGCCAATCATGCGGCCGTACTCCTCTAAATATGGTAAACGATCAGCGAGTGAGTGAACATACCCGTACTGATCCGTGAAGTTCGCCACTTCCATGAATGCCTTTTAAGAGTAAGATATTATTGCAAGCGTCATCGAGGGAGACATCAGAGGTTTTCGTTTGTTTTCTTTCACGCCTCAGTAAGAGACATTAAATGACCAAAAAAGAAATTCACCCCGGGCTGACCTTACGGTGGGCTAGTATCGAAAGTGGTTGAATTCAAGATTGTTACGTCTGTAAGAAGCAAGCTTGGCGGGGCAATGTACCTCCGGCCCGGAACGCCTACACCTGCGACGAACGATTGGAAACTAGCTCATTCGATTTGTGGTCACCGCGTTATGGCACTACCAGTACCAGTTAAACAGTCAAACCAGATATCTTGGGCTTTCCCAAATGCATTAGATCTCGTATGCTGTCGTCGCCCGTCTAGTGCCCACGAACTATCGCGGGCACTGCGTTACATGAGCTCAAACCTTCACTTACTTCTGCCCACGGGGTCAACTTTCGTGTCCCATGTTGGTACGTTTTCTGTTGCCAATATTTTGCCCGATTCAAAATCAAACAGATCATGATCTTAAAAGAATTGCTGGTACTACGTTAAATAATTCACAAGAATGGCCCTGCGTAAAATAGAAATTTTCGCTTTGGCATTTTGTGCACAATCGCCAAAAAATCGCACAACGCAAGGAAATTGATTATTCTAGCTAAATTTATGGTATTCCTCGTACTTCGCGCCCGAGCACAAGATTCACTCAGCCTCACTCACTTGTTGTTAGGCCAGTTTGGACAGCAGCCGTTACTACTACTGGCACGACTTGCGGAACTTCTAACAGCTAGTATCCTTTATCGAAGGGAAAATAGGACGTCAAACAATAAATATTCGTCCATTCCAGTTTGGCGAAACGCAAAGAAAAAAAGAAGTGAAAGTCTGCACAGGAAGACAAAGAAACGGAGCGAGAAGATAGAAAGCGAGATAGACACAAAAAAAGGGGGGAAACGGGAAGCAAAGGCAGCATCTAATAAAAGCAGGATTGCTTCCAGTTTGATGCTTCACTGACACTGGCAGCTTTGGCGAACGATTGATAACATTGAAGAACACTTCAATCTTGCCAAAGGACCTTGAAAATGGAGCAAAAAGGGCGAGCAAAGCGCTATAAAAGATGATTCAGCGCGGACAATGGGCGAAGAAATGGCGCGGAATGTTTATTGATGACTGTTCAATGCATTGCAGTGCGACTTCTCTATCAGATAACAGGGGGGCGCGGGAAAAATTTTTGGAAAATCTATTTGTTATTCACGTTTGCCAGCTGGCACTTTCGTTTAGGGATTGTAATCTATAATAACCGAATGGTATCCCCCTGTTCTATAAGTTTGCTTTTCGCAAAATGCCATTGAACTGGAAGAGAGGATTCGGTACCTCCTCCACACATAAAACGATTCCATCACGCCCCGAAGTAACATAGAAGGCTTTGGTGGTAAAAACCAACGTCCCTTTTCACGGCCTACTGCCAATTGACGCCGGTACAAGTTTCCCTAATTGCCGTACGGTGTTACATGATATGCTTCCCATCCGGTGTTCCCAAAACTAAACACCTAAGTAGCAGCTATCACTCGCAACAGACAAGCTGTCGGGTTCGGTGTCAGCCAACTCGCGGGCGTGATCCTCCCGACCTGCCCGACCTGGGGACTCGGTGGCGCATTCGAGACCTTCTTCATCTCATCCCGTCTGTCAGTCTTCCAACCGATTAACGCTCGCACATGCAAGCAA
>JAOEFI010000003.1:39792086-39815543 GCA_034621735.1 Anopheles plumbeus
GATGGTAAAGTCGAGATGGTTCGCGTACAAATGGTTGACGTTTTTGGAAGACGTCCCCAGACGGCCCCCCCAACATGCTGAAGCTGAACGGAAAATTGTTCGCGAATTCTTCACAATTAGGTGAGGTATTAGTGTATGCATGTTAAATCGGAAACTTTAGCGACAGCGTGCATAACGAGCGAGAGACGCTACTCATTAATGCAGTATGTAAATTGGAATACATTAACATCGTTTCAGATAAATATAAGCCACTAGGGAAACATACGCTTTTTCTATGCATTCAATATGATGCGAATTAATTACGGGGACTTCTCGCTTTTCCAAGCTGGCAGAAGCTGCCGAGCGGCGGAAGGAAAGAGACGGAGAGATCGTTATATGATAGTGCACCTGGGCCAAAGCGAAGTGTGAAGTGGGAAATAAGGGTCATTTTACAAACGTTGCTTGTTAGCACATGATAGTTATCGTACGTACGCCGGTGAGAAAATCGTCGTTAGTCTTGGACTCAATTAAATAGAATATGATCCACACGGGAGCCACAAGCACCACCATCCGGCAACAGGTTCATGGCCCCATGGTTCGGCGAAGCTATACCGTGTACTGCCAGCGGCGAAACCCGTTCGACAGAAGAATGGGGCGATTGTAACTCGATATGTGGAATCATATCAACGATTTTCATCCAATTAACCGAACGTCGAGAGTACGCTTTTGAAAAGAAGGGGGCGGATTGGATAGAACCGAGAAGTGCTACAAAAACATTCAATATTATTCCAATCACTAGGCGGCTTGAAGTATCGGGCAGAAACACAAGCAGAGGATTCAAGGAGGAGGGATTACTTTTTTCGAACAATCCTGTCCTAACGTCGGGACCGCCTTTCAAACCCAATCTATGGAATTACGTTTCACATTGAATAAGGTTACATTGAAACGGTTTCCGTGCAAAATACGATGAACGGCAACATAGAATCCACCCATTACTTATGCACACAAAGAGAGAGAGAGAGAAAGAGAGAGAGAGAGATAGAGAGAGAGAGAAAGGTAAAGACCGGCACGAAAAAGGATGTCTTTCCTGATGCAGGGCTCCAAGGTAATGGGTCGGCTTTTCAGGCCTGTACCCCGCTGACGTTTCACCTTCGAACCGGCGATCGATATTTAAATCACCTGCACTCCTTCAAGCGATCGTCACACTACCCCGGTGTTGCTGTCCGCCAGCGCACAGTGCATTAATGATTCACGGGTCCTACTCACTGTGCTACGACGGCCCTTAACCTTACCGGCAGATAGCAATCGCCCGGCCCGACCATACTGTCACTGTCATGCGTCGTCCTTTGTCCGTGTCACAGCGGCCGATCGGTGGCGTTCCGCGGTGTTCTGAACACAACCGGTAGGGGTCCGGACGCGGGGTTTGACATGACTGTGGCCATGGCGGGGAGAAACAGTGCGGCCACGGGGCCCAGTTTCGGCGGAGCGAACTGCAGTGTCTGTCCGTGTCCCGTGGCGGGCGCAGTGTTGTCCGGAGTGCCGAGCGCTATCGTTCGCATGCCAGAGGCTGCTGCCGCGGGCGTCGCCGGAGTGGATGTCCTATGCCAATCGGAAGTGGCCCCAAACCGGAGCCCCTGCCGGCCCGTGGCACGATAGTGAGCGGTGCGGTGAGTGTCAGCCTGGATGATTCCTGGACCGGGCGCAGCTTGCTCGAGGCACTAGGGCGCCAGCCGCTGCCGGCCCTGGATGTAAGTGTGACGCAGCATACGAGCGTTTTTGGTAGAAGGTCCTGATGGTGAGGGACTATTCGAAAATACTCCAACAACAATTTAAGACCAAACGCGTGATCCAAAGTAGTGAACCTGTAGAAGTGTTGTCGGACTTCCAGCCCTGAAGATTGTGAAATTTTAGGAAACGGGGAAGCTTTTACTTCAAGCTTTCCATTCGTGCATAATCCACGGTGCTGGCGCATTAAGAGGTCTAAACTTGGGTAAACACTCGATTGGGAAAAGTCCTTGTTAAGTGAGAACAAATCTATCACACTTATCACAAACACGTTCAGACGGCAGAGGGATCTTGGAAACTTGCGTGTAAATGAGCCACATCATCGTCGCCCCCGGTGCCTTTCGTGGGCCATCCTTGACCACAACATCATCATCGATCGTTTCCTGCTGGCTTTGTCACTAACGAACACCATCGAACACCTTCCCTCACCGAAGGCCAACCCTCGTACACTGTTGTTAACCGCGAGGCCATTATCCATCCTCTGCCAGTGTGGTGTCATCATGATTCCGTGTTTTTTCGTCCGCCCAATATTTGTGTCCTTTCGTTGAAAAGGGGAGGAGGTGCTGCGGAAGGGGGCAAGGCAGGGCAACCCTTTTTCGGTACCGGGAAAACTATAATGGCTGGTGTTCGTGCCACCGCACCTGGGTTGGGTCTTTGCGTGTCCCGCCGTTTGGAGTTCGCATCGCTTTCGATTTCTAGTTTCCCGTCCACGGCTAGCGCGCCATACCGCAGCCCACCCCCCCGCAGCCTTTTGCATCTAACCTCGTTCTTGAAGCGAGGGCACCAAATAACCGAAGCAGCAACCCAAACTGACGGGTGCTCCTTATTGCATAAACTGCCTCGCATGCCATGGTGCTCTCGGCCTGCGCTGAGGAAGGTTCAGTGGACGGGCTATAAATAAATCTACCCCAGTTTTCCGTTAGCCTCCCAGTTCGAAAATGTGCAACGGACGGACGTACATTCTGCCAGACGCCGCCCCTGTTGGATGGATGGGTTAGATGGGGTGTGGTTGTGGCGCGAACGTTCCACGCGATTGTTTTTTCCCTCTTTCTCTCTCGCTTCGATTTGGATTCCGGGAAACAAACAGGAAAACTGTTCCGTTGGAAGGACGATTGGGCACTTGGGAGGGAAGAGGGACGGAACTATGCAACGGTGTTCCCCGTTCGGCTGCGTGGCAGTGTTGTTTTGATTTGGTCGCCCAGTCGCGGATGTGCCCTGCAGGGATACGAACGCCTTGAGACCCTACGCCGGTGTGTATTGGTGCGCGCGCTTGGTTAGAACCGTCTGCAGCGCGAAAAGCCCCGCCCGAAAGTGAACATGAAGCTCAAATCGTTGGACTACGGCGATATTATCGAGAGTTTCACTAATCGATACGAAAACATTGTGAAAAAGGTAGTGCAAAAGGGCGACCGAGCGATTATTGTGTTTGTGTGAAAAAAAGAAGCGATTTCGCAAAGAGTCGTTTTTTTCGCTGTCCTATGCTTTATATTGCATCTGCTCGAAAAAAGCGCAGCAACGTCAGCACAAACTAATCCCGTTTTTTGTCCCGTCGCTCATTGCTTTTCACAGATGCGCTTCCAGCAGCGCCAGCAGCAGGAACGTGACCAGCGAAAGATAGAGCAGATTGCCACCAGGACGACCACGACGACGACGGCGGCCGCGGCGGCGGTGATGACGTCGTCCAACGGGCGCACCGCCACGTGCAGTGCCGCGAGTGTGGCGACGGTGGAGCTGTCCGAGCGCCTGAACGCCACCAGCCTCTCGTCCACGCTCGGCACGGGCAAGGTGCGCCAAATGTTCGACGAACGACGCCACCGGGTGGCCGGCATCGACAAGAGCTATCCGCTGCAGCCGATCCAAACGAAAACGACAGCGGCAGCAGCTGCGACAGCGACGACAACGACGGCGACATCGACGGCCCTGGGTGCAACCAATGGAAACCTCCCGGCCAACGGCAACAACCACAACACCGGCGGCCACGCCGACGGTTCCCTTCCTCGCGGTATGGCCAAGGCCGGGCTGAACAACAAAACACGTGTCCCACCGATCTCAGCCAGCTCCCGGACGAGGTTGATGCAACAGCAGAGCCAGCGCGGCCAGAATGTGTGCCCGGACGGCAACACCGGCGTGCAGGTATGTTCGAAAGAGGCAACGCATTCTCCTGACCAGGGGTGTCCAACCCGTTCGGCATCTTGTGACTACACATTTTTGTTTAAATCCCTCGACATCGAAACACTCTTCACCGCACCCTTAACATCCTTAACAAATGGCATGAAGCTGGCCCCGAATGAGAAAGTTTCACAAACGTCTTCATTTCCACTTGCAGCCCACCCGTGGTAACAGCGTTGGGGACACCATGCTGCCAGAGCCAGACGGGGGTGACTGTGATGACAACGATAATTTTCTGGAGCAGGAAAAGTTTCCAGGTAAGTAACAATCGATCGCCGGTCAATTACGCCCTTCGCACACCACCGCTGGACCCGGTACCCGCACGCCACCGTAGTACGCCTCCGCTCCAGGGTGATGGGATGTTTTCGGTGCTGGGGGCGCGGTGGCACATGAGCACGGCCCCACAAAAATCGATTAACATATCGGGGAAAGGTTTTCCCTTTTTTCGCTGCCACTGTCCGAAGAACGGGGCAACTGCTGCTGCACATGCCGCCGAACAGCCTTTTGTGCATGGAAAGGGTTTGGCGTTTTACGTTATTTACTACCCGGTCGTAACGAACGCGGGCCCTCCTGCCTACCTTCGAATCGCGTAAAGCCAGAATGGATGGTATCATTTGTCGATTGATGAATGGGGTACCGGTAACGTGCGAAGAACAGCATTAGCCATTTAGCTGCTGCCGTCAAGAGGAACGAATTTTGTATGTTTTACTGCTTTATAAAACATAATGTAATAATATTGCGGAAAAAATACGGGGAATTAAACGGTTCGATGCATGTAATAGAACCATAAATCGAATAACCATTGAGGGTAATCAAGTAATATTACATTTACTTAGATGCGGTTTCAATGTTTGAAGAACCGACTTGTTCACGTATTAATAGAAAAATATCATTATGTAATAAATCAACTTCACTGCTCCGTTTCCAGATACAATGTCACTCGAAGGAGATTCGCAAGACTACACAAATCGTATCCATTCCCCCAACGGAAACCATGGAGCGCTGAAAACGGCCCGAACCAACGGTGCGGCCAGACCATTGCCAAGCTCGACCGTTCAAAAGGCTACCAAAAAGCCATCAGTAACCGCAACATCGGGACCGTCAGCTACTTCTACTCCACGATCCACGAACGGATCCGTCAAAGTAAGCCATGGTTGTTTTTTGTGCAACGAAAAATATCTCCATTTTTCCTTTTGACGTTTAAATTACACCGCACACGCACATCCGTCTGCCTTTTTATCCTTTCTTTTGCTCAGTCCGGCACGGCAACGTCACGATTCGTCCCGGCCGTGAAGTCGAACGGTCCATCGCGCGCCGTCACGCAGCCAAGTCCGGCCAGTTCGGC
This sequence comes from Anopheles plumbeus, assembly GCA_034621735.1. NCBI lineage: Eukaryota > Metazoa > Arthropoda > Insecta > Diptera > Culicidae > Anopheles > Anopheles plumbeus. The sequence continues at coordinate 39,797,365 of JAOEFI010000003.1, forward strand.
AGGTTCGGTACGGAAGACTTCTTCGGCTGTTGCATCGTCGAACGGTGGTAATATGTTCGCGACAGATTCCCTGGCCAACGAAGCGGTTCCCGATGGGCTGACCCGGTGCAGCAATTGTTCGCGTAATTTTGCCAACGATCGGATCGACAAGCACCGGCAAATCTGCCAGAAGACGAAGGCGAAAAAGCGCAAAGTATTCGACATCACCAAGCATCGCGTGCAGGGAACGGATGCGGAAAAGTACGTCCTGAGGGGAAAGAAATCTACGGCCAGCGTGGGGGCGGCACAGGTCCGGAAGCATTCTAGTCAGGCGTCTTCGGTCGGGGTTGGTGCTGCGGCAAGTTCTCCGGCAACCGCTGGCGGTGGCAACAAGCAGAGCAACTGGCGGACGAAGCACGAAGAGTTCATTGCCACCATTCGCGCTGCGAAGGAACTGAAGGCCCATTTGGCTAGGGGTGGCAAGCTGTCCGATCTGCCTCCGCCGCCACCATCGGAGAACCCGGATTACGTTCAGTGTCCGCACTGTTCGCGGCGCTTCAATCAGGGCGCTGCCGAACGGCACATCCCAAAGTGCGCCACCATGCTGCACAACAAACCGAAACCGAAGCCGAAGGCGGCCTCCACCGTTCGAAGATACTGATCGATGTCGCAGCGGGAGCAGCATTTATTATTGCATGTATTCGTACTAATTCAACTACTACCTACTAGCCGTTCCGCACCTTTGGATAGATTTAAATTTTGAAGTAAATTTTTAGTTTCGTACAAGGGCAACGCGCTCGGTCTGTTGGAACAATCAGAAGAAGGAGAAGAGGAGGAAAATAGTAGTTTCGAAGAAATGTAAATTGATAATACACACATCTAACACAGATGAAGAATACGCAAAACGTTGAAAATGATAATCAGCATGCCATATAACCATCTAACCCACGATACGCTAAATGCGCAACGTGTATCGAAGTGTTTAACAAGCGTAAATGAGCACGCCACAAACGAAAAACAAAAACATGAAAAACTATACGACATGGCTGTGTGTGTGACGACAAGAGACAAACTCAACATGAAAATGGATTGATGGATTTGTGCAAATCAATAAAAAAAATTAAAAATGATATTCAAACATAAAAACATGGTTCCACTTTCACTCTATTCTACTTCATGAAGACGACCAATCAGTAGAGTGAGCTGTGTAGTGGGTTGATTGTTTGTTAAAACATTTATAATTTATTACTCCTTTTTGGATAAGATTTTTCTCCGCTGAAGGCTAACCTCGCGTGTAATCGTAAATATATAAGTTTGTACGCCGCACTGCGAACAAAAAACCAGAAGCCAAAGAGTTTCCCCGGTGATTATTTTTTCCTATCATGAATTTTTAACGGGCATGAACAATTCGCTCGGAGAACCGTCTGCAGGTTCTTTTTGAACGATATGTTAATTGATTTAACTACTCTCGCCGCAACGGAACTTATTGTTACCAATATTTTCATAATAGTCGCACAAGTTCCTACAGAAAAATGGCCCAAAAATCAGACGGAAACCAATTGAGTAAATAGGAACGAGAGCCCCAGGCGGGGTTAAATAATGTCTTACTATACGGAAGTGATATGCGATAAAGTTTGTTTCGTTTTCTCGTTTTATAAACAGCAGACTAGGTGACTACCGGAGAGAAGTTGTCCCACGCTTCTGCAGCGTCCTAAATGTCCCTATGTGGTCCTACTTGTACAAATAGCATCTTTTCTCCCTCTTTCGACACTGAATCTGTGCTAACGTGAAATTTAGTAATACTTTTAGTACTCATATATGAACTCCCAATGTGTGGTAAAGGGGTTTTCTTTTATAGAATAGCAGAAAAACTTCTGCCGGCCGAATAACAAATTAATGTCAACCTAAACCATCCCAACACCAAGCTCCTGGTATATGCTGCTCCCTTACGTTTCTGGATACCGACAGTACGCATTTCCCTCGATAGACTCCAGCGGTATCCAATCCTCGGACAGCGGCAGTCGATTCTTGTTTGTTTCGACCTCCCGCAGCACTCGCACAATGTTTCCCCCGACCAGCTTCTTAATGGCCACCGAACCCCACAGTCGATCCCGTGCCAGTTCGGCCAGCAGCAGCGGATAGTTCTTCGGTGATCCGCTGAGTCCCACGTGGTCGACACCGGCAATCGCACGGATGTAGTTGATCGCCGTTATGGCATCCTTCAAGGACATCGGCTTGTCACCGCACCGTTCGACGTTCAGCATCAGGACACCACCGTTCTGGGAGAGGGCGCTCAGAATGTGATCCGGCACGGCAGCTGTCGTCCCGTTGCAAGCCATCGAGGACGGTAGTGCGTTGGAGAGCAGAAGCGGAGCTTTGGCGACGTTCAGGGCGACCATCATGGCAGGTTCGGACAGGCGCGAAATTTCCACCAACATTCCCAGGCGGTTCATTTCCTGGATGATGATCTGAAAGAGGAGAAACCATTTATGTGCTACTGTGGACCTGTACAGAATGCTCCATTCGAACACTTTACCTCACCAAAGTTGGTCAACGTGGATGGGAGGTTTTCGTCAAAGAAATCATTTCTTATCGAAGCACTCGCCCAAGGCGTCGTGCAGCCAATGCCGGTCAACGAAACGAACCTGGCCCCCAGCGAATACATCGAGCGCAGCACGGCCAAGCTCGACCCCAGCGTGTGTCCACCCTCCAGCCCGAACAGAATGGCCAGCTTGCCCTCGGTGTGCGCCTGCTCCATTTGGTCCGCATTCTCCACCACGGCCATATCGCCATTTTTGCCCACCAGGCGCCTCGCCTCATCCAAACCCTCCAGCGTCAGCTGAACCGCATCCAGGTACTGTGCGGCGCACGGAACCGCAATGGGCCACAGTAGGGCACCCACCATTCCGCTCTTCACTTCGGCGAAACTTTTGCTAAAGTTCGCCCCCATCGGTGGTGCCCAGTAGCCTTCGACGAGCGGTGACTCCACGAGCAGACGTCGGATGAAGGCGAGCCGAGCCTCGAGCAGCGAGGACGAACGGAGCTGCAACCCCAGCGGGATGCCCGCGGCCAGGGCCACACAGATCAGCAAGCCGGATACGAGAGCGATAATCTTGCGGCTGCGACGATCCTTGGCCAGCTTCGGGGGCGGCGGAGAAATGCTTTCCTTCGTGTACGAATGGATGCTCCCGTTCTTTATCTTCTCCGGGTACTTGGTGATTTCCGGTGGCAGCTCGATGTCCGCTATCTCCGTGAACACGAAGCAGTGCTGCTTGCATCCCGCCGGATGCTGGTGCACCGGGTGCAGCTCCATAAAGTCAACGTTAGGCATTGTACTTGTGTTCATAGTGTTTTCGTGTTTCTATTCGCGACACTAACCATACAACGCACTTCTCATAGATCCTGCACGGGGTTTACAAACCCTCTTCCATCACCACTAATCCTCAGCACATCCACATTTCATGTTCATGGAGGAATATTGTTCAACCTTTTAACAGAACTCTTAAAAATGCTGGAATATTTGATAACAGCAGCTATTTTCGTAAGATTGACGCAGAACAATCCTGCAAGGAAAACGATTGAATATTTGCTCCCACCAATGCAAAACAGTCTTTGTACTGCTCCTGAAGTCAAGCTAGAGGCATGCGCAGTTCTCGGGGAAAATGTCCTCAACTCCTGGTTCGATGAAGTTTTCCGAGGGGTACGACGCGGCACAAGATGTTGGTTCAAACTTGGCGTTACAATTGTCAACACAAATGCGTTAAAACAGTTAATAATTCGGTATCTTGGAAAAGTGTCTATTGTTGTCTCCTGTGAATGCAAGAGTAATATAACGACATCGTCTCAAGTTGTCCCGTTATCAGTGTGCGACAATAATTAAATGGCTAAAATAAAACAAATGTAGTTTGTGAAGTCCTGTATGATACGACATTTATTTAAAGGGGTTTTAGGGAAAGGAAACGATGATAGCAATTGTTGCAACCAGTCGGTACTCACTCCGACACATCCTCCGTCTTATCACTTAGCAATGTGATCATTTGCTTCACGGCGTCAGCGGCTACCATCATATCCAAACCCTCCAGTATGTAGGCCAAATTGTCCAGGCTAGCGTCCATGTCGTCGTCGAACCATAGCGTCAGCAAATGGCAGCACTGTTCCGGCACCAAGGCGTTCTCCGACTCGAAGTACTGAATCTCATCGGCACTGTAGCCGAGCTTGGCTGCCAATTTTTTCCAATCCTTCCCGATGCTCGGTGCCAGCTCGGCCAACTGCTCCTTGCTAACCGCGAGCGTCTTGTGGGTGTTTTTATCCTCCGGCGTCAGCTGCTCCGTCTTCAACAGCTCCGTTTCCATCTGCTCTTGCTCCTCATCCCCGACTAAACCCTCACCTTCGGTCTCGACCTGCTCAACGCACGGCGCAGCCGTTTCCTCCTTTATTGCATTCTCCAGCTTGATATCGAGTTTGTCTTTTTGGATCTTCTTCCGTACGCTTTCGAGATAGTCTGATACTTTGTACGAGGGCGTGTTAACAAGGGTAAAGAAGTGAGGTGACTGTCGGGCAAGCAAACGCAGCGCCCTCCATTCGAACGACGGATCCTGCTTCTCCTTCGGGTTTTCTAGGTATGTCTCGAGCGACGGGAGGAAATTACGATCTGTGCCCTTGCAGGCTTGCAGGTTGTCCGGGCACTGGTTCCACAGGCGCGTTATTTCTGGATTTCCCATGTAGAACTTTCCCTGCCGAGTTGCATCACGGATCAGGTCTCCTAGCGGTCGACGGGATCGCTTGGCGGGCGGACGACCACTTCCTGTCGCCGATGTCACACCAGAGCCGGATCCTGCTGTCGCCGTCGTCGCCGAACCTTCATCTAGCACCGCTTCCGGGCGTTTGAACTCCTTGCAGCCCTCGTTCTTCCAGCTGTTCCACAGTTCCTCCCGCGTCAGCATATGCCGCACCGTATCCGCAAACTTCTTCCCATTCGGTGGGGATTCCTCAATCAGCCGGTAGACTAACGTTTCGGTTTCTTTCAACCAGTCGGTCTGCACCTGGGTGAGGACGTGCGCTTCTGCCTTAAACTTTACGGTCGAGTTGAGGTACTGGAACAGGATAAGAAACTGTACCAGCACCGACCGGCGGAAGTTCGAGTCGGAAAGCTGCAGCGACAGCAGCTTCGGATTAGTGAGGAATTTGGCGAAAAAATGCCCCGAATCGTGGATTTCATCTACTTCCATTGGACTATCGGTAGTGGGTACATCGTGTACCTTCGAACTCGCACTCGACGAGCGATGCTCCTCCAGCTTGAAACTACTGAACGCCGACAACACACTTCCGGCATGGGTGGCGAACGTTTTCCATTGTACCTTGTTATAGCACTGGTTTGGGTTGCGGAAAAAATCCTGGAGAGCCCAAAACTTGCAGTACAGATTGTAGTCTATCTTCAGTTTGTTTTCCGCCGCTTCCGCGTCATCATCGGGCCCGTTGCCCGCGGACAGCTGCTCGAGCGTAACTTCGTTTCCCTCCATTCCGTATTCCGTGATGTTCTCCAGGTTGAACTCTGATATTATGTTCAAACCGCTGCGTTCGGAGAAAGGGAAGAACTTGGCCAGGAACAAAAGTATCCGGCCGCAGAACACCGTATTCTGTGATCGGGACAGCCGGCGTAGCAAATCGTTGCACATGCGGAGCAAATTGTGTTTGCAGGCGGTGAAGAAAAACTCTTCCTTCCAAGTGGCTACATTGTTTTCCACGTACGTAAAGATCTTCTCAGCCCGGTCGAGCGTAACAGCATCGAAGATGTCGCCCAGCAACACCACCGGCATCGTCGCGGCGGTCATATCTTTCCGGCATGAGATTACTGCAAAGCTGATGAACCTCTCGATGGCAGGGATGTCTTCGGTTTTCGTGAGCAACATATCTCGAAATGCTTGGTGTAGAGCCGTTTTTTTGTCGTTATCGCTGGCTCGTGCAGCATCGTACTCACCTTTTAGCAATTCAATGTCGTTCTCCTTGAAAGCACGCTTCAGCGACTCCTATGGAATTGAACGGTAAGTAATCAGAATAAACGCACACCACTGAACCACTTTTAACTTACGCTAAAGGCTTTCAACAGCACTAGGAAATTAGATGAACTCATTTCCTGGTGTTTTGTTACGCTTTCGGTGCCTTATTTGTACCAAACTTGAGCGGCGTCTGTGAAGACGATCGATGCCGAAAAATTTGACATGTAAACAATGTCCGTACCGATTGAGCTACGGTAAAACGACAGCCAGCGTTTGTGCCGATGTAGCAAATATTGAAGTAGCTCAGTTTATCCACCGTTGGGTTGAACTGTCAACACTACGACAGTCTTTATTTTGACGCAGCACAGTGCGGTTGTGGGTACGGTGAACGCTGGAGTTGCTTGTTTTTCAACGGCACATGCTAAAAGCATCGAATTCCTCATTTTAACGACCGCGTTCGTGCAGTTATATACGCCTGTTTCACTTGTTTTGGTAGCGCGAAAGAGAATTGGACGATTTGGGCAACTCCAAGCTTGTCCCAGACCTGCTCGTCGGCGTGGTGCTTCTCGCGGAAGTGGGCTTCACCTGACCAAGATTGTTGCGCAGTTTACGCTGGAGTGAATATTTGCATTAATCATATATTATCCCCTAGGTTATCATTTCATTTGGTGCGTTGCCGCAGCAAGAGTCGTGGCGCTTTAATGAATGAGTGAACTGCAAGTGAGCTAGACGTGTGCCAAGTGAGAATATCTAGGGTGCTCTAAAGTGTTTGAGGGAAAAAGCCAAATTCTACGTGTCAGCCTGTTCTGGTGTGCAATCAAACCGCGGTGCTTGTGGCAATATAAAAATTTCCAAATTCGTTGTACAACAAATCCGCCGGCCCGTTAACCGAAACGCCAACAGTGGGCGAAAGTGAGTGAGCAGTATACTTCTAACGCCTCGCCCCGGAGGGAGTGAAAGAGCACGAGATACAACAAAAATGGCTTCTTTCCGAAATGCGCACAAGAGCCTATCGGTGGAGGAGCGGGCAGAGATGAAGGAGAAGTTCGAGGAGGTAAGTGAACGCAAGATCATCGTCCGCCGGGACTGCTGCGTCCGAGATTTTCTGCGGGGGGCTTTGAATTTTCATTACTTTGAGATCGAGTTTTTCCCCCGGCACCGTTGCGGGTGGGCGCGAAACACAAAGGCATCGCCCCAGCGTAGCACACAGCTACGAAAGCAAATGTTTCCCACCCCACAAGATGACACACAGTCCCAAGCGGAGTAGTAGTTTTTTAAACGAATTTGGAAACATGGCATGAATCATTTGAGGACTTGTGTCACACAGCTAACTAAACAGTTAAAAAAGCGACTCCAGAGTGATGTGTTTTTCGCCACTTTGAGGTGATAAACGACACATGGAAAAACGACAAAACCAGTTGAAAAATGCCATAAAGGTTGTCGCTAATGCAAATCGAATTGTAAAGTTAGTAACCACTTGTCAGTATTAGCAAACAGTATAAATCATGAAAAATCTCCTACGAAAAGCGGTAACAATACTGCATATATTGTTTCCCTTCCTTAGGATGGGGGAGTGCGACCTAGAGTAGGGAGGCAAAGGATTAATTTTGAAGAAAGAAAAAAAAAACGACACCCGTAACTTAAACCGAAGCAGGGGTGAACTCTTGTTGTGAGTCGTTGAATTTACCTACCTTGTCGGCATGGAAAATTGTTTTCCGTTCGCCCCGTATGTAAACCTAACTTCTCATCCCACCCACGCAACGACACGACACGACAGAATAATTAATTTCCAATTGATTTACGACGAGTCAATTGCATTCCAGGTGTACAGCCTGTCGGCGCAGCGCTCTACATGGGTGGCCCTTCAAAAAGGCCCTATCGATTGAATGGGAGTGTGGGGAGACCCGGCCAAACGATGTATCATTTTACGCTGGGCACGCCGCGGGAAAGAAAGCAACGCAATAGAATCGAGAAAAGTATAATCCACAACGCACTCCGAGCCCGGGATGTTGGCATTTCCGTACGTGTGTCCGGTATGGCGCCAGCGCCATCAACGATGCTTGTATTTGTGTGTGTTGTTTGAGGGAAGCACCGGTGCTGGAAAGCTCTAATGATATACCGGTCTCTGGATATGCCGGTTTTCCCGAAGCCAAACCAGACGGTTGACCTCCTTTTCCCGAACGCAGTACACTCTCGCGCCGGTACACACATTCTACACGTCCACGTCCGGAGGAAGGCCGAAGCACGAACGCGTACTACAGCGCATGCCACGACACTCCCAACTGTTTCCCGACTGTTTCCGTCGCCCTGCCGCTTCCCTGTCATCTGCCGGCGTGTGAACTCCCTTTGCCCTTGTCGACTTTCCCCGGAAAAGCAGCCACACTGCTCGGGTGCCCCGTTACATTCCGGGTGAACCCGGGAAGGGCTGGGTAGAAGAAGGCACGAAAAAATCCAGAATCTCAAGACTGGAAAAGTGGCCGCCGCCAGCAGTTGTTGGTTTGTTTGCACCAGGAAGTCTGCTCCCTTTTGGGGTGGGACTTTATCGACCTTCTTACCTCGCCTTACGTGTCTTGCAATTCTACCACCCGGGGGCTGCCCCGAACCTGGTCGATGGCTTTGCTTGAAGTTGCGCACTTGATGGCGTCCGAGAACGGATGCCGAGAACACGTGTACTTCTGGGACGCCGGCGTCGGTGGTGCACCGATAATGATGATTATAATGATGGTGACGATGACGCGAAATGTTTGTGGAATGCCGAAGCCATTGAACCTGGTTTCAGAATGGTCCATATTTTACTATTCAGCCTGTTGGTGAACTTTGAGGTTGCACATGTTTTTTTTAAACATTGAGCTCACAAGTGATAAGCAAATAATTACGTCGTACTAGTATCTGTAAGATAAGGAATGTGCTCTTTAAGAATTTATCAATCGTGCTGAGAAAAGATTAACCGCCTGGAGTACGAAGTCAGACTCGATAAGGACAGTCCATAAAAAACAGAAACCGGACACATTGTAGAGTAGAATGAGCACGTTCTTGTCGCCATAGTCACCCAACGGAATCTGTGCCTTGGTGGTGGGTACGGAAGATACTAGGAATCTACAACGAAAACAAGCATGAGTCAGTCGATGGCTTCGAGTCTTTAACCCGAGGAAGGAACTGTTTTGCCATCGTCTAGTATCGTGCTTCACAAGAGAATGTTTTTGCCAACGCCCTTAAAGCGTGAAAAATTCAGGAATCGTGGAAATTCACGAACGGCCAAAGACATACCACTCTTAAGTCTTTCGTCTAAACTCAAGTTCCCCGCCTTGGCCCCGTGGGGTGAAAAACAGCGCGCAATCAAATGAGATTCGCTTCGGAGTGATGCTTTGAAGTGGGTACAGATTTTGGGTCAGATTCTTTTATTTCCTTCCAGCGTACGCCTACGATCGACGCAATACACCGTATGCTCTTGTAACGTGGAGTTGAGAGATGGTGTGGCCGTGTCCACTTCTTACGGTAAACCACAGCCACGACGCCCCCACGCAATGCGGCTCACCTAACCATCGTGCATCCCACACGGCGATCTCGTTGTATTATTTGTCCGCCTGCTGATCGGGAACACCCTGTGGCCACGGTTCGATCGCCTCACAGCGCTCACCCAAGGCGCGACACTTGGCCAAAGGGAAAGAAGCATATAAGCGTGTTTAAAATCGTCCAGCATACCGTTTTTACTCCCTCCTCTTTCCAGAGTGTTTCTATCAACTTTCCCAAATTCCGTGTAGAGCCGCTGCTGGCAGACTTTCTTTCTCTCTTCTTCCATCCCTCTCTCTCTCTCTCTCTCTCTCACTCCCTCACTTTATCGCTTCATCCCTAGTCCTAGCGGTACCGCCTCAACATCTAACGACGTGGCGATAGCGCCCATCGATTCCGTTCCGACCGTCCTCAAAGCGATCGGTCGCCTGCCATGTCCGCTTCCTGGTTCCTTTGTTATCACCGTGTGGTTGCTGCTTCCTGAAGGTCATACGCATATTTTACATCCATCGGCTATTCGGGTTCGGGTTCCGCACCGTTATGCGATGCTCCAGTGGTGCTGTAGGAGCGTCTCGGACCTCGGCATACGAGGACCCACTGGTGAGACGGAGCTTATTATATTCACATTCCTGCGCGAGTTGCGTGCCTGTGACCAGATAAACACGTTCCACGCCCTCCCAGGGCCCTTTCGAGGGCTGCACGAAGATGCACGTTAGCGAAAACGCGCTGTTGTGCGAGTTTCGAAGGGACATATTGTGACCCAGTTGGTGAGCGGCATGAGAAAAAAAAAACGGCGGCCGGTCAACATGTCCATTGCGTTGATTCTCGTGGGGACGCCCTTGCACCCCAACTCGTCGTCTAGTCGAGTACACCCTCGGGCATCTAAGTATGCGATCAGGTCCTTCCCGCCGATGAATCACCGACCTCAACCAACAACAAAGAGTGACGGTTTGCTGCTGGATGGAGATCGTAAATAGTTGACCACTGACATCATGGCGAGCGTAATCCCTCAGCGTCACCTTTCAGTTTCCGTTTATTGTGCCCTCCCAGCCCCCTTAGTGGGATAATGCCACAAAACAGTCAGTAAGATTGACCCAAAACTGACATCCAATTCGGTTGAAATGTTGACAAATCCTTACCAGTGCATATTTTAGGGTCCGGGTTCCCCGATATCCACTATCTTCCGCTAAAGCCTTGGTCGTAAGAAAACACGCCACATTTAATGTGTGCATATATTATACTACGGTATTGAGTCGAATAATGGAACACATCTTGCAATCAGCAGGAAGAAAAAGGAATGCCCGCGCATTTGAATGAGACTGTGGCGCTGTGCCCCGGCCCGGACTCGCGACGCGACATTGCGGCGCAATTTGAATTTGCCGCCAACGATCGTCAACAACGAACCTGCACACCGGGCGAAGGGAACATGGTGCGGCCAACTCACTTCCGTGTGTTACGGTGATGGTGCTGGGGCTGAGTGGCTCTCTGTGAGTCACGGCGCGACGGAGAAGACGTGCAGCAGGAGTAGCCGCCGGGGCCTCCAATCAAGCCATATTTATTGACTTTTCTATCACGTTTATTATTCACTTGGAGGAGCAAAGGTCCGCCGGCCATCATTGTGCAGTGGACTGAGCGAAGCCGATAGGCCGCTTGGTGTGGCGGTGGTGTGTGGCCTTCGCGTGGTGCTGCTTTGATTGTCACAAGCTGTCCTCCAGGCGGGACACAATATGCAGCACCCCGCGAGTATGGAGTAGTGGAATGTGGGCGAATCGTGCGCGCAATATTGGAGAGGGTGTTTGAATCGGGCTTTTTTTTTTGTTTCTTGCTTATTGTGGCCACACTACAAAGGTGTTGCATGCAAACAAAAAGGAACTTAGCCTTGTGGAGAGGGAGACTCCGCCCGCAAACTACGTCACATCACGCGCCACGGTTTCGTGTGGATCGCGGATGACATCACCCGGCTCCATATGCTCCAAATCCAAAAAAAGTGTATGCCGATCGCCCGCGGCCGGCGCCTTAAGAGGTTCGCGTGAATGTTGCACAAAGTTAATCCTCAAAAAAGTACAACCTTCTACGCTACAAGGTTTAAGGAGTTTGCTCCCCGTTCGGAAAGGCGGTTGCATCATTTCGATCGCCGGATGCGGATCCTCCTTTGTGTCCAGCCTCGACTGTATCCGTTTATAGTAAGTGATCATTTTTTAAAAGAGGATAATTCCGAAAACGGTGGAAGGCTCATGACTGCAGCCAAAAAACGAAATGATGATGAAGGAGTGTACTCAGGTTATGGCGCTAAGTCAGTTAGCAAAGAGTACGTTTTCTCTCGATTAGAACTGATAAGTTATAGGAAGAATTCAGGCCTGCCCTACGTCAAGATCGTCTCGGCAATGTCGCGTAGTTTCCAACCCCTTTTATTGACCCCCCTCATATGAAACCCTTTATTGGGGCCCTCCGTGACGTCGTTATGGCATTTGCCGTCAAAACAGACACAACGGCCACGCGACCAAACCGAAGACGCCATGTGCGCAATGGAGGAAAACCCCACAGAAGGGGGCTTTTTTTGGGGTGGCGACGGCAGCAGCTGCTCCCGGAAAACGACATTCAACCCGCTGGGGTCGTGATGGCATGCCATAAACCGACCGCCGATGGCAAACAACAAACAGCACCATCCCTCCATCTGATAGCCAGGGTGAGAGGGGACGCGTCTTGGCCTTCTTGTTTTCTGCTGGGCAACATTCGGTAACGGCCGTTTCTTCACGGTTTTCGCGAAAAATTACCGAGATGGGATGAGAAAAAAAACCGGCCACCCAAATGGGAAAATTCTGCAACCGGCAAAAGATGTTTTGAATCAATTTGGTTGAGTTCTTCTTTGAACTGAGTCTGTTGGCTTCTTTCGTTCGGTTTTTTTGGGTCATTTTTGGGGGTTGCCTCGTAAAAATGAGGTAATGAATGGAAACTCGTGGTATATCAAGCAAACACCAGCGCACACACACCACCGACAAACAAATGCTTACCGTGCCGCCAATGGTTTGGCCACCTACCTTCCCATCGTCCCAAAAAAAAAAAGAGGAATAAACAAACGCTCGAAGTGCATACAAAAAGAAGTTCCAATGTTTGTGGTTTTTTCGTTTTCGAGGTCTCGCGCAGCCAGACCAAGATTGCGTACCCGCGGGTTTTTCGCCGCCAAGCCGCGGCGCTGGGGCGCATTACTGTTTCCACTCATTATCTAATTTACATGGAATTGGTGTTTACTCACCCCCGCGGCGTGGGGTTACAGTTTGCCAACAGGGCGTGCACCGCACACATATTGCATTATTGCCAGCGACACACACAAGCACACACGTGCATTAATGAGTTCGATCTCGGACGATCGGTTTACTTACGTCGTTATCGTCGAACCATAATTATCGCCGCATTGCTACTGGCGGTCCACCATGTTAGTTGGCAAAACCTTTGACCCCAGGCGATGGCTGGAGTATACTGTTTTGTTCTGTTTACATGCGGGCACGATTGAGAAAGTGCGACAGAGCCGATACGATTGGTGATTATAGTTTCGCAATTGCAATTGCAAGGTGAACTTTGGTGCGCAGGTGCGGACGAATCCCGGGAAACGGAAGGTGGAGAAAGAATTGGAAAAACGGAAACACGGGCACATTTTTTAATTGGCTGATCTTTCGGTTGGGCATTTAAGGGCAATCCAACCACAGCAAAGATTATGCACACGAACCGAATCGGCCGAATATGTGTCGATCTTAGTAATGAATCATTATACTTCGACACATCCTGCGCCGTAGTCCGGCCAACGGTGGGTGGAGATTACCATTCACGGCATCGACCGTTTTCAATCTCTTGACAACCGCGGTAAACGTAAACCGCGGCCGTGTTCCCTCGTGTAGCAGACTGTATATATGGAAGAGCCGGTATGGCGACTGGTAAAATATTAATCATAAAACCGTCCCAGGAGAGTACGGAGATGGGTCACCCTTGGCTCTCTAAGTCGTTCGTCGATCGTTTGGGGTGGATGAAACGAGAGAAGAAAGAAAACCCGATCGCGAAACAGCCAGCGTAAAATGAAGAATGGAAGAAATGTGCCCACCATATGTTGCCGGACCAACGGAGTTCCGGCCACAGCGCAGAAGGCAGGAGGGCGACCACCGCAACTCCGCAAGTTTGCATACGAACTCCCGCCGCGGGTGCAAAAATGATTGGGATTTCTTGTGTGTGTGTATGTGTGTGTCTGGGTTTGTGCCGCGTAACGGATTCGCCCTCTCGTGGGTCGGTCACACTTATTCTGCCAGCTCTCTTCGGTTAAACATTCGCATCGAGATGAAGAGATGAAAGAAGCAAATGGAAGACAAAAAAAACTTTCTACGCGGCCCACCCCACCACTAACAACATCCAAAGGGGTAGAAATCAGGGAAAAGCAAAGCGAAGAAAAAAAAATAGACCTACTGACGCTTGTAGTAAACCAAACCCCGGTACTACTGTGTGTGGGACCAGAGGTCTGCAGTCTCTCACACATGCGGCACCACGATTATCATCACGGGCTGGCTGTGCTTCATGATCGTGATGCTTCGTGAAGAATTAAAGCCACCCCGGAGGGCCGCCAAGGAGATGACGCTATCGGCGGACCTTAGCTGCGGGGTCAAAAAACCTTCAATGCCACGTTCCGACCCAGTGTTGGGGCCACGAAGAAGTGCGCCATCACAAGCAACCTTTTTTGTTGGTTCTTGCGTTCACTTGTTTGGTTTATTGTTTTGCTTTGCGTTAATTGGAATCTTTCGGCAGAAGTGTGCCCACAAGATGGGGCCGTCGTTTTGCGGGAGATGGGAAATAACCAATGTGTGTTTGCGGTTGAATTGAATCGTTAGCGCGCGAACCGGTTGCAAGAATCATTACCTTTATGAAGACTGATGAGCAAACGGAATGAGGCGGTCACGAGAATGCTTAAGGAATGTTTCCAGCACGTGGACGTAGAGTTGTGTTCAACGCCTGTACCCTCAAACGTACGTGCACGGCTTTGGACATGCGAAACGGAACTGGGGTTAAGTGTAAGGGGGGTTGAAGTCCACGCAAAACTAAAACAGACTACGTTGAGAATGTGGAAAAAGCAGACAATTTTAAATAGTCAAACAAGCCAAAAGGTGTGCAATATTGTTTACGAAAAGAAATTTACAGTTTAATCTTTGCTTAGTTTAAATTTATCAAAACAACTCAACGTACATTTTACTCCACATGCTTGGAACAGCATCAAATAGTTCAACATCGAAGTAGGCTGTTTTCATCCGTCAATTTGTCCAGTTCAATTGAAGGAAAGATAAGTCATCCGTGTATGTGTACCACACACTCCGATCTGAAGCCCTTTCACGTTGCCTACGCCACGATAAGCCAAAACCCACGAGATGCCAATCGGAAACAGTCCTCCGCCACTGCTGCACGCCGCCGGTGCATCGCAAATCGAAACGCAATGAAACGACCACCATTCTTACATTGTGGTCGTCGTGCTGTGGAAACAGACAATTTTCTACACCGGGGGCCCGAGAGGGGGGGAGGTGCAATCAAAAGACAAGAGATTGCCGACGTCAGCAAAACTTGAACTATATTTAACAGCTACCAGCATTATTCGCAACAACGCGTGCTCATTATGCTCGCCAGAGATACACACTAGTATGTACGTGGTTTATGTTTGCGGGTTTTTGTTTTGCTACTTCTTTGTGTTTCCTTTTTTTTTGTGCTTCTGAAATGTGCAACTGCACTCCATGTTGCACTCATGCGATGCGCTGTGCGAGACGCTGGTCCGTTTCCTCTGATTACACGGGGTTGATTAGAGGCCACCAGTTTTGCCATTGCCGAGCTGACTTTGGGAGCTGCGCCCACGGGGACAGGCGGGGGGACATTAAAAATGTTTGTGGCGTAACAAAAATAGACCAGCGTGGCCAATTGTATTGGCGGAACTGTGACGCGCGATGCGCATCATTGCATCGTCGCGGACGGGAACTCGGCGGGTTCTCCTTCTTGGGCGGCACGCCGATGTGTGTTAGTAGTAGCGGCGAATGGAACTAGCTGCGACCGGGAACCGGACAGCTGCCTTTACCGTCTTCTCCCAGTTGTGGAGCGCCAGTTTGAAGCGAGCGGGCCGTAAATTCCGGTTTTCCGGCCAACGCCGTAGCCAAGGGCGCAAGTAGATGGAAGAAGATGAGTGAGGAGGGCAATTGCCCCGAACGGTTGCGGTTTGCCCATTCGCTTCCGACGACCGGATCGACGGGAACAAGTTGTTCCCATCCGAAGACGAGAGCTTGTCACTCCATCCCCATCTAGTGTGGTGGGCGGGTTTTACGCACAAAGCAACCTGTCGCGGGGCAATACGGACAAACAGGCGTCATCGCGCACAGCTGAGTCAACAACAACGACAACAACAACAGCAACAACACGGAAGCGTAACCACAAACACGCCAGATCGTCTCCTCAAATTACATAATTGATTGTCGCCGTCAAGTACGCCGTACTGCGTCGGTGCAGCTGGGAGGGACCGGATTGTACGAGTGCCATTTTACGATCGTACGTAATTAAAATGCATATCGTGTGTTGAGGTCTTTGTGGCCGATCCTCCTTCGGCCACCGACGCGCCTCCCCTTGCCCGGATGGAAGAACACACCACGGGTAGGGTTTTAGAAGGCCTTGTGTGGCGGAAGTGTGCTTCTCCTGGAAACGCGCTACAGTGTTGCACCTGCGGCTTCACTTCCTCCAATTCGAACCGGCTTCCTTTCTTTGTGCAACCTTCCGCGCCACGGGACGGCGGGATGACAAACGAACACGGACGGAGCGGGGGAGGCGGACGAGTGATTTCGCACCCAGGAAGCACCATAAAGCCGCCAAACTGGTAAGCCGCCGCCATTCGGGAGTTGTGATACAACTGTGTGGTTGCCGCGATTAGCAACTTTTCGCCAAACGCCGGGGCTCTGGTTTGGTGTGCGATTTGTGCGCCGTAGTTTGCGTAACAATCGACTCTGATTAGCGCTACCAGCACCGGTACACCATCCCCGGTTAGGCTGACTGTTGCGGTTACGACGCCAGCAGCGACTATTGGGTTTTGTTGCCGCCTTCGGGACGGTGTCGGTTTCCGGCACCCCCTTTACTGTGGTGTTGCTCATCCGCGTGAGTTCGCGATCGATATCGGCGAAAGTGTGTGCCTTTAGCTGGGCGGGAAGTTTGAAAGTGTGTCGGAATTGATGAGCACAGGCACAGGCACACTATCGTTACCGGGAGCGAAAGGATGTTTTAGGCTGATTATAACTGTACTGTCTATCAACGGGACGAATTTCCTGAACGGTTGAATACGGTGCATTCACTTTGTGAAAGCGAAAAAGTGACATAACATATCGCCCCTTCAGTGCTTTTGGTAAACTGCACTACTCTAACATCTTTGCAGATTGGACAATATTTTATTACTTTCCAGTTTTATTTTATATGAATGAAAATATAAACACATGAAGTGTTCTTTCGGTTACCAAAAACTAAAATGCCATATGATCAGTCCGAACGGAACTGATCGTCGTTTCTAGTGATCGCCGCCGCAGAATCGTCGATCCATTATTATTGCCATCTGCCGTGCAGGAGAATTCGATCAGCCAATCGATTAACGAAACCTAATCCAATTTATACCTGCGGCACATCCGCATTTTCCCGAATGCAACACACACACACACACAAGGCGATCGAGATTCGAGGGAAGATGGGATGGAAAAGCCTCCCAGATTGAGTGCGGGTGCATGTACGAGTTCCACCAGAGATGGGTTTCGCCATTGCTCCGTATCTCTTCCCCACCCAGTAGTACGATGATGGACTCTGGAGATGTGGCCCATAAAGAAGAAACAAAACCTTTTACCGTCCATCATCCACCCGTCCGCTGGGGTTGCGGTTTACCGGCGCAGCGGCAAAATGAATGAAATACTTCTTACAAGCCCCGTGATCGTGGCTTAAGCGAGAGGGAACGGTGGTGGTACTACCACACACCGCATGCCATCGCCAAATGCCGTTGATGGCGGCATCCGATTCAAAGGCTTCGTTTCGAGTTTTTTTTTTTTTTTTAGTTTCTGTTTTCCTTTTCTACTTCTCTTTTTTTCCTTCTTCTGGAAAGCGTGAGTAAAACAACCGCAACCAAATCGACCGTGGAAACGGTCCGGTCTGGATCATTGGGGTCCAACGAATTTTCACCCCCCAGGCAGGACCAGCGACTCTTCCTCGATTGATGCTTTTCCCCCCGGGGTGACTCTGAGTGTGACATCCACATCAATCCACCGTTTCATTCCATTCCTCGCCCACCAGCAGGGGTGCATGGGTTTCCCGCACTGTGAGAAAATCACCACCCCAACTCCCCAGAGGACCACGACTGGCGCGCCGCAACCTTGAGCGTGCGGGAGTGAAGTTTTGTTTTAGATTTTGTGCCGGCTGAACCAATCCCGCGTGCCGTTCATTTTCGTTTTCGTTCGCATCCATGACCGATGGAGAAGGGAGTAGGGGGTGAGGGTGGGAAAATGGACCCAGTTACGGCTGGAATACAACAGACGCACAATGCTGACGCAATGGGGGGAATGCAAGACCCGCGAGCCCGAGAGCCACCCTAGAGCCAGCGACAACAATCACATCCACTGTTCGGTGGGAATTATCTCCCACGATTATCAGTCAAGGGGGTGGAGG
>JAOEFI010000003.1:39815643-39825809 GCA_034621735.1 Anopheles plumbeus
GGGAGGGGGGGGGGGGGAATTAGGGCCGGGCGCGCGAGATAAAAATGCAAGATCGCACTGCTCTTGATGACAGCGTTTTACGCAGCGTTAGTGCAGTGAAGTGCAGTGATTCAATCGCTACCAACCCCCTTACTGGCCGCCAGACTAAGGCGGCCACGGAGTTAGTTGGTCCATACGATCAACACTGGGGCAGAACTGATTGAGATTGCGAGACGCAATCAACCTTCAACCCGTTCGAGTGTCGTTTGCCTTCTCTCCGGCATCGTCGTCGGTCGGAGGAACAGCAGGCCCACGGGGTTCTTCAGTCTGAAGTGATTTGAAGGCACACTTATTATAGGATGACACGCTCCGGCTGGCGCTGGGTTCTGTAACGGATCGTCAAGTGGTGACTATTAGCAGTCAATCTGAGGCACTTGATATCTTCCCGAGACCGACATCCGATGTGGCGGTGGAATGAAGTTTTTATGGGACCGGTTTTTTTTTTTTAATAGTATCACTTAGGTTTTGTTAGTTTGATAATAAATTTAGTATTTAATTGTTCAAAAACCATCTAAATAAACCATTTAAAATGGAATCATGTCGTGGAATGAGAACTGTAACATGAAAAAACTCCGCATTTAATCCATTTCAATGGATTCCGCTTTCGTTCTCGAGTCGAGCGCTATACTGTTAAACTATCGATGGCTATCGGTTCGTAAAGGGGCTTTATTGTAGTTTTAACATGCGATTACTACA
This sequence comes from Anopheles plumbeus, assembly GCA_034621735.1. Taxonomy (NCBI): domain Eukaryota; kingdom Metazoa; phylum Arthropoda; class Insecta; order Diptera; family Culicidae; genus Anopheles; species Anopheles plumbeus. Next base: position 39,816,379 of record JAOEFI010000003.1, read on the forward strand.
AAGATAGCTGGCCTGATTGAAATCGATTCATTCGCGCAAAGTCCACAATGAATAAAACCATTTACAGCATCCCCCCATTAGCGTTTAAAGCTCTTCCGCAACCGGAGCAAAACTACTCAAGCTTCATCTTGGGTCGCGATCAGTTCCCGGATCTTCCCGGTGATCGACATTCTTCGGTTACACACCTTTCCTGCAACGAACCCCGCATTGGCGTAGATATAGGGGGGAATCGGGAAATCGCCCCCAGGAAGAAGAAGGTACCGTTGTTGCGCGGCCTTCGGCGCAAAAAAAAATCAAGAAGAAGCGGAAGAAAAAGAATGTTCATTGCCACTCTCGCGGCTCGGAGTTTTGTTGTATTCGGTTTTTTTTTTCGTCTTCCAGTTCCCGGCCAGCCTGCAGCAGGGCCATAACTGTGGCAGCGGCGTCGTGAAGAAACTGTTGTTTCCCGCGCTTTTTCAGCCCAGTTTTGCTGCCACGAGCGCGGCCACGAACGAGATCATCCAAAAGGTCCCGCTCTTCACTTCACGGGCTACGGTTGGTGGTATTGGTGTGGTAACGTTGATAGTTGCTGCACCTGAATTCGGCCCCGCGAGCCAAGTAGTATTCCAAGATCGCCTAATAGCTCACAAATTGCACCCATTAACATTTTTCTTTTCGATGCCCCTGCATGTGAGGGTGCGGTATGCCATACCAACTTACCACCAAGGCAAGTTCGAAACACTTTCCTCTCTCTTTCCCTCTCGCCCTCTGCACTCTGGTGCTGCGGTAAGAAAAGTGTTTAGCTTAAGTTGAAAATAAGTGCACACCGTCTGGCAAGGGGAGAAACACACGCCCTTACGAATGTCGCGTTCGCCAAGGGTCGATTGGAAGGGAAAACGGCGAAGCGTCGATTTGCCTCGTTCGTCCCCATCTCTCCGGACCCCTTCTTTATCACCTTCTTTCCGACACGGTAACGACCTTGACGGTGATGGTGCCCCGACGAGATCGACGTGCCCGATTTTACCGCAAGGAATGCGGCGACCATTTGCTGGTCCGAGACCAGCAGCGTCCCGGAACAAGGGTGTGTAATTTTGGCACACGCATCCCATCACCGAAAACGCATTCCTGGGACGCCGTACGGAATTTGGAAAAAAATGAAAACAAATACAACTACTTTGTGGCGGCTCCTGTGTTTGTTGTTTGTTGTGTGTTTTGAGGTGTTTTTTTTTATTACCGTTCATTGCGCACGCTCATTGAGCACGCAGCGCAGCGTTGTGCCACCCATTGCCAAACCGTTCAAGCACCCTTAATTTGGGGGTAGCTTTGTGCTTTGAACCATATACTGCACTCCGGCCAGATCTGGGTGATCATTTTCGAGCACTAATTTAACTGCGGCAATGGTGAACAATAGTGCGGCCACATTAGGTCCATTGTTTCAAAGCGTTGTGTCAAGTTTTTTCTAACGTTTTAATAGAAACGGACCTGTTTGTTAGGGCGATCGAGATGTGATCAAACATGATCGGTAAGGTGTAACCCGTTCGGTTCGTAATTTCGACTGTCTGTCAACATTTTGACACTCGACCGTCTATTGTGCAAACGACGTCGAAAACACCACGACGATAGCCCGACGATCAATCAATCTGAGTTTTTCGTTTTGCGACTGCGGTGTCATAGGGCCGCGCGGAGGATAGTTGACGACTGACGTCACCCAGCGCGCTAGGAGGAGACGCGAACAATGTTCGCCTCAAAATGACAAGTCACAGCGTAAACACCGCTGCCACTATCGAGACAACGAATCTCCATTTGAGGTCTAAAGTGGCTGTAGCAACTTCTACAGCAACAACATCAGCAGGAGGGGTTGTTGAAGGGTCCACAGTTGTCCGACTGTCTCTCTCCGACTCCGACTGCTGGGGTCCCACGTCCGTTGTATGTTGGTTACGATGTGTCCGGTTTCACGAGGAATCGATTTGCTCATCATTCCCACTTCCCTTGCGCTTTCCTATCATCGGTTATCATTAGGTTGTATCGATTTGATGATTAATTATGAATGCCGATATGTACGTGTACCACCTCCGCTCGGTTGCTCGTGCCCTCAAGGCCATTCGAGCTCTAAGCTCGCGATCTAACACTCATTACATCACATGCGAACCAGGCCAAACATTAGAGCGGATGTAAGCCGTGTGAAAGACGTGCAACTGAAAACAACTCTATGAAACGAGCAAAGGGTGTCGTCTTCCCAAGCACCGGATCCAGAGGTGCAGGTGGAAACAGCGATTTTCAAAGATACTAAAATATGTATGTGTGTAAAAGTAAGCAAAAAAAAGTATCGGGGTTGTCAGAAGTGGGATTCGAACCCACGCCCTCAGAGAGGACCAGAACGCTCGGGAACCCGCTGTGTGTGGCAGGCAAGATTGCTCTTGAGTCTGGCGCCTTAGACCGCTCGGCCATCCTGACATGTTGAGAGGGGAGCGCTAGAGCAGAACCCGCATGGGGTGCGGGCGAAGACCATGAAATAGATTTGTGCAATTGGAATTGACGGTGCAGCACATAACCGTGCGCTCGTAGCCGTGTGATACATGTAATTCGACATTCGAAACCGCATCATCTTTTACGGTTGCGGGCGCGAACTATATTACTTATGGTTTTGATCGCGCATAGAAAAATCCGTAGAACCGTCACGTATGAATACAATGCTATATTGCTGTCCTTGTGCCTTTTGTTTATGTTCAAGTGCGACAAGTGGTAGCATAAGTTACGCCAAATGTTGTGCTCAAACATATAATCATAAGTGTAGTGAGCTATGAGTTGATCTTTATCCGACATTACTAACAAAACATCCATGCACCACCACCCTAATGGTGTGAGGGAACTTGTTGCCGGCCAGCTGTACGCTCAGTACATGTAAGCGTGTAGCGTATGGAACCGTAATAGCCCGGATAGCTCAGTCGGTAGAGCGTTGGACTTTTAATCCAACGGTCTAGGGTTCAAGTCCCTATTCGGGCGGCTGAAAACTTTTTTGTTGCCTTGCCGGGTGTTGTTCCAATTTTCATTTAAACATTTTTCAATTAGTTTGAACTTTTTATATATAAATTTCTTTTTAAATTCCTGTACTGATCATATTTGGCATTAAAATTTCTAACACAGATTCTATCGTTTAAATGACCGAGTGACAAACAGCTGGTACTGCATTCTAAAATGTACAAAAGGTTATGAACCAATAGGACAAAACCCCGAGGAAGCCTTCCCTAGGGTAGAAAAATACTATTCCTAATTGTTATTCTGGTGCATTCTGTTTCATGTATTAGTATGTATGATGAGATTGTTGGTTTGCTCCAAACTCAGTGGTCAGAGCTTGTTCAGTGTCGTTCATTATTTTCCAAGTGCGTAACGTCATGTTGATGACCTGCCCGTCACAAGTGTGAGCAACAAGTTGACAGATGAGCGTGTGTGTTGGTGAGAATGATAGTAAAATCCCCCGAATATTCATATACGGTATTTGGCGCGCCACTGCTGATGGCCCGGGTAGCTCAGTCGGTAGAGCGTTGGACTTTTAATCCAACGGTCTAGGGTTCAAGTCCCTATTCGGGCGGCGGATTTTATTTTTGTTTGTTTTGTTGTGTTCTATTCTATGTTTGCCAATTAATATGAATTTGAAACGATGGATTCTGTATATTTTATAAAACATTCTTGTCGTAATATAAACAACAAAACTACCCCGATCCAAACGTGAAAATTCACACTTTTCACCCATTTACTCTTTTAGTTTTCAAAGCCTATTTATAATCTAATTTCATATGTCATTGGAAGCGAATTTCAGGGCAAGATCTCGAACTCGGTCTCGAGCAACGGCAAACAGCATGGAATCAGAAAGAGCCAAACCAAAAAAAAAGATTTTTGTCAGAAGTGGGATTCGAACCCACGCCCTCAGAGAGGACCAGAACGCTCGGGAACCCGCTGTGTGTGGCAGGCAAGATTGCTCTTGAGTCTGGCGCCTTAGACCGCTCGGCCATCCTGACATGTTGAGCGAGGTGGTGCATAAAGCCGTACAGGTTTCAACCAACGCGCGTCGTTACCGAATGAACGTCAGCATGAAGGTTGTTCATAACATCGCAAACATCGAAACGCGAACACAAGCAGAAGCACTCGCTACGATGAGCTCCGCGTTGTTCATCCCAGCTGATTCAATCGTCAACATTATGTTGGACGCTTTTTTTTTCTACATAGCTTCGCGCCGGCAAGCTGTACGACGACGGCTAGTGGATTATTTGTTTCGTCGAACATCTTTGGCGAATGGCGGCCGCGGCTGAAATGAGCCGAATCTTTCTTCAATGAATAATTCATGAGCTGCGATTTTACTCTTTCTCTCCTCCGTTTCCGTATCAAAAAGTGGCGATAATGTCCGGATTTCCACGGCGTGCTGGACGATTGTGCCGGTGTGGCAAAACCAGGCGAGAAAATGTGCTTATTGAAAAGTTTAAACTATTGATGGCCGTGTGTGAGGAGCTGGAAAGAAAATATCGTTGTTGCAGTGCGGGGGCAATTGTGGAAGGTTTCGATGATTTTCCATCCATCATTTACTGACCTGCAAAGGGAAAGTCAGTACATTTTTTTTTTACGATGCGATGCGTTTTGCGTGGAAAATGTGAGTAACCCCATCGAAAGTTTTATTTGTACAATTTGTGTTATTTACCTTTACGACCAGACTAAGTTGCCCCCAGGAAGATATTGTGTCTGGCCAACCGATGGGACTGTTATCAAAAGACACGAAAAGAAGACGATAAACGTCATCTGCAACGTTTTTTCTTCTTATCGCTGTGGCGGTTGTTACGCGAGAGACATTTATTTTACAATAAACCGACGGCTGCTCACTGGGGTGTGGGTACACGTACGTATGTGGGCGAGGGTGGGTTGTAAACATACATTTATCCACCGCATGTGCAATCACACGTAGTGATAGTGCGTTAAAGAGCGAAATGTGCATTGGCGGTGGGAAGGAATAAGTAACACAAATAGAAGTAAAAATACAATTAAACCCAAAATTCCAATACCTTTTGGCACCGCCGGGCCGCCGATAGCTGTGCACTTTTTTTTTTTTTTATGTCCCATTTTATGTGAGTGTGTATCGGTGCGATATGAACCGCGACATTGTTCGGTCCTTTGCGCGCGTTATCGTTCGGTCGAGGCCGCCACGCAAGGGTGGTTCATTTTCTTGGTCACCGATTGGAGCAGCAAGAGCCCGCGATAAGCCTGCGGGGCCTATAGGACGACAATATCGAGTGTGTCGAGTCGAAATAGGAAGGAGACAGACAGAGCGAAGTGGAGAAAATAGAGGTCTGCCCAAGAAAGAGTGACCGAAATGGGAAAAAGAAAGGCGCGCGCGAGGGGCTGCAAGGAAGCAGCAGCACGCCAAGCGGAACCACCGCGTGGTTCGTGACCGTGTTCGGACGGGTTCGCACGTTGTGGGCCGCCGCTTTTGGCTTCCCGTGTGTGTATTGCCTCGAGGCCGCAAGTGCAGTGGCCGGTCGGTCAGTCTGATGTCAACATTTGGCCACGAGCGACCACCTTTCTTTCCGTTCGTTCGATTCGCGACGCCTTGCATATTTTTGGCCAGAAGTTTTCTCCCCCTACGGAAGCCTACAGGGCAGTGGACTCATACAAACACACAGACACAGTGTCGATTTGGTGATCCAGTGTTGTCGCAGGGCAAACTAGTTGTATCTTAGTTCAACCCTAACTGAGCTGGTGTGACAAACAAACCCAGTGGACTTTCGGTACTCTTTAGTGATCCCCCCGGTATCCGTGTTTGCATTTATTAAGACATTTATTGTGAGCTCCCATTTGTGTACCGTGCGACGCGCTGTTGTTATTGTAATACGCCGAGGAAACAGTGCCGGGCCGGTAAACTAACCTCCTCAGAAAATGGATATACATCAGATGGATAAAGAGGATCTGCTGCAGGAGTTCCGTGTGGCTTTTACACCGGAGCTGTACGATCAAGTAAGACAAGTAAAAGGATTTTCCGGTTTTGAAGTTCGCAGTCACCAGAACAGGCATAAAAAAAAGCATTCATATTTAGCACATCTTCGAACTGTGTCCGCATACTTCCGCTCTGAATAATATCGCATTCTCGAAGTATTGACCATCACATATGTAGTCATGCGGCCACCGGCTGTGACTCATAGGATCCGGGGCAAAAGAAATTGATCATCGATCGGGATTTGTAAAGAGCCGGGTCTCCCAACCACCTCGGACTCAGGGCTGATTCACCCCCTTTCTCTCGTACACGGTGGTGAGTCACCATGGAGAGACGGGTTGAGATGTCCCCTAACTGAAACCGTCAGAAAAATGAGCCCTTCACAGGGAAGTGGGTGGGAAAAGGGTGTAGCAACCCGATTTGCAACTTATCAAACCACCTGACCTATCTTTTGGTCCGTCATTCGAATCACACGGCGGAGCGGAAGTGGCGATATGCTTTTGACGAATGTCTTCACCACGTTGCTGACGTAGCATCTAACGAAATCTAACAACGCGAGAATGATAAATGTATTTTCATCAGTGTGGCATACAAGTACCGGCATACCAACAGCTGACTCAGCAGCCAGTTCGGATCGATATAATCGATTGAAAGCAGCAGGCAGGTAGGCAGCTGAGGAATGTAAAGTGATGCTATAAAGGATTTTTCCTTATGTTTTGGGCGTTTTTTTTTTTGTGGTTTCTAGTTACGTTAGCGATAACTGGATTAATTTGTCTTTACGATGGAAGGTTTATCGCGCAGCACCCCCTGTCGATTCAGGTGCCCGGACTTTGCCATTGTCGTCATTGCAGGTGGTGGAGTGCAGCAGTGGAATTTGTGCTCCCTTGGGGGTGCTTTTGGGATTGCAGACGTCTCCAGTTTGGAAAGTGAAACAATATACTTGGCCGTTTTTTCTCCTGCACTACAATGATGGCCATCTCAATTACTGTACGTCTCAATGGCTTCCGCTTCGGTGCAACGGTCATAAAGTTGGGAAATTATACCTACACGAGTCGGTTCCATTTATGACGGAAAGAAGATCAGCTCCGTTTTTTTACAGCACCCTTCGCCTTATCTTGGTTATTTAGCTCATCATTTTAACCATCATAGGCGGTGGCGTATTGTCACAATCGAGGTTCAAAAGGAGTTCCGGTATATTTTTCACCCTCTTTTTCTCTCCCTCATTCACCTCAAAGACAAACACCTGATTAAACGTCCGATAATCGGTGTTGATCTTTCGCGGGGAAAGATTATGCTCGAGATATTCGATTGGTTGGAACCAAACAAAATAAACGTACGTAACCTTGCTATAACATTAGTCCACCGGTCGGGGGCAGACCGGAAATGATAACAACACTTCCCGGAACGCTACTTCACGGTCATGTAGTGAAGGTTTCGCGCTGGAAACGTCGCACGGGATATCGACGTAATCCCACGTTGCTTATCTGGTGGATACCTTCCGGAAAGCCGCTCGGACAGCTGGTCGTATGGGACATAACATAATGGGATCGTCTGGATGGGTACGAAACAGCGCAAATGTTGTTGTGTAAATTTCATAAAATCAGCTTCCCATTGATGCTCCATCCTACCTCGCCAGAGTCGGGAAAGGAACCTCCGGGGCGGAAAGTGTTTGCCAATGAATAATTCAAAAATTGAAGCGAATACAAATCGACCGAGAGATTTCTTAAAAGCTACTGTATTTATCGAAATCACGAACGTTTTGTTGCATGATATGTTGCTGACTGTCAACAACATGGCTTGATGGCGTTCGAACGAACACCTTTATTTTATAAACCTTCCAGAAGGAATGTTCATTTCCTTTTACAGTAAGCGACACCTACTAGATCGAAAAAGCCATATGGCAAACTATTTCTCTCGTTCAATTTATTTCAACCAAAACTTATGTTCGAAACAAAAAAATGTCGAACACTATCGGTTCGCGAATTAGTTCTGCGTCGAATGTTGAACGTTGAAAATTTGCGGTTATCTTTTCGAGTGTTTCACTCTTCCCCCGCACAACACACTGTTTGTGTGCGGTGCCTACAGGATGGTGCAGCGTATGGGTTGGACTTCGCCGAAGTGGAAGATAAGATTAGGGTTCCATTCGAGCTCCACCTGTTGTTGACACGGGCAGCAGCTAGATAAGGCGGTGTTCCCCCGCGTGTCCACGCACTCCACCCGATTTGGCCAAACAACTTCTCGTCGCCGCCAATTTGTCATCATGTTGGGTTCGTGTATGGCATAAAATGAACAGTGTTCCGATCGTGCCTGCAATGCCTGGTGGAAAATCTGCAAAAAACCCAATGTGCAATGATACCACATAAATTCATATCGGGCCATGGTGGGCCCTTCCCCGAAGTCACCGAAAAAAGCAGCAGCCTTACGAATGGCAGCGTCTTCGCTTATCTATTCGCCGCACTCTTCGGGCGCACGGGCACGGGACGGGTGTTGCATGTCCGTGTGTGTGTATGTGTGTCCTTCCCGCGCTCCTGATAAGCCTTCTGGCGATTCACGAAACCCTCGAATTGAAGAGGCCCTCGTAAGCCTTTCCCCTACGCAGAGGGCCCCCTCACTGTCGGCGACTGTGCGCACTGGACTCACTGAACCAGAGCCAGACTTTTGGTGCCTCTTAATTTGTTTTCCATTGTTTTTACTGCAGAACGTCCGCCATATCATCAACGGCAAGGCAATCAGCGGCGATAAGATATTGGTCCCGACGTCCCGATTATATTGCAATGCGAAAAATGCAGAGGTGGACAAGCAGGGTTTACCGGGCCATAAAGTGCCACTTCTAGCCCGCTGACGACTGTGTTGGTACTCCAGTGGAGAAAGGGATTACGTTTATGGAACAAATGAAAAAAAAATCCCACTTAGAATCCATGAAAGCAGATTTGAGTCGTTGCTTGTACTAAGCGACTACTTGTCTCTCTATTTTTGTGCCATTTTCCACAAAAATGATCGACGAAAAGAAATTCCAACCACTAATGGGGTGTCAATTAGGGCAGAGTCGTAGAGTTTTCCAAACGCGCTTCCGAAAATGACACCGACAAACAACAAAGTGTGGGTCGAATCCGAATTCATGTACACCGATCGTGTAGTTTGTTTGATGGAGAAAGGTGCATAAAATGTGGCCACTTTTTAATGTGCCTCACTTAATATTCATTTGTGTTGTATGTCATACGGAGCGTGGGGGTTGGGTTGGGTTGTTTCTCCGTCAAGGTCTGGTTGGTGGTGTTTCGTAGCTACAGTTTCGGCCGACAAATTTGTCCCGTACACGTGTGCCGGTCAAACAGAAGGGGTCAATTCGTTCACAAGAGGAAGTGCAAGGATGGCTGGAAGGTGGCATCATAAATATTGAACGTATGAAAGTGGAAATGCTCCGGAAAACCAACACGGCCGATGTGAATTTGGGCGATTTTAATCAACGCACCCCCCCCCC
>JAOEFI010000003.1:39830080-39866578 GCA_034621735.1 Anopheles plumbeus
CACGAATGGGAACGGTGCAATAGACGAGGAGGAAGCGGATCATCACCCAGCGCCAGCAGTGGTCACCAAGCAGCTGCACCAGGATCCGGTGACTTCCGCCAGTGAAACGGCATCGCCAACGCCTACGCAACCGGCTGCTGCCACCATCGTCGTGGACGAGTTCGCCGAATGAGCCGGATGTGGCCGAGCGTAGGCTACTTGAACGACGCCGTGTCCTTGCGACCGTCGTTCTGTCATTCCGTTTCCCGAACGCGAGGAATTGACTCGGAGATGACTGTGACCATCAGTCAACGTGCTACGAGGTGTCTGCAGTGCGAAAAGGGAATAAGATACCGAAAGAGAACGCGGCGCGTCCCTTCTGTGTATGTGTATGTATATGTGCTTGTGTGTGTGTGTGTTTGTGAGCGTGGCCCGCCTATTTGTACGTGTGATTGTAATCTAGAATGTTGTAAGAGTAATCAAATCGACTGCTGCTGCCTGCGACGCAAACCAGAGTCGAGTGCCGGCAGCAGCTGCTGGTGCGTAGAAGGGCTGGAGGGTTTCTTTTGGATTAAATGCAATAAACATAACTCTATGTATAACAAGTACTACTATTATAATAATTATAATGGTATTGACTAACGATAGTGTACCACCAGCAGTAATAACATTGCGTCGTCATTGACAGGATTTGCAAGAAGAAGAATAACAAGACAAGATGGAAAAGCAAGCTTGCAAAAATAAGCTTCCCGCAATGACAGTGTCTGAATAGAGGATGAATAAATGAATAATGTGGCCATCACGGTGCCCGGCAGCGGAGGTGTTTCCAAGCTATAACTAAAACTCATTCTAGTGGGTACGTTTTCGTGACGTTTAATGTACTGTGCTTGCTTTTGTTTATTTTTTGTTTTGTCTTAAATATGCTACTACTCTACTTAGAAGATTTAAGCCGCTAACCCACGCAATTTAGTTAGTAAAACAAAAAACCTTTAGAAGGGCTCAGGCAAAAGATACGAAAAATTAACGTGAACAGTTCTAGCAGGAGTGGAAAATATGTATCATTACTTACCCTTAACAGAACGTTTGGGAAACAGATCGCAGAAACTGGTAAGGAGAAATTACGATGCGTAATCGGACCGGGCGTAATGTTTTAGAATGGCTAGTTTGTTTCATAAAATAGACTACACAAGAGAAAAGTACATGGCTAGATAATTTTTTTAACCGATAAGAGAACGAAAGAAAAGATAAAATTGAAAAGAAAAAGAACCTTGACAAACGGAGAAGTGTGCCCCAGGTGCAAAGCTTACAATTTGCTGCTTCCGATCGGGCGAAGACGCTTCCATAACGAAATCGTTCCATTTGGAACGGTTGGATTCTTTGCCGAAGAATTTCAAATCCCGTCAAGTTTCACCGATGACGGTTTGGTACTACATGGAAACTATTCTAGGAGAAGCTTTTTGAAAGGAACGCATTGGGAACAAGAACGAAGCAAGACAGCAAAAACAAATGTGCCAAAAGAAAGATACGATTCTCTCCCTCGTCGCGAGCAAACAAGAAAATTAATTGAACATGATGTAAAACGATCGGTTGAACACACTTACGCCTTCATCACACGCACGCGTCAATAACACCACCGCTCGCAAAGAATATACGAGATCCCCCGTAGGCACTGTACTAGTAGATAAGGAATAAAATTTAGCCAAGGAATTGCACTAATTACCGGTAGAGATCAAAAAAGCAAGTTCAACGTGCAGCCAGAACAAACTAGACAAGCGCGGGACAAATGCATATTAATTTGTGATTAGGTTTTAGGGGTTTTCATTGATTGTTTTTGTTTAGCCACGTATTTGGTACATTTGTCTCGTACTATAGAGGAAAGAAACCGGTGTATGCTTTTCGTTCTGTATAGGGAAGAATTGAAAATCTGAGATTCGACGTAACGAAACAGTTGCTACACAGATGGTGAAGGCGTGAAACTTACCATAGAAAAGAGGGTGTTTATATCAACTATTACTTTTATTTGTCTGTACTACAGTATTAAGTTCATTATATAGATGAAAGGGATGGTGGATAAGCAAAACAGAGATAGAGGGGAAAAGTCATATTATAGAGGAAGGGACATACAAGAGAAACGACGAACATTCATATCGAAGAACCGCTTTTACACGCTTCAGTTTGTGTTTCGTTTCTGTTAAGTTGTTTGTCTTTTAACCGATAGAAATATAAGTATAGCATATTCAACCAAGAAGTGTGAAGATTATACAATTAACGCAGCACAGGATAAAAGACACGATAAACGACAGGAAGAGGTGAAGGAAGAGCGGCAGTAAAATGGAGACAAATCTAGCCGGATACCGTTTCTAATTATGTAGGAGCGAACAGAAGCGAAATAAGACCATGAAAATCAAACAGTCTTCTAGATTAGATCCCGAAACATTTTTGGATTTGAAAATAAGTCTGCTCGCTATTGAAAATTCACTGCACCGTTTTACCCAGGACCTGGTGAAGATTACTGCAAAATATCTACACTGCAAATTTTTTACATTTAACGTATCCAACTAAGGTTTAAATCTACTTCTATTGCATTGCGGCGGACGAGAGTAAACATACACCACAAACAAACGGTCACGTAAACAAACAGTAGCCAAGGGTTAGGAAAGGACAAATCAAATCAAAAACTGACCCAAAAGAAAGTGAAGCAATATGCGCTATTCTGCTCGACTTCCGTTTTGATTCCAAGTAAAGATACATGGCTCCAGTATCGGCGAAAGTGGTGCAGACACTCCAGAACACCCGTTTTGTTTGCCGTTTCAAATAAAACCAACCATTCGACCAAAAGCATTGTAATCAGACATTTAAAGAGTAATTTGCGTTTCCTTAATTTTTCCGTTTCTTTCCATGCCCAAAGTTCCGTTCGGAGATTTTCCGTCGTTGTTCTCTGATTCCACCCTGTAATAAGCGTGCCTCCCTTTGTGAGTCAGGCAAGTAGATGACTTATGTTGGAGATCCGTTTTATACATATTAACCCGATGAATCACACCAACGAATCGTTTGACTGATAACACATCATCTTCGCGACCAAACCGGCAAAGAAAAGCAACGTATTGCCGTAATCGAGTTCAATTGGGCCAATGATGATAAATCGTTAAGGGAAATACCAAATCCGGCACATTATCGCTTGCCAACCAACAGAGAGATAAGCAGGAAGTTATATCGGTACACAGTAGCAATCAAGCTCATCAACTTTATTGAGCAACAACGCACGGGTGCCTTTGGTACTAATGTTCCTGACGTGAAGCATACAGGTAGAAAACATTGATCCTTTATCGAGCATTTACTTATCCTTTTTACTATCGGTCTCGGCCACAGTAGTATCGTTCTCGCTTTGATCCTCCAAGTTCGGTGCACTTTCATTCTCTCCTTCACGATCACCATCAACAGCGGCCCGATCGCTTTTTCGATCGATGGAGTCCTTCAAGGGGCTGTCCTGCTTTTTCCCGTCGCCTCTCGTAATGCCCGATCGCTGCTCTACCTGCTGGTATAGCTTGCCCTGGTTCTTCTCCAGGTATCCCGGCAGCCAGAAGATGGCTTGGACGAGCCTGCAAGAGATTCAAACAGTGCACCGTTACGGAAGCCCGTGAGTGAAAACCGAACCACCCTTTTCCCATCGCCAAAAAGGGCCCACCACCCACTTGAACAGCACCCAGCCGGAGAGGACCAAGCAGAGACACGTCCCGGACGTTTTCACCATGGCCACATAGTCCGGCACCACCTGTTGGTGTTTCATGGCGGGTCAGTTCCGGCGGCCGGTTTTCTTCGACTTCAAACCAACGGTTAACGGTTACCACACAGAAGCAGGCGCGTCGGAGTACTAATGTAAAAATCAAACCACGGGAGGAATATTGTTCCGCTCCTTTTCCCTGCCAGGTCCGGATCGTTGCGCCGAACGGTTCGATACTGATTGATCTTTGCTCCATTGAGCGTCCTCAACGGGGAATGGTTGTTTTGGTCCGCATGGTCACCATGGCAATCCCGTGGGTTGGGTGGACCTTTTACCCTTCGTCATGCACACGTGTGACACGTGTTTCAAAGTGACCGGCTACCCGTGCCTTCATTTCCGGTAGCATCCAGAAGCTAGCCATGAAAGCGGGGGGTTTGATTACATATTTGTCCTCCCCCCTCCGTTGACCCTTTCGGTTCATTCCCCTTCTTCCAATGCTCATGCGTGTTTTATTGATATCAAGCACGAAACATCATAATTTTTAAATTACGTTTAATTGAAAGACATTTTCAGGACACAGAAATAAACCATTGCCATAGATTTTCCGAACGCTACAGATCGTTTATATCGCTACAATGTATTCATATTCGTAACTGGTCAAAGTGAAAACTCTTCTTAACCGTACACTCCACCGTGGTAGGTGCCTATCTTAACCGTCACCCTTGCAACTCCCTCGATTCCCAGTTCCATAAATTAAGTAACAATTTACACCTCCGAAAAACAGACCGCGGACTCTCTCTCCCCCCTGGGAGAATGCAATCATATTAACTAACATCCAGGTGGTGGCTGGCTGGTGCACAAAAACTCACACTTTCAATTTCGGCGCAATCAGCGCGTAAACGAGGAGAGCAAAGAAAGAGTGGAACCCTAAAAAGTACAACAAAAAAAAAACTTACATTTTACTTTTTGCGCGTTCACGCTGTTTTTCTAATGTTTTACCACCCACTATTCCCAGCACATTGGCGTGGCGCGTGAAGCGGTGCATCCGCTGCAGCTGCACGCACGGATTGGAACGAAAGCACGTACACACACACACCCGACCGCAGTCACTCCAGTGCCAAGCCGCTGAGGCTTGCGGGATGATTTGCCGAACGCTTGGCCAATCGATCAATTTGTCGCCATCGTTCCGAACCGAAACCGAAACAAGCCGCGATCGGTTTTTCCTTTTGTTTTTCGTTCCCGTGCCCGCGTTGGAAGGATATGCTTGATTGGTTCCGTTGTTTTGTTTTTTTTTTCGGGCGAACTTGGTGCGTTGGAAAAAATAACACACCAGAGGAAAATGGTTTGCAATTTCCACCAGTCAGGCGGTTATGCTGACGGAACACCGTTCGGCGCCTACTGCACTTTTTTTTGGTCGCCACTCGAGTTTGTTGTGATTTGAATCTATTTAAATCTGTGGAAGAGTTTTTTTTCTCTCTCTACTCCACCCCTTTTACTTCGGTCAACGGTTATTTAACACAAAACAGAAACCAGCTTCTCCGGAAAGTGTTAGAGTGCCAGAGTAGGACGCCGCGCGGTCGGTAACACTTATAAAATTGTACGCCCCGCAAGCAGTACCAAGCCAGTCGGAAAATGGCCTTCGAGTGTTGAGGGCTGAACCAGTACGCGTGTTTGTGCTTCAGTCCGTGGAAGAGCCATCCGTTTCCCGTGCAAAAAAAAAGTTTCGTGCCAGCTACGTCTTTCAAAGATGGCGTCCACAGCCAGTGCGTCATCGGTTCGGTTCGGCGTGTCCTTGCTGCTGACGGTGTCCTTTGTGCAGTTGTGCTCCGTCCAGCCCACCAGTGCCCTGCTGCAGCCCGAGGAATTCAACTACGAGACCGCCCAATACTCGGCGGATGAGATCGAGCGTGATCTGCTGTTCGACAGCCGCTCGTGGGACTTCCATGGCCACGACGTTCCCGGCGACTCCGGGGAGGAGGCCCATTTCCGGTCCGATTTCAACCTCGCCAGCTTGCGGCCAATATCGGCCACCCCGCCGTTTACGCTGGATCCTTCGTACGTTTCCCCGGACGAGGTGATTCTGGCCCGAGCGAAGCGTGCCAACCAGACGGCTAGGAAACCGGTAAGGCAGCGGAAAAGAGAGCAACTGATGGAACACAGTGACGAGGAGGAAGACCGGGACGAGCTTGACGATGACGGGGATGAAAGGAAAAACTCCGGCGAAGAATCGGACACGGAAGGAATCGGGGCAGATGTTGAGGAATACGCGACGCGGTACGAAAAGTTCATCGCGAAACACTTCGACGACGTCGAACGGCAGCGAGAAAAGTCGGCCCCACAGCGGAAAGCGCCTAAGCAGGGGAAGGCAGATGGTAATGGTGAAGAAAGCACCCGTGCAGGTGACGACGAGGAAGGGACCGAGGATGGGGATTATAAGTTCGATCGGTTCGATTACTCCTCGTCGGACGATTACGAGCGCATCAAGGCGGAATCGGAAGAGCAGAGCAAGCAGCTGGCGAAGGACCCCCGAAACTGCCGGACGTACGAGAAGGACGGCATGGTGTGCAGCGTGTGCCACGATCCGGCCAGCGATAGCGCGTCGGAAAGTTGCGCGTACGCGACCGAACCGCACCACCGGAAATACGCGTACGTGAAGGAACGGAACTACGACAGCAAGAAGCCGGACTCGGGTGGCGACGGAAAGGCCGAGAAGGAGCTGATAGAGGAGGAGGAGGACGACGAGGACGACGAGGAGCACGCGGCGAGTGCGGAGTCACGCCCGGAAAGGCAAGCATTCACTAGTGGCGACGAGTCACCGCAACCGACCTCCGTCCCCAGACGAGCTAAAGCGCATCCGCTCCGTAAACCCGTCCTCCGCTCGAAACCGCACCACCTGGCGACGAACGGCGGAGGCTACCGGTATCAGCCGCCGATGGACCCTCGCTCCAGCCGGAGCATGAAGCTGCGATCGGCCACAACGAACAACGCGGCCGAAGGGCTTACGGTGACCGACGATCCGAACATCTACGTGATGGACTACAGCGACCAGGACGACGTGGCGCGCGTGCTGGCCGAGTTCAAGGCGCGCGACTGGTCCAACTGCCGCAAAGGTAAACGAGCCGGCGACGAGGGCGGTCTAACCTGCTACCAGTGCTCGGACGCGGCCGGCGTTAACCACGAGGAATGTATGTACGTTTCAGAGTCGCGGCAGGTCACCAGCGGGAGCGTGCTGCCACCGGCCGGAAGTTCCCACCATGCCGCCGCCGGCAAGCTCCGCAAGCGGAAGAAGGTTGTCCCGCTGCGGAAGGAGCGCATCAGCGCCACCGAATCGCTGGAACCGCCGTCGACGCTTGATGAGCCGGCGAAAGAGAAGCAAACGGTCAAGCGGACGGTGTCGTTTAGAAGCTTCGTTACCGGCTCGGGAAGGGGCCATCTATCCTCACTCTCTCCGCTGGTGCCGGATGCCAACGAGCGGGTGATCCACTACGAGCATCACATTTCGCACGAGGTGCCGTAGTTAGCACAACCGCGAAGCGCGTCAGTATAGTTTGTGGAGGAAAAAGCACATAGCATATGATGCGTTTACTGTGAAGACATAAAAACATGTACAATATGTTAAAGAAGGGCATGAACAACCATTAAAAATATCCAACAAAAAAAGACAGCAAATTAAATCGGTACCGCCGTTCCGTTTGTTCCCATCATTCATTACATCATTTTTGAACAGAATACTGACTGATAGATTCGGTACCAAACGCTATTTCATTTTATGTTAAAAAGTGTATAACTAGATTAATTCGAAACAAGATTAATAAACGATCTTTTTCAAAAATGAATCCTCAGTTGAAATTTATATAACTTTCCAGTATAGGATGTTTACAGAACCTTTCAAACCGCCGACTTCCCATCTGGACCAGATTCTTTCCAGATCATTTTCAGAGGGGAAAAATTACGCCAGCACTTATTGACACTTTATGTCGTTTATTTAAATCGTTTATCGCCCGAATCAATTGTTCATTCTTCATTCGTCAGCTCTTTTCGCACTTCTCTCTCCTCAATATGTTTCTATAGATTTCCTTCTGCTAGCCCCCTACGGTTGTACGCCATCCGACATCTGGTTTTTTTTATCCACACAAAGACTTTCTCTCTCTCAATATGTTTTATATATCTTCACTTTTCTTTTTCGTTTTGCCCTAGTGCTTTGAGTGCCATACATCATCTAATTCAGTTCTTCGCAGTTTGGTGATTCACCTCACTACCTTATCATTTTCATCATCGTCCCAAACACGCTGTTTGTTGTTGTTTTTAATTTTTTATTTCTCAATAATTTGCTCTTGGGAAAATTATGTTCTTTCTTCTGTTTAAGATAAGGAGGAGAACGGTACGTCGCCTCTCCTCAGCTTGTCTTACGATTAATTGCGCCTTTCTTCCTAATCTCTATTGCGCAAACTTCTTAGGAAACGTACGTTCACGGTATGTTATCTTCGCGATCGACCGCTCTCGTTGTCGTTCCGTACAAGTTAGGCAGCAAACAAATATCGCAAACGAAAGGGGCAGTTGTGGTCACCTCCTTCCAATGAGAAGAAAGGGTTCCCTTCGCTATCACGACACCCGAACACCGCCGGGTCATTCATTCGTATTAGCACTTACCAGTTGATCGTGACGCGCCTTCGCAACGCCACGCCAGTCCATGTTTTAAACCATTTCCAGTGGGATTGCTTTTTTTTGTTGCATTTTCTTATACATATGCTTATTATACTTTTCGCCTTCAAGACATTCGAAACAATTGTTTTTTTTTTTTATTTGCAGCCCAAAATTTGAATGCAACCCTAACACAGCTGCTGGCATGCAGCCAGTAGTTTATGTTTTAGTTCTACTAATCCAGTTTCGATTCAGATTTTCGTCTATTTTGTATCCTTGGGCAACCGCACATATCACTCTAACGAGCGGTGTGTGTATGGAAACACACGTACCGCCGCTCTCATTCAGTTGTTTCAATTTATTGATGCTACTTTTTGCTAAGAATTGCAGTTACGACCCTATTCACCCGATCGTTCAGCTCCATGTCTGTCTCATTCAATTACTAGATAATTGTTTTTTTAATGTTTATGTTTTGAGTCATTTATAGCCTATCGATGTATTGTACATTTTTGTTGTTTCTGGGTGTTGTAAGTGTAGACTTGACAGCAACGAAAACTGTCGAATTGTTAATCCTTAAGCTTACTTAAAACGAAATAATTATGCAGTGCCGAGCAAATATCTTCCTATGCTTGCGGACATACTCGCCACCTGCTCCGTTGCAGGAAAAAAAGGGTACATTAAAACACTACCGCTTCCTATCGCATGGAGGTTTTATCGCGCATTGACGAATTAATCGATCGGCGATGCAGGTGTGTTAGCATCATCATAAAAGTCAAATTAACAACACAGAAAAGGCCGACTTCTCTCGTTGATCATTGCGGATGCTCGCTCTGCATGGTACTTTACAACTATGTCATACATCTCTTTTATCAAATCCACACGTGATCAAATTTAAACGAAGCAGACCAAGAATGAGAGTGTATGTAACTAAACATGCCATATGCGGCCACAGGCTTTCCCAATGGGCGCGGAAGAATTTCCGCCGGAAATTGTACGTGGCATGCTTCTTTATCTACTAGATTATTCGTCGTTAAAAAGGACTTGGTACTCCAGCGTAGTATAGGGTCAAAGGAGGAGAGCGACTATACACACTAGTTACCGCTCACCCACTCGTAAAAAAACGTTTAAGCAAGATTATGTAATTGCGGCACGTACAGCATAGCTTGTTTCTTGTTTTTTCCACCTACTATTCGCTTCGATTCCATCTTCAGGAGGCGCAGTTGATTATAAACGATAGTCGGTAGCATTTTGATTGGTGAAATTTCGCTAAAATAAATTAAATGTCCTCCGCCTCTTGATCTCACACCTAGAACGTTATCTGTTCTATCCTGTATGTTCTGCTTTCTTTGTTACTATGAACAAAACAAAAAACCTGCGTGTATACACAACTCTCACATATGACCGTCTTCGTCTTCATCACTGTATACCTTATGATGTCTGTTTAGTTACATTCATCGGTTTCTAGTTTTTATTTTGTTTACTGACTATAAAACTAATTCCTATATTGGAGTACGCGTCGAACGTACCGTATGGTGGTAATCGCTAATCGTACCCGGAAAAAAACTAATTGATGCCACTTTTCAGTGCCTCCTGAGAAGCATCGCATATCTTAACACATAAGATAATCGACGCACTCGATATGGGCACACCTGTAATCCGCAGAGAAGCTGGGCATTCTCTTTACGGGTGCATTGGGTGGGATGAACACCGACATCGACAAAAGCTAGGAACGGTTTTCACGAACAATGATACCGAACATCGGTTGAACTAATTCGTATAAGTTCTGGGTCAACCCGGTGGAATTTATATTAGTACGGACCCAAGTGGCGATAATAGCCGTACCCGACAGTATCGCCCGGAAGAGGACATTTTTGTTCGGCCGTTTGCTCTATCTTCAATGTTTAACGCCATTTATGCGAAAAGTCGGTTGACAACGGGAGCTCACTTGATTCTTGTATGTGTACCACATTTTCGCATTTAAAACACATAATTCTCATCGGCCATGTCGATCGCCCAACGGAACTTGTCACGCTGTGTCTTGTTGAAGATCTTCTCTATCGGTACGCCGAATTTTTTACACC
Organism: Anopheles plumbeus; assembly: GCA_034621735.1. NCBI lineage: Eukaryota > Metazoa > Arthropoda > Insecta > Diptera > Culicidae > Anopheles > Anopheles plumbeus. The sequence goes on from JAOEFI010000003.1 coordinate 39,840,503, forward strand.
TAAAAAATATGCAATACATTTGGAATCAGTACATTATATTTTGTGTCACTAAAACCAGCCAACGTTTACCATGCAACAGAAATACGAGGATCCAAATAATTCAGCTTCGATGTACCGAGGGCGATCGTCTTGTTCTCATCTCTGTCCGTTTCTTGCAGTTCCAGCTTCTTCAGTTGATCTTTTAACCGTTCGAGTTGCTTGGTTTTCTTGTCCTTTGCGCTGGCATCACGGACATTACTCTTTTTGAGATCCTGTTTCAAATGGTGAACCGTATTAATCGATCATTCCCTTGACTTCGAACGCTCTGCCGAATACTTACCTTCAACTCCTTCTGACACTGTTCGACCTGCTCACGTTTGATACGAATCTTTTCCTTCAGATTGCCCATGCTTTTCTCGTGCGTTTTCGGGACGGCCCGCTGATGGTTGCAAAGAATGGCCACGGCCCGGTTGGCACGGTTGTAGGCCAGCAGCTTCTCCGGCACAGACATGTTGGGATCCGTTAGTTCCTCCAGCTGCTTTTGCAGCGTGAAGGATGCGTTGAATGTACGAAAGACTTTGGCGGTTAAGCCTGAAAAGAAAGGCAAGGACATTGTAACCACCTTCAGCCCTTTTTCATGTCGCAGCTTGCATTGACCTACCTTCCATCAGATTTCTGAGATAGTCATTCAACACCGACGTATTCAGGCGGTCGAAAAGGTCATCCCCGGGCTTCTTATTCTCCTTGAACAACTCTAAATTTTTGAAGACCCGCTTCTCCACTTCCACCTCGTTGTAGTAGCGGATCGAATCCTTACCGAGGAAATCAAACACCACCACATTCTCCTTCCCATTCAACTCCTTGTGCAGCTCGATGTGTTCGACGCGCAACGAACAGCAACCGACAGTGTCGGCCTGATCGTCGTCCTTTTCGTTACCCGCTCTCAGCGCTAGCTTGTCGATGAAGTACATGGCCACGGCACGTTGGCGGATGCGCATCTCCTTGCTCTTCCACTCATCACGATAGGTGTTGCGTATATGGTCAATGTGTTTGAGCAGTCGACGCGCCGTTTCGTACTTTTGCCAGTCCTTTTCGCCCTTGAGTTTAGAGCTAGGATTTAACATAATGTACTTCACCTGCCCCTGAACGTTTTCGGTCCAAGAAGCCAACCAAGATACAAGGTTGTCATGCCGAACCTCCTTCCACCGGTGACCGGCAGGCGGGACCGGGGCTTTGCTGTCCTTCGAGCAGTTGATTATGACGTCCTCGGGCATGACGCGTCGCTTCACGAGGCCCATCTTCGGATGCTCACCGCGACCTCGGAACAGACCCGGAGGCTCAATTTTGAAGTTCCCTATTTTCTCCTTGTGCCCATCAATCACGCAAATGCCATACTCTTTCATCAGATTTTCGTTCTCCGCCTTTAACGCGGCCTTCTGTTCCTTCGACCGGTTCCGGTTTTGCTCGGCCAGCTGGGCGAAATGTGTAGCCATCGAGCGGAAATTGCATTTGCTCAAATCCTTAATCCGCTCCCGCTCAGACTGGGTCATCGTTTTGCGCCAATCCTTAAAGAAATTGTCGTTGAAGGCCGCTTTGGAAGTATAGTCATGGTCCAACATTTTTGCATAGAAGCCAGCCACCTCTTCGGCTCCTTCAGACAACCGCATCTCCCGCCCATCGTACTCGAACGTAACATGCACGGGAAGTTGTTCGTAAAGCGGTGCAAATACTGGTCCTTTATGCTCCAAAAACATCCATTTGACACCATCCTCGCGCTTTTCCTCTTCCCACCTGTGATTTATGGAACCATTAAAAATATATTTAGTACGAGGCACTTTCAGGTATCCCCATGCATTATATCACACCGGACGGACGCCCTACGGTGGCTAGATGGTTGTGAACACTTTTGAACCCGCTGGAGAGTTAATTCACCGGAATGAAAAGCACGTACATTCCCCTGTAGACAACTAATAGCACGTGAATAGTTTCTGAGCCGCACAAACTTTGCACATGATACTCCAATTGCAGTTCGACAGACAGTACTACACGACATCAATGGACGCACAATGGTCAACATTCAATCATTTATCTAATTTCTAGTGACTTTTTTTTATTTTCGCTCCCGAACTTGTCCGAAAACCTTTCGCCACACCATGAAAAAATCGTGTCAAAGTTATGACAGCACGGGGCACAAAACGAGATTACCCGAAATGATGCGTGCAGCGCCATTCCGTATACCGGGAAAAATCCATGAACTAGCATCAGATGACAGCGCACAAGTGAGAAATGTACTGTAAACGCGCACCTAACTTTGACATCTCATCTCTACCGCACCAGTAACATGCAATCTCACGTACACTTCTATGCCAACTTCACGTACGAGGAAGTGCGCACACTCAGTTACCCGATCTCTGTGTATACACACCGGTTGTTTTTTGCCGGTTTTAGGTGTTTTCAAAACAATTCCATTTCTTTCCTTTTCCATAACGGGCTACCGACGTACCAGCCAGCACAAAACGTAACCCGCGAACTTACCACTTCCACACTTCCTGTTCCTCCTCTTCGCCCTTCTTCTTGCGACCACCTTTCGTTGGGCTGGATTCGGTCTTCACTTCGGTCTTGATGGCTGCCTTGGTGGACTATTTATTGTCCGTTGAGCGATGTCGGGAAAGATTGATAAGAATAAAGCATAAGAGCGAACTTCTCGGCATGCACGATATGCTGCTGAACGCGTGGATGCACAACATGTAACCTATAAAAGGATATTCACCTTTGTCGCATGCTGCTTTTCGTTCTTCACCTTAGGCTTCTTCATCTTCTTCTTACTGCTATAGTCCTCTTCACCGTCGTCATCGTTGTCGTCACCGGATTCATACGAGCGCTTTTTGTTTTTCTTCTTTTCCTTTTTCTCTGTTTTTACCTTCTTTTTCTTGCCAGCACTTCCGCCATCCTCGTATCCATCATCGGAATCCTTTTTCTTTCGCTTCGACAGCGGAATATCGTCCTCGGATTCTTCCGAACGAGGCTCCTGTTTGCATTCGAGCGGGTCTAGCTTGATGCGATCGTGTATCGTGGCTTGGTACTGCTCATGTTGTTGCTGCATTCCGCCAAAGTAGCCTCCTGGCTGTTGTTGATAATTGTGCTGTAGCTGATCCCGTTGCTGGGGCTGCTGTTGCTGGCGATGATGGCCGTTCTCATTACCATATCCCTCATTATCACCGCTCTCATCTTCTCGCTCATCATCTTGATCGTCGTGGTATTCTTCGTCCCGATTGGATCGATTGTGGCCAACCGGTTCAGTCTTGAGCGGAAATGGCGTCTCATCTGCGCGGAACTGAGACATAGAGTAATCACACGAGCTAGCCTGAGATATATCCAGCGGATCGCGCTCCTTTCCGACACGGTTGTTTTCGTACGAGACGTCAGGAACCAGCGGCAAATGACCGTCTCCGTTGAGAAAAACTTGCGGTGCAGCATCGGATTCATCCTTAACCATCACCTCGCCCGACGCGGCGGCCACATCTTCTTTCTCCGCCCGCCGACCATGGTGATCCTTGTGCTTCGAGGAAGACTTATCTTTATCCTTCTTCGAGCTGCTACTGCTGGAATGTTTGTTCTTCTCCCTATCCTTGTCCCGGCCGGATGACGAAGTGCCACTCTTGTGCTTATCACGCTCCTTATCCTTGTTGCCAGAAGAAGACGACGATGATTTGTGCTTATCCTTGTCACTGCGGCTGCTCTTGTCACGCTCCCGTTCGCGATCCTTCTTATCTCGATCGCTACGCTCCTTGCCATCTTCGCGGCTCCGGTGTTTGTCCTTGTCCCGCTCCTTATCCTTTGAGCGATCCTTGTCACTTTTAGAACTTTTGTGCGTCGAAGAGCTGCTGCTGTGATGACTTTTTTCCTTGTCCTTATTAGCAGTGCTACCGCTGGAATTATGCTTTTCCTTATCACTGCGCTCTTTGTCCCTAAAATGGCAAAAACCAGAAATGTTTAAAAACTATCGTTCGTTTCCAAGACAAACAGTGAACTTACTTGGAGGAACTACCGCTGACACTCTTCGATGAGGCTGAATGACCTCCGCTGGTGCTACTCTTGTGTTTATCCTTGTCGCGATTCCGTTCCTTCTCCCGCTCGCGATCCTTATCACGTTGTTTGTCTTTGTCGCGATTCTTGTCCTTGTCCGAGCGATGATGGTCGCGGTCCTTGTCACGGTGTTTATCCTTGCTCGAACTTTTGTGGCTGCTCTTATGACGTTCGCAGTTCTCACCACCACCACCACCAGCTGCGTGACCGTTGCTCACTCCATTCGGTCGATCAGCTGTTCCGTTCATTTGCTTCAATGAATCCTGTAACGACACACAACCAAAAACACCACACACTTTAGTTTAATAATGATGAAGAATTTACCGAGAGAAATAAAAAAAACGGGAAACCCAATTCCAACGTACACCAACGCCAGCATGTAGAGGGGCTTGTTACGTTTAAAAATAAAATCTTTCCGTAGGACCTGTTCTCTCCCACTCAACAATGCGACCGGTGCGTCTGGTTGCTCGGCCGGCTTCTTGCCGCGTAACCTTAGTGAAAGTTGGTCTATAAACTGACTGCCGAACAGGAAAAAACGTCTACGGGGTGCGTTGTTCTCAACAACCAAATATCGGCGCTCCACTTCGAACAAGCCAAGGGGGTAGAACACATCCACACGCGAGCTCGTGGTTTCGCGTTAGAAAACACTATTATCAAGTAGAAAACACGCGGTGATGCGTGTATTCGTTCGGTTAACAACCACACCTTTATACGCGGGCCCATGCACGGGTATGCACGGGGATCATAGATAACCGCCAGGGTACTACATGATGAAGGAGAAGGATAGATCGTGAGGGAACCTTGCAAAGCTCAGCGAAGTTCAGCAGCATTGACAAAATTCCCATCATCAATGTGTGCGTGAATTGCGTACGTGATAGGGACAATTGTGCACGAGACGTCCGACGTCTAGTGCCGGCCACGGACCAGTTCGAAAGGTACGGTTTTGCTGGTTCAGCTCCAATAAACACGGACCATGTATGCTCGATTAACACGTGCTAACAATGTGGTTTCCATGAGGTCGCTTCACGCCACAGTACAGGGCAGTCTAGAATTGGATTTAAAAGCTGAGTAACAAGTTTTTTTTCCAGTTTGCAATCGTCATCTATCCAGGCACCTGAACCATATTAGCTTCGTTCTCCATTCTGTCTGCGCTACATTTGAAAACTGTGCGTGATGCGATGCGGTCACATACATGTCCACCCTAATTTTGACGCAACAGCTGATTCCTGGATTCTAGATACAATGTGGGTGATGGAAACAAGGGTGCAAAGCAAAAGCAAGCGCAACTTAAGGGTTATATGGTTCTCGTTGTGCAAGGGGACGTAAAACTGAGAGAGGCAGTTCCATCCAAATCGGCCCAAAATAACGCTATTGCTGGGCTGAATGCGGAATGCGAACAATGAATTTTTCATAAATTGTATAAACGAACTGATATCGTTAAATATATTTTATACTGGTAGAACAGTTTTTTACAGTTGACAGTATTTTGTATGGGTGCACACTAAATTTAATCTTGGTCGCCGCTACACGTGTTATTTGTGTATACCCAATCAGCCTTGAGAAAATGTATTTTTCTGTACGTATTACAATCAGTAGATATATCATCATTTTCACATATTGCGGGTGAAATGCACCTATAGAGGAAACATTCCTAAGAGCAAATACAAAATATGTACGCGCGAACTCTGCTAAATGGGGTCACACAACTACTTTCATTTGTTGGAACATTCTCTACCGTACATAATATGCGCCTACGTCAACGTGGGACACAACAGTTGAAACGTTCACCTTCGTGAAATGTTTGATGTATTCGCGTTACATTGGCTGCTACTAAATAAAACCATTCCCATGCATAGTAGTAGCCGGGCACGAGACACAAATTCATACCTGCCCGCAGTGACAAATACTTTGGTCGATAAAACACATCAGGTTCGTCCACCATCGTTCGTGCAGGAAAAAGTGTTAAGAAAAATAATACTCGAAATACGTTCTCTTCCGTCCGGCGCCCGACTAAAGAGAAAAGACAGCATCCACGGAGCAGTTTAAAATTTTGCCTTCATGAGCATATTATGAGGGCAAAAAAAACAACAATTTTTCACTAAAATTGAGTTAAAATTATGTAAATGGTGTTTTAAAAAGTGAAACAATGTATATGCATTGGTTTCAAGCGGAACATTGATGTACAGTAACGCCGCATGAACGCCACATTGGCCTGCCGTCTAACACCGCGTAGCATAACAGCTCGCACAGCACCGAAGAGTGAAAATATTTCTAAGTCCCCGAAAAAGTTGGGACTTAGCCGAAAAATGTCGAAAAAATTAACCATCGCTCAGAAGATAGCCTGTTTTCTGAAACGAATTTTGCACCATGTTTCGCCGAGCTACGACCGAGGCAAGCGGAGATATTCCGTCTCAAAATTTCCTACATTACCGTTCACTGCACAAAGTACGACGTGGGACTTAGTCTCTGGACGCCATTTTTCTCCTTCGTTCATCAGTTCGTACGCTCGCTCGCTGCCAGCGACGAAGTGCTGCGTGTGAGCGCTGTTGTATCACAGCACACTGTGGGTCGAAATGCACGACGAACGAACATTGCCACCGCTCGCAGGTTCGAGAAGAAAGATGATGGGCCAGTGGATCCGCGGAAGAAAGAAAATTTACATCGACAAACCGTGATCATATGGGTATGGGACGGGGCCTTGTTAACTATTGCTGCAGAATATGTGTTTTATTTCACTCCCTTCGAACGAACTTTATCTCTGGTTGATTCGTCCTATCAGCTACGATACTGAGATATATGGTGTCTCTTTGTTGTATTTAGGAAACGGGATTTACAGAGCCATGTTTCGAACCTAGGACCTTGTGACGACCATTGATGTTGTAAAAGCACCATTGTACCACAATGAGAGCAAAGCTTCAAAACTATTTCCAACCCGACGTGCAAGTGCATCGCTCACACAATTCGCCATTCGCTGATAGATATGCCCCCGATTATATGCTGGTCACTTACCGCTGACTGGTGATGGCTCGCTGGTGGAATTGCCGTTTCCACACTCATGGTGCCACTATATTAGCTCCACTTCTACGGCACCGGACACGGCAACTATGCAAAAACGACGACGGCGATGATGTTGCACAGAAGAGAGCACAAGACCGTCGTCAGTTCGTACTTCAACGCTAGGAGACCGTCCGAACACAAGGCCCGAGCAGCGAAAATTTTCTAAGTCCCAGAGTATGCAGTACAGAGTACGACGATTTCACTTTTGACTGCGGTATGACTTTTCAGATACTTCAACTTTTTCACCTTCCCTGCTAAACGCGTTCGCTTTACATTCACGCACACTGCTACGTTGCATCACATACAGAACACCGCTGCTTCCTCATAGCTCCGTCGACGGCCAGAAAAAAGTCTCTTCTTCGGCGTCCACTAATGATTGCACTCACAAATTTTCCTGCAAGAATCTTTCCGATTGTTTCTAATGCACGAAATGACACGTTTCAGGGCTCTTGGTGGTAAATAAACGCACCAAAATCAACGGAAGCGACCACGATGACGACCTGCGAGGATCAGGAAGGAGCTGAACTTCGCTGCTCACGGTAATCACGGCACGTCAAGTAACCTTCTTTCTTCGATTAGAATGAGACAGATTGTAATGTCGAAAAAGGTGCAGAGAGGCGAGAGAAGCCAGTCAAAGCATTTGACGACTCGAATGACAAAAACGAGCCGTGTTTCTTTTAAAATGTTGTAAAACAGTTCATATTTACACTTCACGACTTTTCACCTACTTGACGAATGTTTTCGTGAATACTAAACAAATCGCCAAACGTGGATACTATGTAAATCGCCAAAACATGTTCCAACATCAAAACAATATAGAACAAAAAAGATCTGCCGCTACAGTTTTTTTACAACTTTGCGTTTATTCTATGTAGAAAAACATGCTATGGGTAACATTCTATTTAGGTTATTCTAGATATAACTTTCGAAAACTAAACGGTCCTTACATATTTTGGAACCCCTTTTCAGGGTTTACCTTCGTATCGAAAACCTACGAAGCTTGCTAACAACAGCTGTCTAAGGCATACTAAAAAAATTGTAAACAAATCTCGTATTCCCCAAGCAAACGAAAACAATCTCTCCCGTTTTCTCGAAGAGGTTAGAATCCAACATGTTCTTGTTTCCCGCTAGGACGTGGACTCACATCGGTTTTTCAACATTCTCGTGAACATTCGCAGTCCCTATCTCCATAAATCCTACCCAGGAGAATGTTCAGTTGTTGCATAGGGACCTAACTACCCCATGACGATGTCGAACTATTGCCGCTTGTGCTCTAAACAAGAAAATGAACCATTCCAGCAAAACCTCGAACCTCACCTCGACAAAACCTCGCAGCTATGATATGGTACAAATATAAGTGGTTTGTATAGCTACCATGGACAGTGTGCAACACCTGCACGGGCGTACTGAAGAATGTACAAAAAATCGTCCAAGGCTGCAATGTTCACTCAACAAAAGTTAATGCACATCTTAGTGATCGAAATGTCGACACGTGCAGAAGGCAAGGGCATAAAACTAGCGCCCCTGATGGAGTGAGAGCAGTCTACGGCACTATCAACTTTATCGGTCTATCAACTTTAAATTTGTCCAGAATGTGGAATGCGTATACTTTGTTTCCCATAACAGAATAAATAGCGAAGGGTCTGGTCATTTACAATTGCTTATATTCGATGACGGCGACGGATTTCAATGAACGAATGCGAGAGCGACAAAGAAAGAAGCAAAACATTTGAAACCCAACCAGAATCATGTCAGAGGGCACGACAGTAAACATCGCAACACAAACGCATATGTACAGTTCTTTTCTTATTGCAGCTACATGCTAACTCAATACTAAATTCATGAACACGGGATTATTGTTGAGGGCGTTATGTTACTTAATGCGAATCTGAATGAGGAAAAACCTAGAAAAATAGTAATTTGTTAATGTAATAGAAAACATCATTTCGTCGGTAAAGTTCGGTTGGGTACCGTATCCGGATCATCATCTGGAATACCTTAAGACAGTCCCGACCAAAATTGATACATATGGTTTCTCCTTCCCTTGAGTATATGCTAGATTTCTTGTCATCAACAAATTCTAATCATTCGCATTAGCAACTAGTAAATTATTTGTTATAAACCAACGTTATAAAATACTAACATTTCCATTTTCCCCATACATGAAACGAATTCAAAGTTCATCCTACAAATAGTTTTAAATTTCGCCCTTCTGTGCCTTTGTAAGGAAAGAATCGCAGCATCGGACGCACTGTACATAACACTGTTCGAATCCTTCCGAACCACTATCGTAGTACGGGTCGCGGATAATCGCGCCAGGCTTCTCTGGGTCGAAATCACCGAGCAGCAGAATCTTTGCCTTGCCGCCATCATTCGGTGCACGCTCCTTCAGATCAGCAATATTCTCTTTGTCCATTCCAAAGATGTAATCGAAATGATCAAAATCGGCTTTCTTAATCTGTCGAGCTTTGTTATTGTAGGGTAAGTTGTGTGTTTTCATTGTTGCTAGGGCTCGGCCGTCCGGATTGCGCCCTACATGCCAGGATCCGATTGCAGCACTATCCACCTCCCACTTGTCCCCTACTCCGGCTGTGTCTATAGCTTTGAGGAATACTGCCTCGGCGATCGGTGAACGGCAGATATTTCCTAACCGAATTTAACAACAGTTAACAGTTATTATTATATCGAAATGTTGCCGAATCTGAATTGTTGTTACATACCGAGGCAGATGAAAAGAGCTTTCTTAGTATCGCTCATGTCCCCAGATTTATCTAGCTCAGGTATAAAAGAAGGAAAACTGGACTGTGAGCAACTGCAGAAACCCGTTCACGGAATAATGGGTACTTTTTTCAATCTAAATAAGCAGCCCGGTTTTAGTCAAGTGTTTGCTGCCCTTGACAATTTCTTGAACTGTCAAATACAGTGTCAGTATTACTATGCTAAATAATAACAACTGCAGAATACATCTCTGGCGGCATGTTTTGTCTTCGGTACAATTTGGTACAATTTAGATAACCTAAGTTCCGTTGTTCAGCCTACCATGTTCCAATCTTCCTTCAAATACTATAAATCGAAAAACACGCCACCTTCGTTCAAGGATGTGTTAATGATCGGTGACAATAGCTACCCATTCAAGGTAATGTAGAACGTTTTTGCAGAAACATATCCGTAGACTAGCCAATTGCATCGATTCTACCACCTTGTTCTAGGCAGTTAAACCAAATCCAGCGAGGCAAGTATGCATTTCACCCACGCTCTTACCACCGGATGAATGGAAAATATATGAAGTCGTCACCCGGCCGGGCCTATTTGTTATTGCTAACCCGTTCACACCTGCGGGGCAACGGTACTGGATGGTTACTAGTTTGTTCGACTATCCATGCCAGCCCAACACTACAAACTTACGGCTAGCTCAGAACGACAAAAACCCGCGAAGAAATAGCTGGTGGCAAAAATTGACGACATTCACCGAGTCGATTGAACGACGAAAATTTGCAAAAACTCTGCGTTGGGCCACGCTAGGCTATCAGTACGATTGGACAAACAAGCTGTATGATGAAACTAGAAAGGAAGAGTTTCCAACCAATCTAGCTGAGTTAGTGCGTTTCATTGCTACTGCTGTCGGATTCGATCGATTCTCACCAGAAGCGGCGATCGTCAATTACTATCCCATCGGTACCACGCTCGCAGGCCACACGGATCATTCCGAGAATGATCTTACGGCACCGTTGTTTTCGATAAGGTTTCCAAAACCATGCTCGAAGCATCGGTTAAATTTTTAATTTCTACCTTTTTAACTGTTTACAGCTTCGGTCAACCCGCTGTATTTTTAATAGGGGGGACTACTCGAGATGAGCCGGCAGATGCTATTTTGCTGCGAAGCGGAGACATTGTTGCCATGACAGGAACGAGCAGGAAGTGTTATCATGCGGTGCCTCGTGTGTGTTCAGATTTCGAGCTGCCTGAAGGAGTGGAAAAGTGCATCGTGAGGTGGCAACCTTCATTTTCTTCGGCTCAGAGCACTATGACGCTGGATCCCACTCATTTGATCGAGGGCCGTAGTGAGACAGAATGTTCCTTGATCAACGAATATATCCAGCACAGTCGCATTAACATCAACGTACGGCAAGTACTGAAAGAGAACCAGATTTCTCTTCAAGGCCCAAGAGCAGATTTGCGGTTGTAGTCCATGGCTGTTCGACTCCACTCATCCGATACTTCCGGAGTCGCACAGTACTTGTTACCGCCACATTGCTCGCTGCGTCTCTCTGTGGGTTTGATGCTATTCGGATTGCTTACCGGCGCCCCTCGCCTCGAGTTAGATCCTGGAATCATCATAAAGTGGTAAGTAGCCCGTGATAAATCCTCTGCACACCAACACAGATGGATTGTTATTATGTATGAAGCATAATTTGAACTATTGGTAGACTGATCATTATAACAAATAAGGCGGACGATGAAGAAACTACAAACTACATACAGATTAGAATCGAGTTCTACGAGTCGCCAGGCTCTGAAGGCGTCGCCTTCATGCTTCTCAGTTCACTCCTTCCAAGAGAGATTAATTTTGTCATCAACATTTTGTTTTAATAAAACACAAGAATGGATTTTGTTTCCGTTCTTATTTGATAATGATATTCTTTAACATTTCTCAATTGCTCATCATTCGTTTTTTTTGCCAACGGCATTCGGCTCAACGCTCATTGTTTAGATATTACAATGCATATTCTAGTTCAGAAGATATAATAACTGTTTAGTCTGTGATAACAAGGGTTACCAGTGTGGACCTCATTTACAATGTTTTGTCTGTTTTCTAGTTTTTTCTTGTTTTTATGTATTAGATTTAAACAGAACAATGCATAGGAATATAGGTAAGTTAGTATCGGAAACGTAATTAATCCGGAAAAACTGGAGCTGCCTTTCAACGTAGTTCCATCCAATGTGCCCACAAGTGACTACATAAAGACGTCCTTAATGTTTTGAAACTGGCGGATCGATAAATTCACCGGTAGATCAAAACGGTACTGCGTCAGGCGGTCTAGCGTCTTTAATGCGTCGCGGAAGCCTGTGTTGGCGACGTAACTCCAACTGGAATAGTACGAGCTGACCAGTTCCTTGCTTTGGAAGATAAGGTAGAGCCACTGTGTTAACTTTTGCGCGCTAGAATGAGAAATGAGGAAATAGTGTGAGTAGAGCGAATAGAAATAATTATAAGAAAGCATTATAGTACTTCAGGCCAGCACATATGAGCGCCTTGAATTGCGAGTCATAGCTACGCTTATAAGGAGTGTGTAACGCCGCGATTGATCCCAGGGCACCGAGAAGACTCTGCAAGAAACCCAAATTGATCATTAACAATTTCCATCAACAATTGCATGCGCCTGTTAGTACCTGTTTGTTTGAAAGTGGTCTCCCGTCAACGATGTCTAAATTGAAGCTTTCTGATAGCTTCCTGGCCGGTGTTGAGTTGTATCCATCGCCATTTTTCATGTTGTAGTACACTAGCAACAGCTCCCAGGCATGCATTTCTGGCTCGGAGTTATCGTTAAAACGTTGCCCTTCGCAATCTTCATCTTCGTCTTCGTCATCGAGCTCTGAGAACAAAGTTTGCTCTGCATTTGCCGTGGAAACGTCCTCAGTGGAGTGCGCCTGCTTTTTTGGAGCGGTAGTTGTAGCTCCTGTGCTTCTACGTCTTACTTCCGGGCGATAAAATCGTTCATCCGATCTGGCATCCATGTTGGGTCGATTTGCTCCACTGTGGCTACTGGTACTATTGCTACTACTGCCCCCGGTGGATGAGAAGCATCCCGATATGAATGGTACCAAACTATTGCCAGTATTTTCGGAAATTCCCCTCAGTCCGTGTTGCATCAACCGCTGAACCGTTTTCGCTAGGCGTTTACGAACCAGCAACGTCAGCTCGTGGTTTTTCCGGTTGGAGCGATTAGTTCGTGACAGATCGTCCTCTTCGTCGTCGTTATGATCCGATTCCGCAGCTGGTAGTTCATTTTGCAGTGTCATGGCCAGCGACGCAATCTCCTGCACGTCATACTCCAACCGCGCTCGTATATCGCCCCAGCAGTTCTCGCGGGTACGCATCATCATCTTCGACTGATAGTTACCGTCACGATTCCGTTCGCTTCCGCAGCTGAACTGCGACAGGGCAAACATTTGCAGCAAGGTACCGGCCTTATCCATTAGACCGAAAGCCTTGGTGTTGAACGATTCTCGTCCGGTTGCCGCATGACTGACGTTGCTTTGGTTCGTCGAGCTTCGCGTGGAAGGTGGTTGGGACATTGTTTGACGTTCGGATGCATTTTTCGAGTGAACCTGTTCCTTGCTTGGTTGTGGATGCTGTTGCCGCTTTTGTTGCTGTTCCAAAAATCGCTTTTTTATTTCCGCTTTTTCATTCGTTTGCAGGAAGCCGATAAATCTTTCCAAGTCTTGGATTTGCGTTTTCAACTGATTCACGAGTTGTTCCTTCATCTTCAGTGGGTTCACGAGCTCGTCCAGAGCACTGTCTACTTGTTGGCGCAAATCTTCCGATGTTAGTTGCGGCAGATCCAGTTCGTTCAGGTTTAAGTTGATCTTTTTCTTAATTTCCTCAATGATTACCTTCTGCTTTTCTAGCAGTATAGTTTGTGGAAGAATGCCCGCCCCTGACTCGTACGCGTAGCGCTCCAATTCCATCAGCTGGGATTTTAGATGCTCGATAAGTTCGTGCTGCTTTTCGCGCAAATTTTCCACCGACTCTGGGCTACTGTCGAGATTGGCCACTATTTCCGGTATGTTCTGCTTCACTGGATTCTGTTGTATTTCCGGTATACCAAGAAAGGCGAATTCCTCCAAGTTTTTCAACAGTCCATCTCGTTCCGCCGCTGGAGCCTCTACTATTTGCCGCAGCCTTAGTTGCACCTGGGCAAAGTGTGACGTTAGAGCAATCAGATTCGAAGACAGCACCTCATGCTCATCCTCCAGCGATTTCAACCTTTCGCGTTCCATCGATCCATCGGGCATGGTTTGTTCTTCCTGTTGATCGATCGTGCTCTCGTCCGTCAGCACCTGGTTCGATTCCGAGCTGAATGCGGAATCGAAATCGAACTCATCCTCGGATAAATTTCGAAGCGCGGAACGATCGATTTCGACGTATAGTCCATATTTCATCCTTTCGTCATCATTGTCATCGTCCCTAACATTAGCATACATGTTCACAGGAGGGGTCTCGTCCTTTGCTGCGGGACTCAACGCATCGTGAATTTTGATATCCACAGACATAATTTATCACCAGCTGAACTTATTAGTCGTTCGTAGTAGCTGCGCTACTCAAGGTTACGGTGGGCAGAAAACAATTCACAACTTTGTCACAGTTTCCTCCACCTTATCACCTGAACGGTTATGAAAAAAAGGAAGTGTAGGCTTTACGCTGACGTCGAACTAAAGGAGCTTATTTTCCACTGTACCATATGCAACTGTTGAAGCGATAATCTTTTGACTCCACATACATTCGAAGACACTGGCGGTAATAGGAATGAACTCGAAAATACGTTGACGAAAGAATTGGCTAATGAAGATTGATGTCAATTGGTACAACTTCGAGGATATTCATTTTTTTCTAAAACCATGGTACTCCACTCCAAATGCGATACAACAATGACGACACTCGTTCAATTTACATTCTCCTATGCCCTATTAATTCGACTCTGTATATTGACACTCTGTGTTTGATAATATTAGTAGAACACTTGCGCTATGTTTATTTTGTCCTGGGGAAAATTCATGTGCACATGCGCATCCTGAGGGTAGCTTTCGAATACCACGTGCGAGTTGGCTGACGATGGGATGAGCAGACTTTGGGTGACTAGCACGATGCAAGAAACGTTGTATGAACGGGAATATAAAAACTCCCCGGCACGGGGATTGTGAGTTCAGCATTTGTAAGGAATTAGATTTAAAGAACAAGAATATTTTGTTCAAAAAGTATGAACAAGATGGTAGAGGTTATGCCAAGAAACAATAAGTGAAGCAAAAATGTCAACAGGTGCGAAAATGGCCTTTCAGATGATTAACATATTCGCCACGGCAAATGTAAGCTTTGTTTACTCTTTTTATTTATGTAGGTTTACATTGCTCCAGCAGCTTATTAAAAAAGAATTCTGTTTCGAATGACGCATATGCTAGTGATATGCTTGTGATAGTTGTGGTCGAACTGAATATTCACTGACGAATAAAGCCGAATGCAGGAATAAAATTACTTATCTAAGCTAACTAATACAACTTTTCACATAAGACGATCCCCTTGAACAGAAGCGAATTACTGGTTCCGACAGTCAGATAGTTCGGCGACCTAGGCATTTTTCGCGGCTACGTTTAGCTTGTCTGCCTTTTATACAGTGCTGATCGTTGGAATACGAACCCACAACCATCACATTCTCAGGTTGGTGCATTACTTGCCGTACTACGTGAAAATGTGAATACATTTTATTATTTTGTTACTCCAATTTAACTATTTCACTTCCATCTACTGGATTTATGTCAAATTCTCTACTATCTAACTCCACTATTTCTATCTCTTCTTCATTCTTGAACTCCACTACGTACTCCTCAGATGGTTCTTCTGATTTTCCTTTACGAATAGCTTTTCTTCTCGGAAACGGTTTCGAGTATAGCTTTACCCCCTCGAATGTCATATTGTGCTCGCGAATTTTATGTTGGGTAAGCATGTAGTTGAATCTAGAAAAAGAAGTTAAACAATTATCTTTCACATTTTCATTCATCCACTGCATTACAAAATATACCTATAGCCTTTGCCGCAGAGGTCACAAAATATTCGGTCGCCAGTATGTAGCATCATATGGCGTCTCAATTGATGAGGATGAGGGAACACTTTTTCGCAAAAAGTGCATGAATGTTTCAGTTGAGTTCCTCTATGAATTCTCATATGGCGGTCTAGACCTTTTTGCCATCGGTATATTTCGCCGCATAGCTCGCATGGAAACATTTTGTTCTCGTGTTTCGACTGAACATGTTCCATTAATACACGGCGTTGTCTGAACTTTTTCCCACAAGTACCACACACGTGCTGGCGCTCGGAAGAGTGCGATTTTAAATGTGTTGCTATAGCATTACGCGACCGAAATAGTTTACCACATACTTCGCAAACAATCCCACTGTCTGTATCTGTTTCAGGAACGATACTAATTTGCACATCCTTGGGGTCCACCATATCGAAGAATATCTCATCGGCATCGTTCAAGCTAAAACATTCTTCATCTTCTTTGGTTATAATTTCATACATATGAGACCCCATGTTACCATCATCATCAACATCTTCCGGACCGATAATAATTTCTTGTGCTGGGCTCTCCGCTGGATTTTCGGTCAATACTTCAACTGTGTTGCCTTCGCTGAAAATAGCATGGATGTTTTCCTGCGCATTGCTGAAATCTTTCCAGTATTGTTGTACAATTGTAGCTTTTTCCTTGCAACCTGTGCAAACTCCCATCGGTAGGAATGTGTCATCAGACAGTTGAAGGTGTAGCAATATTTCGTCAAGATTTTTCAACAGTGCGGGGTCTCCCTCCAGCAGCTCCGCTTGCATTTCACCGCACAGTCGACAAAACGAGCGACTAAGCTCAGTGTCTCTGTTATCAGGTTTGATTCTTCGCGTTGGTTTTGGAGGTGGACGGTCAATGTTACGAGTTGGAAGCGATCCTAGAGCCAGGCGTGGAACTTTGTATCGTCTATTGATCAGGCTTTCGTCGAAGTGCTCCTCACAGATCAGGATTTTATCGGGTAGCTTTGCTGTGCTATATAATTGGTGCCATCCACTTCTTATCCACCAATTTTCAAACTCCGGTGTGCGCCTAAAAGGGAACACTACAAAATCCCGGTTTTTGGGAACACAGTTTGGGAAAAAACAAATTCTCCCCATGTTTACCACAAATGCAAGCCAATTGCAAGCCACTTCAGGAAACAACAATAATAAGCTTAGGTTAAGCGTTTGTCAAAGCATAACTTGGTTTACGACGTGAGGTTATGGTGTCCATTTGAAATCAGAAAAATGCGGCTTTGTATAATTAATTTCAGTAGTCGAATTAGGTAAATGCAACAGAGAATGCAAGCTTTATCTTTTATTAACATATAGATGACTGTAATGCATTGTTTGTGTGTCGAGATAAATAGTCAGTCTGAAAATTCCTAAATTAGCAATAACAATAGCTCCTCGACTAGGTTGTATAGACTGTGGTTATGATTATTATTATTATTTAATTTAGATTGAAATGTAAATAAACTACGCAATTTAATAAATCATTCGAAGCCGATGTCAGAAAGGCAGTATATTGTGCCGACAAATAGTCCAGTCGTGAGAAGCAAGAAGCATTCCTAATCTAAAGTATTGTCCGGTGTCAGTCACGTAGATGTGATTTTTACGCCATGGGCAAAGATCGGGATCTTGATAGCACCCAGAACCTAGTTCATCCGGACTGGGAAATTTTGGATCCAACGCCGGATATTTTCTCTCTGTTTCCGCTATTCGATCGTAAATTCTTTCAAGGCAAGTTGTCCTGTGTTCAGCTGGAGTGGAGCAAAAAAATGTACAATTGTGCTGGGATTTGCTACCAACGTTCGAACCGTCTGGGGAAGAGCTGTATCATAAGACTGAGCGAACCATTGCTCAAGCTGCGGCCACGAAAAGATCTCATCCAAACGCTTTTGCATGAAATGATCCATGCGTACTGTTTCGTTTTGGGAATCCGCGAAGGCAACGGTGGACACGGGCCAACATTTAAGAAAATAATGAACGGTATAAATAGAATTGCAGGGACAAACATAACGGTAATAGGTGAATATTAAAATACGAATCAAAAGAATAATATTCAACTTATCGTTTTATAGGTATACCACAGCTTCCACGACGAGGTTGATCTTTACAAAACACACTGGTGGAAATGTAACGGCCCATGTCAACACCGGCATCCATTTTTTGGTTTGGTGAAGCGTACAACCAACCGCAAGCCGGGCACGTACGACTTCTGGTGGAACGAACATCAGCTAACGTGTGGTGGAGAATTTATCAAAATTCGCGAACCTTCGCCGAAACGAAAGCGGGCAACAAACAAAGAAAACAACCCCGGTTTCTTGACGCCGAGAACTCAAGGAAGCAAAACAAAGCCCATCACCGGCAGCCAGCAGAACAATGTGATATCAAATTATTTCAACAATTCTAACTCATCTAGTTCTGGAGCGGCGCTTCCCACCCCAACTGTTCGCTCAGTTCCGCCAAAGAAATCATACACTCCTGGGGCGAAGCCCAATTATGGCGGAGGAACGCTAGTTGTAAGAAAACCACCAGCGGCGAAAACATCAACTGTCATTCCAAAATCCCCTAACATGACCACACCAATTCCTATTTCAAAACCGAGCACCTCCATGCCTAGCATGACAAGTAGTTCGGGCGTTGAAGAAAATCTACACAACGTGAAACAACTGAAAGACTTTTCGAGCGACGACGAAGGACCTCCAAAACCAGCACAGCCGCCAATAGCTCTATTTAGCGGGAAAGGAGTTACTCTTGGCTCAAGTTCTACTACCAGGCCGGGCGAAAGGAGGAGTCGGTTGTTGGATAAATTTCCTGCCAATAGCACAAAACCTTCCAAGCCGAAAAAACCGCGGACAGAGATAAAACCCAGCACCAGCAGCGGTAGCAGAATTGAAACGGTGCTCCTGTCTGATGATTCCGATTATTTATTCGACGAGATCGACATGGAGGAAGTGGAGAAAACAGCGGCAAACATTAAGAAGGAACGACAGGAAGCGATCAAAAAGGAAATTATTGATTCGTTCGATGGTGAAGGGATGGAGGACATTGTACTTATCGACGACGATTACGATGACGAGCTCGAGTCAAAAGATGATGGTGATGCCGTGTTGGATCGATCTGTTATTGATGAACTGTTCAACGAAAGTGACGAATTGATCGAGGATTTCAATCGTACCAATGCGATTGTAAAGGTTGAAAAGCCGGACGACGAGATCGTCTCGTGTCCGATGTGCCTGAAAAAAATGGCTCGTCCAAAGGTCGGTGATCATCTCGAGATTTGCTATTCCACCTTCTTTGGCGAGGGAAGCTGTACAAATAAACAGAAAGATTCTACGGAAAGTCTGCCCACATCGGTTAACGCGTATCTGCCTTCTACGTCGAGAGGTACAAGCACAGCACGACAATCTTCGATGGCGAAGAGACCTCCCGAAGCGGACCTCCCGAAGTCCGATTTGATTGCGGCCCAGCAACAGCTACTGCGAGACTGTGGCTATACGGATACAGACATTTCACGCGTACTGGAGGACGCTTCGGAAGAGGATATTCCAGCAACAGATTTGTCCACCCTCAGGCAGCAAGTTTTGCGTGACTGTGGTTACACGGAGGCTGATATCGCGCGGGCCTTGCATGATGCCATTCGCGATGATGCACTGGATAATGATGTGGAAATTATATCCGCTGTTGATAATTGCGACTGTCCCATTTGCGGGAAACATATTGCTCTTGATGCAATCAATCGACATCTGGATCAGTGTCTTTCAAAGTGAGCTAAAATTATAGCAGAATAGCGATGTGAATAAAACGATATCCTTTTCTTCTGTTTTAGAACTGCCCAGCTAGTTAGTAGGTTGCTTTATATTTACCTATTGATGATTGCATATGTAATGTCTTTTGGATTGTTAGCCTTACTTTCTTAAGTTACGAATGACAATATTTAATAGAATCAACACACACAAACGGTATCTACTGTGTAACATTAGTCTAATTGAACTAATGTGCTGACTTCTACTTGTCCATTATTTTCAGTTTTCTTCGCCTCCACACTATCGCGACAATGGTACTTTAAATGATAGTGCAAACTTTTTTTGGAGGCGTAGTATTTTCCACAATGCTGACACGTTTCCGGCCTGTCACGCGTATGTCTGATACAGTGTGCTCGCAGTTGATTTGGCGTCGCAAACAGTTGCTTGCACAAATCGCACTGATGCTTCTTAAAGTGGGTATGCAAATGCGAGATCATTGTTTTCGCCTTGTCCGAGCTATATCGCTCGCAGTGGTTGCATTTGTACTGCATCGGATTGCGGCTCAGTATTGTGTAGTGTTCGACCCAAGACCGTTGTTGCGGTTTATCGCGGGAATGTGACTTCAAATGATAGCGCAAACTATGTGTGGTGGAGAAGCATTTCCCACAATGATGACACATTTCCGACTTTTCACCCGTATGCGTGGTATAGTGTGCTCGCAGTTGCTTTATCGTGGCAAACAGTCGCTTGCACAAATCGCACTGATGCTTCTTAAAGTGGGTGTGCAGATGCGAGGTCATATTTGTCACCTTGTCGGTGCTGTATCGCTCGCAGTGATTACATTTGTACTGCATCGGATTTCGGCTCAGTATTGTGTAGTGTTCATCCCAAGACAGTTTCGGACGGTAGTTGTAATTTTTGGCATGTACCTTTAGATGCAAGATGAGGTTGAACGACGTGTTGAATTTCTTTGGACAGAGTGAACATTGAAAGCTACGTTCTTCGGTATGTTTCTTCAAATGCACATCGTACGATTCGATTGTCTGCAGAACTTTTTTGCACACGACGCACTCAAAGCCTCGGTTTTCGTTATGGGTTAGCTCATGATTGCGTCGTTTGTTGGCATGATTAAACACCATGTCACATTTACTGCATTTGAGTGATTTAGTGTGATACTTCATGTGCTGCTTCAACGCCATTTCGGAGCCACACTGTTTTTCACAGATATCACACTTTACTATGCACGGGGCACCTTCGCTCAGATGATACGTGTGTGTATGGTAGTATTTGCCCGCAGCAGTTCTGTAGCGCCGGTCGCAGTATTCACATTTGATCGGTTGTTTGTGCATTTTCATGTGCGCATTTAACGACCGCACCCGCGATAGCACAACCGTTTCCATTACGCACTGCTTGCAGGTGTAAGGCAGTTTGTTGACGTGCAGCGTCAGGTGTTCTAGCAGCGCTTTTCGGGAGCCCAATGATTCACTGCTACAGATGTAACATTTAAAATCGTGCAACAAAGGTACATCGTCTGCTCTTCGATTCTTTAGGTTCCCACTGGTGTTGACCATGCTTTTGCGATTCCATCGCTGTTTGGAGGATACTATGGTTTGATTCATTCCTTCTGCTAGCATGACCGATTCAAAGTCTAGTCGTGTAGTTTCTCCAGGAACCACGGAACTACAATTTTCTGGGTTTAACGTTTGATCTCTGTCCTCCAAATACAAATTATCATCCTCATCCGATTGCGCATCACCTAGAGATGAATCGGATCGGCTTGTCAATCTGTTACGCTGAGGAGATCGGGTACGGACAATTTCCAGGGTTATTATTTTCCGTTCTGCTTTTGAAGGTTTCCCGCCTAACGGTTCGTGCCTATTTTCAATTGGATCATTTTGCTTTTCGCTGGAAATGGCAGGTGTTTCCGATGTTTCATGCGAATTCTCAACATTGATCATATTGCAGCCCCAATCATCACGTCTGAAAATAGTGTGCATGTTAAAATTACGGTAATGATTAAAAACTAGCATGTGAATACATACAAATTTTCACCTTGAGGACGTTTCGAAATGTTACTTCCATCTTCGACCATTACGCAACGCAGCATGCGATCAGATTCTTGGAATAGTTTCACATATTCTTCAATTGTCTTCAATTTCAGAGAACAGCTCCCACAAATCATTTTTGTAAATTCGTCGTCAGCGGTGATCTAATCAGATTATAGCATGTAGAAACTTCATTTACAGGTACTAACATTGTAAGCGATTCCAAAATACTCACGTTAACCCCTGCGGTTTCTTGTAAGATGGAAAGTAGGTCAGAATCTGTGCTTTCTTCGAACAGTGATAGCAGGTCCGTTGTAAATTCAAGGCACAATCGGCAAATTTGATCGTTTGGCCGATCCATTATCTGGTATTTTGGTGATTTGTTTGTTTACAAGAGAATTGTATGACAACAGATATGATAAAATACACTCCTTCCATCGGCAATGTTTCTGGACATTGAGACGAGAACGGTGCGAGCATCTGTCAGAAGCACGACCATCTGTGAGTGTGTTGGTGTACACGTTTATAGTTCGGGATGGTAGCGCCAATGGTTCGGGGTCCGATGTTTTTGCTCGCTAAGAAACGAAATTCATGGTTCACCACGAGCCCGTGCTGGCAAACATTTTGACGATTGATGCCAAATGTAAATCGTTGGGCTCTTTTAAGCGCACAATTCTTTTTAATTTCTCAAAGGCAGCGGCACTTTTGAAAATTGCATATTTTTACCAAATTCATAAAATAACAACAACACCCTATTGCTGCGTACTCGGAGCTATGGAGAGACAGTTGATATTATTGTTGTTTACCGACTAATGTTCGTATCGTTTGCGTATGAGATATTCTCTGTCAAATGTTCGCGCCGTGTGCGTCTGGCCAACTGCGCTCTTATAATAAAAACAAAACGATCGAGATCCGTTTACAGCTAGGAGCCGGTTACTTCACATTTATTTTCATACCTAAGTTTACTACGTATATTGAATTCTTTTTCAATTGAGTAAACATAAAATGGAACTGGTAAAAATTTTCGCTTTTCCACGGGATAAACATAAAGTTGTACGAAAATTAAAAAAAAGTCACACCACATTCGAAGTTGAGCCCGTGAAAATGTCAAACAAGTCACGACTTGTCATTCGCAGAGCGCACTTCGTTACATTCAGTCGGTGCTGGATCGTTACGGTGCACGGTGGTGAGAGAATAGCGCTACGGGCTCGGTGCGTTATTTACCGAGTTTGCTCTGGTGGTTCTTTGAGGTCGTCCGAAAAAAGGCTAAAAACGAAACAAATGCGTGCTGTGATACAGTGTAGCAGTGGATAGCACACATTTAGCAGATCCGTGCATTTCAACGAGGTAGTGCGACGGTTACTTCAGAAACTAATTCTAAGTGCTGGAAATTGTAGAAAGTTTGATTGCCATCACATTACCTATCAAGGCGACTGCTTTTTCTGCCTTTTCCATCGCGATGGTGAAAAAGTGTAGTGGTGGTAGTACGTTTGTCGAAGCAGAATCTGAAAACTGCGCGGAATACGCATGACGGGGCGCGGGGTGAAAATACGTGTACATGTGTGTGTTTACGTGTGTGTGTAGGTACGTGTAGCAGTACGCGTAGTGTTATTGTAAATGGATTTCGATGAAATTTTACATCGTCCAAAAATCACTCCTTCGAGTGAGAGCAAACACACACAGTGCTGCTGCGTGACTGCTCTTTATGCTAGCCCACCACTACAGTGATTGGTATTGTTATTAACGCGTTGGGAGTGTTGGTGGGAGCGAAAATTCTTATGTTGCGCCACGCATTGCTAGCGCTAGCAAAAGGGGATGTGTTGTTTGAAAATATTACCTTCCCCAGTTCGCTGTATGGGTGTTTACATCGTTGTTTCTCTTTTGATAATCCGTGGAGCTTTACGATGGGCAGTGGTTTCTGGTACCGTTGTTATTGCTGAACGACTGTTTCAGTTATGATCAACTGCCCATACCTGCAACATAAATTGAGGTGATTTTCATAACAATAGCACTTCGCCAAATGAGAACGCACACGGGTGGAAAAGGAAACCGACCGATGTAAAAAAGCAAATGTTAATTTTGTCATCGTAATATTGTATTCTTTTCCAGTCCACCTGCTAAAAGATTGCCAGTGTTTATGATATGTTTAAAGTGAACGGAGTAAGATAAATATAAAGCGCAGCGTGATGTGATAGTGCAGCAAAAGTATGCCACAACCAAATTGAAAGGCATAAATGCGCCGCTGAAAAGTTCATTGTTCGTCAAAAGTGTTTTGCGCTTTTACGCTGTGAAGTAAAAGTAAGAAATGGTTTGATGTATAGTTTTCATTTCATTTTCTCCTCGTGGAATGGCAGGTGCTAAATGCAGCCAAAATATGCCTGCAATGATCCACTTCCAATCGCTTGTTACTTAAAAATCAGCATTCACGTTCGCTGTCAGTGCGTTTGACAGGTTGCTCTGTGTGAATGGCCAGTGGAATGTTTTATTTGTAGTTTCGAAAAGGGAAGTAACGTCGTGTCGACCCATATCGAAGAAAGAACTTTTACAGAAACGCCACCCATCTACATCGTCATCGGCGATCATTTTATTTTGTTCACTCAACTCCACCACCATTGTTTCCGCGCATCTCTTTCCACGAGCGGGAAAGAAAGAGTAGCTTCTGCCAACAAACACAAAGCACCGACACCGAAACATAAACGTCACACAATCACCGGAACAACGGCCGGGCTGCTGAGGAATTCTTTCTTGCTTGGCTTTCTGGAAGTTCGGAGAAAGAAGTCGTGACGGGGAAAGGGAGAAGCTCGCAAGCCAAGGAAGGTTATGGTCAGCACCGTCGTGGAGAAACAGCACCTGCAGCAAGGTTGACAACAAAGACAAGCAGTCAATCGTAAAATCAGCGACACGACAACATTTTAGGATTCCCGCCCGTGCAGCAGAAGGAGGAAGGATGTCGTCAAAAAACATACCTGCTGATAAGGTATGTGCCATTGCGGAATGCAACATGCATTTCACTGCCCGTTACTTTCCGTTCAGAAGAAATGTAATTCCCACTGATTTTTCCGGAGTCTCATAAAACAAACGATAAAAGAAACGAAGAAACCTAGAAGGGTGTTCAATCCATTTTTTTAGTCCAATCTAAATGTGACTTTGCCCTGCAGGACGTGCCACAAGATTGTTCTAACACTAGTAGATATTTTAGACAATTCTCACTACATTTTGTTTCTCTGCTCGGCTTTTCGCGACAAAAAATGTATCCTGGGCATAACTTAAAAGGACACAGTTCATTTTTAGTACAACACCCCAGTGAATTCCTCGCTATTAAATTTCGAAGAGTTAAATGATTGGACTTTCAAACTTCGCCAAATTTGATTCCAATAATTTTAACAAGTTCAAGTTTCAACTAATACTAATCTATTACGGAACAAAACGGCCCTTCATAATCATTCCGACCCTTTCTAGTAGTTATGTTATGTCCGCGATGGCAAGATCTCCTTATTATAAAACCTATCAGGAACGTTGCTAGGCGTATTTGCCCTACCGCGGTGCTATTTCGGTCGATCGAACAGCGTATATCGATTGGGGGTATTTTACGTCACCACAACTGTTCAGTGACAGAGCAAGATTGAGAAAACTATATCCGAATGCATGATTGCAAGACATATCGATTGTCAGGTCAGTTTAGGGTCACGGAGCAAGTAGTGATTTAAACATTGCTTTACTCCAAGCTAGGATTGTGTAACCTTGTACGTCCAGCCGACGTTGCTTCGCTGTCCCGTTGAGTTGGTTAGTATATTCCACAACATTACACCGATTTTCCACCCAATCGACCCTTTTAATAGGGTCCATCGGAAGACCTTTCATGTTCCGTGTGCTTAAAGCTGTGGCGCTGTTAGATTGATTTGATGGATGATAAATTATAATCTTTCCCCTAGTAACAATATATGAGGCCATTGGCGGCTTAACCCTGCGGTTAGTTCTGACCAGCAAAAAGGGACACATCATCGAGTGTATGGTGTTGTACTGGGGAGGGTGAGAAGGAAGCATTATGCTTTTTTCAAAAAAAAAAAAAACTACAAACGGGAAATTCCCGTGCTCACAGTAACGGGATTAAAAGAGTTCGAGAGTTTGAGCAGCTCCTCCAAATTCCCTAACCGCTGGTTGGCGAAATCAATTAATTAACTAATGAGCACGAAGATAAAGCATTGCGATAGCATAGAGACTACTTTATGTTTTACGTACCGAACTTTCTCCACCCTCTGTCTGGATCGACCGTTTCGCAGAATCTGGCGTTTCCATCAACTTTCTGGGCTTGAGTTTCATTTTATTTCATTTTGTCAAGCGTTTA
>JAOEFI010000003.1:39869661-39885426 GCA_034621735.1 Anopheles plumbeus
ACAGAGTGCATCAATTTCCTGCCTCGGCAATTTCCCTCAAGACCTGCAGAATGTTGTGTGTGTGTGTGTGTGTGTGTCACAGCTTCGAAAGCTCGCTTGGCTCTAGTAGTTGATGAATTTTCCGCTTTTTTAATAGCGCTCCCAGTCCCTTCGATTCGTTTTAAAGCTCCAGTCAAGATGGGATCACGAGGTCGTGCGACTGATTTGTGTTATCGGGTGGCCAGTCACTGTGCTACCAGCCATCCTACGAGTGGAATCCACGCCTGTGCACGAGCGACAAACAATATTGGTTGGATGAAAGCGCCCCTCCCCCATCCACCTCCATTACTTTCCGGCCGTTTTTTTCCCTGCTAAATGCTTTTTCCCGTATTTTCTTTCTGCCTTTTGCTCCGATGGATCTTGGATGTGGAAAGGGGCGGGATTTGATGGAGGATTTTTCAATTTTCACCATTGTGTCCCCCCCCCCCCTCTGGGAGCGAGGACCATGATGCATAGGGTGGCGGCGGGATAGATAAGGCGAATGTCTTTTATCAATTTTTCCATTTATCCTTTTAGAAAGCCATCGGAGGGAAAAGGAAAAGAAGATCGCCTGCATACTCTGCAATAAAGCGAACGAAAATTAAATGTCTATGTCGCGCGCGTGTATTTGTAATTTGGAAAAATGTGCGTCGTTACTAGTCGTCGCTGAGGGACAGGCAAGAGTGGTGGGAGCCAGTGATCAACAAGGAAAATCCATCGTCGCCGGGAACAGAGTGGCAGAGTCTAAAAGGCAGAGCGGACAACACGGAAAGTGGGAGGAAAATTTAATATCGACCCATAATGGCGTGGGGCTAGAAAGTCGCGGAAAACGAATGGGGCATGAGTGATGGGAGGAGAAAAGTAAGAGAAAAAACCTCACGCGAACATTTTGTAAAATGAATCGCATTAGGGCGCAGCCACTGAAAGGACATAGTTAAAGATGGTGCATTAAAGTAATTTAATCGCGGGAAGAAAAAAAGACGGAGGGCCAGCCAGAAAAATGGAACCCCACAAATATGGCTTCTACTTTGCGAAAAGTTCATTCCGAAGGAAAATTATGGGTTAGTTTAACGAAACGTTAGGTCAGATTCAATTGTCTCGAGCGTCGGCGTGAGATCAACCGGCGTGCTGTGTGAGTTTCGTGAATGTCCTCAAAGTATAGGACTTGCCAGCCCTCGTTCGGGAGATAAAAAAAGTGCCGGTGTGGTGTGGGCTTTTTTGATGGGCGTGGAACTCTTGATCTTTAGGAAAATGGGTTTCAAATGTAGAAAGCCGACAAGAGTTTTGGGCGAGATTACAGAGGGTGTGTCGCTTTTAGCCTGCCCGCTGATCTGGTAAAATCGGACGAAAATCCAGCGCTCTTACGCCCCTTCGCTGCTGAAGTATCTCTCCGGAAGCAATCATCTCCGCGGCTGAAGATGATGGTGTTTAGGGTGACTCGGGGACTGGAGTGATAGATGTTTTTGACACGTTGGCATAGTCTAGTTTGGGTTTATTTTTTTTTTCTTCTATCTCTTCACCAGTGATAACGGTGTTCATTGGACTATCGAAAGCTAATTGCTTGAGCAAATACTTATCAGTAAATGATACTGTAGTTGACTCATTCAATGGTAACCATAGTTTAAAAAAATCTCAACAATAAGAATGATATTAGTAAATTAGTCTTTACTTATATCATTACCAATGTTATCAGTCCCGGGATCGAAGTTTGTAAGATAGGTAAAATGGTGAAGGGAAACATTTATAAAACGGAAAAATATGACTTGTTAAATGCTTCCGTTTGCTTTAAAAAAAACCCGAATGCCGAACGTGTTATTAATTTAAGGAAAAATTTTCCCAAAGAATAACCAAAAGAAAATAATAAATGAAAATGATCAAAGTTTTTAATACACCAGCTGTAACTGTCGCCTACAATCAAACGCCCACAAGCTGCGATATCCACAGCTACTATCTCCTAGTACAGTTGGCATTTATTTTTACATAAACGCAAACAACCGATCTCTTTATTTGCGACACTATCGTTCGGGACGACTACCTACCATCGTTGACATTGATGAGCAGAAACTTTTTTTTCTTGAAGCGCAGAGCCGGCTCTCAAGATTCGAGCCAAATCGGTGTCAATTGTTTTGCTAAGCCCTGCAGACGGATGTGGAACCCTGTTGATCATGCGTGGTGCATCGTGTTTCTTCCCCCTGTGCGGCATCGTTTCCTTGCACCGATGCACACCCATACAGAGGCGAGCGTGTAGAGAGCAGCACCACGGAACGCGTGGGACTTTGGCCTTCGTGATGCAACCCCTTTTTCCCATCATGTCCCCCATGGCCAGTGCGGGCACTGCGTTGGTCTGGTTCGAGTTTTCCTTTGACGTCATCCATCTGTCCAAACAGTTAGATCGGCTGTTCGTACCTCGGGCCCGCACGGTGGGTGGAATCGACATTTCCCCGTGGCACCATGTGTCGCATGTGGGATTTTTGTTCCTTGGCCTTACACTGTTTTTTTTTTCGCTCACTCCGTTTTCCACTCCCTATTCAAATGCAAAGATGAGATTCCTATGTACACAAGTAGCCATTACCGATGGCAGGTTGTAGGATTACTACTCTGCTCTCCGATTGACGTCGGAGTTGTCGAAGGGCTTTGGCGCGATTTACGCCAGATTGGCGGTATTAAAAAATTGTCAAAGGTTAGTTGAAGGGTGAAGGCTGAAGTTGCTTCTGATGTTTTGTTTGAACTCCTCTACTCCAGCGTTACCGTTTAAACACTCAACAAATTACGTCTGAATGAATATAGTACTAATCGTTTTTATTTTCTCTTTTCTATTACAGGTAAAACAAATCATTGTACGGTATTTTTAGCACTGACCATGAGTGGGTAAGATGCGACAAGACAAAGCAAAAAAAGTCCTACTCTACATGCGCTTCGTTCTTCTTTGGATCACTCGGTCAGAGATTGGCACTTGCAAGTATCCAGTAGAGCCCCCGCAAACTGATTCGCACATGACTCAGGCACTTGTTTGTGCATGTCGACGCCACCATTTTGCTGCATTCCACGTCACGCGTCATTCACATTTCCCGAACGGCCAAAGGCTTGGTGTCACTGCACCACCACCACCACCACCACCCGTATTAGCCCCCGCGCTCCGTTTCGATCGTTACGTTTGAGCGATCGCTAATTGGATATCGGTTCCTGCTCCGGAGAAGACCAAAGTCCATGCCCGTCATCATTACGAGCCTGTTGGAAAAGAGGATTACCGCCCCATGCCGGCTTGCGGTCGAAGATTCCCTTTTCCTTTGCCACCGTAGCCACCTGCTACTCCCGTGCGGAAGTTGTAACTCCAACGATGGGTTCTTTTTCAATTTTTAAAGCAATGCACATTCAATGTTGTACGAAGACTACAATATGAAATGATTGAAGAATGTTACAAAATGTTTCAATAATTGCAGCAATCTTCGGTCTGTCCCATTCCGCGTTTGGCTCACTGCTCCTTTCCGGGAGTCTGTTTTCGATATGGATGTTTTGAATTGAATTGTGCCATTCAAAATCACCACCGTTGGGTATTGGGTCACTTCTCATTACGATGCATGATTCAGCTCCAGGACTGCCGGCCAGGGAAAGTAGGGTCCCAGCAATACGCAACTGCGATGATTGCCCAATCGAACGAGTCCCCCGCGCCGAGCTAATACATACTAGTAATAATTGGATAGGTGAAGGTTTCGTCCTTTTTCCCGATTGAACGCCAGCCTCTGAACGTTGAGCATTTAATAGGAGAAGAAGAAAACAACACATACACGCACACCCGTGGAAAGAGCACAGACCTCGGACTCGCAGGGTGTGGTGGCTTAGTATGTATTATTATACAAAGGCAGAAAAAGGGCTCACTTTGGCGGAGCGTATCGTGAGCACATAATGGTTCGAGCTTCCTGGGCCAACGTTCTGATATCGCACGGCTCGCACACATTGTTGTCTGTAGGTTGTAACATCTTCGCGTCAGTCGGAAGACGTCACGCACGTGGACGGACGACTGCCGCTCGTTCCCCCGCATGGATGGACAATGAACGCCCGCGTGGTGGCATTGGTGGGACAATGGCCAGCATGTGAAGGAGGTATTGTTTGCTAACCATACCGTCGTTCGGCTTCGTGATGCTATCGTGTTGCTTACGCATGCTTCCGTTATCTAAAAGGCGCCTACGTGCTTCCGATTCTAGTCACATAAGGTATTATCTCGGGGGCAACAGTTCAATAGTTTCCCATTTCCTTTATTATACTGCAGACGCGATAACATCTGTCGATTGTGGGGTTTTTCAAACAGATTTGTGTTTTATAGCGGCGTATCCGATGGTCCAAAGCGGACTAATGCTAGTTTTATTTGAACCATTTAAATTTGATTGATTTTCAACTCCATGAAATGTGCTAAATGTAATGAAACGCGTTTGTGATGTTCTAGGAAGTTGTAGCATTTTGTGCGGGTCTTTTTCTATTCTTATCCAATCACCAAATAAGGCTGTTGACATGCACAGAATATAAATCGTTACATTAATTACAAACCAACGTTCCGGCCCAAGTTCTCCGCCTCTGTGCGACATTTTCATATAAAAGGTTAATTTTTCTCTCTCTCTCTCTCTCTCTCAGATGAATGAGAAAACTTCTTAACCCCCCAAGCAATATGTTGTTACGAGTTCGGGCAGTCCATCTTCGTTCGTGTTGTTGTCGCCCGCCTTTGATTGGCCGGTAGGTGGGCGGTAAGGGCGAATGAAGTGTTTGCGGCAAGGTTTTGATCAAAGTTTAATTAATCACACTTCCGTTTGAAGTGAGTTTAGCTCGGATGTTATGTTGGTTGTTTTATGTTTTTTTAGCGGAAAAGTGACCCAGTGTTTGACTAAGCTGGGTTGTGTCTACAGCGCAGCCAGTCTTTTTTTTTCTACCTTAGGCAAAGTATGTTGGCGACTTGCGAGGTCATCAGGTCAAAGATTGTGATCGTTTCTAAAGTGGAAGTTGTATGTGCACCGGTTATCTTATAGCATCGTTAACAGGCAAGGGCTGAAATCTAGCTTTGCCTTGGTTCGTAGGGATTTTTTAAACTATCTGATGATCGGTGCAATCGAAAATCCGTTTGGAATTCATAATGAATGGAACAAACGTCACACTTTGATAAAAAAAAACGATGTTATGAAAGAACCCATCGTTGGAACTAAAAAGCAAATTACAGTATCCAATCAGCAGTAGAACAAAGCATATGAATCAGAATGGAACGAACGATCATATATTACTAATGGGTTTAATAGGGAGCATGTTGAATACATCTGCTTGGAAACGAACCACATTGTAAAATGCTTCCCAAAACGGCCACTTCCTGGGACCCGTTGTCGAGAACACATTAGACCACTGCGAGTGGGATCGGCGTGGCTACAGGAAAGTAAAGCACACTTCGAACATTTCTTCTGCCCACCACGCACAACAAAGTATCGGTAATTTATGGTTTTCTTCATTTCGTTTCCACGGCCCATTCTTCCGCCAGCCCAGTAAGCGCGCCTGATCTACCTGAAACAGATGATACCTTTTTGTTCGTCTCGGTATGTGTCTCCCCGGCTCGCGTTCTGTTTCCCTTTTCTCTCGTAAAGTTGTAATCCGTGCCCTTGCCTTACGTCTTCTCGTCTTCTTTGAAGGTTATCATCGTCTCTCGCGGCAGCAGCCAGCAGTCACCACTCGGTTCAGCTTTGGAATGGTTTGGCATTCTTTTTTTCCTTCTTCTTTATCGTCAACATTTTACCTGTCCATCGAGACACAACATTGTCTCTTTCCCTCTTGTTTCTTAAATTGTTTTTTCTCTTTCTTCGCGCACATATTTTCTTGATCTATAATCTTGCGGCTATGTTGGGGCGGATTTTTAATGTATCATGTTTTATTTTTTTCTCTTATTGGACGTGAAAGGGAGAGGTCACTGTTTTGCTTTTCGTGAACTCACCACTCGGGATGAAAGTGTAGAGATTTTTCATCGTTTTTTTATCTTCTTCCATTTTTATCTTCTTTCCCCCATCCCATTCCACCCCCATGCAGGCTATGTTGAACAAACACTACGGCGGATTGACTTTTTCCCTCGCTTCCTCTGTTCTGGTCTCTTTCTGGTGCTTTTTCGACACCTCACACGTTGGCGGATGGTTTTCGATCCTCGGTAGAGAGAAATCCGTTCATTCGCCTTCGATTTTTGGCCATGAATGATGGTCAAAAACGTGGAAGCGTTGGGGTATGTTATTTCCTCCTTTTTCCCTTCGTCCTCACCTCGGTAACCTGGCCTCGGCTGACCGGTGATCATCGCCGACACGATCGAGACCCGGTGGAGGATGATAAGCATGGTTTCGATATACTACGGTTTGATGTTGCCTGGCGTGGGTTCATAAGTTTGACTTGGTTTTGTGGTTGTTATTGGATCAATGAACTACAAAACGATGCTGTTCTGACACCGGGGGCGCTGGCCTGGCCTGGCCGTGCGTCTACTCGCCACCGTGTTCAACTGGCTCATCTTTCCACGTGCTGTATAGTGCTGTAGACGGAGCAGGTTCGGGTTTCGGCTACTTGAGCCACCAGTTCCAGTTATCGAGAAACTCCTTTCGTGCGTCTTGAGTTGAGGCGTTAGGTGCGGCCCGTCCAGAACGGTAATCTCTCGTGGAAAAGGTCAATGGCTAGATTCCTACTCCCACCCTGCCTTGTTCGTTCCACTCGCGTCTCGAACGTTCCACCGGGCCCGTAACTTGATCTGCCACATTTCGTTCGTGTCCGTTTCGGGAAGCTAGCAAATTGGACAGCGAAAATCAGTTGCATCCGATCCGACCTGCCAAAAACCGATCGATACGTACACCTTTCTCAGTGTTGCGTGATTTTTATACCGACCTGTTCTGGTATTCGGAAGGTACTTCGATGCTTCGTAGCACTCCATCAAGAAAAGAAAAGGAATAGATCAATAATAAGCGTCCTTTTTAACATGATGTTCTTGAAAAACTAAAATATTATTATACTTCCGCTTTCCTAATTGGGGATTTAAGATTCTTTTTTCCATCACAAAGGTGTTAATGGTGATTTATTGTTGATTGATCGTTGAGGCTTTTCGAGACATTTGAAAAGGTATGATGGTAGAACCTTCCTATACGAACTATCGGCAGAATGCCGGCTGCCAAGCAAGCTGCTTTCGTCAAACAAAACATTTATACACAACGACACCCCACCATGTCTGCGTGTTCAGCTGACCGAGCGTCATATTTCATGCAAAACATTGAAGTTTTCAAATTGTCGAATGGGGATTTCCCGGGCGCCACACAAGCCCCATTGTCTGGCATCAACGAGGGTTGGAACGCGGGCATCGCATGCGAGATGTTTCATAAATCGCCCGTAAATCACCACCCCAGCTGCTCGTTGGTCTGCGATGGGCCCGTGAACGGGCGGCCGGAAAAATGCGGACGCGGTATGGGGCGCATATGCTTACGCATGTCACAAATCCCGTGTGGAAATAATTGAAAGGGAAAAATCAATCAATATTTGCCTATTGGGAGGCAGCCAGAGACCGGGCCGCACCCGGGTCAGCTTTTTGAACTGGACGGTCGATTTAATTTCATTCGGCATCCGATGCTCGGATGCTCGTACAAGTGGACCGACCTTCTAGTTTCTCTGGTAAATATAAAAAACCCATTCCATAATATGCACGTGCAAGTGATTATTGTTGAAATGGCCCTCCGAGTGTACCACACGACAACAGATGGAAAGAGATAAGAGATGCTACTAGTAGGTAGAGAGGGACATTTAGCAACAGAGTGAGAGAGAGAGAGAGAGAGATAGAGAGAGAGAGAGCAAGAGAACGAGACGGTGGTTGAAAAACAGAAAGGGCCCGCGCGCCAAAATGAACAATCGATGAAACATAAACTCTCGCACGCGTGCGGAACGGGTGGCGACGGGCGCGAGTCACATGTTTCGCAAGACGAAATATGTTTATGCTTTGCCCAACGGTGCGGGCCAAAAAAATGGAAAATTGTTGTGAAAATAAACGCCCAACCAAATGGATGGTACACCCGGAGCAGCATCGAGACCTTCACATCGTCATCATGCGTTGCGTGTGTGTTTTTGTGGTTTTTTTGTTCACTTTTAAAACATTTGTAAAACACGCATTTATGCTCCCTTCGGACGAACGTCACGTCATTCGTCATGGCCCACAGCGACAACTGGTTCACAAGGGCCTCCAATTAACCGGTCACAACTACGCGATCGATCCCGCACAGCATCAGCGTGCCATCGGGTTATGTCACTGCAGCACACCACCTTTGTGTGCGTGTGTGTGTCCCGCTCTCGAGGTGCAGTGTGTCAAAAGTAGCGACCGTATGGTGATGATAGTTCCAAGGGCATCGATCGGGGCATGGATTGAGCGTCGCGTCACTCCGATCGCTTCCCCGCCGCCAGTGGTTTCCCAAAACGTACGCCACGGATATACGAATACCAAACGGCCGAGACCGGGATGGAACCACACCCCTCGCCCGAGCCGCCGACGGTTGGTTCGTATTCTCGCATTCGGATTGTTGCGCTTACCGCTCGGTATCCTTCTTCTCGCTGTGCACGGCAACGGTTGGCACTGATTTGCAATAATTATTATAACAATCGGCGCATCGGCGGGACTGCGTTCGCTGATGGAACACGTACTAGCGGAGGGGAGAAGAAGTCGGGCCGGACCACGGACGACCACGTGGCGGTGGCAGAATCCTTGAATGGCAATCTATTTTTTTTTTCTTCTCTCCTCTACTGAACCTCGATGCAATTGCGCAATCATTTTTATTGATTCGTGCTGTTTAAAAATAGCCCCCGCATGGAGCAAAACTTCTGGTGTTGTTGCCACAACTGGTGGGGTTCTCGGTGTGGCGAAGTTTTCCACTTTTCCCACCCCAAAAAAACGAATCGAAAAAGTCGCCTTGTGCAAACATTGTCGATCGATAGTTGGAAGCCAAATTTCGTCAAGGTCAGCTTTAGCTAGCCCGTTGGCGTTGGCGCAATGGAACGATAAGAAAGTGTTTAATTTTCTATCGAACTGGAAGTTTCAATCAATCATAAGGATTGGAGAATGGTAATGAAACTTAAGGACCACCGTTTGCGTGTTTCTTCGCGTACAGAAAACTAATCCAGTACCTGGGCGAATCTACAGTAGTACAGTTTATGCAGCAGGAGAGCGATGGCAACGGCTAAGGGTGAGAACAATGTCAGACCGTGTGCTAAATGTCAAATTGGCATGCTTGAGCTAATGAAACGGTTTGTTTTCGCTTCCGTTGTGCCCGGACGCTTCCTAATTCCCTTTTGAGCGATGAGGATTAATGATTAAATCTGGAGCCGAAAACAACACACTTCGTACCTAGCGAACCCGCGAGTAAGAAGTGGTTTTCTTTCGATTTGTGTTGAGTACACGGTTGATTGAAATCCCAAATAAATGTAAGCAGGTCAAGATGATCACCTCGGGGTTAAATTTTGCAAGCTCTGCTGCCCGATAGCATTTGCGATAATTTAAAACAGCTTGCACATCAATGATAGGAATCAATGTTTACCTATAAACTCCAACGTGGAAGACAGGGCTGTCAGAAATGTATACCATCGATTAGCGTGTTCAGATTCTGCCGTTTAATTATGCCCCCACGTTCGTCCTTCCGAGCGCGAAATAAATTCAAGCTCCACTGCTCCAATTTTGGCTCTTTCTTGCACGAGAGGGTCTTAGAACCTCGCTTCCTTCGGAGCACCTTGAGCTTTGACTGGCTGGCATTCGTTGCGATGGTAGTTTCGATTTCAACATTCATTTCTGCTGAGAAGTGGATGCGCGGCACTGTTCTTCAGTGCGAAGTCGCATCCTTGCCGTTCGGTGATTATAGCCTTGGATAAAAAGTGTGTTTTTTTCCTTCGTGTTCTTCTTTTGCTCGCTTCACTGCTATCGGAGAAATCGAATCGGCGGCCTCCAGTTGCCACGTTGATGAAGGATGATTCGACGAGCGTCTTGACGCAAGGATCGGAAGACGTTCGATCGGTGGGGAACTACTGCCTAGAACGGTGCAAAACTGAGCCGATACTTACGTTTTGCCTCGTGGCGATATTTATATAACTACACATGCCCTTATTGGCGCACATTCGGTTGGTGTAGGTGTGAGCACGATGCACCGATGTTGGTCGATGGTGATGCACCGGAGACCCGGAGACACGCATATCTGCCTGCCTGCCCTGCCCGTGGCCGTTTGCAGAGGCATTAGAACTGCTTTTGTTAGAATTTATAGCCGACGCCATGGCAGAATGCGCCGCAGCTGCACACTTTCCGCGGTATCCTCGTGCTGTGCAGTGCAGCGGAAAGAAAAACGCCCTCAAAGCGACTGTGAATGCCGAAGCTTTTCGCGCCAAAGTCGAGCAAGGAGCAGCCTTTCTAGTGTTCGACTTCGGTTGCGGATTTTCCACCGAGGGTCTTTGAATTTCATGACACGAATCTATATTCATGGCGCAAATCGCCAAAGGCGGTGGATTTTTAAATTAATAACAAGTTTGGTTTGTTGTAAGGTGCTATTTAATAGGAAACCCTCCGACGAATGGCAGATTCAACAGATAGAGAATCAACCTATTTAGCACGCTGGGTTGCTCCAAAATGGGGTCATTTGTTTCACCTGAATCCCATCCAGGCTATACATATTGAATTATACGCGCCGACAAGAAACCAAATACACGGTTTCTTCACGCTGCTCTTCGCGGGGAACATAAATAAGAGTGGTAAACCTTTCGAATAATGCTTCCGCAATCCGAATCACAATCACAGGCACTGGAGGACCGCGGTCAGCTGACTATCAGCACCCCATTGTTTTGTCGAGCTAACGGAATGGAGAGTCCCTCCATTTTCCAACGCCATTTCCCATGCGTAAAAGGAAGGAGGCTTGCAGGGGAAGTAAAACAACCACATACAACAACACAACCGGGTCCAAATCGTTGCATCTTAATGTTCGCCTTTTCATGTTCCGCGTTCGGCCAGACCCGTGGATGGCCTGGTTCGGTTAGCGAAGCGAAATGATGAGCAGCGCACTACCCGCGCGCGTTCGCACCCCGTTCGTCGAATGTGAAGGGGCTCAGCCAGCCAACCGGCCAGCGATGGGACCATAGTTGGAGTCGGAATCGTCCCTCCGTGGGGCGGGCCGCCCGGAGCGGGAGCGTAATTGACCCAGTTCCCAACAAAAATCCGCGCGCTGCTCCTCGGCAGCCGTTGTCTGAGGGCCTAGTGCCATATTTATGCGAGCCGTACAGGGAGGGCACAAGCGCCACAGCATAATTTCTGCCCCTTTCGTTGCCGATGCGTCGAGGGAAGCCAGCGACCACTCAGTGGTGCCTGGCCGCCTATGCTTCACTTTCCAACGTGTCTCTAACGTGGCGTCCTCCCGGCTGTTGGCTGATGGGGCCGACCGGTTAGAGAACGGCGGACTCCGATGGAAAGTGTACGTCAGCAGGATCGATCTAGCCAGCAGCCAGCCCGCTCGTTGATGAAAAAGGCGTCAGTGCAAGCCGTCAACCGAATGCCTGCGGAAAGTCCACCACAGGCCACAGAGGCCTAGTGACGAACCTGAACCAGGTGATCCATTGCGGCGACTAGGCGACGGTGTCGTAAATAAACAAACTAGAATGTGGTCATGCAGGGAGAGAGGGGGGCCTATCTTCAATCTCTTCACCCTTCATCGCACCCTTCAGTCCTGTCCACTTCAAAAGGGCTTGCAAATCTCAGATAAGCATGCGAATGTGACGCATTTAGCACCTTACACGGTAGCAACGAAATTTCCCAACCGCCTAAAACCGGCCTCGAACATGCCCCGTTAAGCCGCAAGTGCGCAAGATGGATCGATGCGTAGACCCACGGTTGGTGCCACGATTCGTTTGAAGCGGCATTGTTTGACTTTGTAACATAATTGGTTTCACATTCTAACATGCTACTGATGCGTCTAATTGTTATATGATGCCCCCTTTCGCACCTACGAGTGATGAATCTGTGGCAAAAGGTTGCAAAGTCTTTCCGGACGACGTTCGGCGGACCATGAAAGCGAATTAGTGGTAGTTTCAGCACGGTTTTATCATACACTTATGTCCATCGGTCTATGTTTATTATTGAAGGCCATCTTTACAATGGGCATTCCTTTTCGCTGATCTCATTCGTCGTCGACAGTCAACGCTTTTTTTGTGAAATGAGTCTCCCAACAAGAAAAGCGGTGCCATTGTTCATGTACAGACGGTTTGTAGACTTCAAACGTTTCCCGAACAAAGCGCACACATCTGCAATTGCCATTCGTTGTGGTATTGAACAACAGGAGCTAGTTTCTGGTTTAGTTTTGTCGTCCAGTTGCATTTACAATTCAGGAACGAAAAACCAATGTTAAAATTCATTCATTTGGCTGATGGTTACTATAGGGCAGGGGATGTTATATAAGATGTTAAGAAAAACGTTGACGTTCCTGGTGAATGTCATTTAGATGTCCGCCCACAATGGCGATACTGGCCAGCAATGTAATTGTCACTTTCACTTACTCGGCGCTCAATGTTTTTTTAAATTTTTGACATTAGAACCCATTGAACGTTGACGCCCTGCCCAATATCTTCCCCCGGGGGTAGGTTGGCGCCTCATGTTAAAAGAAACATGGCGTCCAAAATCCTCCCCAAGCTCGTTGTGGCATGTGGAAACAATCGACCAGCGGTACGCGGAAAATCACTTACGTTCCTGCTTTCCCGCTTAGCAGCATCGTTTGCACACTTGAATTGCATCGTCCGCAGAGAGACGCAAATTGCCAGCGAGGGGGCGGGGGGGCGGGGGGGAGGGGGGGCGGGGGGCGAGATGGAACCGAAACAAAACCCGTTCCGTTGCGCCACGTGCTTTCGAGATGGGAATGGAGAGAGAAAGAGAAAGATTAGACACACTGATGGGTTCGGGGCTCACATGTTCCAACTAGATTCTCGTGCATCTCGCGCAGCATGGCAATAAATAGTGCAATGTTGCATTTAAACGGTAGATCGCCCAGCGCAGTTGGGGAGGTGGGACACAAAGTGGGACACGGAAAGCGACCAGCCTGGCTATGGAACCAGTTTGCAGGGCGCGCGGGTAGTGGACACCGCGGTGGGGTCCGTTTTTTTTTTCTGTCCTCCGTTTAAATATAGGTCAACATGAAGTAATTCCGTTCTTCCGAGCAGCTTCCCGTTTAAATCCTCTTTGTCTCCTTCTTGGGCGGTTCGGCCGACAAGACCGTTTATTCTCGTTTTTTTTTTCTTCTATTGGAGGACATCTTCGCGATGGGCATTCATTTTTGCTGATCTCATCCACCATCGACAATGAACTCGGTTTTTCTTTCGTAGTGAATATTAGTATGTTTGGCTGTGTGTGCGTGCCTGTGTGTGTTTTCACAACTGTGGCAATAGTACAAGCGTCGTCTTTTTTCACCTTTCGTTCCGTTTGACGATCTATCTTCAAAAAAGGGTTGAACTTTTTCCATTACCAACTTCTCTTTTTTTTTTTCTCAAAGCC
The DNA here is from genome assembly GCA_034621735.1 of Anopheles plumbeus. NCBI lineage: Eukaryota > Metazoa > Arthropoda > Insecta > Diptera > Culicidae > Anopheles > Anopheles plumbeus. The sequence continues at coordinate 39,883,217 of JAOEFI010000003.1, forward strand.
CACCAGCACACGTAGAGTGCCTAGGATATTGACAAAATTTTTTTTTTTACAATATTCCTCGACATTCAGCGCCGTTTTGCCGTTCGTTTTTGAAGCGGAAGTACAAATTCCCCTTTCGGGGCCTTCGAACGGATCCGGTAGCATGCACGGTAGCTATCTCAATCATCGAAAAGGAGCCCTATCGCTACCAACTGTGGAGAGTCCACTTTACAGTCCGTGTACCAAAGAAGAAGAAAAAAAAACCTACGTAGGCGTTCTGATACTCGTAGGTCACTGAAAAGTACACCATGGCCATGTGTAGCCGTGGCTCGCACGAGAAAAAACACCTGCGCGGACGAAACTCACGTGCCCAGGGGGCCTCCGGTCTTTTGCGGAATAATTTATGAAGTTTCAGCTGAACCGTGCCGAACCACGAAGGGTTTGCGATTGCGAAGGATCTTGTAATGCACTAGTTCACCACAGGCCGGCCGAGGTTTTTCTCTTGTGCTTGTGCATTTGAATGGGCTAACTAACGGCAGAGGAAGCAAAGAGAACCAAAGCAAATAGGGACGAGGTTGGAATATGGGTTATGTATGTTGCCGTGCTGGCCCAGTACCTCACTTTTTGCTGTCAAATGGGGGTGTTTTTTTTTTAGCATCCTCCTCTACCGTCGACAGTTTGGTTGGTAAGTTTATAGCTTATCGCGCTACGCCTAACGTTCCGCACGGACCGGCTAAATTCTAATTGTGGGTCTTACATTCGTGGAAGGTACGCAGTTATCACTCAGTTTACGGTGTCTGTTTTATTTGGCACGATGTGAAGGATTGCTGTATGCTGCGTACCGGCACTCCATTGTAGGAATCTGAAATAGTTCAATAGAACTTCAATTCAAACCTTTACACAAACCTCTAGGTGTTTCAATTCAGAGAACTATTGTAGAAGGTGTTTCTTTAAATTTTTACGTCAACGTTGTGCAAATAGAAAATTAAATCTGTCTCTTATCGAATATCACCCGGTTCGCCTTTTCGTAACTCGTTGGTTGCTTCGTTGGTTGCCAGCGGGAAAGGGAAATTTGTTTTTCGAACGCTCTTCCGCGCTTGAATAATTTTTTCCGATTGCTTCCACGGTCGAAAACAACTTTTTCCCCCGCGTCCAACCGTCCCTGATCTGATGGCAGCATATTGAAGGTACAAAGTCCCGTTGTCTACTACACCGCGATGAACGTTCGTCCCAAATTCGCCGAAGAACTGAAACTGGTGGGTTTGTAAGCGACCGGGCCAGACACCTCGTCTCGTTTAATTGCTTTTTGAAGATGTGACCTTTTTGATGTGACTTTTGGACCGCTTTCGCAACCCCCTGTCTGTCCCATTTTCGCTCCATCCGATCGCATTAATTGTAGGATCAAAGAAGCTAAGATGGCGTTTTGGACGAGGGCTGTAAAAACGTTCAACTATTCGCAAACAGAAGAGCTGGAATAACTTGTAATAAAAACACCGAAAAAAAGACGAAGTAACGATATAACACGCCACTTGGAATGTCCATATTTTCCCCATCGATGGCCGCATAGGTAAGCGTAGGATGCCCTTGCCTAGTGGGAAGGAGTGCTCTCGTGGCATGATCGAAATGGGCAGGGAAATATTCGGTTGACTCCTTTCCCATGATCGAACACTGATTCCAGACACGCACGAGAAACGCAAAAGGCAAAAAGGCGCAAAGCATCCCCGGCTTTTGGTCTGGGGTTGGAAAATTATAGATCGATATCAAACCAGCTTCTGCCCCATTCATTCCACTGGAGGTCTAAATTCCAAACCTGCCCAAAACAACAATCCATTAATTTATGATTTGGCGATGCCATAATAACTCGTACGAGCGGGAGAGACCACTCCTCGCCACGGGTGGGGGCGGGCTGGCTGCTGGTGTGTGTACGGTGGGGTGGGTGGGGCACGGGAAGCGAATGGGTTTACGTGAAAAATGGTCTTTCCAGCGATGAGGAAAGATTCGTTCTCGGCCGGACGAGGGCGGGCTGCTGGGCGTTCCGGTTTGGGTCCCGGAGCGGGTGCGGACAGGACCGAAGAAATTGCTCAATTTTCCCTTCCCTCTCGGCATGTCTATGATTTATTTTGTGCCCGAAATGGCCATTGTTGGCGTTCTCCTTCACGCCATCATGGGACGGTCGAGAACTTTGCGCAACGAGAGTGAAGCGGAGTTTTTGGGGGCCGCCCCCCCGCCCC
>JAOEFI010000003.1:39905148-39921245 GCA_034621735.1 Anopheles plumbeus
CTTCGTTAGAGATTCGGATTTTTTTTCACTTTTCATTCACCCGCATTTTCAAACTCCCCACCCACACGGTCATCCGGTGTGCCCAGGGCAATGTTTTATGGTAGTAATTTTTCGGACGGTGGGCTTGAAATTGGGATTGAGAACTGTCCTCTCCATCGCTGGCGGACAGGACCTTCCTGGAGCTTGGAGTACGCGTTGGCAAGGAAATAACGACGGCGGGAGGGATTGGGTTGGATTGGGTGGCAAATAGATAAGTTTTTGACTCGTTCCCTGCACGGGAATGTCATGCGTTGAAGTGATAAGTTTAGAGAATGAAGATGACAACTTCACTATTGTCTATTAGAATCTTGCTTTACTACAAAACTCCGGCAAAGACTATGAGACATTCTTTAGATAAAAATATGTAGCATAGTTCTTTAGCTGTTTCAATATGTGTTCATAGATACCAGCCGACCGCGGTCTGGCCAATACTACCGATTCGCATCATTGGATTAGTTTCGTTCGTCTCGACACTCGACTCGACGACTAACGACCGTGGGCGAGCTGTAAATGAATATCCTTTTGCATGACTAAAGCCGAAAGTCGATGGCTGAAGTACGAGTCGATCGATACGGGTGCCCACAATCTGTCCGACTTTCGGACGGCGACGGCCCAGGACCACGAAATGGTTTCCAACGGGATTCACTTCAAACCCGTTCGATGGTTGAATGGCAACTCGGGTTCGGCTGCTAATTTCTGCCCTCATCCACAGCCGACTGTAGCTATGGTGGTGTCTGTGGCTGTGTATTTTTCTTTACTTTCCGAAATCCTAGTAACGCTTTATTGCTGTGTGTGGTATCGTTTCCACCTGCCCGCTCTACCGTCGAACGCTGCAACGAACGGATGACGATGATGCGAGTTCCGTGGAAGTTCGGTTCGCTGGGTTTTCGTGGCTTTCGATCGATCGATGCCGGTCGAGCGTGTCGGTGGAAAAGCCCATGAAGGAATGGACGTCCGATTCCTAGGCTTCGTATTGATGAAAATCGACCCACAGCAGGAAATAAATATGCCATCCGAGCGATTTCCATTTGATCGGAACGCGTTTGGAACGAACAATATTACGTTCGGTTTCTGTTGCTCAGTAAACCTGTAGTGGGTTTTAAATGTACTGTTTAATTGTTAGATGTGACCGTCATCGTTTTTTTTGTACCAAGTTCGGTTATAAATATTCTGAAAGTGTAGCTTCGGTTAGAAGTTGAAAATGGCATATCCGATGTCTTACGTAACATGCGACTGGGAGCCAGATGAAAGCAGCTTTTGATGAATCACTTTTTGAATAAAATTTATGATTATGATTTAATGAAACGGAGGTGATTGTAACGTTTATTTATCGTAACAAATGACTAGTATCATAAATAGGGAAAGCATTCCCTTGAGTGTTTCGGAACAATTGATTGATTTCAAGGAGTCGTGATGATCTTTGGCACCAGGATTACGTCATATTTTGTGTCCCGATTGTATAATTTTTTATCTCGTGGCCCGGAAAAGTAAATGTGTAGGATCGATTTTTTAAGAGCCACAAAAATGGATTGGGTGTCAAAAAGGAAATGAAAATACGATCCCAAATCTTTTCAAGGCACCAGAACACGAAAAATAAGCCACAATCATTTGCATACTTCCGCTTCCTACTACAACCATTGGATGGAAGGAATCTGCCACGGGGTCCGTTTTTCATAAGCGTTCCTAGCGTTTTTATTGTTATCTCTCGGAATAAATAAACCATCCGCATAAAGCTATGACGCGTTAAGGCGTTGTCTTCGTGACCCAGAAGCCAGCTGAACTAGATGACGGTGAAGAAGGACATCAGCAGCATCGATGCCCCGAATAGCCCTGTAACATTATTCTTACCATAAACGCAACTAAACGAGCATTTGTAGCTCACATTCGTACATTAATGACCGATATTGTACTTTCTCCCCAACAAGAACAGCTTATAGATTTAAGCTTCAACGACCTGTATCTTTTTCCATTCGTATGGTTGTATTTCCTGCCGTTTTTATGCCCGTTTCATTTTCAATTGACGTGCTCGTTGAAGTCCGAAACATGGCGAAGCTATTCTTTGCTTCGTTTTGCGTTTACCTCTATTTACATACAAAATAAATCGACGTCTTTGACGAATTTCGACTGTTGACCCTTAAAGTCCTTAGCAGGTCAAACGAAATCTATTCTATCCAAGCATGGAGGAAGGGGAAGAGAATTCGGAGAGGGATAAATCATGGAACGGTTTGCAAATAATTTGTCAATCATTCAAAACAATATTTATCTGCCAACAGGTTTAAATGTTAAACAAAAAAGCGAATGTCTCACTAGAGCTGTAACGGGCAGAGGCATGCTGGAAACGGGAAGCCACAGTTGGCCAAGTTCAAGTGCGGAATACATTTACCACCCTGTCCGGTCCGGCTGCCCGGTTCGTTAGCAGGACTCGCTGTGACAGGAAAGAAAAACCAAAGATATATTATTGTAAAAAAAAAAACGATGCTCCACAGATCAATATACCTCGCGAGGGTCCTGGGAGGGCACGACTGGACGCGAACCTTGTGTTGTTGGTTCGTTTTTGTTTCTCCGGACGCCAGAGGGCCCTTGAACGATTAGCGTAGCGCAGCGACGAGGTCATTCGTGGCGCTGCTCTCGCCCCCTCCTCCGAACGGGGGGCTTCCGTTGGCCGCAGCCTCATGTGCTCATTAGCACCGACGTCGGGAGCGAGGACAGGTGGGACCGTCGAGTGGGGCACCCGAGGAAGCCTCCTTTTCTTCGCCCTCTGTGAAGTACTTCTCGTCGGATGCAGAGTCCCCACCCCCCGGCCTGTGGGGAACGGAATAAGAATTTGAATTTCCTAAAACAACCACTGCCGGTGCCAGTGGAAATCAAACTCCGCTCGCAGCGCCCGATGGTGGGACTGAGACTCGGGGCTCGCTGTTTCATCGATGCGCGGCGGACCAACGCGAGGCAGCTGGTGTCCGGCCAGCGCGCTCCGTTCCCGGGGCCAGTTTGCGTGCGCAGGTTAGTTAGCAAAACACTTCAACTGTTACGTAAGAAGTGTACATTTCTAGCGCGCTCGGACGACGTTTCGACGGCCCATCTTAGCGCTCGGGGGATGGTTCTCGGTGCGAGAACGAAGACTCCGTGCGGCCTGTGGTGCGGGGAAAGATCTTCTTGAATGTTTATGCTCCGTATGCAAAGCAGACAGGGTCAGCGAAGGGAATTTCTTAGCCCGAGCTTTTTTTTTCTCCCTCTCTCTCTCTCTCTTTCTCTCTCTCTCTCTCTCTCTCTCTCTGTCTCTCTCTCTCTCTCTCTATCTCTCTATCGTCCGTGGTTTCGTTGTCTGATCTATGCACGAAACTCGGCACGGCTTGTTGTTGTTTTCGTAGCTTCATCTTGATCGTTCCGTTCACATTTCGGCGGGATCTTATCTTTTTTTCCATGCCCCGCCTGCCACCCGGACGCATCAAGGCAGGTTCGAGGTGTCGGATGGTGGACCTCACGGTGAAGGAAGAGATGGGCGGAAGCTCGTAGAAACGGGACGGCAACGGAAAACGTTGATGAATTGATGAATTTGTGTGTAAATTAATTTCGATGGTTTTCTAAGTAGAATCCACTCGTCAGTCTCGGGCTGAAGTGCGCTCGGCGACGACGGGTGGGTTGGCTTTCATATTTTTCTTTTCCGATTCCCCACCGGGGGGCGAGCCCCAAGGCTTCAGCCCTCGGGGAACTGCAAGCCCCACGTGGAACCACCGTTCGCATAACCGTTGGCTCCTCTACTGTCTGGACTGCAACACGAACACGGAGGCACGGTTAACAGACAGTGTTTAGAATATGTTTAAATGATTAAGGAACAGTGTCCAAAGGAAGCAAATGGGACGGATGGCTATTGTTTCTTCATGGTAAGTAAGCCATGCCATTGCTATCGGAAACTTTATCGTCATTTAATTCCTTAGTAGTTAAAGAACAGGACGTTGGAAATCGCGCAATAGAATGTTAAGGATCAAGAGAGAAAATTATTGAATCCTGTCTTGTCTACATGGGAAAACATGGGATCACCCCGGTTTACTTTTATACTCCGACCAGATGAAACTTCTTCCTTACAACGCTATCTACTAACCTACGCCTACATTTCTAACGATCTCATTAGAACAGTGATCGGACGAGTAGAACTGCGTTCCCACAAGCCCACAGACTCCACCGAAAGGGTCTTATTGTGTTGGTGTTTTGTTTTGCCTTTCACATCCATCCATTGTGATCCGATTTGGAGGGATTGCTGGAAAAACATACACCACTTTCCACCGACAGAAGGGACGCGAGAAAAAACATCCTTACCGCGCTGCAATTCGAATGCCGATTTTAATCCCTGCGGTGGTGTCGCACAGTGTGTAACACGTTTCTCCCGCGCGACAGCGGCCGACGGGAACGTGTCAATTAATAACGTGTCCGCGTTCGCCTGCACACGTACGTGTATGTATGTCTCGGCATGTTCCGGGCTGCAGCACCACCCCGGGCGTGACTTACGCCCACCGGCGACCCACTTGGGAAGCAATTATTTTTTAATAATCAACCAACCACCCCTCCCCACTCGCGCGGTCCCCCCCACTTCCCATCAACGCTTCCGTTTCCTTCCGGAAACCGTTTCCGGCCACCACACTTTTTTCCGTTCCCCCGCTTCGCGACATTGCCCGGCTAAAGCGGACGGAAAGCTCCGCAGCAAACAACGGCCCTCTCGACGGCTCATCGGAAAACAATTAGGAAATCATAATTTGTTTTCCCAAAAATATGACATTTGCTTCCTACGGGCGGACACGGCACGTGCCGCAACCGTGCCGCGATGACATCCGTTCAAGCCGTTCGTGGAAATCGCTTTCCGCCAGCCCTGCGGGAAAACACGTACCGGGTGGAGTGAAAATAGGAAATCCACCGTTCACCGGCCACGGCGCGGCACGTGCATACTATTTCAAAAGTCAGGTTAATCCGCACCCGGGTCCGGACGCGACGGAGAGGGACGGAGATTTTGATGAAATAAAAATTGGATGAAAGAAAATTTCGAAGGAAAAGCAAAATGGATGGAGCTAAGTTTTCATCGATGCTTCGTTGCTCTCATCAAATGTAGCCCGTGTTGTGCCTTACCGGCGGCCGCGGGCACGGACTCGTCCAGCGAAACTCAAGTGGCCAGGTACGTTCTACAAAAATCGCCCTCCTCCCCCTCCTGCTCCCGTGCTGCTTCCCGGAAAAGCTCAGCGGCAGGAGAACAATTTGGTTTATTTAATTTATTGCCAGGTAGCACAAAGCCGGCAGACGAGCAGCGCGCTTTTATGGCAGGTCCGGGCAGAGGGCAGAGGGGAGAATAAAAACGATAATATAAAATCCCCGGGAATGCATCCGCGATCCATCCACCGCTGCTCCTGCCGCTGCTCCTTTCCCACCTTCGCTAGCGGCGCTTAATCGCTTGTTATTGGAAAATCGGAACCCGTGCAAAAGATCGACTCACGCGTAACCGGAAACCGGCCCCGTACCGGCTCGGAAGGTGTTGCCCGGGGTGAGCAACCGGCGGGGGAGACGCAGCCGGAAGCGGGTGCCGGTGCGCTCGTTTCGAAATCACTTTATTAAATTGCCGTCACGGATGCGGATCGGGAGATTATTTGATCCGAGCAGCACGCGAGAGAAGGACCTCTGAGTTTGCGAGAGTGAATAAGCGAGAGGGTCGGTGTGAGTGAAACAGTGGAAAGTAAGGAACGGATACAACCTCACCGTCGTTCCACGTCACCGAAATGCGAACGGAGGGGAACGGAATTTAGCTAAATTCGGTCCAATGTCGTCCCTAAGCAACGCGAACACCGGCATCGCCGAAACACGCATCGATGTCCTTAAGTGTGTGCGAAAGGGCGGGCGAACGGGTCCTCCCTCCTCAGCTCGTCGCTCGCGTCGTCGCTATTGTCGATAATTTGTTTCATATGTTCGGATTAACGGGAAGGGCGCGAAACGGGGAAACGCAGACGGCCATTGTTGGTATGTCGAAGATAGGTATTATTATTTTTTCACCCTTGCTCGGTCGGTCGGGCGAGGGTGGTACGAACCTGCGGGCTGACCCCTTGAAATGGCCACTTGCCGGTGGGGAACGTGGGGCCCGTCGGAAGGGTTGGTGGTAAGTTTTCGATGTAATTATCATAACTGTCAATTATCGTATCGTTAAGCTCAACCGTTCGCCGCAGCAAGGAAAAGATGATATGCATTCGTCCGGTTCGAATGAAAGGGTGGAACGCAAACGCAAAGTGAGAATTAGAGGAGTGGTAATGTTTTTGTTTAGATAGTATAATTTTGCACTCTTTGATCAGGCGAACGAAAACGGTTCGTTTATTTCAATTACTGTTCAATGCTGCAGTTGTCATTTCGCGAAACCCTGCATTGTTTAAAAGAAGTAGAGAATGTTTTCACAGACTTAGAAAGAAATTCCACAGACTGTGTAGCTTCAACCTGGAGAAAAGTGTTTGAATGACAGAATATGAGAGTTGCTAACTGAAAACAACAATCTGGCCAAACGCTTTGATAAAAATACTCTATCAGTCAAGTACAAATTCTGCAACTCACTGCATAGAATCTGCTCTTCTGAATAACGTAAGCTTAATTCTCACTTTTCAGCTTAGGACATTATCATTTCAATAGCTCTTGTCTAAAGACGCAAAGATGCTGCGGCTTCTGCTCCTGGTATTAAAAGGCTGATAGAAGAACTTATGTCTACCCAATTTGATCCTATACCAATTAAAACCCATACTAACCCGGGACTTGTGCGGATAGATTAACGCAATAATTTGTTCTACGCAACCATTGGCGACCGACAGCAATTACTCGACAGTCGTGGTACGGAAAACATAGAAGAGGAACTCCCGGGGCGAGGTGAGTGAGCGAAATGGATCGTTCCCATCACGCTGCTGGTCCTCGGCGTCGGCAGAGGACATCGCGAACGGAATAGGGGAAATCAGTTGCCCGCCGGCAATGCAATCCGGCCTACTGCGGTGCCGAAACAAACAGCACATTAAAGTCGGCTAATCCCTGAGCAAACGCGTTCGGCTGCTGGCTGGGTGGTGGCTGGTTGCTGTGGGAACCCTTTCCTGGGGACCGGGCCGCTTCTCGAGATTTTCCCGCGGGAGCCCCGCAACGGGTAATCATCCCGGCGGTATTTGGATTTACTGTGTTTTGCTTGAGCCGTTGCCCCAGGCTGAGCAAGGAACAAACGACTTTTAATAATCGATCAAAAGCTGAGATCGTTATTGGATTTACAACTCAAACCCACCCGGAGGGCTGGTCTCGACACCTCGACGTTGATGTGATTTCAATCACTTTAATCCACCGATTATCTCAAGGTGATTGAATCAACCCCCAATTCGGGACGGGTCGAGATGGCTCGTTTGCATGCATCATCTGTTGCGAATCAACTATCGACGGGGCACAACAAACGCCCCGTGTTTTCTCACTTCCCTCGAACTTGCTCAGGCGGCCATGGTTGAAAACAGGATGACCTATCGACAGGCACGTTCTCCTACACACACACACACGCCCGCACAGGCATACGCACATCAACACCTCTTTGTCCGGCAATTGATTCTGAGAAGAATGAAGTCGTTGAAAAGATATCCCCACAACAAAAAAAAAAAAAGGAGAGCTCGAAAGCGAGCGAAGAACAAGTCGGTTGGAAAGGAAAAGGAGTTCCCGTCAATCTTGCCCGGCTGTCTGTCGGTCTGCGCGCGGTGTCCATGGCGTGGCTAAGAAATGATGGCGTCGTGCACACGTCGCCGATCGAGAATGTCGACTGCATGCATGGAACACAGCAACCCTGGGTGGCCCGGGAAGCATTAAAACGTGCAGGACAATCGCCGTCGTGGCCGGACCCGGGAAGCCGAATGGACAGGGCGACTGCGGGCGATCGTCGAGGATGCGCGCAGTCAGGAAAGATCTCCCAGTGACGATTAGTCAGCATATAAATGGGCCTCGAACCGCAACCCTTACCTAACTTATTCGGCCCATGTTTCTAGCGGACGTTCCTTGGTGGATTTCTTCGGAATTATTGTGATGAGTTTCTGTGGAATAACTTGGAATGGAATAACAAGAGAAAAACGGAAAATGGTGACCTACCTGGTAGTTGGGAATGCCTCTGGAAAACGCCCTGGACTTGTAAAACACAACCCGTGGAAACAGGCACTTTTTTAGGTGGTTGCGTGGGGTAATTAAATAATTGTACAAACCGTTTCCAGTTACTCCGAGCGGCTCGTGCCGGCGTCGGTGGTCGATCGAAGAAACTGATGGCTAGCAAGATGATTTATTAGGCTGTTGATCGCGGTGACGGCTGAAATGGCGGCTGGCGGGACGCGGCGAAACAAATTATTCATCATCTTGGTTTTCTTTTTCTACGCATTGCGAGTTACGGCCGAAGGGAAGAAACGAAAATGAATCCCCTAGGCTGACAACGAAATGCGCCACGTTGGTATGATTTTCCGTGGAAACCTTCTGCCCTGCCCCAAAACCCCCCGCAGAACCGCATCGAAGATGAGATCACAATAATAAACAATGCACAACAACCAAAAGGAGGAAAAAAAAGCTCACTTGTCAAACGTGTAAAGCGCGAGCTGTCAAACAACCATAATCGATTCCAGGTAATTGCTGGCGCAAGCCATCACAAAGCGTCTAGTTTCTTTTTTCTTCACGTTCCTTCCATTCATTTTTCGCCCCTTTCTCGTTTGTGGCGCACGGAAATCGTTATCGCTCGTTTTGGGGAACCCACACACCAGACCCGGCCAGCGACAATTGATTTTTCGTTTTTCTGGTGCTCCGACCGTGAGTCGGTTTAAATGTTGACAAGCGAAGAGGAGATGGCGTCCGGGCATGTCACGCTTGCCGACGCTAATCACATGACAGTGATCCGTTTCGTCGCCCGGCGCTGATTGCGATCCGTCATCGCGCAGGAACAGTGGAACAGCACAAAAAAGGAAACCCACGCCAAGATAGTTGTGGGCTCGCGGGCCTTAAGGAACACGGCCCACGGCTCACGAACTTGGCTCAACTGTCTTCGCTCCCCCAAAAAAAAAAACAAGTTTTTTCGTGGAGCCATCGATTGACTTTTCCTCGTGCCTTGGATTACATCAGGCGTGGCTTTCTGTCCCTAGCTTCGATGGCCAGGATTCGAGAGTGGTCCTCATTAGCCATGCGTTGCCGAAATGTTCGCCCCGCTTGCACAGGATCCATCGTGCCAGGAGCCAAGGGGGTCAGCGAAGATACTCACAATTTTGCTCATTAGATTCGCTACGAGTCAGCAAAACTGTCACGCTTCGATTTCCGTTTTTTTTTTCTCCATTTTTGTACATGCGTAGTAGCGTAGAACTCGGTTGTTTCTGGTCTTCCAGTCAAGTGGCAGTGTTGGGGACCCTCTCGGCGGGGGGAAAACCGAGAACCTTTGCCGTACAAACAGAAAACCCCGACTGCTCGAAATCTCAGGAGAAGTAAAATCAAACATCGGCACGTTCCTTCGCTTCGGCGTTTGTGGCGGCACTTCCGCCCCCGGAAAACTGTCGCTCCAGTCTCCCCTCCCGGAACGAAATCGGAGCATTCGATTCTTCTCACAGCCATATTGGATTACCGATGCGGGCTGCGGAGCTAAAGCCCTCGCAAGAAACGTCAAGAGTTCTCTATGGGTTTCAAAACACGTCCGGTTTCACATGAGACTTTGTTCTTCTGAGATGTCTTAAATTTATGAATTAATGAGAAGTACAATGATTATTTCTTGTATTACCTCTATCGGTTTAAATTTTTGTGTGTTCAAGTTCACAAGTTCATATGGTTTTTGAGATTATACCGTATCTGAATTGTTCAGTGTATTGTATTGCAGAAAAGAGATGCGAAATAACAGTTAAATTAATAACAAATATGTTAAAATGCATCTACTATTTCTACGAAGCGGAAATCACAACATAATTATCATGATAACTTTTGAAAACATTGCCAGAGTAGATGCTGTTCATTGCAGCTGCGGAGAAGTTGTAAAATAATCAACGCTCGCTCGATTTACAGCCAAATAGTCGACCGAGGGTGCAACTCACTTGGGGGATTGGAACACATCCTTCACATTCCCTATTACCTGTCGACAGTTGAGTGCAATTGTCCTAGTCACGTACCCGATTCCCTCCCCTGTCTCGCTCTCTCTCTCTTTCTCTCTCTCTCTCTCTCTCTCTCTCTCCACCTCCAAGGATGCTCACTCTGCGCCCATATCCTTCCGAAGGTTCCGTCCGGAACCAGAACAATAGCGCCAGCGCGGAAGCGGCTGTGGGATCGCTGCGGGTTCGCGGGCTGACGGCGACAATGTCAGGGAACAATCTGGATGGTTTCCCGACACCGTCGGCAATGGAAGCACACGGTCTATCTCGCTGGCTCATCGTCGCTCCCGCCCCGGTCTCGGTGCCGGAACGTGCTTTTTTCTGCGGACGGAAGGTTGACGCTGCTGTTGTCACCGACACCGGCGCTGCGCTGACGACGCTGGCGGCATTGTCGCCGTCGAGGACCCACAGGTCGATCGACCAGTGTCAGCGCACAATTCGAGGCCCAAGGTTCGTTAGTGTCACTGCTCCGCAGTCGGCGGGACTAGGCAATGGGCGGGTTTTCCTTCGCCCGTCCGAGGGTTCGGTGCTGACGGTAGGTGAAAATTTGAATTTAATACGTGAGTTTTAGGTTGGAGATGAACGGGAAATGTTTGGGAGATTTCTCGACAATCTCGCTAGGGGTGCAGAGTAAATGTGATGTCGTCCTATACAAGACTGCAGAATTCGTCAGGAAACGCCTCGGCAGGGGAGCGTGCGGAAAACGAAGCCAAATTGTGCGATGTTAAACAACAGAGATTATTCAGGATTATATTGCGGTCAATAAACCGATTGTTTAATCTATGCTTATAGTATTAACTTGTTCAATTGGGAAAGGAAGCAGTAAAACATAGGGAAATTAGTTTTATGTCATCATAAAATGTGGTTTTAGAATATAAAACAGTGCAACGCATTGTGCTGAATGTAAAAAATCAATTAAAAGGTAAGTAGCTTATTTTTACCATTTATACTCGACATATTTATTACCATCTTCAAACAATAAATTGAGTATAAAATCACCCAAATTTTCGAATAAAGCATTGCAGTAGTTGTTTTTATTAATAAAAATGTGAGATACATCAACCTAAAGAGATCATCATTACTCAGAAAAATGGTTGCTAAATGTTTTACGGAGGAAATATTCAAAACGTTAGTAATAATATTAAAAATTATTTATACTTTATGGGATTCAGCTCTATGAATGTGTAAACATGGTGTCTTGCTAAGTAAATCCGTTTTGAATATTGTCTACATTATGCTCTTGGCCGTCTTAACCCTCTCTTGACTTTCGACAGCAATCGTCAGCATGTCGTTGGGGGAAAGGTGCGATATCTTGCTGATAAATTGCAATATTCATAACCCCTCGCCACGGGACAACTTTCGAGTAGAAGTTCTCACTAACGAATAAGTTTTTTTTTCCTTTCAACGTTCGTTCCGACTTCTTTCAAGACAATTTCCCAACAACAAACGGCTGCAAACCCCACTTAACTTCGCGGGCATTGCCCTGTCCCTTTTTTGCCCGTGCAATCAATCCGATAACGATCAGCAAGAATTCCTACGTTTTCTCTCTCTCTCTCTTTCTCTCCCGCTTTTTTTTCTCTAGAAATCTTTTGGTAGTACCAGTCGTCTTCATTTCGGCCATTTAAAAAAGTCTCCCCTCACGGAGAAGGATTCCTTCTCAAGACTTTTCCCGCTGTGGGCGGAACGACAAAGTCGACGTGGAGGGCGGACGGATGATGGGCGCAGACTGGCTCTGTTTTATTTCTATTCAAAATTCATCACCGTTACAGCGACGTTGTTCTTAACAACAGCGACCGCCTTCCTCCAACCACACGCCAGAGCCCTTCGCGTCTTCCTACACCGGATGAATGAAAAAGTTAGGAAAAGGATCCGGGGCACGTTCAGCGGTAGCGCTAAAAATGAAAAATGGCCGGGAAACCCTTTTTGGTGCATTATTTTATGCTTCTTTTTTCCGGCATCGTTTCCCCCCAAAAACAAGAAAAACGCCACTTCCACCGAGGCGTGAGCTGCGGATGCTGCTGTCGTATCCTTCGGAAGCTACGATGAAGAAGTTCTCCAAGACGTAGGCGGGACGTTTCTTTAACTTCCGACCCGTTGAGCTCCGACCCGGGCTGTTTACAAGACGATAAAACGCCTTCATTTTGTGTAGGACAAACCACGGACAGCCACGGGAAGCCGTCGGGCGTAACGAATGAAGATCATATCTCAAAGTTTGGGTAATCAGCATTTCAGAAGGAGGTCACCGGTCGCCGCACAAAAAACGACGCGATGAACTCACGGAGCGAAATTCTGCAGTGAGAACCAGCAGACTTTATCGGAACTGTTTCGACTGTTTCGCATCAAAGACATCAGCTACAATTATGTGCAAGTTCAAGCTATAATATTTTAAGCCAAACTTACCTATCGACATAAAACCTACAATACTTTTATATGGTCATGTACTATGTTTCAGTAAATGATGCAAATATTTATTTATGAAGGAAAAAAAAATCTATATTTTGTATTGTTTAAACATGCAGTCCGTATTTTGTCCTTTACCGAGGGACCTGTTTCTTCAATCTCATAAAAAAAAAATATACTTAATATTTCGTTTGCTCCATTCTCCAAATCGACCACAGAATGACTCTCTACATAGTAGAGGAAAAAATCTCGCAACTTAATGAAAGAACGCTGGAACCAATTTCGGTCTTGTACCATAGACATTTATATGCTAACTTCTTCGTCTTAGATAACCTGTATAATCCGCCAAATATTCCCCAGGAAGACGTAAATTATTAAAACGTCTTCAAGGAAGCCAGGGCGCCGTGGGAGAGAGCGAGAAAGAGAGAAAGAAAGAGAGAGAGCGATAGAAAGAGAGATGGAGAGAGAGAGAGAGAGAGAGAGAAAGAAAGGGTGAGAGAGCGATAGCGATTGAGTACAGAGAGAAGGAGAATAACGAGCATGGATGATTTGTAAGAAAAACACAAGCATTTGAGATACCTTTTGTTTTCGTTTATTTATTTTCGGTGATTTATATTTTCTTTTAAACTCTTACTTTTGTTTTCTTTTCCATTCGCATGGGTGTTTTGCATACAATTTTACGTACTACTCGCCCTCACGACATCGCATGTTGTCATCCCTCTTCCTAATTTATATTTCGCCTGTTTCTGCCTTGCTTGCCTTAGCCTGTCCTCCGTCTCTCGATGATTTGCACATTTCCATTTTTGTCTTGTAAGATTTGCTGTTTTGCTTCGTTTCACTTCTGTTCAACTTTTCTTCTTCGATAGACGTGTCGGCCCGTGACTCTCTCTCTCTCTCTCTCGCTCTCTCTCTCTCTCTCTCTCTTTCACAATTACGCTTGCTAGCCATCGAGCGAATGACGACTGATCCTGACGAGACTTTGATTTTATTCGTTTCCCTCTTTTTTGTGTGCTGCAGGTAGTTGGGCTTGGGGTTTTCATTTGAATGTTTAAAAGTTTTGTTTATTTTTCAAAAGTCGATTGGTTTTGCCCGTCCCTGCTGGGTTTAAATACAATCTTATTTCCTCCCGGAGCTAATCCCTTCACGTCTTTAGTTACCTGTATCAGTTTTCGCAACGCAATACTATCCAATATTCAATAACACTGACTTCTAGGTCAAAAGATTGTGAAACAAATTTAAAATTATCTCATATTAAAATAACTTTATGCATTTTGTTCGTTTCTTCTGCATAGCCTTGTCAGAATATGGATAGAATTCCCCTTCTTGTGCCGCGTTTTAGTGCTCTTTTTTTTGCTTTCTGAATCTGCTTCACCGTTCCTCCATTCTTTGCAACTCTTGTCCTCGACGAGAGCGTTCTTTTTAGCTCTCTAGCATTAATTAATTATTTTACGTATCATCGTCATTAATATATATTATTTTTGTTCTGCTTGTCAAGTCAATTCTTTCGTGCTTTGACCGTAGAAAGCTGTTCGGCCGGCCTCGATTCCCATTTCTTTATTCTCAACGCCACACTTACGTTGAGATAAGAAATTCGTTAAAGACGATCTAGGATGTCGTTGTCGTGTATTTGCATGTTTCACGCATGCTTTCCAATTGCCATGCGATATTCTTATTTATACTTGCTCACCTGTAACCTGTTTAGTTTTTAATGTTTTTCTACCGCCGGCCTTCTGCCTGGACTGGCACGACGCATGCAAAATCTCACTAGGTTACTTTTGTCCCAGTTTTAATTTCTATATGCTAGCGTGCTTAAATCAATGCTCAATAAAACAGTTATATACAAACGTGTGGGATGTGATTCGTAATTTTTTTTTCTTCATTCTCATACAGGAATTAGGTACATTTGGAACGTTTACTTTTTCATACTTCCTTCCTTCATATCAATGTATGCCTTCATACCGTAAGCTTCGTATGCTGCGAAGCGCCATACGTGATCCGAAAGCCTAGTTCAATTTTACCTATTCATTCGGTTGAACAATTATACATATCGTGGAATGCTTTCGTTGGTGCTCTTTCGGGTGCTCCGAACGTTGCTCAAGCCAAATTTGATTTGTTTACATGTTGCTTTTGCTTTTCCTAAACGAAACGCAGTATATTCTGTTTATTACGTTTCTCCAAAATGGGTTCTCTTTCTCTATTTGCAAACAGAAAATGCAGTTGGAGCTTGATTTCCTTTTTCTAATATTGGACGAAATGGGGGCAAAAAAAACATGTACATGAAAGCGCACCCTGTCTGTTGGTCGCAGTTTCCCGACCCGTGAGATAATTCCTTAGAGGGACAGAAAAATAAAAACGATCCCAAGTGCACCAAACTAGATCCTACCGAGCTAATGTTGTACTGGCGTTGCCCGCGGTCGTCGCGTTTCAAATCCAGATCGTGGGCTTTGATTTGTATGAAGCCTACAGTAAATTATGAATCAATTGCTATAAAAAAACAAAACGCTACTATAAAATGAAAAAAAAAACTAGTACGAACTATAACACGGTATGCAAAAAAATAAAATAAAGAGATTGTACTATTGGTACGAAACGGTTATGTACAAGTAGGTCGAAATGGTTCGGGGTATTAGCATGAAGTGAACCAAAATGATGATGATGGAATGTTCGGAACGGCCATCGACTCCACTAAGACGGCATAGTTGGAAACGGGGGACCTTTGATAAAAGCTCAAAGTGAAACTGTCAAATTCTGAGTAAGATTTACAGGTTTTTTTTGGAGGTTTAAGATACATGTTTCATAAGTTTTTCACCGGGTACCAAACACGGGGCCGCGCGGGTCGCAAAGCCCCCAAACACACTCGCACTGTACAACCGGAGCGGTTCCGGCAGCGACGACTCACATTACCGACGCTGCGCAACGGAAGCGGTTCCACTAATATTACCAGGCCCGGGTCTGCAGCGGCAGGTAGCCGCCGCACTGCTGCTGGTGGCTGTTGGCCATGAAGTTGTTCTGGTTCCGGTAGGCCATCGCCAGGCTGTTGGACATGAGCGCGTTATTGCACGGTTGCTGCAGCATCTGGTGCTGATGGGCGGCCCCGTTGTACGACGACAGCAGCGCCGCGGTGGCCGTGTCCGGCGAGTGGGCGTTCGAGTCGTTTAGCAGCACGATGCTGCCGGCGCCGGAGCTGGCCGGTCCGCCGCTGCCGTTGCTCGCCCCGCTGCCACCCGCGCCCACGCTGCCATTGCTGGTCCCGCTGCTGCCACCGCTGCCGGCGCCATTGCCGGTCGTTCCGCCGCCCGCGGACCCGGCACCGGCACCACCGGTCGCCGAGGGCCCGCTTCCGCCTACGGACGACTGCTGCTGATGCGAATGTTGCTGCTGCTGCTGCTGATGCGAATGCTGCTGGTGTGACGGATGCTGCCCGTGCTGGGACGGATGCTGTCCGTGCTGCTGCTGCTGCTGTTGCTGCTGTTGCTGCTGGTGTTGTTGATGCTGCTGCTGTTGCTGTTGCTGCTGGACGGCTGCGGCCGC
>JAOEFI010000003.1:39921345-39957307 GCA_034621735.1 Anopheles plumbeus
TGCTGCTGTTGCTGCTGTTGCTGCTGGTGTTGTTGATGCTGCTGCTGTTGCTGTTGCTGCTGGACGGCTGCGGCCGCTGCTGCTGCGGCTGCTGCCGCGGCGGCCGCACTGCTGCTACTGTGCGTGTTGTTCGAGTTGGAGCCGCCGGAGCACGGCTTGCCATCTTTCACTAGTACTGGTACGGCCACACGTCGTGGTGAGCTGGCTGACTGGGATGAAAAACAAACCTCGCATTAGTCGACGTCGGACGGAGGGACGGGCCGGACGCGACGACCGGGGACGACCCGAGCATGGGGTGCGGGAGCATGCCGACCAGCATGCCGGTGCCGTTCACGTACTGCGGCGTCCCCGGCAGCAGCACGTCCGACTGCGAGTGGTCCTCGAACGACTCCTGCGTGTGGTCCCGCGGGTGATGGTGCGGATGTTGATGGTGGTGCTGCTGCTGCTGCTGTTGCTGGTGCTGATGCTCCCGCTGCAGGAGCTGCAGCTCGGTCGGTGTAGTGCTCGTCGATTCCGTCACCACAGTGCCGTCGGTAGTAATGTCAGCAGTATCACCACCACCACCAGCAACAGCAGCAGCAGCAGCAGCAGCGGCGGCAACAGCAGACGAACTATTCGAGAGCACCCGGCCGCTGCGGATGTGGTGCTGGGCGCGATTACTAACCTGATTGTGCTGGTTCTGCTCGGCCATCGCCTTCTCCTTCGCCTGCCGTTTGCACTTGTACCGATGGTTCTGAAACCAGATCTTCACCTGCCGGAAGCGGGAAGAAATAGAACCGTGCAAGATTAGCCATAGACCATATCACACTCTTCTACTTCGAATTAAATGTCTCCAGCAGGCAAGTAATAGTGCCGGCGAAGGATCCAAACCATACCATGCAATAAAAACGTCAGTTTTCCTACACACAAAAAATCAGCTTCAAAAACGCAAGGCCAGAATCTCGGGAACGAGGCCAAGATGCCGTGGCCCGGGCTCGTTGATTGCCAAGCTCTACCGACAGCTCAACTGTAAGATTCGGGCTCATGCCAACCAGGAATGAAGGGCACCCGGTACGACCATTGTGCACCCTGAAGAGCCCTGGAGGGCCTCCTTCAGACCTTTTGATTTTGTTTTGACATCGGCGCATGTCGGGCGGTGCTGTGACACTGAAGGGTACACCCGCATGCTCACGTTCCCCCAGCTCACGTGGTCTTGACGGAACGGAACCGCATAGCCTACTGACGCTCGCGGATGGGTTGCCACTAACAAGAATTTTAGTTGCCCGTTGTTCCCATGACAGCGTCACTCCAGATGTACAAGGCTTGGCATGCGTTTGGATAAAAGCAACCGAAGGCAGTCTGCTATTTTGTCCCTCAACAATTTCTACAGAACTTGGTTGGCGTGTCGCGTCGACATTCAGCATAGCGGCTCGGCAGCTCCGTCGCGAAACCGTTAGAAGTGATGTGGCCATGAGTAATTTGATTTCATATGCTGTTTTTTTTTCTTTCGCTCTATACCACACACACACACACAGTCTCACGGGAAACTCTACGCCGGAAGTCTTGTCTTGTGCGGTGGGTGCAACTTTAAACCCGATGAAGAAAGTAACGAAGGCATAGCGTGCGCGCCCGGAAACAACGTTAGATCCGCGCTTCAAAGGCGTTCTCGCTGCTTCATCTTTGTGGGAACTTCTTGCGTCTGTTCGCAGATCCGTTACCGGCAAAACCCCTCCCTTTCTCTGCAACGTCTTCCCGTCAAACGATCGAACCCACCGGGACGCTGCAACACGTCTCGGGGGGGGAGGGGGGGGGGGGGGCTGTGTTTACTGCCCTTTTTCTGAGCAAGCCTCCCGCGACGATTCGTTAGTTGCTCCACTACGATTCTTTGCGCCAGTTGTGTGTCCGTTTGCACCAGTTGGCAATGCGCGAGTGTAGTTGTGCGCGCCCCGAACACATGTTCTCGCCTGCTTGGCCTCGTGTGCACTTGCACATAAGTGTGCTCGGCGCTACGCTGAGGACCCTCTTGTGCTAAAGACCCCGAAATAAGTGATGCAGTTTCACAGCCCTGCACCGCCAATGGCCACAAATTAGTCTCGAGTAAGTGGAGACGGAGAGCATCTGGGCGTCCTTTGTTGGGAAATTTAACATTGCCCGAAGGCTTCACTTTTTTTCGCCTCTCGTCTAGTTTGTGTGCAGGTTCTTAATAACACCAAACTTTAGTTGTCTCGGGGAATAATAGAAGAATCAATGTAAGAACTGATTTAAAGTAAAAACATGGGTTAAAATAAATGTACCAAAAGTCGCCATCAAAACTCGTACGGAAATAGAAACGCAGTAGGAAACAGTATTACGCTACAATCTCTGCTGGTTTTAACCGAACAAAGTGGTGGAAAAAAGTGGCAGAAGTATGGAAGTATGAAAAAGTAAGGAGCAGGAACCGAAGGAAGACTTGGCAACTAATAAAGTGTGCTATAAGTTAGAAAAATAATTGCATTTTACGCACACTCAAAGGGCACTGACTTTTCGGTACCGTTTGCATCAACAAAGACGAGAAATCTTCAACCAGACACCTGTTCCAGCTTTTGTTTTCCTTCGGCCCAACTTTAATGCCGGATCGTTGAAGTGTCCCAGCATGGCAGCAGGTTTAGAATAGTTACGGTACGAGGTTGGTACTCACTAGAAACTGCACAGTTGGTGCATATACCCGGGAGACCAGTAAACATTCATTTTGCATTCTGTTTGAGGTACGGCCCGCGCCAGTAGGAAGAAGATGTCGGAATCTATAAAGAATGTGTGTGTACCTACCTGGTGCACGATAGTAGAAAGCCCGAAGAATGGGCCCCCTAACTGAGTACGGCTAAAACTAGCTCCACACGGAAATTGTGGACGTTCTTTTAAAACTGAACCATTAGTAAGTAGTTCGCTGTACGTGTGGGTCTTCCCCTAGGGCCCCTGGTGTGAATTACCGGACGTGGTGGTGAATTTTCTCGCGCCGCAGCGAACCGTAGCAAGTGTTTTATTTTCCTCCCTTTTTTTGTGGAGGAAATTGGCAAGTGGCTGATAAAGAAGGCAAACCCGAAAGGACCTAGTCCATCGTTCGCTAGCAACAGCGGCCAATTGAAGCTGCACATAATCTAAGCTCGCTGCCAGAGGGATTTCATTGAGATTAGGTCCATCTGGTAGAGACGGGAGCGAACGGGAGGATATTTCATAGCCAAAGTAACCACTAGTGTGTTATTATGCAACACTCGAGTGCCACCACACGTGTGCGCCACCGTACGGGAGCATCGGTTCTCGGGCATCGTTGCATCGCATCCACTGCGAATAGCCGCTGAATAGACGCTCCACCGAGATTGATGGCGCAGTACATCGTGCCGCTGCGGTTTTAACGCGGCTGGCAGCTACTTTCTTACTTTTAATTACGAGAAAATCAGCCATTGGCCAAACGGGGCAAACGGGTCCGCGTGAAAGGAAAGCAAGCGCCTTTTCCGCTCGAGGGGCTTCATCCGTTTCGGAACGGATTTTTACTCGCTTTTCAGCGAACGGGAAAATGGAAAAATAAAAAAAATGAACCCGAACAACATGTGCTGACGATGCTTTATGCAAACAACTTCTTCAATTCAATCCATTTCGAAAGTTCTCTCCACCCTGCCACACGACTTGTGCGAGGTCCTGTGTGTGTGTGTGTGGTCCAGGATGCGCTTTCAACGAGGATGAGTGTAATATTATCTCATCAGCAGCTTTCTCGTGGTGCAATTAGTAGCGTAATCAAGCAGCACCAGTCTTGCCACCCCACCCAGCCGCCCTTCGTGGACGGTGGCTCCCCATGGGTTCATCCACTCGAGTGGGGATGTTTTATTTTTTCATTTCCCTGCTGCACCCCCAACGTGCAGAAGACCCTCCTCGAGTACCCTGTACCCCTCCCCAGTGGGGGGGGGGGGATCCTTTGGTGGGTGGTGGGCACTCGAATGGAGCAAACACTACACGTCCAACGTACCGCCACGATGCAATGCCACCTCCTGACCATGAGGCTCCATTTTTCAAGGCGCTCGCGGACAAGATATTGGACTGCAGGATGATGTGAAGGATGTGCCAGCTAGATCACATTTTCCACGAAGATTGAAAGCGTCACGGTTGAATCCGCTAGGCTCGTGAACGATGGACAAGGACGCATGAACTTGCCATTCACGCTTCACCAGTTCGGCGACACTTAGTTATCTTCTGTGCTACGTGCGTTCGGTGGGAGTTCGTTATAATTCGCTTGTTTAATTGTGTGTTATTACTTAGTAAAAATGTAATTCCCCTCCGCGGCTAATGCACGGCACATTGAAATTACGTTCTTTATGCTTTCTATTATCATTTGCTGCATTCATGAAAGGTTGATTGCCGTGCAACGGCGCATATGATAAGCGTGGGACAACATTCTTAACAAATCAGAAAATTGCATTCATAAAAACAGAGAACTCACAGAGAGAGAGAGAGAGAGAAAGAGAGAGAGAGAGTTTACGATTTCGTGCAATTGAATTTTCCTCCCTCCATTCATTAATTGAGTGCAATGGGGTATGCGTTTTTTCGCATTTACCAAACACTGCAAGAAAAAATAAAGCACGGCACTGAGCGATGCGTTCGTTGCTGTCCGGTTTTATGTTTTCAATGTTGCTAATGTAATAATTGAATAATGGAAATGAGTAGCAGCAGCCGAGTATGACGGTAATTCAAGTTGCGGTAAACCAATTTGTTCATTCAAAACGGCCAAGGATACATAAATGGAGAAGCAACATTTTTAATACCAAAGCGACTCGTAAAACTCGATTCGACGATTATAAAAACATCGCGTTTACAACATCATCCCTTAAATTATCAGACAAAATTCAGAAAAAAACTGTGAAACTGGTTCTTTGAGTTTAGTCAAATAATAATCTTGCAATAGTTTCAGAAATTAATGACAATGAACTGAAAGCACCGACAGCAAAGTAAAATTGAAAACTTATAAAAGAAGCAAGCGGTTTTTTTTCTATGAAAATCCTTACATAGCCTTAACTAAACCGCCGCGCACCTGTGCAAGATCCCGAGATCTTTATCGTACAATCTATCCCTTGTAGCAGGGATAGTTTGCCGGTGTTCCTACTTTGTTTTTTTCGAGTAAAAATAAAGGAACATAATACGCGTGGTCCGTTTCTCGCGCGTTCTAACATAATGTACCGAGTTATCTTGGGATCTTGCTTCTTGGTCTTTATGCGGTAAGCAAATCTCTCGGTTCGATATTCGTGTCCTTCTCTCCCCCACCACATTCTGCACAGTCCGTGCCCTATTGTGCGCACTCAACCGTGCTTGCAACCGATGTGCAAAATATGTTGATCTCTCGCCCAGTGATGATGATGATGATGATGATGATCATAATCACCGAGCACTTGTTAATTGGGCCCGTAAGCTGCGTGGGAAGCGAAGCGTCTAACCTCGTTCCCGGTTTACCAGTTGCTACGGGCCATCGGAAACTCGTCCCAGGATGCTCGGAAGCCAGCCAGCCAGTTCCCGGAACCCGTCGCAGTCCTGCGTTACGGGTGGCCCTGCCTTCTGCTCGCTTCCCGCGCCGGTCCTGTTGGTGGGTGCTACTGCACGGTCTGTTTATTTTACATTTTCGCCCCGAGAGAGTGCGCCCGGGAGCGCACGGTTTTGGCACGTTATGTTTCGCCTCGAACGCCTTCCTCCCTTCTCCTCCTTCGCCTTCTCCGCCGGCGGGAGGGATTAAAAAGGTAGTCATATTTACGAAGGCTCTCGGGGTGTGCTGTTTTTTTAAGCGTCCTCCTCTTCTGCCTCTCCAATGCGGCCTATCCTGGCCCGCTAGCCCAGCGATCGTAGGTTAATTCCTGCCGTTCCGTTTTTCGCGTCTACACCGAGAGCAACTTACAAGAATGAAAAAAAAAACGCACTCTCGGAACGGATGGACGGGATTAGGTAAATTGTTGAAAAATAGAAAACTTCATACGATAATCATTCGCATCCGGATTGCGGCCCCGATGGTACGGTTAGTGCGTGGGGTAGGTTACTTCCCATTGGCACGATGGGCAATCGGTAACCCGTTCCTCCCGAAGCCGCTGACGGGAATTTCCCGACGGGTTTGATTTTGGAAAATTCGCCTAATCTTTTCTCTCCGATCGCTGGTCGGCCTCACGGAGGACATCCGGTACGATGCTGGTCGCAACCGGGGCCGCAGGATGTGGCATGCAGTTAAGACGAAACAATAATACACCGGAACCAGCTGGTTTCGCGTTGGCCAGTGCGAGAGAGGAGCAGATCCTGCGATTGGAAAACAACGTACATTCCGACGGAGGTGAACCAAGGTCTACGTTTTGTTGATGGCCAAGTTTTCGTTCGTTGGAGCAACTTTGTGCCTGCGAGTGGAACGGGACACGGGAATTCCTCATCTTGAGACTCACGGAACCACAGGGCGAGAGAAAATATTGTTGCAACTTCCTACGCGAATGGGAAAAGTCAGGAAGGATGAAATAAGGTATGACACCGAAATGGCAAAAGAAAAAACCAATTATCGGATCAGAGCAATGGGTACACATTGGAAAGTCCAAGAGTTTTGCTAAAGCTTATGAATGGAAGAAAAGCCGGCGATGTTTCACTGTGTCCTGTGTGGCTTTCATTCATCTCCATATGCCAAGGTTGGACATGAAACTATGTCCAATTAATAGGAATGGTCTATAACTAAAATAAAATTTAGTCCTAGTGATTATTTTATAAACACGGTGAATAAAATCTTACGAATCGTGTCGTATAAAACCAGTTTCTAATCCTTTTTATCAATCATACACGAGCTAGAAAAGGACCTCGTCCTAGTCTAAGATTAACAAAGTTTCCATTGATTTTGTTTATAATGAAGTAAAGTTTAACTTCTATCGCACCAATAGTTCAGGCTGTCTAATAAACTGCACTAAGTCTTGGAATTGTTACCAACTGTGCGGTTAAAAAGATCGGCGATCGTATTGGAGCATTCCGCTTTTATAAGCTGCTGTTCCGAGCGCTACGCCATCGAACTGAACCGTGTCGAACGTCGAAGCCTCTAGTGGTTTTCCAGGACTTCGGGCGTTCGAGCGCTCGCCTGTCGGGACATTATTTTTGCCTTCACCACACGAAATTGTTCCCTCACCTTCATGCGGAGATTATTATATGTTTCACGTGCCCTTTTTGTGCAACCAATACCAATCCCTATGCACACCGACTCGTGAAATACGTGCGTGTGTGTTTGTGTGTAGAAAGGAAGGAAAAATTCAGATACAACAAATCTGCTCAATTCCACACGGTCGCGATTACCAGATGTTTAAGTGAAATCCGGAATGCGCGTCAAGCACCGTGCCGGGGCTGAACCTCGACGGCTCGAGAGGTGGCGTGTGTTGCGAAACCCCGGGAATGCTTTATTCGTACGACCGACCAAAACATATACAACTACCACAAGAAACATAAAAAGAGAGTACGGAGAGAGTAAGAGAGAGAATGAGAGAGAAAGAGAGAGAGAGAGAGAGGGGGAAGTAAAGGGAAAACGTAGCAGTAAGAAGCAGCACCACTTGAACTGCTTTCAAACCACTCCACTCCGTCGGCGGGGCATTCGATTTTTGTCCTACTGATCCCGCTGATAGACCCATACACGGTCGTGATGCTTTCCGCTTCCCGTCGGCGATTCGGCGACGGTTGTTGCAGCATCAACATCTGCCTCGATCGATCGATAACCGCACGCAAATTGTGCCCTCGCTGGCAGCAGCGCGACACTGCAAGACCCGCGCGCGCCGTTCGGCATTATAGTTTTCGCACTGCAGTTCAAGTGGCTCCGCGTTGGAGAATATGTGTTTCCTCTTCCGTCGGATTTTGTTTTCTTCTAACCTCGTCTGCACATACATGCATACTTGGGGCAGTCACAAAACAGGACATATTTCAATTCTGCATGCTTTCCGCCTCTTGCAGCATTCGCTGTGGGGATGCGGCCGATTCCGCGAGGGCACAATTTGGAACGTCCTTGTTTTATTTTTCAAAAAAAAAAAAAGACAAAGAAACTGGGTGGAGAAGTCCTGCCGTAAGCAAACGACTCACCCTAGTGAATATGAAAAAGGAAATCAATTTTGTTGCGTGATTTAGCCATTACTGTTAACGATAAACAGCTTTAACTGAATCAGCCATAATAAAGCTTTCATTTGCCCTCCGGTTGACGGAAAATATTCGAACAAAAATCCCCAATAGAATTACAATGGATGGAGAAATGGATCGAAAATCCGCCATTCACTTTACATCGGTTTACATTCTTCCCGTTCGCCTCCGACGCGTGATGGAAGCAAAGCAGGCCATGATTTTCTTATCGCTCCTGTCAACAACCACTTGGAAAATCCGCCTTTTCAATGCACCCGGGGAGGGCCTGTAAAATGTTTTCCATCCACCGCTCCTCCGCACTTCCGCTCTCTGCACGCGGTCCCATTCCTCGACAACATTCCTTACCGCCGGTAAGGTCGAAGGCCCAATGGCCATTTTGGCCCATCGCCGAACCCAGCGAACGTGCTTATGGTGTTTATTGTGACTGGAGGTCTAAATCTGCTTCTATGGCCTCCAACTGTTTATGTTTTCGTTCGCTAATCCAAGTGCTCGCACTCTGCGTGTCTTTGTTTCTTCTCTCTCTTTCTCTCTCCATCTCTTTCTTTCTCCCCCGCGCTCTACCAAGCGGAATTTCATAGCTTCCGGCTAACTTTTGACACTTGCCTCTGTGTCTTTCGGAGGGAGAATTTCCTTTGGGAAATTCCAGTTTTTGAGGATTGGTTTGTTTGTGTATTTCTAGTTTTGTGTCCCTAGTTCAAACTAGTCTGCTAGGTCTGTCCTACCGAGTGTATTCCAGACAACATTGATCACATTTTGTTGCTATTATAAATTGTGGATTCGCAATTCCTTTCAATTATTTAAGAAATCTCGGGACCGTAGGTCCACATTTAAATTTTCGGAACATTTTATCCTTCGAATTCAAAAATAGACGCCATTAAAGTTTGTGGATGTTGCACGCAGGGTTTTCTTTACCCTTTTTTGTGTGTGAGTTTTTTTTGTAAACCATAAAAACCAACACTTTGGCAAGCGCTCGAACGCCTAGTTGTGCACTTAAGTGGAGCTCTTTATTCTAATGCAATTTAGCACTAACTCCATCGTGCCTCTAGATGCCTTCTGCAGCACTTGATCGTCACCACTCACTTAGGGCCTCACGGTCAAAACTACTCGTTTAATCTCGCGCACTGCGTTTCCCGGGGCGGAGGAAATGAAAGATGCCGCGAGTGGCGAAAATAGAAAGTTGTGCCGTGGCGCTGCTGGAAAAAAAAATCCACACGGAAAAAGCTCCCATCCTCGGCGAGAAAATGCATCCCGAAAGTGTGGTTGGAGATTAAACGCCGTTGGAAATTCTCATTCATTCCGTGCTCGGACACGCGATCCGTCAGAAAGTTAGCGACCGCCACCAACTGGCAAGCGGCCGGGATGTGAGGAAAGCGAAACTAAAAGCTGCGAAAGTCGGCAAACAGTCGGGAGGTTGGCAAAAAAAAACCCTATGGCCGAGTATTCCCGTATACACACATCCACCGTGGCGATTTATCTCGTACGTGTCGAGCGATCGACGTGACACCCGAACAACTACCATTGGGGAAACATACACTAACACACCGAGCGGATAACTAATAGCACTCGAAAAGTGAAGACCCGGAATAAACGGATCGCGCGCCCCCGGGGGGCGGTCAATGTGGAGGGCCAAAAAAAAAAACGATGCCCCTGATAAAATGTTTGCAAAATTTATCTCGTCGCTCGTGGATTAGACGAAGGAGGAAAACGAGTAACAATATAAATTATCGTTGTGACAGTGGGTGGGCGGACGAATGTGGGCGTTGCTTGTGCTAGGCGCGAGTTTTTTTTTCTTCGATATGTGACGCATTCTCTGGCGGAGAGAGATGAACACGAACATAAAAAAGACATGTGGCAGCCATTTTGGACGATTTTGGATGACAATCGCGCATCTCCTCCACGGCCAGTGCCACCTCCACCGAAACTCGAACCGATAACGGTGCTGGCTCCCCCGGGGGGGGATGTTCAAATTCGAGACCCGAATTCCGAGTTCCGGTTGCATCAAAGTGGAAGCGCTTCCGCTGGTGCCAGTGCGTTGTTGTTTCTATTATTCGCTTGACAAACGTCCGTCACTTTCGCACAACGCCGAATGTGCCGGCGTCCTGGCTGGAGTGTCCACGTAACAGATTCTTCCAGTTTCCAGCTTTGGAAATGGCAAACCGACCGCATCAACCCCCGCAATCCCCGCTGCCACCGAGCGATTTGGTAGCTTGTTTGTCTTTTTTTTATTGCTCCCCAAAACATCCCCCTCCTCGACAGAACGGGACAGCCTAGCGCAGCAGAGGAGAGCGGGAGGCGGAAGCCATCTCTACAATGGCACACTTGACGTTCGCCTGCACACACCGCCGCGGCCTGCAGCAGCTCGGATGGGCTGCTTCGATTTCAATTGGCAGTCTCGTTTGTCAAATTCAATTTCTAAAACGAAGTGTCACTTGAAGCGTTAATCAAAAGTGACATCGTCAGCGGAGAGAAGAGTGGCGTTTCAATAGAAAATGGGACGCACCTGTAAGTGTGTGTGTGTGTGTGTGAATGTGTGGGTGTATGCACGTTCCAAGGGCCGGCCAGAACACATACATCGAAAAGAGTGGAGTGCAGTTCCGGGGTGCATCGAGAGATTGCGAAAAAAAAAAAGACGAGAGCTTAAGTACCTCCGCATGTGCATCATGCACGCGGGGAGCGGTTGTGACAATAGATGGAGGCGAGGTGAGATTTGTGCAACTGCAGCAGAAGAACCCATGCAGTATAATATTTTTTCATCGATATTGGAATGAAATGTGTATTCTGTTTTAAGGGTTTATTTTATTGCAAACCATTTCATACAGTTTGTTTTTTCAATGCGCAGGAAAAAAATCCATATCAAAAGCAAAAGGCTTTACAATTAAGCTGCCCTCGGCGATCGCAATGTCGATTGGGTGCAAAAGCTGCTTAAAAATTGTTGCCAACAAATTCGCTATCTCAGGTGCCATAATCCTTTCCAGTTTTGTGCCATTATTGTCCAGCAGCGAGGGACGATTCTGGCGGGTGCCGTTTAGGAGGCGATAACATACATTGTATTCGCTGTTATTTTAAAAATGAAATTAAATCGCCTTATCATTTTTTTATTTTTTTGAAAATGGTATACCTCTTCTTTGCCCACTCTTCCCGGCTGGCTAATTGTGTTTGTGTAGGAAAACCAACGATTGGTGTTTCAGCCCCCGGGGATCTCTTTCTTATGCTCACACAGCGTGACGTCTCCGATCTTCTTGCTACGCTTGAAAGTCCTTCTCGAATCGAGTTTTTTTTTTTGGTGTGTGCAAACGTAACAATAAAAAATACCCTCTTGAGATCCTTAAAGATGTGCTGGAGGAGGAAGGTAAAATAAAGCACCAACCGAGCAAAATAAATCGCACGAAACCGGGAGGTGACTTTTCTTACGCATGCCTGTGGAGGGCACACCAACGCGGCCAAACGGATTCGCATCCACCGTCGGTAATCTGATTACGGTGTTGTTGTACTGTCGCTAATGCAGCCACTCCCGGTCGGGCATGCGCTGGCCGTTGGGTGCAATTATCGGCGATAGAAAACGGGTTCTCATTCCATCTCGCCCTCGAAGCCCGTCCCGGTGCCCCGTCGAGATTCGGCGGGAGCGTAGTTTCTATTGATTGCCACCGGTGATCCGGATCCGGATAGTGCGGTTCACACTGTACGCAACGGGTCCAGTGAAAGGATTTTCGCGCCAGATAGAATCGCCCGAGGTTTCTTTATAAAGGAGAAAGATATTTTCGTTCCTTCATCTCAATTTAGCGCCGAACCGCATTACGGCAGATGTTGCAATTGCCAACTAGCATTATGTTGAATACCACAAAAATAAAAGGGAAAGATTTCTAAATTTAGCACACGAAAAACAGTTTCTAATGAGAATATAACAACCTAGCAAAAAGGGTTTCGTTTGCAAGAATAGCAATCCAAATCGGATCCCTTTTCCTTCTCTTTATATTCCTTACTGACTGGAAAGAGTTAGAATTAACAATTGGATGATAAGCAAAATGAGGTATTCATTCGTCTCATTCTCAGTATAATTGGAGTTTAACTTTCTTCGAAACTCAAAAGGGAATAACAAATAGGCGAAAGTAAACAAACCAAACCTAGAGGCGTAATTGATTTGATAGCATGCGCGTTGAAAGGAAAACAATTGTCCCTTCGATAGTTCATCATCACCAGTTGGGCAGTGATTCGGAACGACGTTCCGCACACGCACGCCAACCGCCGCCTCTCACGCCAGACGTAACACTCGAAATTTCGCGGCCCATTTTATTCCGGCCGCACGTGATGCGGCACGGTTCATTTGTGTGTGTGTGTGTGTGTCGTGTGACACTTCCGGCCCCGGCGCTGGCAAAGCAAACAAATGCAAACGCCAGCGGAAGCGATTAGAATCGATTAACCCGTCGCCCGGAAAAACCGACTGTCACCGACAGGTCTCGGGATTCGCAGACCCCTAGGAATCAGTGACGCGTGCCGGGATGCAGGAGCTCCGGAATGGACCACCAAAAATCGCACTCCCACTCACAGGGTGACAAAACCACCCGACAACACAATGCCCTTAGCATTGAGCAGCAATAAAGTAGCCGGAACGGCGGCCGGTGGCTGTCATAATCGCACGGTCTATTACTTCCCTTCTTTGGCGCGGAATCGCACCGTACTCTTCCCCCGGGGGAAATGTTATTGCTCCTGCCCCGTCGCCGCCCGTCGCCGACCGATAGGATAACTGTCAAACTCAACGGTTTCCGCGTGCGTTTTTGCGCGAAAGCGAACCAACACGCACCGAGACCTTTCGCTACGGAACGCCTTGCGCTGCAGTTTTCCGTGGCGGGTGGCGTGGAAAAATAAATGACACTCACCGGCGCAAACAAATGTCTGCGCAAACAGGCACAGGCACAGGAGAAGGGGTCCCGAGCGGCTAACTGTCCGTGACACGCGCAACGAATCTAATGTGGCCGTGCCGGCGACGGAAGCGAATTTCGCTGTGAACGTTTATTTATTTGTTTTCATCAGAAATATTATCCCGTTTTTCATTGTGACAAAATTGGAAGAGTAAAATTTCCCTTTCGCCGGATCACAGGGCCTCACAACAAAGTTCGATCTCTTCTATTTATTTGTTTATGATATTTATTTGCTTTTCACAGCAAACGTAAAAAAGTGGGTGAAACTTATAATAGAAAAAGCAAACTGAATGCAGCTTGAACACAGCTGAGCGATGCTGGTCGTGTGTTCGTTCTACTATGTGTTCGACGGCCTTACCTGGGTTGGTGTGAGATGTATTAAGCTGGCTAAGTGCTCGCGTTCCGGGGCGGAAAGATATTTCTGTTGCTTAAATCTTCGCTCAAGCTCGTAAACCTGAAAAGAAGCGAAAGAACAATCAGTTCTATTACATGTTCCTAATAATATCATTCATTGAAAAACAATTCTTCAATTTGAACATTGTTGAATTAAGTTAAAACGTTGCTTGTTATGATCTTTGCATTAGTGTAATTAATCCTTCTTTTCAATTCACTTTTAATATACCATAAAATTCTTAAGCGACTTTTTTTTTTATAGTTTATGATTACACGTGCTGGGCAACATTCCCAAAGAGACACAATTTGACGACTGCCTCATGATCATATTCATTACACTTTAATCGCGAAGATGGCGGTCGCAGGCGGGAATAAAATCCCTCACTTGACCTTCTGCAGCAATTACTTATGAATGAAGTATTCATCCTTAAATTACATTTCCAAAATCCAGCGAACGCAAAAGGGCGGTCCCCGCTTTACTTGATTCACTCTACCGAACGAAGGGCCAGGAACCGGAGGAACCAGCAAACCGAAGGGCCGATGGGATAGGGCCACCCGTCATTTTCAAACGCGCTCCCTCGTCGGGAGCTCTTTCAAAACGTCCCAACCGGCGTGCCGAGGTCGAGGCTGTTCATTCCGCACAAATCAAATATTTGCCCTTTCGCAAAGGCAACGTTTGGAACGAACATGAAACATGCATAAAAGTATTGACAAACACGGCAGGCCACCAGACGCGGTAGGCGCGTCGCGTTGCATGGCGACGGGACCAGCCCGGGGAAACATCGTTCTGCGTCAAATCGATTCCCCCTTCCTACAAGGGGGGCTTTTTTTGCGGGTGTAGAAAAGGGCAAAGTTATGATAATCCCTGCCCCTCCCCCCTCCCCCCTCGTCCGTCCGTTGCCGAGACGAGACGCACAGTCGTGGATTATTCTGCGTTTAAATGGGGCTCTGCATTTAAGGAATGAAAACATGAACCATCGAATGTCAAGATGGAGAGAAGTAGAGCACTGACACAGCGGGGAAAACGAAGGGCCGCAACCGGCGCATTGTGTGAGGGCACCCAGACTCCGGCTCCGGCTCCGGCGGGCTTCCCCATCCGACTACCGTTCGGTGGGAAAGTAAATCAAATATTTAAACGTTACCACACAGTTTGAGCAGGACAAGTGGAACGCACCAACCGATAGAACTTTTGTTGACCTGGCGGTTTTACATTAATTCTGTCGCATTTCGATAGTCCTGTCGTCAGCGTAATGCTCCAAGGTAAGGCGCGAGAGGGGCAAGATAATCCGAGGAGAGAAAAAAAAACGACGAGTTTCCCTAATCCTTGCCCACACGCTGAGTTTAATGCGTGGTACAAACTTTGCGCAAATTTTCGGGAGGAAAATAATCCCCCCCCCCCCCCCCCGCCCGAAATCGGGTTGAGTCAAGTGGCAAAATATTGACTAACCGTTGTGCGAACAAAACCCGCGATCCCCCGCGTCTTTCAATCCACAGAAAGTGACGCGGAAAATGGAAGGCATGGGCCAGAAGACATCTCAGCGTTTGGCTGATCCGAACCGAAGCTGATGTCGATGCCGGGTTGTTTGAGGTTGGGTTGTTTAATGTACAAACCCATCATGGGTGGACAAAAGCCGGGGACGGACTACGATCGAGCTGCAGGGAACGCTGTGTGGGTTTTATTCGGTGGCGTACTTTCGGTTGACATCCACTTAAAATTAAAACTGAAGCAAATATTTAACCACGAGCCTCCGTTGGCTCGCGCTGAGTCGGGCTTTTTTTGGGAGGCTTTAGATTTTGTTTAGTCTTCGTTTTGTTTTATCCTTTGGTGGTAGCCAATGCATAATGTCCGAAGGTACCTTCCTCTTTTTTTCTCCATCCGATCCCGATGGCTTACTTTGATCGAAAGGTAAACCAAAACACCAGTTGACTCGTTGTCATCGGTTTGTTGACAGTTGTTGAAAGCTTATACAACGGCACGTCTGTCGGCGGTGGCTAGTGGTGTGATCATGTTCGACCTTGAAAGCTTTACGTTTGTTGTAGAAGATAATCTTTCTTTAATTTATGTTTTATTCGTGTTTCTCCCGCCAGCCGAAATGCTTATTAGAATTACATAAATTGATAATTCTGGTTTCTATTATATCTAAGCATCTTTTCTCTTTCATTCTTGTATTCTTTTTCTCCTCCTGCTTAGCAATTTCTTTCAAATGCTCAAAAGTAAATTAATCGACCACGGACAAAAATTTCTCTCTTTCTACCAGAAACTACTAGAAGACTGGCAGTTAAAAATCCTCGCCGGAATGATTGTCATGTTTCGGAAAAGTTTTCCAAAACCAGCGACAAAAGTTAAACATGGCTCCCCTAAAAAGAGCGTCTGCTTGGGTCTACATTGCAAAATGGATTATGATTATGATTTACGTGGGGCCATGGGGTGTAAATAAAATAACATTAAATATTTTCCCGTTCCTCCTTTGCTCCGCCATTCTGTTGCTCGTGTGCCCTCGTTGTATCATTTTCCATTCCACGAAGTCGCTTTTAGGGGGAGGATACCAAAGCTAGAGTTTCCTCGAGGGTCCCATTTCCAGGCAACGGCTACCCAGCGGCTACCTGAAATCGCCCATTCTCAACATTTCCAGCATCCTCCGGACCATTCTTTGGCTCCAAACAAAACTTAAAGTAAAATATTTGACGGTCACTGCGCTCCGCAGCAGCATTGTTTGTGCAAGGCCAGACGAAACAGGGCGGGGAGAGCGGGACAGAGAGAGAGAGAGAGAGAGAGAGAGAGAGAGAGAGAGATAGAGAGAGAGAGAAAGAGAGATCGGAAATAACTACGGGCGAATCCCGTCCTGTTCCGGGAATAGAACGGCCAGAGGACCTGTGGCCAAGAATGCTGCCGTTGCTGCTGGTGCTACGCTTTATATAAACACTAACTTTGGTCCAGAAGCAGAGACGGAGAGACAGAGACAGCCGGAGGGAAGGGAGGGAGAACGAGAAAAAATATACAGCAGGAATATCTATTTACAAAGCACTTGAAATGAAATGCCAAGTTTCAGTCAGCAAACTAATATAGGAAGAGTCGCAGCATCCAGTGGTTGTAGGCTATGACAATAGCGCAAAGGTGGGGCGTTTTGCGTTGACACTAGGCGGACGGTGGGGCGGAGGAAGGCGGAGAGAGGAACACAGCGGCAGTGCCAGAGAGACAACAATCCGACGAAACAGCGCGGGGCGGGTTAAAGCAATAGATTACCGAAGCTAGGATATCCTTCCCCCTCGTCCGATGGCCGTGTTCCCGCAAACCCCTCCCCTCCCGGCGTAGGTTCAATGCTGCGCACGCTGTCACTCACCCGCCGCGTCCGTCACCCGGTTCGGTGTGCGGTTTGGTTTATTGACAACAACTTGCGCTGCCGGGCTGGTTGGTAGCCGCGTCGGCCGAAAACGGTAGCTGGATCACCGTAACGGTAACGTGGCGCTGTGTTTGACACATAAACACCGCGTTGGCCGAGCACGTACCAAATCGAAAGGTAGTGCACACCTTTAAATGGTGGTCACGGAGCCGGAATTGAGTTATCCTTCTGAGCGATGTTAGTTCTGGGATTAGAGAACAATAACTTCGCTTAGAGACGAACGTGCCAACTTCCAAAATGTCAGCGTCGACCCCGTGAGATGGACAAACGTCATAGGCCCTAAGTCAGAGAGACCTGTAGAAACGATGAGCGTCTTCATGGAACGAATGCAAAACGCATTTAGCAATCATAGAAAAACAAAATTGCATAACTCTTCGATGCCTTCAAGCAGCCTTCCACTGGGCGAACATGAGGCACAGACAAGCAGCGGGAAGAAGTTACAGCCCGAGAAATTTGCTTTCAATCCCCACCAAGCTAGGACTGAGAGCCGTCGATTTTGCTCAATCGAACAATCGAGTCGTTGGGCAACCACTGCACTGCAACCCAGCTGGCGGCCATCGCTACGTAACCGGCCCCGTGGGGAGGGCCGCAGAAATAATTCCACCGCACGCTTGCGGACGTCACTCCGATATGGGTGGGGAACCGTTCCCTCTGCGCGTGGCCATCCGTGAAGGTCGCCGCCTGGCGTCGGTGGCACTTTGGACGAGTAAAGAATCGCGCGCCACACAAACCCACGCTCAATCATGACACACACACACACTCACCTGAGCTTGCGTGAAGAGGACGCGCCGCTTTCGCCGTTGCGCGAGCGGAAACTGCATCGGTTTGCTGTCGGACACGCTGCACGCCGCCAGGCTGCCCATGTTGGACATCGCGTGCCCCATCGTACCGCCCGCCGAGCCCCCCATCAATCGTGATACTGAAACGGAAGCGGAAGAGAGAATGATTAACGCATTAACGGATGTGATTTCGAGACTGCGGACAATAAAACTAAACGAGTTATTGATTATTTCTTATTTTTCAACTGAAATAATAAGAAATAAATAAGCTAATATTGATTGTAGGATCATTACAAAAAAAAACAAATATACGAATTAATGTTCTACAACATGATGCTGGAGGTCTGTCTTTCCTGTCCCAAACCAGTGCACACATGCTCGTTGCGCAGTTCTTAAAGCGAATCCTTAAAGTTACGTACCACCCAAGAAACGTTCGAGACATTCATCGATCAGAATCGATTTTCTACTGCGCCCGCAAACGAAAACAATTATGCCAGGAATACACTGGAACGACAGAACCTGCATTCCTATGCGTCACGTTGCATAACGCCGAGCCGTTCGCAATCGCTCAGACTGCAAATTTGCATTATTATATCGTCAAGTGCTCCGCAAACGTTGCTCCATCGACAAACTTGGAATAAAAGCAACGAAGCAACGAAGGAATTCACCTCCCTCCGGTAGCGCTTGGGTTGAAGAGAAAAGAAAGGGAAACTCATGCCTGCGTGCAGCTGTAGAATTTTCCTTTCGAGTCACGATGAATTGTCGATGAATTTTAATGCAGAGTGTGTTTTTTTTTGTTTCACTCGTTCTATCAAATGTATTGTGAATCCACATACATAATCCACAGTATTTCCTAATCTCCTTCCGAAAGGAAACCGCATGGAGACGGGAAACAGACGGGATCACACTTCCTGCAACATCAGCAACCGTAGCACATTCTCCAATTACCGTCCAAAACTGTCCGGCCAATCTTCCGGAAAAC
This sequence comes from Anopheles plumbeus, assembly GCA_034621735.1. Lineage (NCBI taxonomy): Eukaryota > Metazoa > Arthropoda > Insecta > Diptera > Culicidae > Anopheles > Anopheles plumbeus. Next base: position 39,939,941 of record JAOEFI010000003.1, read on the forward strand.
CTCAAGATATCGTGTGTCCGTCCATGTGCCGAAAAGTCATTTCACTCTCCGCCATGATTTCGAATCCTTTTTGGTTCTCCACTTTCGGTACACATTGTCTTGCGGATTGGAAACCACTTTCCCATACTCAAATAAGAGCGCTTAAGTAGCACGGCTCACTTTCCGGCCGCATTAGAGTGTCGGAAGAAGGAGTCAAAGAAAGTATCGTGTGCAGGGAAAGTCTCAAACCTCAAACATTCAACCGAACCAGGAGCATTCGTAAGAAATGGGGAGAACTTCGCCACTTTCACCAGGCGCACGCATATCCTTCGGTTACTCACCAGAAGCACATACTAAACACACACACACACACATGTCATTGAGGATGCGTTGAGCTTAAGCACCGCAAACAAGCATGGAATGAAGTGACAAAGAAACATCCTACCCACGGTACCACCACAAAGGATCTACCCTCATACGTTTCGTCCGCCCTTGTGAAGCTCAGGTTTCGGAAAACTCGCCGCAACAATCAGTGCGAGCGGGCGTCGTGCCCGAAAGTCTGCCTCCTAAGGAAATTAGCTAAAAATTTGACTTCCTAATGGCTGGAAGGCTTCGTCGTGAGCCTCACATTCCATCGCCCCCGGGCTCATCTCATTCGCAGCCAACCCGAAAACGGATCCGTAATGTAATCGGATACGGAATATTCCGAACGGGGGCGATTTAGGAGCAAGTGCTTTCACCCGCCGTAACTGTTGGTCGGATTGTTTTCCACCGCCGCCAGACCGAACACGACCGAAAGGACGAACCCCCTGGGCAACCTGGGAGGAAATGTAATATGCTATCCTTTCTGTTTGCTGGCGGCCAGCGTCCTTCAATGGTGAACCCGTGTCAACAGCATCAACACGTTTGGGAAGGCAATAAAATTCTCCAATTACATCCGAGCCGCTTTGATTCACACTCAACCGTAGTTCTGGGTCGGTTTATTGGCCTGTAGAAGCTGACTTTGGTTCGCTTTCTTTGTCAAACGATAAACAATGGAACAATTGAAAATGTCAAGAATTGTACTGCAATAGTACAGATAAAATAATATGTAACCAATTATTTAATTAAAAGACAAACTTGAATACTAATATTGCAATAGAATAATATTAATTTGAGTAAACTAAAAGAATAAGTTAAATTTGGAGGTAAGACATTACAAGATGGAATATAGACAAAATTTGAGCTGTTCCATTTCATCTTACTGAGACAAAACTAGTTGAAATAAGCTAGCAATAGACTTTGGCGTGCCTTTTTCCAAACTTTTCCCGTTTGCAAGACAATCGATGCGATGGGAGAATTGGATTTTCCGCTCAGCAGGTGCGGGCGTGTGTTTTGTGCCTTCTTTTCAATTTGCTGCCCGAATCCTTTCGCAAACATCCAGCCCTGGCCAAACCGGATCAACGGGTCTTATGGTCGCTCGACGAAGTACGAAGCGCCCTGGCGACAATCCTCTTATTTTGCGTGGAAGAGAAAAAAAAAAGTGCCTGGATCATATCGTGACCGTGCCAATACATTTCTGGTGGCGTTTCTATGTCAATATTGGTCCTTTCTTCCGAAGCCCGCTGTCCACTCTCGGATAGCTCACAACCCGCTCGGTGGACACCGGTGGACAACAACGCCAGATCACATAGGTGTAATCCTGTAACGATGGGATTTTGTCGTCGTGTCTTCGCCATCGAGCGCCGAATTTCAACCACGGAAGGACACGTGTTAATATTCCATATTTCGATCGACGACACTTAAGCCGGGTGGGGAAGAATGGAATTGATTTCCATCGTCGGTTTTTCCTTCACGTAGGGCCGGATTTCCTTCCGCACGGCATTTCCACCGAAGCGATCAAAGCACAATCCGAGATGTGTGATTTCTTGTCATACATTCATAAACCCATCGTTGCATGGAATCGTTCAATCCTCTCCGTGTCCCTTTTATCGTGTTTCCTGCCCGTTCCTCCCGTCCGAACGAGTGGATGCAGGTATGTGTGCTGTCCCCGCCCTCTGGTGCTGGTAGATATATATTTTTCCCCACTGTCAGCGTCATTATTATTCAACCAATTTGCACCCGTCGATGGATACGGGCAGTTTGTAAGCTCGTTTCCGATCCCTAGTTTTGTCAGCTTTACATCGGCCGTCCCACAGTAATGCCCTCATCCCTGCGCAATCACTCGACTGCATCCTTGAGCGGAACGGAAGAAGAAGAAGAAGAAGAAAAAAAGGAAACCGTACGGTCATCGTCCGGAGAGTATCCGGAGCCACTTGAAACCGGTTGCACTTAATCGAAAATTTATTGTTTCCATTTTCTGCCACCATCGTCGGCTACCGTTGATCGTCCCCTCGGGCGGAAGGAGCGTTTTCCCGGTTCCGGAAAAGTTTTCCACACTTCCCTAGCAGTAGGAGGGAGTTTTGGGTTTTGGGCAAATCACCGCAACTACGCCTCCGAACCTCATTTTTCCGCCCGTGGTACGTGCACGCATAATTTAATTCCTGCTGGTAATAAACCGCCACTATCTAGTAGCGCGGCCTTTTCGGCGAGGGGAAAAGAAAATCTCACAACAAGGGTGTCGTCGACCGCCAGCGGCCAAACAACCAAACAACGCCTCCTCTCGGATCGCGTTCCACTTTTCCCTTCTTTTTTTTCATACGAGTACGTTCCTACTCTTCCGGTTTGTTGCAACAGTTAGGGAAACACGTACTCCCAAATAGCCTCCGGCGGTTCGGGAAATTGATCACTTCCGTCTGGCAGTCCTCCCTTCGACCATCGAATCTTCTCCAGACCGCGAAGGGTTCTGCTTTTGTCTGGCGTGAAACAACGCGTGAAATAAGGCACCCGCAATGTCGCTTCCCCGTGGCCACTGCCCTTCGGATATAGATCCCTTTCTGCTAGACAACACTAGTTGTTGTGCATGGATTGATCAGTTCACATCGAAACGAGTTCAAGCTAAAAAACATAGCTTGGATATTTCATTTTTAACTTACAATTAAAATAGTTCGAAGCACCACGAAAAACGAATTGTGAGCGCAGAATTTTCAACTGTAGCCATGTGAAATGAAAAGTGTTCATGCTTACCATCATTTCAAACCATGTATTGAAACAATGGTAGCGTTCTGTAGCTCTTGTGTAATTTTCCATTTCCATTTAGTTTTAATTCAGGAAAATTTAATGAGTTTTCGTAAATTTTGTAGCTCTGATTCGATTCCTTCTTCAGCTTCCAGCTACTTATCATTTTATTGCTATTTGTTTCGTCCCTCCGAAACCGGTGAGAGCCGGGAGCAAGATTGTAAACGCACACAGCCCTCGTCCATTGTGTGCATGTTAACGTGGGCCGCATCGTTATAACCAATAATTATTATTCCATCCCGAAAATCTAATTTTCGCTCCCCTTTCCGATTCCACTGCTCCTTTATCTCTCGCTCCCTCGCAGCCCTTCGTCGAGCTCGGGCGGCGAGAGGAAAGAGATCAACTACAACAATAAGCCCCGGCTGATCGATGTATAATTGTGCGGTAAATTGGTTGTCAAAATATTGCTTCAACATAAAAGTCCGCCCCACGGCGGCCGGGGCTTTCCTCCGGCCCGAAGGCGAGGGACGTCAGCTAGGCGTGTGTGCGGGGTGGATCGATCCGCACCGAACCGTACCGTTGACAAGGGGCGGCTACTTTGATTAGCTTGATGCTGGGTCGGTAACTCGATGGTAGTTAGAGCTCCTTCCACTCTTGTTCCTTTTTTTTTGCGTCGCTTTTCCCTCTGTAGACCTTTTGGAAACATGGAGATCCCGCCTCCATCTGGTGGAACTGAAAATTGATTAACTCAATGAATCAATTCTACGCTGTGAAATTAGCTAACACATAATACGTAGCCATGATTAATTTATGTTTAAGTGGTCCGAAGTAACTTGTCTTTTCACTAACATCATAAACACTTATATGCCTAGTGTCCCTTAATTTTACTGGATTGAGTGCTAATATTATACATTTCGGGGACATCTGTAATTTCTCGAAAGAATTGTAGGACGTAAAAATCAATTTCCCTTTTAGACAGAAAAGCTTGTAACAACTACCATACAATAAAACGTTAAATACAACGACTATATAAACTTTGATTGATTGGGCAGGGTGTTTTACGCCCTGCTGTCTAAATAGTCTTCACTAGTCGAAGGGTTTACTACTCGTGCTTACTTTGCAATGGAAAGAGGCGAATTGAAGCGAAATAGCGCAAATCAACTGCATGCACTTCGTCCCTCTCTCTCTCTCTCTCTCTCTCTCTCTCTTCTGGGAACTGTTTCACTTCTATTTTTTTTTGTTTTCTTTCCATTTCGAAAGCTCAAATCCATGCGAGTAACGATTGAGTTCGTGCCCGCGTCCCTCTGAAGGCATTTCCATTTTGCCGCGTAAACCCATATTTGCAAACGACGTGAACAAATGCACCAAATGCACGGAATGCAGTTGCCCTGCTGCCAAACGGTTCCCCGGACGGCATACTATTTCCAAACCGTCACACTCACTCGGTGGGCCAATCATCTCCACAAAGTGTTTTCTTTTTATTAATTCTTCTTACCCCACGGCTCGACTTTTTGAACTCATTCGACACAAACCTGGCCGGCAAACAGGTCGGCTGGGCCCAGTGTTTGCCCACTCGTTCCGTCGGTTGGCTGTGCGTTTCCGAACGCCAAAGTTCGCCTCCGGCTGCGTCTCGTTATGCACCGAATGTAAAGGGTCCATCGGGGCTGCTGCTGGCGCTGTTGCTGCTCCGGTGCCAACAATCGTTGCGCAAAACCAGAAACTGCACTCCCTCGAACCCGAAACGCACTCGCACTTGGCGGAGACGGGCAGATAGATGCACCGGCACTCGCGCTGTACCGTTTTGTCAACACACACATATTGGATGACCATTTGCGGTGGGTTTGTTTGTGCCGGCGCAAAATCTCCGCGCACCAGCCGCATTGCAGTTGCGGACGGATCACTGCGGGACGCGCGTAGTGGATAAATACAGTTAAAATGCACATATTTTGAGTTGCAATTGCAGAGACACAATGTGTGCTGATGGTGGATTGTTAACTTTTGGCCCCCGATGGGGGGGAAAAGCGCGGTCTGGCTCTGGATCGGCGGAGGAAAGGTGATTCACTTTGTTTACAGCGTGCGTTTTGTGGTGAAATATTCAACGAATGATTTATATGCTCATCTATGCCCATGGAAAATAAAAGACTTCATTCCCCTTTTAACTACATATTACATCGACTAAGCCTTCAAATTGTTTAAGTCATCCAACAGAACTGAATTTAACATCTGTCAACTATTACTGAACGAAATGAAACTCGCACATCGCAATGGAAATAGAGTTCGGGAAAATTCGTTGCACTTACTCGCAAAACGGGGATCGCTGGCGGTTGAACCGTACCAGCCGGCGGCGGCCGAGTTGCGCATGTCGGTGTAGTGGCCGGCCAGGGACAGGTTGTCGGTCGGCGCGCAGTAGCTCTGGACGCCGGGACTGTGGTAGAGCGGCCCCATCGCGTACGGGTTCGCCATGCTGCTGCTGCCGGTCGTCGTGCTTCCGGTGGTCGTGTTGGGCCCAAGGGCGCTCGGTGAGTTGACGCTGCTGCCGCCGCTGCAACGGAAGCAAAGGTGGTGTGTCAGATCAGGATGCTTGTCTATTGTCAGTGATGTTTTTCCAGAGTTACAGAAAAAATATTAATAGAAATGTTCGAGTTGTAATTTTCTTGGGTCGATTTCACAGCCATGTAGATTTGGATACGATTTCGATTTGTCAAATCTAATAATCGTTGATAGTTAAAAAATATATGATTTCCTAGCAAAACAACTGCCGAGCTAGAATTGTTCCGTACTATAGCAACAATAAGAGTGTTATTATGCAGTGAATCATGTAGTAAATTATGTAGTGAAAGCAATTTTAATGCAATCCTATTTCAATTGTATGCTTTACGAATGATTTAGAAAATAGATTCCTGCCTCGCCAAGTTATTGAATCTGATTAGGAAAGTCGTAGGGAGGGGTGGATTCAACTATTTCGTAAAACTGTCTAACTGTTTGTATTAAGCGTTAAAAGATGTACCTATAAGGGGAGGGAGGGTTCGCGGTCAATTCCAGCTTGCGGTACTCCTCGATCGGGCTGAGGATGTCGGTGACGCTGAACGGTGTCGAGTGGCTGTGCAGCGCCGAGTTGTGCTGCAGATTCTGCAGATGCTGCAGGCTGGTCAGGTGATGGTGGTGATGGTGGTGGTGGTGATGGTTCGGCGCCTTGGGCGACAAGCTCATAACCAGATCGACACCATTCAGATCCGGTAACAGTCCATGCTCTTGCTCGGAATCGTCTGGATACACTCCAGAGACACTCGAGAGCGTGGTGGACATGTACCCGAATTCGCTCTAAGCGCCGGCCAGTACGAGAAGAAGAAAACAAACGGCGGGAACAGTGGCGCACGAGCTGTCCCGTTTCCCGGGACTCCGAAGCTGGTGTTGCTAGTTAGATTTTACGATTTCGGCGCTTGGACCCACGATCGTACTGGCGTGTAGGCGAGGCGGCACGGATGGGAATACTCGGGAAACCTTTCTCTTGTTTTTTTTTTCTCGTCGCTCAACCAGCTCACTATTGTTTCATCGCAGGCTTTCGGGTTCTTTCCATTGGTTTTTCAATACAAAATTCGCTAAAAACACACAACACGCACCTCAACACGATTCACACTACATACAGGACACACGATTCACTTTCTTCCGCGAACGCAATTTTCCAATCACGAAACTTGAATTTAACTTCCGGATTCTAAATTGCAATCATCAGAATATTTCCACTTCGCACCGATGGGTTTAATTTCCGGCAGCAAACTGTTCGGTGAAAATCGGTGATTTAATCCTTACTCTCTCGGAAGAAAGTGCACACAAACACAACGGCGAGTACTTTAATTCGACCGGAATTCAATCTCGTATTCTCCTTACTTACGTTCAACAACACACCGTTAAATGTTTCGATTGTGCCAACACAAAAAAAAATCTTCGCTCACTGCGTATTTGAATGGTTTCCGTATCCGGATGGATTCAAAAAATCAACGAAACAAAAGAACTGACCACACATTTAACTTGACAATGCCGGCCGTACGGATTTCGTGGGTTCTTCCAGTTTGATCACTTCATTTGGGTGCATCCACTCACTGTTGCCGTTTGCTGTCGTTTGTACGTTCCACTGCACGGCTCTCGATGCACTCCCTTCTCATCCAGCATTCCTTCCGCGGACAGCGCGTTGTTTACTTTGCGCGCCCCGCTTGCGCGATTGTGCTCCTAACGCTCGATTGCGCACTCCGGACTCGGCCAGAAACAGCGAGCGGACCCGAGAACGGACGATTCTGGAAGTGCAACCGTGAAGCTGCGCCTGCTGCTGGGGATGCTGCCACCGAGGAAACCGGACGACGAAAAAAGGCGCAGTCACACAACGCACCACTCGAGACGCACCGGGAACGTGTCCGTCAAGCGGTTTAAGAGGTCTACCTTGTACTGAACGACCGTGTGCCGGTCGGTGCCGTGTCGCTGCTGCTGCTTTCAGCTCCGTGCACGACGACGGCGCCGACGACGGTGCGAAGGGCTCACTCGCTCACGCTCACTGGCCGCGACTCGCCTGCACTCGCTCGCACGCTCGGTCCCCACACAGGGGAAACGCACGGCCATGGCTCAACGCGCCTCCTTTCGGTTGGCTGGAACGCTATACCGCACGTTCACTCACACACCGGACGGACGGTGTGCCAGCGTGGCTCGTGGAACCGTGGAAGCCACGCCTACTGCGCGAACATTCGACCGAAGCCACTGAGCAGCGTGGCACGGTGTGCGTTACGCCGCCGTAGTCCACCCCCGGTGGTAGTGGTGTGACGCTGGCTGATCGAACGGCGAAGGCGCGGTGTGGTTGGCTGCGCGCTTGTGGCTCCGGCTCGGCACACACGACGCCCGACACTAACCGGCGGCACTGCTGCTCGGCGCGCCATATTCTCCACGCGTTCTCATCATCGCCATCCGATTGGTTTTCGAGTGCCCTTATCAGGACACTCGAAAGGCGTGTCCTTTTGATGAAATCCAACCGAAAATTGTTATTTTGTGTTTTTCCACTGTGTCGCTGCTTCTCGTCGCTTCTTCGCCGTGTGCTTCACTCACACGCTCGCTCTCGCTCCTGCTGCCGTGGTTTTCCGTGCCCCCCTCCCCCCCCTCTCCCCCACCAACGGACCGCGACCGACGTTCACGTTCTTCACCCGAACCCGCGCGTTGAAGATGCCGAACGGTGCGATTTTCGCACTCGCTCTGTATCATCTCGGTGTAGCTTTACGCTTCACGCTTCATCTAATCGCATCCTGTGGAAAAATGTTGCATGCCCAACAACAGGCCATAAAAGGGTGCATGAGAGAGTGGGAAAGCGATAGATAGAGAGATAGAGAGAGAGAGAGAGAGAGAGAGAGAGAGTACGGTGAGGGACTAAAACGCAAAAGCAGCAACAACACACAGTGTGTAGTGACGTGAGGATAGTTTTCCTCGTGTTCAGACTCCTCTTATTCTATTCCTCGCCGTTTCATTTCATCACAGGGATTCACACAGCCACCCACCCACCCACACCCCACCCCCCACACACACACATGCGCGTACGCACGCACGTGCGAACGAGCGATAGATTTTCGGGTGGATTTTCGCCAGCGTGCGCTTGATACAATTTGCTTACGCTAGCAAAAGTTTGATGCTTGGCGAAGGAAGTGCTTCCTTTTTCCTTCCTTGGCTCCTTCCCCATATCCCTCCTCCTCCCTCTCGCCCTCTCTACCTCTAAGGACTAACAGCCCTGCGGTTAAAGGGAACAAAAGGACCCTGTGCCGCTGTAGGACGCTGAATCAATAGTAAGGGGTTTTGTTTTTTTTTTTCGTGGGGAGTCCTACGTCCGGATATGTGTGAGTGAAGGCGAGTGTGCGGAGCGCACGGGGTGGCAGGCAGGCACGGGAAAACACGTACCAACGGAATGCAAGAACAAAGGCAGCCCTTTGTTCCACGCCGTTGTCAAGAAGGAAAGAAGCCTACTGTGAGATGCTGCTGCTGGCGGTTGGTTGGCTGCACGCTGGAAGGTTTTCCGCCGAAGAAGAAAATTAGCGTCGGCAGGAGGCGGCAGAGAGGCGGCGCGAGAAACAATCGCCACCGGGGCCGCTCTGAAGGAGCGAGCAGGATCGAGACGCCAGCGCAGGATGATTGAGATAACAAAACGACACTCCGGGGCGGCCGGGACGGGGACGATCAAAGTCCTGCCGTTGCGTGCGCATGGGAAAGACGTGAGCCGGATGCGATGGAATCGCAATTAAATGTTCATCAAACGGGCACGTCGTGCACACGAAGTAACCAGGCAACGGCGGCAGTAAGAGAGAATTTATCAAACGGCTTCGGCAATAACACACATTGTTGGTTGGTTTTAGCATTGCGTAACTATTTGGGAAGTTTGACGCTTCGTATTGCCGTTGCTTCAGCCAAATTAACTTTTGCGAAATTGATTTTGAAATTGCCAAGAATACATCTAACATTGTATCTGTTTAAATAAATGAAAACACGTGTGGAATACTTGATTTACTAGGACAACTAACGAGTATATAATACCATCCCCCGATTTTCCCTATCCCTCATTACGTATGCACGTATGCATAACCTATAAGTTTGGGAAATATTCAACATTATAATTCGACTCGAAAACTGTTGTGTTACTGAATTATATAATTTTCCAACTGATGGACGCAACAAAAAAAAACGAAGAAATGTGCAAAGTAACCGATGACTCGTTCGCATGACGCCTGAGATCCTTTTTGCTCCGGACCCAGTTGAAAGCATACTGACTTGACGTGATGAAATGAAAACAAACGGACCGTATCCACCCGGAAGAAGAGGGAAGGAGAAAAGTCCAGTTTGGGTGACCGGTTGGTTGGAAAAACAAAAAAAAACGGAGACGACATCGAAAGAAAATGGTTGAAAGTGCGAGAGAACGAACAAAAAAAAAAAAAAAGCAAAATGTCCTAATGATGGATGGGGTTGATAGTTGCGATAAAAACGGACGTAAGACAATCGGAGGAAATATTGGCATCGGGCGGGAGGTGGGAAGAAGAAAAAGGGGGAAAAACATCAGCAAAAAAGCAACGATGGCGGCCACCCCCAGTGGAACGGCGGCTGTAATGGTATTAGCCGAAGTAGTTGGTAGCGAGTGTGTAGGTGGCCCGTCAGGCCGAGCCGTTGCAGCAGCAGCAGCAGCGGTAGTGGTAGATACGGTACGAAAACTAGGTGTCAATAAAGTACGCTTGAGCGCGGTCTAGCGAACTTTGGAGTGGCCACTTTAATGCTGCTCGAATGCTGAATCTGGCGTAGTTGATTTTACTGCTACTGGCACCGCCGATGCCGCCACCGAAGGGACCTCCAGCGTGCCGGTGCCGGCGCCGTTTTCGGTGTGCTTCGGATTTTATTGCAGCTCGGTGTTTTTTTTTTTTTTTTCATCCGCCCACAAGTCCTGCGCTTTTTCGCCACGCCACGGTGCACCACGGTTGCTGCGGCGAAGTTTAGAAACGGGAAAACTGTCCACCCCCCGAAACCGGCCAGGCGCATTGCGGGCATCGATGCTGCTGGACGGCTATGCTGCCGGTTTCGGACTCCCGTTGTAGTTTTATGCAGTATTTTGCGGCAGAACAAAGGGCGACCCTCTTTGGGAACATTGTTTCGGTTGCGCCACAGCAATTGGTGAAGAAGTGTTTCCGAGTCAAGAATTCCGGAAAACTTTCGCTTGTCTTGGCGAAAGAATAGCGCTTCGTAGTGAGCCAGAATGGAAGGGTTTTGAATACCGTATCATGTATTGGTGTTATTGGGTTAATGTTCAATGATTGGCATTACTAATTGGTAGCATCATTGAGAGAATTGAAGTGCTTCCCTGAGCAAGTTTTCCGAATTCTTTCATCCAATTTAATTAGCGATCACGAATCTTGTACAAGTGCCCCGGTTGGCGGTTTATGGAGGTTTTACTAAATTCAGAATCGAATGTTTAGTTAGAATTATAAGAAGATTCTAGCCTATTAAAACCCATCCAAAACATTAATTAAAGAACACCAAACGAGAGTTACTTGGGACAATGGTTATTAACTAGATATTCGAATGCACTTCTTTGCAGTAAATGCAATACGATGCGCTTAACCCCTTAACACACTCTACAACTCACACCCGACGAACGTCCTCTCGTCTCGAACTCGTGTGTCCTCGAACCACACACACACACACTCGCCTGCACACAGAAAGTGCTCTCCGGCGCCCTCCCATCGGGGGGCCGGGGAAAATCTACTCGCATCGCCGGGAATCGGTGCGAACCTGGCCACCCGGGCCCTGGAGGGTCATCGTGGAATTTTAACGATCCTCCAGCGAACCCATTGACGAATTGCTTTCTGTCAAGTGAGAAAGCGATCGCCTCGGGGGCTGGCGTATGGAAAATCGCAGTAAAAGTGACCGAGTGGACCAGTCGGATACTTTAAAACATGCCCCCGTTCCGTATTCTGGGCCTTACTTTTAAAGCTCCACTTGTACCACGTCGGTTGATTGGTTAGCATCAAGCAGACGCTTTGTGGGTGTGAGTGGATTTTTGTTTGAAAACAATAGGTTAACGGGACATACGGCAAGTATTTCACATTAGAAAATTCTATTACTACAAGCATTATACAAACATTACGATTCCGAAAGTTATCTGCAGAAAGTGTGTAGGGTTACTATTTGTTTTCCGACTTGAAAAAGAAAACATTGCAAGGAAAATTCATAACTTACGAAAGTGTGAACCATTTAAAAAGAAAGTAGCTCAACGTTCACGTGTTCCACCTACCGGTTCATTTTCCCACCAAACTGCAATGGCCACAAGAAAATGTGCATTATCTGTGTGGCGATTGTCAACCGTCGCCCGAATGTACGATCCGTTCTCGAGTTGCCAATTTACGACACGATCAGACCATCAGCTGGTTGACAACTCTTGATTTTCCACTTGACACTGACCTCGAGGACGTAAGGACCTCGGGCGGACAGGAGCCGTGCGATCGTACGTGGAAACATAGATCCATCAGCAGCAGCATGTCGCACCATGTAATTCAACAGCCGATCGTCAAACTCAAGCTTGCCGCCAACCACATACACACACACACACGCGAGTGCGCCGTCACACACATGGAATGTTAGCAGAGTCCCGGGGAGTGCAGAAAAAAAAGAAGCTCTTGTGTTGCTGCTCTACACAAAATCATACTCCTTAGGATAAGTACTGTTGACCGGAGGAGTGTTTCCCTCGCTTCCCTCGCGCCGGTTCGTGGTTTGTCCGCCCCGCCGACTTCCCCGTTCCCCGGCGTGGAGTGCTGCAACCTGTCTGGCCGTGGCCAACCTTGAGATTCGAGCTTCTGCCAGCCGGGAAAGGATGAAACCGAGATCCTTAAAGTGAAGACAGAGCACGCTCGAGTGTGTGTTTGTGTGTGTGAGAGAGAGCGAGGGAGAAAGAGAGAGAAAGAGAGAGAGAGAGAGAGAGAGAGAGAGAGAGAGGAATCGCCCGAATATATAACAGGCAGGAACCGTGCCAGGAACCGGGTCCGCGTTGCGTAGGTATTGCGCTCCAATTTTCGGTCAAAACCAAACCCCGCGCGGAAAACACCGATCGGTCGGGCTCGTGGAAACGCTGGCCACCACCGGGCGGTGCAGGGGTGGAGGCAGTGGCAGACGTCCGCACTCACCCGTGCACAAACACACTCCAGATTAGACCGAAAGGACACTTGGGCTGGCTCGAGTGTGCGATGTGAACGAGACTGGCGGGTGAATCCTTACGCTGGGTGGGGGGGAATACGCTCGAGCGGGCGGGCTGGAGCTACCCCGTTCTCAGGGTCAGGTGGACGGGAACTGGGTCGAGGAAGATTTTTATTTTATAAATAAAAGTTTTAAACAAACACACACGCACATCACTTCCACAGGGGCCAAAATGGTGTGGAAAACTTTAAGGAATATCCTACCAAGAATGCAGGCATGATCGTCACTTCATGATGATGGTGAAGCTGACGATGATGATGATGAACTGAAATCGTGTCTTTTTTTTCATTTGCCTTTAAAACTACGGCTTAAGACGGACGACGATAAGTGACGAAGGGAATTTTAGTGTTTATTCAGGACTTTCGTTCCTTTAGCCTACTTTCTATTACACTTTCCCTCGTTCGCCTCTCTCTCTCTCTCTCTCTCTCTCTCTCTCTCTCTCTCTCTCTCTCTGTCACTCTCTCTCTCTCTTTCTCTCTCTCTCTCTCACTGTCTGTCTAGTTAGTTTTTGTTGAATTCCTAGGTAGATTTCGATGACTTCTGATTATGGCACTCGGCGTCCGGTACTTGGGTGGTCGCGGATTGGCCCTCCGGGAAGAGCGTGGAATGTGGCAAGTGGGCCACCCCAAAAAGGAGCCCCGAAGCGTACCACGAGCCCGAACGGTGGCCCGAAGGCAGCCGGGCGAGTAAATAGTTCAATTAATTGGAAGGAGATCCATCGAGATGAAGTGCTGAGCGGACATTGTTGGTCTGCACTTGCCAGGGCCGCTCTGAATCAATCAGCGTGTGCATCAATTGTTGTTGAATGCACTCGAAAGCGTGGTTTTGATACGAAGCTTTTTTTTGTGTTGTTGCTGCGTTTGTGTATGCTGTTTCGTTTTCTATGAGGGAAAACCTACATGCACCATGCACTTGCTCTTTTTATTTCCGAATACAAACGCGTTTGAGAGGTGCAACATGCTTTTGCAGCATGAAACAAGTACCGAAATAATTATAGCACAACTCTATTCGTTTATGTGGATCATTAAGCAATGTGAGCGAGAGGAATGAATGCAGATCACATTTAGTACACGAGTGGAAGCAAATGCTGGAAGTGAATCATGTGTTAACAAATGAAGCAAAAAGTTACGAACATACGATCTCTTGATACTCTTGGTTTTGCCTATAGTGTATACTGTTCGTTATTCTAAAAGAGAATGAACTCAATACAATATTAGGCCTATTGTTCGAATCAGAAACCAGGACCAGTTCCCCGGGCTTTACAACGAAAAGCTCGGTCGTTTTCGGATTGACAATCCGTCTACTTGAGTAGACGAGAAGTAAGGAGAAAAGTTCTGGCTGATAGTTGTCGCTGAACTGCTACGAAGACGGAGGCCCATAACTTATTATACTTTCTATAAAAGGTTTCGTATAAAGCAAAGGGATTTTAAACGTATTCGTTGTAATACGGTTACACAAAACCCTGGCTATGCTTTACATTCATCCGCATAAAACATAAATAGGGAAAGAAAAACAAATCCTTTCCACATCTCCGTATGCTTTGTTTAATGCTTGCACTTCGTCATCTGCCACGAACGGCGCCGCGAAGGCCATATTGCGCAAAATGAAAATGAAAGACTGCCCCTGCTCGTGCTCAAAAACCATACACTATACGCACTACAAATACCGACGATAGGCTGTGACGAAACATAATAAAAAAACAATAAAACAATTCCAACCAGGCCTCCGTTAAACGGTTCGTCGATTGAAAGTTGAAGATTAGCGCACTTGAAAACGGGATTTCTGCCCCCACGGAGGTCCCTCGCTCGAGTGGCCGCGGGCACAAGGAAACCCGGCCAGTCTCGTCCCCGCTGGCGGCCGTTGTTTTCGACCGCTGCGACCCCTACGCTACGTTTCTCCCGGGCGAGTGGAGTTTCCAACCGGGAGTAGAAACAACCCCGGCCATCTTTGCCGGTCTTTCGGACACGGTCGGTTGGTCGGTTTTTAGCGTTTCAGCCCAGCGTGGTGTGCGAAACAGCGGACGCAAACCCCCCGACGGAAGGGACATTTGGGAGGAGGAAAAAAACACAAACAAAAGCATTACGCGAACGGAAGGTTGTAAACGGTCGGTGCAAACGAGCGCGAAATATGTTACAAATAACGCCCAACACCTCGCCTGCGCCGGCCGGAGCACACGAAGGCGAAAGATTTAGGGCTGAGGGCCAGGATTAGCAGCGCCATTTGCGGTTCCGGTCGACGGAACTGTGTGTTGCTGGCGGGTAAAGAATACATCCGTCGTCGTCATCGCGGGGTTCGCCCGATATGCATTTGAAGTGTGCTCCTGTTGTTGAGCTGTTGTGTGAGGGGTTTTTTTTTCTCCTTTTCCTCTGTTTATTCCGATCGCGACGGTTCCGAGCTATGATCATGAAGGATTACATTTTTCTTCCTTGTTTCTGGATTTTTTTTTTATCGCAGGCTGCGCAAAATGGCGCCTCAGAGGGCCTCCGCCATGCAGAGCAACAAGCAACAAATCTCAGGCAACCGACAAATTGGTTTTAAAAACAGATTATACTATTTTATGTTTAGATTCGTAAGGGCTTATCACTTTTCCTTCAGAAAACAATTTTTTTTTTCAATCAAAATTACCAAACGAGAGAAGATGCCTCCCTTCTCTATTGTTCTATACTGCGATGAAAATGTCCTCGTGAGACTGTTCATATCTCATAAAGTGGGGTTTAAGTTTAACTTTTATCATGCCCCAACAATTATGTTTGGCGCGCCATGTTTGGTTGCATTTAGAAACATACAAACGAGTGCTACCGTATGCGTTCAGAGGATTTCTCTATACAACTTATGTCAGCCGCCATAAATCTTGCATTTTCGCAATGTGGTTTAGGTGTTTTTGTTATGGTACGAAACCCGTTTCAAAAATCCAAAAGACTGACCATGGATCAGACGTCCTTTTAGTATAAATTATTACCGATATCTATTCACTACTACACCATACATCATGTTGATGTCAGGATCAGCTCAGGAAGATGTACCAGTTATAGGTCCATAAAGATGGTAGATACTGTTGAGCTGAATGGGTCGCTAAATCGCATGATGCAATGGTTACGTCTTTTTGTCGGGATCCAGAAAGCTTCACAGTATGTAAATATAGTGGGAAACTAACCTCCTGCATACCGAGTGAAGGTGAAACACTTCAAAACACTAATTTGTATGGGAAACATAGAAAATTTCACAAAGAAACGACGTGTAAATCTTATCGGTTCCTCATTGCATGTTAGTATTGCCATTTCTCACACCGTTCCCCATTGATCGTCCGTCCGGCAACACGTTACAACTGAGGCTATATACACACACACACACGCAAGTGAGGGGAAATGCAATCAATTATCTACCATCAGCGCTCTCATCCTTTGAATATCTGCCTGTACATCTAAAACGCTTTTTAACTACTTGGGTAACAAAGCCTCAATACTGACACGAATCGGGTCATGAAAATCAACCAAAGGTCTTTCCGTCGGGGAAGGTCCTTTCGCTCGAGCTGAAACTACCACCAGCAGCAGCAACAGCAAAAGCGGCGGCAGTACCGGGACGGGACGGGAGAGATAAACACGGATGCGTTCCGGGTTCGGAGTAGATGAAGATTTACGATACGACACAACGACCGAATGTAAACACGACATGCTGGATGTAAGTTTTGCATACATACCACCAGTTGGTGTCCTTGTCGGCGATCAGCCTCTGCTCAGGTTGAGACCGGCTGTACCGTAACCGTAAACATCCCACAAACGGAGCCGGTGCGATGACGCTGCCCGTGCCGCCTCGAGTAGGTTCGAGCTGACAGATCCGTAGATTGACGGATAACATTCAAACCGGGAGGGTCATGAAGGCCTTCCGAATGCGCATCGCATTCATTACGCATCGCCTCATTAGTTGCCCCCGGGAACGGTGGCGATGCTGGCAGCACACGGAACGGTACGGATGATTTAGTACTTTAGTGTGGATAATGCAAGAACCCACGACTTACCGCCCCGAGCGACGGGCCCCGGGAGCAGAGATTCCTCTGAACGTGGCAATAAAAGTCGTCCTTCCTGCCACGCTCGAAATCGGGTGGTAAATGTCCTGAATGATTGATGGCAGCAGTCGGATCCTGCGACAGTCGGAGCAACAGATCTGCAGATGCGAAACCATCCGCCACCGCACACATCCTTGGCCAATCAAAACCGGCACCGGGCGGGCCCCTTGTTGCCGAATGCAGCCGAGAATGATGGACGACGCGATAAACTGTTATCATGAAATTTTAATTAAGTGTAAACTAAACAGGCCAGCCAAATGTCCTCGCAACCCCTCGAGGGGTGGCGGCATTTTACATTACTAAGGCCCTCCCTACTGTCCCACTAAATCATCACCAAGACGCTCGAGCCTGCAATTTGAAGGGCCGCTGCTGGGCAAAGGGAATTCTCACGAAGGCAATATTTTCATACACTTTGCGCTTTCCAAGGCGCGCGGGTTTTCCCGGAGTTTGCGCTCGGAAACGTTGTCCTCCCCCCC
>JAOEFI010000003.1:39957407-39969270 GCA_034621735.1 Anopheles plumbeus
ATCCCGAGCGTCGTGAAACACAGACAATTGCTGCAGTGCATTAATTCGCGAAAACGAGAATAATTGCATCGGATGCAGCAACGGTGGAACGCATTGTTTCAATAGGGCAAATATTTAATTGTAGCAAAAATAACAAACCTCTCCAGAATGCGCAGGATCAACGTCGCCCTGATGGAAAACGGTGGAAAGTGATGATGATGATGATGACGGTGATGATGCGACTCGTGAATTGGTAAACTGCTGCCCTGAAATGGCTGCTGCAAACGTCGACAGTGGGTGGGAGGGAAAGATTGATTTCTTCGAACCTTTTCAACATTCACAATGCTGCGATTGTTATGTTGGATGTAACAGCTGGACAAAGTTGCCTTGCTGCTCATACTGCTGGCTACTGAAGGAGTTATGAAACAACTGCAGCTTGCTCGAAGGTTGACGGGAATGAAATACGCCATTTGTTTTGTGCTTTTTAATCGCTAGAATATGAAATAGTTTTCGCAATATTGCTCTTCTAACTCTGATTAATGTTTCGAAAGAAAAAGCAGCCATTAAAGCTAGCTCGTTGCTGCTTTTGTTCTACTGTGTAAGGTTGCGCAACCAACGTGGAGCCGAAGCGACCCAATGTCGACCCGTTTCTCGTAAAACTGTTACAATTGCCACACTCTACCACCCTTACCCGCTGGCGCCTGGCCTTCATCGCTCACCCACTCCTTCCATCTATCCGAAACCCCCGAAACCAAGCGCCAACCGACTACTGGCAGCGCTGGCATTTATTTTGAGCCCGAGCGAAAGTGTGCAGAGCACTTTGGGGCGTACTATTTTAATATTAATTTGAAAAATATCGTTTCCATTGTTTGTTTGCATTTTGTAGCGCTGCCATGTCGAACCGACTGTCAGGCTGACGGAGTGACTGTCTGACAGAACTGTTTGTTCGACCGAGAAGCCATCGCTTCTCTTCCCAGCCCGTGCCCGTCCGTGGGATCTGTTGCGTTTACTTATATTTTGTTTACCGGCGGTAGGAGCGCCCCTCCTTCATCCCCCAAAGCTGACAGGATCCTTGGCTGTGAGGTTAGGGTTAGCTGGAGAGATGTTTAGATATAATTTAGGTTACGAACCGTGTCCAACCATTTGCGACACTGCTGGCAAACGCCCGAAAAACGGACGACGGCCGAGCCAATAGTGGCGCAGAAACAATAACGAAGCAAATCAACACCAACGATCGCCGCTTGCGGGGTGATGCGATTCTGCCGTCCGCAAGCCAACGCGCGGCCAAGGCCGGGAGAGCAGGTTGTGTGTTGCAAGGGCGGCGCACCGAACGAAAAGTGAGCGTGTGCGCGAGGGCGCCGGGAAAAAAAAGTAATTAACATTCAAGTGTATGGCAAACAATTCGTCGGCGATGGAAAATTGACAAATACAACGCGAATTAGGAAATCGATGACGCACTTGTCGCAGAGCCTCGGAGTGGTACACACTGCTTCGGCCCAACGCTGCAGCAGCAACGGCCGTCGGAATTGTTGTGGCGGTCCATGCAGCGGCCATTTTGGTGGTCATGTCGCAGAGCAATACTTTTAATTTCTCAATCTCGTAGTCTGTTAAAATGTTCGTTTTGGTAATAACTGCTGTGTCTGGTCGATTTTGGAAGTAATCTTCAACTTAGGACTTGTAGCAAACTTGTGTATGTTCGAAATTTCGCTCTCAAACTCTTGTAACGTTTCGCTTGTAATTCGCTTGTAACGATTAAAAATTTACAAGTAGCGCTCTCTGATGATGTTTCGCGAAATGAATAAAGGTTTAAAATACATGTCGCGTATAGGGACACAAGGAATATGTAACATGAAGCGGATACTATACGTACTGTGTAAGTGCTCCGCTATGAACGAGGCAGGGTCACCTTACGCGAACCGTAAGTCGCAGAGTCGAGCAGAGCAATTTAAATTTGAATGTGACTGAAAACAGCCAAAACAGCCACCCAAATCAGCGTGTCTTGGATGAACCGTTATTTGTTCGAATTAGTCGAGCAGTTTGAAAACGAAAATCGACTTCGATTTTTTCTTCGACACGTTTGGGACGATCGAAACGTTCCGAATCGGTTATGAGGCATCGAAAACGAATTGAAATTTGGTGCTGAGAGCGGTTTACGCAGTCCGTAAATAAGGTGACTGATAGTATTCAACCTGTAGGTATAGGTATACGCCTGAAGACTTGTCAACAAGAGAGTTAGCTGTCAATATTGTGTACAAAAAAAACAATGCACACGGTATTTGACAAATCCGATTCAAGACCGGGGTGTTTTGTGTTTACTGCACTTCCCTGACAAGAAACATGTTGCGAATCGCGAGCTCCGGCAGCAGTGCGCTGATACGTGCATTTTCAACACTGAATATAAACAGGCCAGCAGTAGTTTGTGGGTTGGGAAAAAAGAATTCCACATTCAGTATAGCACACGAAACGCGAGCACGTAACTTGCTGCAGCCCACAGTTCCAGCATTATGTAATGTTCGCGAAACCAGCTTCTTCAACAAACGTGAGTATGATTCACACTAAACCGCCCCTGACATTAAGCGATATTTGTTTCCTTTAGTTCCCGCCGACAAAATATGGAAGGGTGTCATCTCGGTCAGTAACGCCGGTAAGAAGCGAGGCCGTGGAAAGGGCTCCGGCCGCATCACCGCGAAGGATCTCAACAAGGGACAGGTGATCGGCTTCGGAAAAGCGAATATTGTATGGCCGGGGCTGTCCGCACCGGTGGTGCGAGGCAGGGAGCTGGTACAGCAGCAGAAGCTACCGGAGGACAAAGAACGCGAAGCGAAGCTTAAACGTATCCGCGACGAAATGGTAAACTTCAAGCGCCTGAAGCTTAGCCCGCTCGAGCGGGGTTGGTCCGGTTCCAAAATGCCCGGCCGCAGTATCGGCCCCCCGGATCCGATTGGAGAGGATGAGTTCGTGGGCTTCGACACGAAATGCTTGGAGCTGAAGGCGGTAGTCAACATGAAGGGTAACCTAGGCCGCAAGCGTCGCGTCTCGGTGATGGTCGTCACCGGAAATGGGAACGGGTTGGCAGGGTTCGGGTTTGGTAAAGCGATCGAAGGACGGGCTGCGCAGCGACAGGCAAAAAATCGTGCTGGGCAGAAGCTGATGCACTTCGAACTCTGCAATGGCCACACGGTGTTTCA
The DNA here is from genome assembly GCA_034621735.1 of Anopheles plumbeus. Lineage (NCBI taxonomy): Eukaryota > Metazoa > Arthropoda > Insecta > Diptera > Culicidae > Anopheles > Anopheles plumbeus. The sequence goes on from JAOEFI010000003.1 coordinate 39,960,575, forward strand.
CGATTTCCACTGCCAGTTTGGAGCCACGAAACTATTCGTTGAGCGCAAACCGGAAGGTTACGGGCTCCAATGTCATCGAGCGATAAAGACAGTATGCGAAGTGCTCGGCATCAAGGACCTCCGAGCGAAGTGTGAGGGATCGACGAACGTGCAGCACGTTGTGAAAGCGTTCTTCATTGGGCTGCTGAGTCAAAAAGACCATCAGAAGATAGCCGAAGAGAAAGGCCTGCATGTAGTCGAGTTCCGACCGGAGAATATGAACTTCCCCAAGGTGGTCGCAAGTCCGACCGTGTGTCGCACGGAAAAGGAACTGGAAAATAACGAGATTCTCGACTTTACCCAATACTGTATGGATGGAAAGATTCAGTTGAAGAAGAAAAAGTTCGCCCCATTCTACACTAAGTTCCGCTCGTGGGAAATCTACTTGAAGAAACGAGAGTACCTTAGAAATCAGGACAAAGTTCGGCTACGGATGAGGGCAGAGGCGGGTGAGGTTCGCAGTTTTCTTACGGAAAAGTATCCAGAGTGTCGGATGGGACCCGGTCCGAAGGAGGAATAGTGTTTAGTAATTTCATTGATACCACTGATATGAGAAAATGGATCAACAAAAAATTTGATCAGACCGAATAAGCGTCTAAATTAAGTAATCCTGTTTGTTGAATTTTCTTTAGCTGCCGAGATAAGGGATTTAAAATTTATTAGCGAGTATTAGCAAAGAATTTTCCGAAACTGGATGGACGAACCGTTTTACCGAGAATTATTGTGTTTAGTCACGCCACAGCGAGCAGTTGTATTTTTCATAGTGGCGATCCCAGAGCCATGGGGCCATTCTTCAATGAATTCCATCTTCAACTTTCCTTAACTGTGAGAAAAGAGATTTAAAACTTCAAACGATTATGGATATTACGTATCTACAGAATTGACTAGCCCGCGGCTGTGTTTGGGATAACTGAAAAGATGGCAATGAAGCGTGTTTAAATCTGAAAAGCATGGTGCGACTCAAGAATTTACAGTTTTATCAACGTTGTTTGTTGACACTGCGTATTTCGCAGAACGAAAATATTCCTCACCCTTTCGCCCCACAACAAACTTCACAAGTACGGAATTTTGACAGCTGACGAACCGACCAGAAATTGAGAGATTTGAGTTTTTCCGCTGGGAGCAAGGTGGGAACATTCATCGATTGACGGGTAAACAAAACGTACCATGTCAGTACGCACCGAGCAACGATTAAATACGGCACGCAGAAAGGAACAACGCATTAAAGGTAACACGGCGTAGCATTTGTCAATGCTAATTTCTAAACATATCGGCGGTACTAGACGCCAAACAAGGTAAAATTCGAGTGACCCATCCAACACTTACGTAAAAAGCATTAGTAAAATCGTACCGTAAAATTTTCGTGCGAAAGGTTCGGTGAGCATTCGGGAAGATTTGGCTTCTAAATCGGCCCAAACATCTGATCAGCATTGGCATGTGCAGCATCGATGCATTTTTGTTCGGGCGCGCACAGCAAATGCTAAAGTTCAATATCGTTGATGGTCGAAATCATTCATGGCGATTCCTGCCCCTCAGAACGAGCTCGCGCTGATTCTCGCCGGAAATCAACAACAAACGAGTGAAAACTGTTTGGTTTCTTGTGACATCTGTATCAACATTTGTTTTCTTTGTTCCCGTTTTGGCACGCCGCTGTACCCCTTGCCTTCGTTGATCCTACCCGTTGTTTGCAAAGCGAAATGAAATTGAGTGTAATTTTGACAGCTTCCTGAATCGATCAAAACTGAGTGATTGAGTTCGAGTTTTTTCACTGGGAGCAGAGTGGAAGCTTTCGTCGATTTTGTGGTAAACAAAGCAATACTCTGAAAGCCCTTTCAGTACGCACCGAGCAACGATCAAACACGGTACGCAGAAAGGAACAACGCAAAAAGCAACACGGGTACTATTTGCTATCGGGGTGGCGAAGAAAACATTAGTGATTGCTGTATAATTTACGGTGGCTCTAAGCGAGGTAGAATTCTAGTGGCAGATCCCCCAAAACGCGGCAATTACGTAAAAAAATAGTTATTAAACAGTGGTGTGATTCGCAGACGGAAAATAAATTTCACACATTTTCGTAAGTGATGTAGTGGTGGTGAAATTATCGTGTGCACCATCCAGAATTCCACTATTTGCAGGAACCGCTGTGAGCAATCGGGAAGATTGTTTTCACTCGATGTAAAAGTGTAGCGTGGTGCGACCATTTGTTTTTGTTCAGCATCTGATGAACGGCGCGGCGCAAAATTCATCGTTATTTGGAAGCGCAGAGTGAGAAGTGTCTCCGAGAGAAAACCTATTCGAGGGAAACTGACGAGAAAAACAGCTCCAGTAGTTCGAAGTTCGCCAAGGCAGAAAAACTGGCGAAAAAAATTCATGGTCAGTCCGGAACAGACTGTTTTTGCGTTCTTACGAAAATCGTAATAGAAACTGAACCAAACCACGCGAGTTTCTTAGAGCGAGAGATAAAACCGTGCGAGTTTTAGAGGAAGATAGAAGGAAGATGGTTGGTATTGGTGATACCTACAACCAATACCATTGTGCTCCTAGGCAGCGACGTTTGCGGAATGTCAGATTTGAAATGTCGTTTTGAATTTACTTTAAAGATTTATAGGATTATTTCGATAGGGTAGAATTATTTCGACAGAATTGCACTTCTTGCAATTGAGAAGCAAATGAAAGACCCACGCTTTCAATGTTGTTAAATGCACTAGAAGTAATTCAACACATTTGCTGTACAAAATCAATGAAAATCGACGAAATTTGTACTTTTGATTTGTAGGAATAGCATGCTACACGATGAAGCGATAAGAGCAAACATCTATTTTCAGTTATGTTTTATGTATTCACTGTTTCTTTTTCTCTTCGTTCGTCCAGCTACATTCAGTGAAGTGTACAAGTGTAACTACAAGTGGAGCATGATTAATTTATCATGATTAAGGCTATAGTAAGAAACGTCTGCACAACTACCTTTCTCACCGCTCGGAGGTGATTCGCGAGTGGACAGAATTTTTCAGCGCGAAGGAATCTGAGGTTGTCCCTTGGAACAATTTACTAGTGCACAACGGAGCATCGGGAAGGAAAACAGTGATCAGTGTAATTTTGAAGAAAGTATAAAAGAAACCTCACTCGGAACAACACACTTATCGGTGCTACGAGTCGCAAATTTATTGCTGCTCAAAAACATCAAACACGGCGATCTCATATACGGAAGTGCCCGTGAAGGTATTCCCTAAAACTGCCCTGTAGGTTTTCCTTGCGTGCTATTTGTAAGGAAAGGAAAATCGCCATTCCTGCGAATTGCCAACCATCTTCAAGTGTACGTTCCCGAAACAGACGGTACCGATACTTGAGCTAACGTGTTCGAACGCGAATCGTGACTAATTTCGTGTTGACATCATCATTGTCGCTCCAAGAGCCGGTTTGGAACCGTTCAGCCACGACTTGAAGAAAGGTTATAGCGGATTTATCATTGCTCCTGATCGTCGATTAGTGTACAGTAGCAACAACGGACACGGTCACAGGCTCACACCAGCATTGTCGTCATCATGCCTTGGTATGCTCCGTGGTCGGATGTGATCAAGAAAAAGATCTGCCGCTTTCTGCTCCAGCGCTATCTGGGCCGGTTCCTGGAGGAGAAGCTGTCCCTCGAACAGCTGAACGTCGACTTCTACAATGGCACCGGAACGGTGCACGACGTCACACTGTACTGCCAGGTATGAATTCTTCACACGTTTCCCTATTTTTCTGGTATAATACCAGAGAACATCATCGCAAGAACAGTCTTTCGTTGGAAAAAGTATATTTTATTCGTATGATCGGTGTAATTATCGCCTAAGATTCTGCGATAAAATAAGGACAGAATATTTCACCCGATTTTCAATAGAACATATGTAACTTGTTTGAAAAAGTTCTCGTAAAAGTTTCGTATAGAAACCTTAGAATATGTACCCTTTCTTTCGATAGATGTTTTGTTACGGAAAAGGTGAGACCTGCTTCCAAAGGGTGGGACATCCCAGACGATGTTTTGTCCCGTTTTCCTTTTCTTTACCGACAAATCCAATGCACGTCGAACGCTGGGTGGTGGAGCCACGGAAAACGCGGCCAAGAAAGATAACTATTATATTTACTACGAAGCGGAACAAGCCGAGGAAAACAAAACACTTCGCCATCAGCCGATTGGGTGGCCGTTCGGCAAATTGCGCTGCGTTTCGGTTTGCGTAAACAAGTGCCCGACAAGAGAGGGGCTGTGTGTTGTGTGGTGTGACGACATGTTTGGAAACATTGTTTTGTTGTTGTTTTGCAGTGGTGTCATTGGCTCGCTGAGTGGTATATTTTGTTTACCCTATGTCTCCAAAATAACTCCAGAAATCTTCATGTGGTCATCGGATACGCAAAAAATAAGTTTTCTTTTCAAGAGTAAATTTTAGCGCCAGAATTTAACTTATTTTTCTTCCTCGGTCGACGGCATCAGGTGATGACGATAAAACAAGAAACTGGCAGATAAGAAATGGTCTAGAAACGCACATTCCATACGCGTCGCTCCGTCTGATAAGATTTTGTCTCGCCACCATGGCAACAGCTGATGGCAGCTTGTCTTCGCTTGCCGAAGGGGTGTTCTCCTCGTCTTTTCGTGTCGTTGTGTTGTGTTCAGCCTCCATCCATTCCCAACCCTTGTAATCGTTTTTGTCTGCTCAAGGCATAGCAAGCTTGAACCGATGTGGGCTTGATTTAGAAGGAAAATGCTCATTCGAAGTGTGCATCATTACCTGCACCGGATGTTGGTGAGGTTTTTGAGATACACCCGAGAAACTCCACCTCACGGAAGAGCTCCCGGTGGTGCGGGAAAATCGGGTCGATCGGGACTATCTTTCCTCTAACGGAAGTGTCAACTCGCGCTGTCATATGGCTGGCCGTTGGCCGAGGGTTAGGTAATATAAATAGACACAGACGGGGATAGTACACCCAGCCCGGACGGCTTTGCTTTTGACACGCGAATCCCGCGGTCCGGTGCACTCGCGTCGTCGATGGATTTTCAGAGAAGTGTGCGATGGTTGCGATGCCCGCGCGCATATACACAGCGACGCCCTGCACCGCCTACTCCTACTACTTCACTCTTGCCGGCTGGGAGCATGCCTTTGATTTTGCCTGTTGCGAGCGGGGATGCACGGTTTGTTTTGATTTGGTTGCAGCTATGGTTGCATATGCACTATTTGTATGCAGCACTTGTTACAACTTCAGCTGCTGCCGACCCGGCTGCGGTTGGTGGAAAATTAAAAACAACATTCACTGTTTTGCTCGCAAATCATCCCCATCGAGCAGCTATTGCGCATTACACGCTGCCGTTGCTGCTGCTGCCCTCCCGTCGATGAGGCCGATGGCGCCGAGAAATTCCGCTGCCATCAGCAGAAGCAGGCGTGACAGATACCATCGAGATCGGTGCACCGATCGGCTCACGGACTTGTTGGTGGCGATGAAGTCAAGAGACGGAGACAGAGAGACGAGAGAGAAGGAAAGGGAGAGATCACCACCTACGGTCAAAGATGAAGCCATATAGCAGACCACAGGTAGTCTTGATTCATGCGAAGAAGCGCCCTGAATCGTCAGACAATTGACAGCATCTTCTCAGGTTCAGATCAACTTCCTATTATGGTTTGATTAATTATAAAGATGGCCACACGTCGAGCCCTGTAATTACATACTTATCGAATCCTGTGATTAAAACAAGAACGAGGGACGTACTTGGACCGATGTACGTACATACATCAAGCAGACGACTGTTGTCATGTTGGTGGACCTGTGCAGTGAGATTCAGTTTCTATAATATTGTTTAGATTTGTTGAAACATTGTGTATGAATTTTATTAGTTTTTGATACATTCGAGATGTAGTTTGGAAGGTGAAAGAGGGACCATGATACATCTTTCAATTACTATCGTCTATTATGATCGATGATCGCTCCGAAATAATTGCGAAAAGACTGACTCGGAACCTGGCCTTAGCGTTACGCAGCTTTTGGCTCGTTTTTCGATTCGTCATTTGACTGGTTTGGTCATTCGTTACAAAAAAAAAAACAACTTAATATTCACCCAAAGTAACCTACAAGCTGACATCTTTTTATAAGGCAAGCAAATAGCAGACAAACTGATGGTAAAACTGTTGCTGCTGCTATTTGTTGAGTACAATTATAGTAACCTGCCAGGGTAGGCATCGAGGGAAGTATGTACGCAAGGAAGCAGCGCACGTTTGGTCACGGTGATGCCCCTTGAAGCCTTCGAAGAAGTTCTACGTGACCAGTTCATGCGTGTCTAATAAAACCGCCGGAAAATCCTTCCGCTGTGCGAAAGAACAGTTTACCAGCTTTTGTGCGGTATGCGTTATGTTGCGCACATTTTGCGTACCAATGCACCGCAGTGTTATCGTCAGTCATAAAGGGAAAGAATGGACATGATCGGTAAACAAATCGGACTGTTACGTTTTGTGAGTTATTTGCCACACGTATTTCCTGTTTCTTTAACGGTTGCTGTTATTGTAAATTGTTAAATGACCCTGCTTCTCGCCCTAATGTGAAGCGCGGAAGCAGTAGCGCTACACTTCGCATTTTTCTTACTTCCCTTTACTCTACTGAACCGTGTTCCGTGGCCTAGTGCTCATCGTTTAAAATAACACCACGCTAGTGGCGAGTAGTTTACGGAGGAATAGAGTTTTTAATCGCCACAACTATATCTGGACGTCCGCCACCCAACGCACTTGGACGTTTGTGTGGAAAATTAATCGGTGAAAGTAGTTAAGTTCACACCGGAGATCATCCAGTCTCATCCTCCCACGTATGAACCGTTGCGATGGGGTTTCGTTTCGTTCATGTTTTTTATACCGTTCTGAAACGATGCTGGATGAAACAAACAGATAATTTTGTTTTTCTTGAACACCCGCTCTCTCTGTTATTTTTCTTCTCTTGCTCACCGAACTACCGGATGCTGGAAATAAGCATGGGAGCTTATTTATCGCCAAAAAAGCTGATGTTAAGGCCTAATCATCAAGGGAGTATGGAAGTATCTCAGCCACCAGCCACAGCGGATCGTGGAAACCTTTTCCAGCCCTTCCTACGTGGGCGAAATGGGTCATAAATGAGCGCGTTCAACCACGATTATGCCCAGCGTCTCTTTCGCTCGGCAACGTAGCTAATGATGAAATTGCTAATCGTTTACGATCATTTTGATGTCGATCAAAAACGGAAGGGACTTCAGCCCTGTGAAACGCCAAGGGTGCCAGAAACAGTTTGGTGTTTGTGGAGAAAGATTTAAAACACTTGGTCGGTACTCGGTAAGGCAGGTCCATCTCGAAGCACACACCCATCGGTCATGTTCGGGTCAGCCTCAGGAGCGAGAGCTTACCCGTCACCAATACGCATTTAACGGATCGTACCATCGATGATCGAAACAGGTTCAACAGCCCGTCCGCTCGCGCCAGCGGTTTCGTCGAACCGTCCAAGTTCTGTAATGGGATAGCCTTGTGCTGGTCTCGGCCTTTTCCTGTCAGTCTCGCCTTCGTGACAGCCATCCGTTGCCATTTCCACCCGGGTTTCTCAATGCCTTATCGTTTTCTGCCACAGCAAATGTGTCTGCGGGCATTGCGAACGTGTCGGATCATGTCTAAGGAATATGTCTTTTTAGTTTTATTCCGCTGAGAAAAAGACCTCTCTTCTGAGCAGTGCAGAAGAAGATCGATCCATCAAGAAACGTAAGATGATGTCATTTTTTGAACATTTGGCTGACTTTGGTTCCAATATCAAATATTCCTAGGAAGGATTATAATCAATCGATAGTTTTCGGCAACAATGCTTTTAAAGAAAGTGGTACTGTATTTGTACGACCAATTCAAGAACAGACGATAACCTGTCGTATGGTTAGGTTAGAAAAAGTGTAATATAGTGTCCCATTCCAGCAGGAAAATTTGAACACGCAGCGCATCCATCCCCTCAGAGTAGAATTAGCCAAATCAGGTCGATGTATTCATTCATCGAATGCTTTTACTGTTCACATTATGACAGACACGTTCCGTTTCGTAGATTATCATCGTCATTTGTCGGTGCCTCCCTTTTAACATCACCGCCGATAGAAAATAGTTGTGAACCGATTGGGGCGGAATGTTTTCCATTTCCCATCGCGTTCGGAGCCGCGATATTTTGCACTTTCGGTCAATACCCCACCCCCTTTCGATGGTGCGGGAGGGCGTGCGGAGGGAGGATAAGTGTGTGCTTCAAAATCTATTCCCGACATCTAGCTCCCCAGCGCATCTGCTGCAGCAGCAACCCTTAGCCCAACCCGTGGCCGAGACGAGGTCATGCGAGTTCAGGTGTTTCCTGTTCGCGTTCGCCACGGGAAGGAGGAGAAAGAAAACCGCCAATTCCGGGAGATGTTTTTGGGAACCAATTGGACGAGCGCGCATTAACCAGTGGGCGGGAAAGATTGGGACAGCTCTCCTCCATTGCGACTCCTCCGCAAATGCAGACTCACCTACCTACCGATGAGTCTAGCGAACCCCCGAAGTTTTCCCTGCACTCCCTTTGTTCGTTGCGACAGACATGCTGGTGGATGAATTCCCTCTTGCTTCCCTTCGTGCACTCGTTCGCCCAGACGGGCGGAGTCCTCCTTCAAGACGTGT
>JAOEFI010000003.1:39977461-40025847 GCA_034621735.1 Anopheles plumbeus
ATGTATAGGCCTTAAATTGAATGATATTAACCACTATCAATCTTGGGCTGGGGTTCGAATTGTTTGAAGTAGAGTTACATTGTTCTCACGCATTGTTTCACCCCACTTTTTCCCGTTTCTCTGCAGGCCCTGAATGAACTGTGCGAAGGTCAAGGATGGGGCATCGAGGTGACCGGCGGACACATCGGCTCGGTGACGGTGAACGTCCCGTACGACTCGCTGCTGGCCAAAGACAGCTCGATCGAGGTGTCCAACCTGACGATAAGCTTGCGGCCCAAGGCCCGCCCAACCGATGGCACGTCGATGCTCGAGTCGATGTGGTCCTCGATGTCCAGCTCGATGCAGCTAGCGCAGGAGTACCTCGAGCGGGAAAGTACTGTCGGCGGCAGCACGGCAGACGGAACCTCCTCCCACAGTGGAGGACGCGCGGGTGGGGGTGGCGGTAGTGGAGCAGGAGCTCCCGGTCCACAGCTGCCCCCGAGCGCCATGGAAGGGCTGGAGAACTTCGCACAAATCATCGACAACGGTAAGTTGCCTCCCACAGGCGCCGGACCGGACAGAAGAAGCACCCACAACCCTGCTGGAAAGCAAACGCGCCCATACATAGAGGAACTTCTCCTTTCCGGCCCAAACCTTGACGTCTAGTTAATTCATCATGGCTTCAGACGCGCACACACGGTGTGTTGATTGATCGGACTGCCTAATGCCTGGGTGATTGATGTACAATGAAACTTCGGAACACGCAAGTGTTGTATTAATTCAAAATTCCACTGTGTAGTAAATCCCAAGACACTGTTACATCCGCTCATCCAGCTCAAGCTTGTACTGTAACACTGTCGTATTCCAAAAGGACAGAATAGTAATTTTGTTTGGAAAGATTGTTCCGATATGAGGAACGTTTATCTTTCCTCAAGGTGATATGTAGCCGAAGTAATAAATGCTATTGCTTCCTGTCCTGTGCCGATACTTCTTGAAATTGAAGGGGAGGAGGTCTCTAAATAGACTCTCCTTTCTTTGACTTCGTCTTCGTCTTTCACGCACTTGGTCTTTGCTTCCCTCTATGTCTCTCCCTTTTTCTCTGCCGCTGAACCTGATTCCCAGTGCGCAGGAGAGGGAAATGCGCGAGATGGCGTCGCGTCGCGAGCGCATTCCCTCGTTGACCTAATTTCCGCGGCGCGCATCGAGCAAAGTCGCCTGAGTCTCTGCTACTTCTAGCGATTAGATTTGACGCTTACCTTTCGCCTTGTGGCACCGCGGAATCATGTTCAAATGGGAGACTCGCGAGACGGTACGCGACTGGCAGACGGAAGAAACTAGAGCGTTTTGATTCGTGGTACTGTGTAGCCCCGTGGAAAGTTCTCGGGGAGGAGTGCTGAAATGACTAAATGCGACCGAGAAGTAGACGAGGGTCTATTTGGCCTGAGTCTTTGAGAGCTTCAACTGTCGCGGATATACTTTGCGTACTTTGAAGCTATCTATCAACGAAGAACAAGATAAAGGAAAGTTAGCAGAAGGAGTGAAAACAAGGGTCAGTTTTTGGCCTTCCGTTACTTCGCAATAGCCCAGATTTCGTCGACGGGGAAATCTTCGGTAGATCTTTGCGAGTCGTGCTAAATATTCGCAGTTTTCGGTGAAGACGTCAATCAGCGTCACGCCGTACACCTAAACCTAGATTATATTTATAAGTACGCACGAGATGGTCTGATAAGATATTGTTTTTGGCAACGGGCAAATATTAAACACCCTGTATCAATTAATTCACACCAATGGTATTAAGTGTGTCAAGGTCTTTTCGGTATGGCTGTCATGGGCGTGTCGGTTCTAAGATTGAATCGCTTCGATTTTGTTCACTGTTGACTGATGCAACATTCATGTTTAGATCGTACTTATTGTTTGTTCTAAACTTGTCATTACTTGGTTTGATGCTATAATAATTTTCCGGAATACTAACCTGTAACCAAATAATTCTTCTCGCCCTTTGCAGTGCTAAATAGAATTAAGGCAACACTGATTGACACCGAAGTAAGAATAGAGTATCTGGCACCGGACGGTGACCGAGGGGTAGCTGTGATATTGAAAATCAAAAGGTGAAGTATCAGTAATGCTCTCGAACTCCAGTTGATCTTCTAGTGGTGGCTATTTTAACACAGTTCATTTCTTTTATTCACAGTATCGATTACCAGAATGAAGCTGGAAATGATCCGCCGGACCGTAGTCCCAAATCGTCGTCTGACGGTTCGGACGTGTCGGATCACACGATTGGTGGCGGTCGGCAGCAGCAGCAGCCACACAAATCGTTCCTTATCGCGACACACGCCACCCATCACATCACGATCGAGGGCATCACGTTCTACACCGAGGAGTTCCGGATAGACAATCCCCGGTTGCGACGACGGCAGCAGCGTTCGGACGACCGCTCAGCAGCTGCTGTGCCGATGGTGGACGAAAGTATGGTAACGAGCGACCAGTTTCGCAGCACGATCTCCAACCTGCCGGACAGTGCCGGTGGCACCGATGGGGACGGATATTTTAGCTATAGTAACACAAGCGCATGTGATAGTGGCAGTAGCCCGCCGAATAGCCGCAGCGGAGGGTTCTACCGACGGAGCGATAGTAGCGGCACGGACCGCGAGACCGATCCGGGTGACGAGGAGGACGCCGATAGTGGGGAGGACGACTACGGAGAGAGTGGGGTGCGTATGTACCGATCCGGGGAGATCATTGTGGGCAAGATCACGTCGAAGCAGGAGATCCGCTTGAAAATGAAACAGGCGGACAATCTTCCAGGCCCGAACGTGGAGCTGGAGCTGTCCGTGGGCTCGATTCAGCTTTTCCTGACGCCCCGACAACTGCATTCGATGGTGCTGGTGTGTGAAAGCTTTCTGGGTGGCAACGGTGAACCGCCGCCGGCAGCGACGCGGGATTTGAGAGTGCCGGGAGGCCGGAGACAGCAGGAACCGTCGGCCGCAGCGTCCGCGGCCGATTTGGAGTTTCAGCAGAACATGACACGGATGGGCGGTGGCATCGGGTTCAGTCAGGGCTGGTCGCTGGCCGACCCAATGCAGACGATGATCCAGGAGCAGGCGGAGTTCCTGCAGCGGGACTACCGCGACGAGGAAGGGGAAATCTGCTCGGAGTCGATCATGTCGTCCACCAGCTCGATGACGAGTTCGTTTACTTCCACTAGCACAACTTCGCGGACAACCGCCACATCGGCCGCCAGTCGTCGGCGGATGATCGATCCCGATGCGAATGCCGACATTTCAAAGTTCAACGTTCGCGTGGCAGCGATCGCGCTCGTGCTGCTCCACGAGGACCTGCTGCTCGAGACTAATCACTTCTGCACGACGGAATCCCCGCTTTCCGAAACGAGCGTACAACAGCTGCAAACAAAAGCGGACCGGTTCTTCCGGTCCATCGGCAACCTAGCGCTGGGACTTGGCGCAAACGATATCATTAACGCCGGTCTCTTACTAGACGGAGGATGCGATAGTAGCCACCTGCGGCTGCTTCTTGCGCCGATTATTCTCGAGGGCGACGAGCAGCGCAACCGTTGTGGTTCGCTCTTGCGCTTCTCGCTGTCGGTCGCTCGGGCCGATTTGCGTGAGGTCCTTCCGGAGGGATCGGTTCCGTTGGTGGAGTTCTTCCGCGAGCAGCAACGTGTCAATAACGCTGGTTCGGCACAGCTGCCCAAGCGGCCGGAGATCAGCGTCACGTTCGAGCAAAGCTGCAACGCCTTGCGTGGTACGAGCGGGAAGCGGTTCTCTTCGCCGCGCACTAAAATCCACGTCATGATGGCACCATTCCTGACCGAGTTCGACATCACCATACTGGATCGGCTGAGTTCGCTCCTCTACCAGGACCCGTTCGCCTCCTACTACCACGCGCACTCGTCTTCGTCCCCCGGTACAACCGTCCCCTCGCCCGACATTCCCACGGGAGGAATGCAGGTGCGCTCGAAGCTGGAACCGAGAACCGATGTGCAGCTTGAATCGCCAGCGGTGGACTTTCGGTTGCGCTTCCCCATACCGGACCTGCGGCCGATCCACGATCCGCAGCGTGTTCCCTGGTGGCGACGGAACGTCCGACCGGATTTTCTTCTGCTGAAGCTTGAACGGGTGCGCACGGTGGTTGCCCTCAATCCCCACCCCGTGTACGACATCTCCGCGAACGAGATAAAACTTTTCTACCACGAGACGGAACCGCCGGCGGCGGGCGGAGGTGGAGTAGCGGGCTCCAATGCAGCCGGAGGCTCAGCTGGTGGTGTAAATATTGGCAAAACTGTGATGCAAGAAAATGCCTCCCTCGGCCAGGTGCCTTCGGTCGAGTACCCTCGGATAGTGATCGAAATACCGAGCGAGGCGTCCTTGCAAAAGGCACTGCAGGAACGTGCGGCGCAACCGCCAACAAATGGAAGAAAAACGGGCACCGGGGCGGCAGCTGGAGGCCAGCACCGGAGCCACGAAGAGAGTGACAGTGAACCCACTTCCGGCGAAAGCTTCGGCGTGGCTACCGGGCGCTGCAAGGAAGATACGCCCTTCAGTGCAAAGCGCGTTTGCCGTGAGAGCGACACGCCTCACTCCAAGGCAACCGCAACGGGAGTGCCGGATGCACCGGAAACGCTGACACTACCAGGGGATTCGGATGAAATGAATGCATTCTGTTCGTGCGCGATGAAGCGCGCCCAGCTGCAAATACGGGTTGATCTGCCGGTGGTGAGCTTACAGCTGAAGTAAGTCCCAACCAAAACCTTAATATAGATTGCGCCCTCTTACCCTGTTCCCTATTTCCCCAATCCGCAGGTCGAAACATCTATACGAAGTGATTTACAACCGCATCAGTACGGACCTGCTGCTCTGGGAACCGAGCGCTCCGTCGGCGACGGCAGCGGCCGAGGCCCAACTAAACGCTCACCACGCCTCGAAGGTGTCCTTCCGGGAGCCGGAAGTTAGCCTCGCCGGCATGGGTATGATGGACTCGATCTACATGCCCTACACGATGTGCCAAAGTGGGATACAGTTGGGTAAGTTTCGTATTTTCATAACTAAATAAGAGGTTTTTGAAAAATAATTAGCTTATTGAAAAATGATAGCACACCAATTGAGTTACCCGTTTCTAATCTGACTATTTTTCCTCTACGACAGATTCCAGCTCGTCCGCCACGAATTCGGAGTCGGAATCCGACTCGGATGGTATCTTTTACTCCGTTTACGACCGGAGTCGAAATACGCTTGGCGGTGCTAGTGGTGGAAGTGGAGGTGGTAGGAAAGCCTCCTCCCATTCTCGACGCAGTTCGTCCCACGGTGGAAAGTTCACAGCGTCTATGGGCGGCTCGGATCGGGGTGCTAACACAATCGCCTTCCAGGTGACCATTGGTCAGGGCATACTGACGATGTTCGCTCCGGTTCGTGACTCCCAGAAGCACGTCATCCCCGGCCAGCTGGGTGAATTCGTCATCCGGCTGAGTTCCGCCACTATTTTCTCCGTGAACGGCTTCCACGGGAATGGGAACCTTGGCTACCTGTGCATCCAGGGGAAAACTGCCGAGTTTTACCATTGCGGGCTTATACCGACACCTGCGAGCAATCCACCGCTGCGGTTGATCAACAGTGTGCTTCCGTCGTATCTCCAGTGTACGCTATACCCGACACCGAAGAACCTAACTCTCAACGAGCAGCGCGGGTGTGCCAACCGGGAGATGATTTCACTGGCCATTCAGATCAAATCCGTCCCGGATTTGGCAATCAAACGCATTCGCATGGCTGCCGGGATACAGATGACCACCCTGCGCCATCACTCGACGCTACAGCAGCACGCTTGGCTAACCCAGCTGCTCGACATGCTGGACGTGGTGGACTATCAGGTGCAAGGCTACACGCCTCTGAGTGTCGTTACCGAGATGCACCTACACCTGTGGGACTGTGCGATCGACTACCGGCCCCTGTACTTCCCGTACCGAGCCATCATAACGGTGGGTTCGTTTATGATCAGCAGCAACATCACAACGGCCAGCAGCGGACTCACGCTCAACTTTATCGCCGAGGACGTCACGCTCAGTCTCGCGCCTCAGCAGATCACCCTGGTGCAAACCTCGACGGGTGGTGGCAAGGAGGTTTCCAGCAGCAGTCACCACCAGGTGGCCAACACCAGTAAGATTACGATCTTGCCCGCGAACGAGCTGGTGTGCGTCGTCGAGGTAGGATTGTTCGAAATTTCGCTCATGTTAAACGAGCGGGTAACGGTGAAGTTTCCCAAGTTTGATCTCCGCACCGCCATCAACGACGTGCACGTGCGAACGTGTGCGGATTCTGCCCGGGCCTTAGCACAGCTGATCGGATACCTAGCGGCCGAAGGTGATCTACTGCTGCCGGATGGTGATTGTAGCAGCGATGTTACCTTGGGTGCCGGAACCCCCCTGGGAGGGTTGGATTCAGTTGTTGGAGGGGCGAGTACCCTGGAGCAAAAGGACGCAGCCCAAGGGCTGCCTATGGGGGGTGAAACAGAAGGCGAGTTACTCCCGGTGCGACCTCCGTCGAGTGCCAGCGGGCCCGTGGTAACACCCAAGCAGCAGCAGCGCGTCAACACGCTGATGGCCGATGCGATGGAGGAGAGTCTGTACATTGAGAGCACGGCTGGTGGGGATGGACTTGGCGACGACAGTCTGGTCGGTGGGGCGGATGGTGGCGCTGGGGTGGAAATGTTTTTCTTCCCGGATGAGGACCAACGTAGAACGAAGGACGGCGAAAAGCGTGCAACTGGAGGAGCATTGATTTCGGACAGCAATAGCAATAAGCGACGCTTCGGGTCGGATGACGATTCGTTGAGCATTGACGATGGCTCGAGTATTCCGTCGTCCTTCCATGATGATGATCATTATTGGCGCCACCACCAACAGGAGGATGCGAATCCGGGCTCTGCGAACGTTGATGACGATAGTGCCAGTGTAAATCTGCGCGAGTTGATGAACTTCGAGCGATCCGTGCTCGGACAGCAGCCGATCAACTACGGACTTGGGGGCGATGAGGACGATGACGACGACGATACCGGTATCGAAGCACTGCCACAGGTAACGAGTGAGCTGGGTGATGTGACCAAGCTCAGCCGAAGACGCCCCCAGGTTGTGGTTACCCAGCAACGTAAGATCAGCTCCGATACGGACGATGACTTCTGTATCATTGCCGATGAGGAGCGACCGCACCGGGGTGGAGACTCCGGCAATCAAGAGGTGCCGGTGTCCGAGGACCCCATCCGGATCGTGGACAATCACTTCAGCGTGCCGACGGGGAAGCCGGACCTGCTGAAAGCTCCCGAGGGTTTCCCGAGTGCCGTGGAGCGGTACACGATTTGCGAAATGACCGTCACCTGGCATATCTACGGGGGGCGTGATTTCCTGACGAAGGAGGACCGCCGCAGGAAGGCCAAACAGCAGGTAGCTGCTGGGCAGACAGGTGGACCCAAGCTTGAACAACAGTTTACGACGGGCTCGGCCGCCTTCCCGACTGCGCTCCCCATGTCGGAGGCGTACAAATCCGGTGTAAGCTACTCGAAGGGTTCACCGTCGGTTAACTTTGGCGGCGGATCGGCCGCTGCGGCGGCGCTTGCGAAGCTGACATGGAAAACACGCGGCGGTATGGAACGGCAGCACGACACGACGATGGAGATACACATCAGCAAGGTGCAGTTCTCGCACGAAACGTACCCGGCTTGCACGAAGGAAGCGTCCCGTCAAGTGCTGCTCATCAACGAGCTGGAGATCGTGGACGGGCTGGCCGTGTCGAACATCAAGAAGTTTCTCTACCACCCAAAGCTACCGAGCCGGCCGGCCAGCAAGCAGAGCACGAACCACATGGTGGTCATCAAGGCGCTGCACATGCGTCCCAATCCGGCCCTGTGCGCCCAGGAGTGTTGCTTGCGCGTGTCGGTCCTACCGATTCGGCTGAACATCGATCAGGACTCGCTGCTGTTTTTGATCAACTTTTTCAACCAGCTCGGCGGTGGCGGAGATCTGTCCGATTCGCCGCACGGTCCCGCGGGCAGCACTGGGGCAGTCGGTGGGCGCTCTTCGCAAGCCACCACTCCAGCCCACCAGCCACCGGTAATGACGGTGGAGTCGCTCCCGGAGGCGGTGCAGGAGCTGCAGGCGAAGAAAATGGTGTCGGAGAATCTGATGCTGTTGATCGAGGAGGAGGAAAAGCACAAGGACGCCCAGGAGCACGGCGGGACGGCCGGGTACGGCGAGTCGGGAGACTCGGGGGCACCAATCTATTTCCGCAACGTCGTCTTCAGCCCGGATGTGCCGATTCGCATCGATTACCACGGGAAGCGGATGGAGCTTTCGCATGGATCGCTGGCCGGGCTGCTGATGGGTCTCGGGCAACTGCAGTGTTCGGAGATCCGCCTCAAGAAGATCTCCTACCGGCACGGTCTGCTCGGAATGGACCGGCTACTCAACTTCCTGCTTCAGGAGTGGCTGCAGGACATCAAGAAACACCAGCTGCCGAAGATCATCGGGGGCCTTGGGCCGATGTATTCGCTGGTGCAGCTTCGTAAGTACCTACTATGACGCATCTATGACGAATTTTGTTTGTTCAACCCTAACGTATATTATCCTCGACTCTTGACAGTGCAAGGTATTTGGGATCTATTCTGGCTGCCCATTGAGCAGTACCAAAAGGACGGTCGAATAGTGCGCGGACTGCAGCGCGGCGCTCAGAGTTTCACGGCACGGACCGCCCTGGCGGCCCTGGAGATCACCACCAGAATCATTCATTTACTGCAGGTAATCGGGGGGAAAATCCAGCTAATGTAGAACTGACTGTGGTTAGCTAGACAGCACAACACAACCAGACGCCTACTGGGCTTGTTAGCATCTATTAACACCTTGAACGTATGTTTTTGCAGATAACGGCTGAGACGGCATACGACATGATTTCACCCGGTCCATCGATCCGTCGGGGTCGCGGTAATCGCAAAGGAAAAAGGAAGCGCCTCCACCCACCACAAGATATACGCGAAGGAATGTCCAACGCTATACAGATCGTACGGGAGGTAGGATAACGAGCGCAATGCGAAAGGCGCATTGACCAAAATGTATTCATTTGGTGTTTTTGTTTGTTTGCAGGGCATCTCGGAGACGGCCCATAATCTGGTAGAGATCACTGCCCTTGAACATGACCAGAAGGGATACACGGGAGCCGTGGGCGCAGTAATGCGCCAGATACCGCCCATCGTCGTGCAGCCGATCGTGTTGGCCACGCAAGCCACCAGCAACGTGCTCGGTGGCGTTAGGAATCAGCTCGTTCCGGACGCGCGGGCCGAGGCACGCGAAAAGTACAAGGACGACGTGGAGTGATGCTGTGAGGACGAGCGGCAACAGGCCACCATCCAACCCCACACCGGCATCTGCCAAGCAGGATGATGGGCGCTTTTTCTGTTTATTTATAAGTTAAGAAACAGAATGTGTTCTTTCCATTATCGAGTGAGCGCGATCGCGGCGAGGATCGCTTTTATTTTTATTTCTTTTCCTAGCATAGCATACTTTCTAGTAAACTGCCAAGCGACCCCACTTCTCCGTGGCAGGCGCAGGCAGGAAAAACGGGTCGTGGCAGCTGTGTACAGTTGAGAACGTTCGCTTAATTTAACTTTGTCTCCCTTTTTAGTTTTCGAAGACACGAAACTTAAACTAACCCTTGTAATGAACTATTTGAAAGAAGGAAGTAAAAAAAAACAATGAATCAAACTAAAGCAACAGAAGATGTCAATTTTATCGGAGCCCGCGAACCGAAGAAAGAAATCCCCATCGAAGACGTGCATAATCGTGTAGATCATGTCGTCGGCTCAGTATGGCGAATTGCAGCAACAGTTCACTATCAGCTGGTGTTCATAGCAGGAGTTGGCGTAAAGTGTGCTGCATCCTTGGTAGCCACATCCACCGCCGCCTCCAGGCCCTCCAAAGCCTCCAAATCCACCACCACCGCCGGGCCCTCCGAAGCCTCCAAAGCCACCGCCACCGCCGGGCCCTCCGAAGCCTCCAATGCCACCACCACCGCCACCGCCGAAACCACCTCCACCGAATCCACCACCACCGAATCCACCACCGCCACCTCCGAACGGAGCGGCACCATTAATGGAACCGCAGCAGCATGCGTCGTTGTACACCTTATCGTCGCAGTAACTGTACACCGATGAATCACACAGAGGGCAGCCCGGCAGGGATCGCATTCGTGGAATCAAGAACGGTCTCACGGCATCGTCATGAGCGACTTTGCCCGTTCCCTTCGATGGCATCGCCCTGATGCCGTCTTCGTCCATTTGTGATGGCTTTTTGGGAATCTTCTGGGGCGTTTCGGGTTTCGCTGCAACCGGCTCATCTGCTGCTACACCCGTAACTACCGGATCGGCCGCCACTAGTGGACGCGGAAGAATCAACTGCTGCACGACGGGTGACTGGAGGATTTTCACTGTCGGGTTAAAACAAACGGTAGGCACGTAAGGTGAGTATGTCGAATATGTTTAAGTAGTATCATTTGAGTTAGCGGGCTGAAAAGGCACGATAGTGTCCAGTTGGTTACAAAATAGATTGAATTTAGGTGTCTGCTTAAAACCTATGGTTTGTCAAATCGTCTGTCGAATATTTCCAACTCGCGTGTTTGACGAGTTCCACAATTGAAGATTGCATACACCGTAATCCACCAAATGCTTCATCTTTTGTTCTATTGCACCTTGACTTTTGTCATCTGCCTTAATCCTACTATCGATAGCTGCAATCGTAAGGTGGTATTTAAACTCTTTCGGCAAGAGACACACGTCGCCACGAGATATGGCTGTTCCTGGAGGGGAGAACTAAAAGCGAAGCTCTCCTTGACTCCAATTTTCAGTATCAAGGTTGTGACCGTTGATAAATCTTCTCAACCCACGCACGACGTGTATGGTAGTGCACTGGAATACGGTTTGTGTTTGTGCAGTCTATGATTGTTTTTTTGTGTGTTAATAATCTCGACACGGAAGTGATTATGTTCGAGGAGATTTTTCGTGATTTCGAAAGGTGAAAGGCAGAAATGCGCATCGTGTGCTCCATCTGACAACAGGCAAACACCTTTCATTCGGTTATCATAAAATAAAACCAAAATAACGAATCTGATAATTTCAGCGTGGCATACAAATGCCACTGTCCAGGTAAACGTTCCCGTTTTCTTCTCGTTGTTGAATTCAAACACACTAAACACGTGCTTTCATAAACAACGTTTCGGTTCGCTTAAAATCAGTAGAACGAATTCGATGTATATCAGTATAACAATATCGCGAGATATCAGTATAACGATGTTGCAATATAATAGCAATATAGATTATAGTTTACTACTGGGAAATGTATTGCACGGTCAGTACAACTTGCCGATAAGCTTGTAGGTCATAACCAACAAACACGACTGTAGAGACGAGGTGTAGAGAACCGTAGGTTTCTGCTGTCGAAGGTGGTGTTGGAAAAGCGTGCATGGTGTCGGATCACCTCAGTTTCAGATTGTCAAACGATGGATTACCGATATTATCAATCGTTGGTATCGTGGCCGCCGCCGTGTGATCCTGCATAAGAAGCACCAAACAGACACCGCCGATTAGCAGCTGCACCCGGCCGCTCGAGGCCTTTATCAGTATCGCCATATCGATGCCGCCTCCAGCACCTTGATTCCTAGCCGTCCGGCTCACTTTCCAAGTTCAAGTTCTCCAGCAAAGACACGGGGAAACTTTGTAAATCCACTCGAAATGCCACAACGGTGCGGCGAAGGCCGACGATGGTCACACGTCACGTATTGCACCTGGCAGTGACGTCTTTGGATGCCGGGAAAAAGCACGGGCACACGCGCGGAACGAGATGAGGACGGACACACCCAAATTGTTGGTGTTAGGAATAGGCGTCCGCGCAAAACTACCGATCGCCGTGAGCAGTGTGTTTCGACTGAGCCCAAGTGTGTCAACGGAGTACACGATCGTATCGATATTCTTAGCGGGCAGCTTTCGAGTGGCCCCAACACGCCGATGAAAACCCGTCCAGTTTCGTTCGATCCCGTTCCTGCAACGTCAAAACGACGTTCTTCGGGCGATGAATTTCACCCTCGCCAAGAGTTTCGCCGTCTTTCTCTTTTGAGCGATTCGGACACGGCTTCGATTCGTCGGTAGCTGTTTCTCTGTTTCGCGGGCACTCTGGCGCCGGGCTCGGACCTTTTTCATCCAACACGGCCACCGCATCGAGTTTGCTCCACGATCGCAGTCGATCATCTGCTCGTTCTCTCCCAGCGGCGGTGATTTTTTGCATTCTTTTGGGCCGTCCCCTTTGCATCTCAACCACTGTTCTGGAATGCTCTGCGCTGGAAATGCTTGTTGATCCCAGCTGGCGCGGTTGTTGCTGGACCACTTTGGTTTTTTTTTGTGGCAGGCCCGTCTCGTGAAGCTGGGTTTTTTCCTCTGCTCATCACGATAATCCTTCGCTTCGCGTGTTTTATGTGCACCGCTTATGACTGGAGAGCAGGTTACGATAGCGGTACTTTTCGCCACGGGAGCCAGCCCCGTAAGTTTTACGGCCGTAGAAAAGTCGCACCCTCACCGCCCGCGACCAACCGGTGGGTTTGACCTCTTCTTTCTCTGAAGGGCGACCCGCTTTCTTCGAGCGTTTGCGACTGCTAGTTTTGATGGATGGGGATGACTGACTAATTAGAAATGGTTCACCGATCGATGGGGACAGGTGCTGCCAACACCTTCGCAGGAAGCTGAAGCTTTTTCGAGCAATGGTAAACGATTTTTTTCACGTCGTGTTTGTAGACGTTTTTCTTTCATTCATCGTAACGGGTCATTTGAATACCCCTTCCGAGGCAAGAAGTGGTGCGAAGTAAGTGAAATGTTGATCGTTTTATTATTGCTTTTTGACCCTTCATTGCACTGGAGGTATATTTCCGAGTGGCTCCTGGCATAGTCCGTCAATTGATTATGTTTATTTTCGCGGTTCCTTGTAATGTTAACCGCATTCCTTCGAACCTTGTTGTTTGCTTTCGGTATTGTGATTTGCTTCACGTATTAACTTTTTGTGTGCATTCAAGGGTTATTCTATTCCGCATCATCCGCCATACGACGAACGGTAGCTAATGATGCTTGATCTTGCCGAACCACTAGTTAGACGGTGCTGCTGACGCTTACTAGAGGGCGAATGTACTGAAGAAACCCTTATCTTTCTTTCACTCTTCGTAACATTTGAAAATCGTTTCCTCCGGATAATGGCAAATTAATAACCGTAGAATGAGAGTGAGCGTACGCTAAGCGTGTAAGCGTCGCTTTACGGTAAACATTAGCGTATTACGTTGCCGATCGTAACGTATTTCATTCCGATTAAATACGATTCTACATCCGGTGGAAGTATGTAAGTGAAATGGTGTAGTCTTGATGTAGTTTCAGGATAATCCACACTATATGAAGCAATGGATTCGTTTATGCAGCAATGGTTTCATTCAGTTTTCAAAATGTTCATGAAAACCCAAAACCCAATTCGTGATTCCGAGCGGTTTTATCCGCCCTGAATTCGATTATCATAAAAAGCACACCGTTACGCGGTTATGTGCGTCATTGATCCAGAGTCCGGTGACTCGGTTTTTTAATGACCCAAACTGGGACGACCGTACGTCCACTGTTGATTTTTAGTCACACGGCGGCCAGTAGCTCTTTTAGCACTTTCCACACAATGCACAGGAAAGGGAAGAAAGAATCGAAATCGTGCCACAGAAATTGCTGACAACACGGTTTTCGTGGTTCGCCAAAATGGAGTTCTGATTGCAAAAATTAATCAACAAAATTGCCTCCTCCAAACACTCCTATGGGCACGTCGTTCCATCTTCTAACAACCTGAAGGTTCACCCTGTAGAAGTGAGAATGTTACGCTAGTTAGTTCTAACGTTCTTTCAAATCGAATCGTAATGACATTTATTTTTAGTGCAATAGTGAAGCGGGTGTTTTCTGATCACATCGAGTTAACCAGTAGCTGGAAGTACGGGTCTGGTACTCGCTCATGAATACCATGCCCTACACGGCGGAATCCTTCGCCGGGACCTGCTTGGTTCTGATAACGCTGAAGTTCTTATTCTTCAGATTGATGACGACGTCCGGTGACGGCGCCTGTCACCACCCGCTTCTTCAGGCGAACGACTGTTTCGAGGAAAAAGGCTGTTAGGCAAACACCAGAGTGTTTGTACCACGGCCTACATCTTCGGCCAACCAGAGTTTTCCCGAACACGGCCTGGAGAATGAGAACAGACCACTGTGCTGCGCCGACTAGAACTGAAAGGGTGCACACCCCATACTCTATACTCCAGTGGGGACGTTTGGTTTCAAATCTACCGTCAAACGGTCCGGATGCGTGCTAAGCTACGTCAGAGAGGTCGAGCTTTGATTTATTAATCGCCCGACAGATCCCCGTCCGACAAACCGCGGATTAGGGCAACGCCTTGAGGCGTGGTAATCCACACTGATTTTTTTCGTACGATTTTTGGAACTGTAGCAGCGGTTAAGAATCACACACAATTGATAAACAGAGGTGCATGGACCGGCCCATCTTCGGTTCGGTATAAAAATGGCATCGAAACCGCACGGAAGGCACAGTTCTGCGTGGATAGCCTGCCAGTTGATCTCTCCCAAACACCACCATCACCAACATGAAGTGCGACGCCGTGATCGAGAAAATTAAGGCCCGAGTAGCGTCGATCGACCCGAACGGACCGCGCAAGGTTCTCGGCGTGTTCCAGCTGAACATCGAGGCCGCCGACGGTGTCCACGAAATCGGTAAGCAGTAGTGCCGTGGAGTGTTGGAAAATGGCCATGCTATCACTGAACAACGTGCATGTTTCCATCGTAACAGTCGTTGATCTGAAGAACCTGAAGGTGTCGGAGGGAAAGGCCTCCTCGCCGGACGTGGTTATCAACCTGAAGGACGAGGACTTCATCGCCATCGGAACCAAGCAGGTACCGGTAAAGGATGCCGTTGCGCAGGGCAAGGTCTCCATGACCGGAGATCAGACCCTATTCCAGGCCCTGGTAGATGCCATCTAAGATAAGAGACTGAAATGCTTGATCAAAGAAATCAAATTACGTGCTTAAAATAAATGTTATGATTGCCATTATTGGTTTGTTTAACTCGAAATTAGTACTTAAACTTGAGAAGAGAATTGTTATCTTCATATTGAGCACACTCTTCCGTTGTGTTACATCATGGTTCGCTCGTTGTTGGCTCCTTCTGAGTCAACACTCAACCACCTGAGTAACCTCCATATGATGCTTTGCAATATCATCTGTTTTTCGCGTCGCTAGAGATTAGTTACGGCATCAAGCTTGTCCGGGACGGTTGGGGCTGCGCTTTTCTAATCAGATAAACGACCAACCAAATTATTGCACCCGGTTCGATTATCAATTGCACCGTAATTGCTGGAATTGAGCCCAGTCAGTGTCAACCTCAACGTGCTGATAAGACGAGCCTAATCTTGTTTCCCATCGTTCAGTTTATGCCACATCATTGGGTTGTTTTTTTTTGTTGTGAAAGTTAAAATACTCTTTGTTGGGTCCTCATGAACTGATGGTTGTCTGAAAACGTGTAAAACCGTTTGATGAAGTTTACAAAGTTTACCAAAGCCACTTTAACACTAACAAAACTAGAAAAACTAAATTTTCACGTGCCCAGTGTATTGTATTTGTACTGTTTTTTGCGCCCAGAAAAACAGATAAAAACTTTGCCTAAAATGGGCCTACAACCGAACCTTGCCTACTACCCATGAGTACCCGTTTGCGAACTGACCTATCCGGATGCATGTTTTCCATACTAAAGCATAGTAGTAGAACCTTACTGATGGTTCTAAAACAAAAAACTGATGATAACGTAGCCGACACTCATAACTCCTGTTGAACCGTATTTCCACCAGATTTACCCTTGGACGAGCGGACCAATTGGTGGAAAATTGGCCGGTCGGGCTGGCGGCCCAAGTCACAGTGGGACAGAGGGCGGACTTTAGCCTAAATAAAAGTATCTCGAATTGAGCAATCTAACCACTAATTACAGTTGTAAGTTCAGTCCCAAAAATTTGTTCAAGTGTCAGGTTCAAAAAGCGGGAAAAGTGTCTCAAGTTTGCCAATTAGCCTAATTCCGGTGCGTGACTACGTTTGTAGTCCTTGAATTGTTCCCCGTAGAAAAATCCTCTATGTATGCATGAGTGCAGTGGGATCAATTTGTGGAAACATCTTACGACGGTCGCTGATTTGTTTGGGGCCGTTCCGCAGTACGAACGAGTAAAGTGACTCGCCAACGCTGACCCACCGGTCTGTTCAGTTCACGCTCAATAATCCAATTAAAAGTGCTCCCCTCGTCGGCGGCACTCGTCTTTTGGCTTCATCAGCTGCCTATTCACCGGTACCTTTCCTATTACCGCCGGTACACGACGGCGACTTGCACTTTGCCCACTTCGACACAGCAGGAACTGCAACGCCTTCGGCTACCATTGCAAGCACCATCGAGTCCCTCGGTTTACTCCAGCCGGCGCTCTTCACTATCACAACCCGGCCCCATGCCATCGCCGGTGATAAGATTTCTTCCCGCGCTGCCAAGTAAGGTAACCGACCGGCGACAGGTGCCGAACTGTGGGAGGGGGAATGGCTACGAACAGGAACGCGGCCGCCGTCCAGCGTCCATCCGTCGATTGTTCACTAATCATTCGGGTAGGTCGAAGATCTTAAAGGCCAATCTAGCCATGCCCGCGAAACCACCGCACCACCGCTCGCCGCCCGCCTTCCAGGGGGTGCGATGGGAGTTGCTGAGACTGAGACGCAGGCCAGATAGTACAGTCAGCGTCGGCGCAGAAGTTGTACGGTCGATATGACATCGTCGGGAGCGATGGTGCTATAAAACCGCCATCCGACGCGCCCTGGGGAAGTATTCGTCTTTCGATCCGTGTACCGATTGCGCCGGACGATCGCAAGCGTGGTGACTCTCTCGCAGAAACGCTCAACATGTCGCTGGAAACGGTTATCGAAAAGGTGAAGGCCCGCGTGGCCGCCGTCGACCCGAACGGACCCCGCAAGGTGCTGGGCGTGTTTCAGTTCCAAATCAAGACGGCGGACGGCATCGTACCGCTCGGTAAGGAACCTGCGGGTGGTAGGAGGAGGAGCTGAAAATGAGCAACACATATATTATCAAGTGCATTTGATGGATGATGGAAACTTTCGTTTGTGCTTTGTTAGTGATCGATTTGAAGCAACTGAAAGTGGAAAAGGGCACCACCGACACCCCGGACGTGACCGTCACGCTGAGCCTCGAAGATCTGATTGCCGTCAGTGCGCGCACCCTGGCCTTGGGAGACGCGCTCACACAGGGCAAGCTGGAGATCCAAGGTGACGCCGCGTTGGCCGCCAAGTTGGCCGAGGTCATCTGAAGGCCGAGCGACATGCATCAACGTGGCTCATGATCCACTGTTTTGGATCTGGTTCCTTTCTGTTTCGTTTCGATCCGTTTTTGTTAAGTTGTTTTATTAAATAAACAATACTCTTTGAAGCATATAAATCACTACACTTCGATGCATGTAGTATCACTTTGAGGAATGTTCTACAGCGGTAAAATAAAGAAAATTTACTATTCTAAGAGCATAGCGCAACATGTGAATTAAATGGTTTCGTTTTCTGTTCAAATGGTGCCGGTTTGTTTTCTAGCACGGGAATAATCGTTACTCAAAGTTTGTTAAGTTACGTCTTTCACTTGGTTCTAAGCATAGGATAACCAAACTTCACGACCGGTTCATTGAACACGTACGTGTCTTCGAAAGGTGGAGAAACGATCGTCTCTCGTTTTTACAACAATGATAACACCGATAGATAACAGCCCATTTTTGTATATGGTCGTTTGGATTTGCTGCACTTCTAAAGAAAGAAGCAAGCATTGGTTGAAGGTTTAAGTCTTCTCACCGTTGGACTTATAAGACCACTTGTTACCTATCGTAGTTTGTGCAGTTTCACAGGACGATTGAATGACCTGGCCATCCAAATCGAAGAACCAATCACTGTAATCTTTTTTTTTTATGATTTTTTTATGCGTCGGATTAGCGCAGTGTTCGACAACTGCTAACGTGTACTACTACTGGGAACTACAAACAGTAACACATGCACCAGGTGCCCAGCTTGCAGTCGAACACCTTCGTTTGACAAAACACAACGAACTAACACCACCTATTTAATAAAAATGAATTCCAATGGAACAACCGACCGAATCGCACGAGTGTACTACGGCTTTCAACGGCAGTCATAGGATCTGTCGGTGGAAGTAAAAGACGGTGAAAAAAACGCTGATAAGGAAGCGTTTGACACGGCCCCAGGGGAAGATCAACCGTGTGTAGGTGGACGCAGTGTCGATGGTCACGTGCGAATCCGCACAATAGTTTCTTATCACCGTGAAGTGATGAGTGTACTGCTTTCAGTCGGGATACTGCCACACCGGGAAGTAGACAGATCATCACGCTGTAGTAGTAGCTCGCTTGCTCTAAGTGTATAGTTTCGAGTGTAGCGAGTAGGATGGCGTTTCGTTCGGTGACTATCACACAGCACAGGGGGCGCTTTCTTCGACTACGGAATCTAGACAAACATCCGACAATGAGCAGAGCGATCGTCCAAACAGCGAAGTGGTGGCGGCAGGTGTCGTGTCAACGATCGCATGCCGTGGGACGCGACATTTTTCGCGACACACACACACACACCCGAGCGCGAGACGAGATGCCAGATCGACACGAGATCGCGAATGAATCGAATCAAAACAAACACATCCGCTACGCCCATGTGTCGCGGAATCGGAAGACGCGTTCGAGGAGTAGTTGCACCGAGGATCGCTTACCGGACGGGTGCACTGACACACACTGCACGTCGTTCGTCTTAACCATTCCTGGTTTTTTTTCGTGTGTGGTGAGTTCCGGTTCGCTTCCGGAGGCGGAGATCGTTCGTAGAGATCCCATCTACACGCAGCTAGGACATGATGGAGAGCAACAACACCCTTAATCCCATCCTATGTGATTTCATAGCCGGTTCCTTCGGAGGTAAAATGACATTCCGAAACACATCGGTTCACGTCCTAACCGCCGGATCGTTGCGTGATGAACGATCACTCGAATCTGACCATTGTTTTCCTTCTCTTTGTCGTCTACAGGTGCCTGTGGCCTGCTGGTTGGCCACCCGATGGACACCATTAAAGCGTGGCAGCAGAACTCCAACTACGGCATGGGGCACGCCATGTACAACATCATCATCCGCAACAACGGTGTAAGTATAAATGGGGCACGTGAGCGCGAGACCACGCGCACACCAGCTCTCTTTCGCCCTATCAGCAAGGAGGCGCTCAACAAACGTCACCAGCCGAGCACGCGTTTAACCCTCATACCACCGGATGACGTCGCGCGCAGGCGGATCGCGAAAAACGCCGCCACAGACAACACCAGAGACGACGCACGGTGTTAGAATAAAAACAAAATAGTTTAAAGCAGGGGGTGAAACGGAAGTGCTTTGGGACAAATTTAGAACCACACACCAACAAGTAACGCGCTGGCGCGATGACGGTCAGGGTCAGGGCATCGCTCTCGGGTTTCCTTGTACACAGCAAGTCGTGCCGTCTCCCCCACACACTAACGTTTGCTCGCGGCAGGACATCACATATTGCTTACAACGTGATTTAATTGCATCTGCCGTTTCGTTTCGTCATTTGCAGCTGAAGGGGTTCTACCGGGGAATGTACTTCCCGCTGCTCTCCAATGGCGCCCTGAATTCCGTCGTGTTTGCCGTCTACGGGTCCCATTTGCGTTATTTGCAGAAACAGTAAGTAGAACCACCGGGCGATGCACCGTACACGCATTTTCTTTGTTTACCGACTTCCCGAGTTTTCCTGTAGCACCCGTTCGGACAGATTGCGGAAAGCTTACTGGAGGAAGCACGTGTTTATCGCCGGCTCCATGGCCGGCTTGGCGCAGGTATTTCTTGCCTGCCCGATCGAGGTGGTTAAAGTGCGACTGCAGACGTTATCATGTAAGTGTTCTCTACCGAACTGATAAATTGGGATCATTCATTTCAGCACTAAACAGTTGAAACATGCCATGCACTCGGGACGTTTAAAAATACTGAACAGACGGATATTTCTACGAACATTTCCAAGAGTGTACTCTACGATTATTGCAATCACAGCACAGAAAACATCGCTTTGTTCAAATGAAAAATCATAAGGGCTCCACTGGCCCCTTGAAATCTCCCATTCTTCAGAGAGTAATTCATTCCATATTTCATTTTAGTACACACTGCCACTCCGGGGACATCGTTGCAATATTGCATGTTAAGATATCTCAACATAAAGGTTGCGATCATCATTGCACCACGCGAAATCATTCTTATGGCTTGATAAAGAAAATTTCATGAGCCACATAACAAGGATCAACAATTAGATTCCCTAGTGATAAGAATATAATCCATCGATGTATCGAAGGTGTTCTAATCGCGAAGGTCGGAGATCGATCGCTTTGTTTCGCAAATACAAAATGTTGTTTAAAAACCCAAACGGTAAACCATCGTGAGGCTAACACGCGCTTCCATCGGCCATTGCAGTTATCGGGCACCCGTGGGCCTGCCTGAAGGACATCTTCCGGCGGGAGGGGCTGTCGGGCATCTATCGCGGCATCACGCCGATGATGTTCCGCGACGTGCTGCCGTACGGCGTGTACATGTACGTGTACGAGTACATGCTGGAGATCGAGGAGCGGCTGCATCGGCTTAGCAAGGACCGCATCGCTGGTGCGTCGATCGGTGGCGCCCTGCAGGCTTCGTTGATTGCGACTGCGGGCGCCGTTGCGGGTGTCGCATCGTGGATGTTTATCGTACCGTTCGACGTGGTGAAGACGGTCATGCAAGCAGAAACCGACCCCTCCATACACAAGAGCATGATGCACTGCTTTCGATCGTCCATTAAGGTATGTAAGGCGGGCGTTCGGAAGGGTTGGGTTGGGTTGACCGCAATCAAACTCCGTGTTACTCTTGCATTCGCAGAAACACGGATGGCGCTCACTGTTTCGCGGGAGTATGGTGATCATCGCGCGTGCGGCTCCCGTCAACTCAGCCACCTTCCTGGCGTACGAGTACTGTCTGGAAAAGTGTCACAAAGCCCTGGACGTGAAATGACCCACCCACCCATATGTGTAACTAACGTGCGTTACTAAGTGGCGGATATCTGAGATTTTATTCGTAAGGATGAACTATGTCTTAAGAAGAAATAATGTTAATCGAATTTATATTTAAATTAAACTGTCTCAATGTACCTGGATCTGTACCTTCCTTGTACCCGCACTGTTCATTTGTTTTAGTACTATAAAAGTTGGTTGGTTGAATCGGAAAGAAAGTTCCAGCTGCAATGGCTGGTGGAAGCTACAAACACCGAACTCGCGTAGGTTGATAGAAATCGGGTGTAATAGGGTGGGTACACGATGGACAGTGCTAATTTTTTTTGCAGTTTTTAACATTGTAGTGCATCATCATGATATACCAATGTTTGTGAAACGTGTAAACAGCGTTAACACTATTTATGCTAACTTCCCGACCGGAACTTTGTACATCTTTGTTCTCCACACTACCGTTATGCAGTCATCTCTTGTCTTGGTTTCATACAATTTTATTTCCTTATATAGTTTTTTTTTTATTTTTAATAATTATATAATATTATTTTTCATTACTTTTTTAAACACTTTAGTTTTACTAACATTTTATTTGTTTTCATGCTTTATCGGTTTTGCTGTTCTTCTTCCAGTGCATGTTTAACCTGATTTTTGTCTCTCGTTTCTTGTTCTTGCTCCGTTTGGTCTGCGCTTGCTGCGATGCAGTAGTGCACAGGATTCGTCGTTCTTCCTCTCGGCCACGCTGCCATGCTGTAGTAATCGGTTTGTTAGCATCGCTTGATTGCTAGGACCTTGGATTACCCGCGTTACATCATGTTTTGCTTACCTCCATTATTCGTTTTCCCTGGTCTGCTGTCCCTTCCTCTTATGTTCATTTGAACCTACAGCATACGCGGGTGTGTGGTTTTATTACTCTCTCCTTCGTTTTACAGTTCGCTCATTTTGTTTTTGTCACACTTTTTCCTTTATTCACAGTGCTTGTTCTTTTTTTTTTAATTTGTTTTACATATATATATATATATATATCCTTTGTTTCTCACTACTCACAGACGCCTGTCTGTGATTGTGTTAGGTGTATGTGTGTGCTTTCCCCTCCTCTCTGCTATATTTGTATCGTTTTTTCCACAAATCAGCAACATTATTCTCTTCTCTTTGTGTTTTAGCATATGCTCCTGCTTTAATTCTCTTATTTGACTACTTTTATTTATCATCAGCACAGCATTCTCTCTACTAGCGAAGAAGGCTACAGTAGCCCGCTTCTTGACTTTGCTGGTAATGGGCAAACATCTCATTCACCTCATCTATCGGTACGAAAAAGCGGTTGCAATTGGATTTTTCAAGAGTGTCGTGTGTACGAGTGTTTGCAATATGAGGGGAAAGATACTGATGTCTCGTAGGTATTAGTTCGATATTCTACCATTGCATTTTCTCGTGTATCCTGTGTGTGTGTGTGCTTATTGTTTTATTCTTGTGTGCTTTGCTTCTCTTATTTGTTACCTTTTTAACCATATACTACTCCGCTAACTTCTTACCCATACTTCATGGGTTTCCTTTTTTCGCAAAAAATTATGAAAATAATAGTAATGTTCTTGCTTTATTTTCTGATTTACACACATGTTTTGTATTACATTGCAGTGCCGTTGCCCCTTTCATTGCAAACCATAATTTTACCACAAAGCGTAACTTCTTGTAGGTTCCCTAATTCTGTTTTTATTCTACTTTTGCGTAGAGGGGGAACGCATGTTCCTCTTCCACCATCCCCGAATGGTTCATGAGGGTGCTTTTGTTCACTTCAGATCTGTACTTTACTAAGCGCGCAACACATACTCACATCATGTCAAGATATCGCAGCTAACGAATCATCGACATTGTTCAACTTTTTCACACTACCGTACATAGTTTCTGCTTCGCAGGAGTAGTTTACTCATATTCATCCCTTCCTTAGTACAGTTTAATTCTTCGTTTGTTTTATCGTTTGCTGCACTCACATCTTCCTTTCTGCACGCCTTACCCCGGCGTTCTGTTCGTCTGCTGTGGGATACTCTATGATCTTCTTCACATCCCATCTCGCCGTGCTTCAGTTGGGTGTTGCCAGTTTCTAAGTTTAGTGTTCTTCGCTGCCTGTACAGTTAAGGTTACAGTACACATTTGGAAGTCGCTTGTCCTCCTCTACCGTGTGGGTGTGTGGAAATGCCAGCCAACGTCTCCATCTAGGGGTATGTGTATGTGTACATGGCTATGTGGAGGGTGGGACGACTTTTGCTTTCGTTTTCAATTATGTTTCTATATCATTTACAACTGTTATTCATTTCCGCGTAACGTTGCGAGCAACAACGTTTTCTTGTGATTTCACCACGTGCTCTATATCTACCCGTACAGCAAAAGTGGGGATTATTCTGCGCTGCCATAGCCTACACAGGGATTGCATATTTATCTTTCGAATGTTGCATTTTTCTGAGAAAGTAGTGAGCTCCGGACTGCTATCCTCGTTATTTAGAGAAAAAAAATAGCAGCACATCCATGCCAGACACACCCACGCGTACACACGAACATAGTACATTCACACAGCCACACATTTCCTCACGACTTCTTCAACTCTCTCGGCATGCCTCCCGCGCATACGTATCGTCCAAAAACACACGCATCCCTAATACACGGCGTACAAAAAGTATCACTACAGACTTGCACTTTCCACAGAGAGGACACTTTCTGACATGCCTACACTACAATGTGCCGGTGAACGACAAATATATGACTACAACAAACATACCCCTCCCGAGCGGCCGGCCTACGTGGAAGGGTCAGGTGGCCAAAAGGGATTTCATTTTAATTTCGATCTCGGAACGTTGACTAAATCGACCACAGGATTTTCCCAGCGAATTCCATTCGGTAACTGAAAGCAGCGTGAACAGGGCATCGTGTGTGTGCGTGTCATTTCTTTTCCTTCCTTCGGAGTCTTCCGAGGGGCTTGAAAGGTAGAACGGATAGACCTGTCGGTACAGTAGAAAGAAGTTTTGCAACAGCAACCTTTTTTTCTACGATTATAACCGAATTAACTTCACGGACAGGATTGAGCAAACTTTTTTTCTTTTCTGTGTTCTTAATATGTTTTCCTCGTTCGAGTGCATTACGATATCAAATGCGAATATCAACTGCTATAACACAAAAATACTCGACATCAAAATTAATCTTTATGATAAGTTATGATTCTTGGCTGGGCTCGAAAACATTAAAACCCAACATTCGGTAGACCTACTAAAAAGTGTCCGATTCTTCCATTGCGCATCTCTCATCCTTAAGTCTCAAATCTGCATGCAGGGGATCACAAAAAACCGAAATCGAACCTCCACGTGCATCGCTCCAAAGATTACATCACTCACCAACCGATCCATACACATACACACCGAAGGAAAGAGAAAAACCTATCATCACTGTTTCTCGTAGATTTACCATATATGCGTTTCCGTTTTCCAATGTCATATATTGTTTATTGATGCATCCATCCATCGCTCCATTGCTTTCTTTAGTCGAATACATTATTATAGAGTAGATATTAGCAGCTGCTGTCCTACCAGGCAGTTTCCTTCACTTTTTGTTTTGTTTGCTTTGCTGCGGCTTGTGGACTCTCCTAAGTTCATTTTTCACGCTACTTTACGCGTCCGGTGTTGTGTAACTACGGCATTGTTCAACAAGTCCCATTCATTGATATTGTTTTATTGTATGCTGCGCAGCGGCGATTTAAGGGTTTGCGATTCCTACGAGGGGGTTGTTTTAAGGGTGATGGGTGTTCTTTTGTATCACTTTTTGTATCATTGTTGCGCTGTTTGGGTTATGGTTCCCGTGTCATTTTGAACATTCGTCTCATTTAACCACTCTCACTTTACTGTTTGAAGGAAAGGTGCATCTACCAGGGTGGAGACCAAGCAGCCGATGTCGAGCATTTGTATAACCTTGTTTAGCAAATGAAGAGAAAAAGGAACGTATGAAGTAACACTCATTCTAGCATAAGGGAAGTTGGTTCCATCGTTTGGCAATGAGCAAACGAATACAATGTTTAAAACGGCAGGAATAAAGTGTGCCGTTTGTCCAGATGCGGCGACCAAGGGAGGAATTATTACCAATTTTCATAGTAATTATTGAATCAAACATCAGTCAGTCTCAGCGAGGCGTTTCGATTGGCCAAACTTCACTGTGGTATAAAACTTTGGGAAGAGATGCGTTTTGCGGGTAAATATTACAAGAAACCCTGGTTTCGAAAATGTCCACGTAGTCCACTGGGAGAAGAATGGGAAGAATGCAGGAAAACCTAACAGCGAAAACGAAGAGATAAACATTAACGAAAGTAGCGAAGCTTTTACGTCACTGATAACCTAGTTTGCTGTGTACAACTATCAATCGTTATTCTACTATGCAAAGGTTATCATATTTCACTTCTATACTCCTAGATTTGTTGTATGACGTGTACCGAGAACTGCTGGCACAGAGTGATTGACCCGCATACAGGCGGCGTTTGCTTTTTGTGACCGCAGTGCAGTGGCCCGCCTCTTCTGCGTGGCTGTGAATTGGTGATTCGGCACTTATGTTGAAGCATCGAATGAGTCCAGTCACAGCAGCAGTGACATAAACACGCAACAGCAGCATCCTCAGAATGTGTGCGATAATTTAATATCGTCTAATTCACTTTTATTCTCGTCTCGTCCTGCCTCTAAACGATTTTTTTTACGTGTGTAAAGTGATTTTTTGTTTCGTTTTGTTTTGCTTTATTTTCCATTTTCCATTGGATATCTATAACGTGTACCGCACGGTGTGGATTTTCCCATCACTAAGAACGGTCAACAACAGTTAACGAGCAAGATGTTGTGTTGTTTTTTTTCTCCCTACCCTGTCACATTCAGAACACATTCACAGAAGCTTGCATTCCCCGCTACCACATGTGTTGTTTTCCATCCCTCTCTCTCTCTCTCTCTCTCTCTCTCCTTTCTCTGTCTCGTTCACGCACAGAAAGCTCAGCTCATGCACACTAGAAAAAAGCGAGAATCACATCAAAGTCCCTTTTTTCTCTTTTTTAGCAAATCCCCCTGGACAGGGCAACTTCGCTATTTTGCAGAGTGGAACATCCTGCTACTACAACCAACACCCTCACCCTCTACAGTGCGTGTGCTTTACTCTTTTTGTTTTACTTCTTGCGCATAATAATAATTAATATTATAATTTCTCATATAACTACAACAAATACATCTTCTTTTATCAGTGTGTTTTTTATCCTTTCGCTTCCACTGCTCCACATTTTTGTGATTTTCCAGTATGTTTTCATTTATCCTGGTTTATATTATAATCATCTTGCGAATTATTTTAGTCTCCTTTTCCTCCCGATGATTCATTTTGCAGGGTTTAGTATTTGCTGACTTGTTATATTATGCATCTCGATTTACCCACCCCTATTAGTCAGCGTTCATCTTTGACGCACATGTTTTTTTTTTCGTCCTTTGTAGTATTGTTAATATGTCTAGAATATTAAGCATGCGTGTTCAGTAAATCTTTTTTTTCTGTGTTTCTGTGTATGTAGTAAGTGTACGATACTCCTTTTTTCTCTACTATTTTGCTTCACATGGTTGCTTCTAAATATTTTTTTTCAGTTTTCTTCATTTTTCCTACACGTCGATCTGGCATTTTACTTACTTTTCTTATAAGTTTTCCTTTTACGATCCTTACTAGTTCTAAACATCGTAAATCGCTACCGAGTTTCACCGCTATCCGGTTGCGCCGTAGCTGATGATGCTGTGTTAGCCAGCAGATGTTGTTGTTAGGCTATGCTGTGTCTATGTATGTTCTCGATGTGCGAGTAGGATTTCTGATGGTGGTGATGTCAGTGCTCAACGTGGTTGAAGCAAGTGAAAAAGTAGTCTCTTGCATGATCTATCCCTTTCGTTACTCTGTTATGATGGTCTCTTTGCATTTCTGCAAACCCGGTGGTAAAGCGTGTATGATTTGTTACAACGAAAAAATTTATTTTTAAGCTTGATGATTTCATTTTCGTAGTGTGTATTTTTGTATTCATCCTTTCCACCGCCATCCGGCTATTCTGATAAGTTTTGCGTTTTTAGTATAGCTACCATACACTTTGGATAAGAGTATACCGAGCTGCACCTGATGATATCGTAAATGTTATCTCATACGTTGAATTAAAGTTCAGAGCAGTGGGACTGTGTTTTGCGAATTGTTCGAACGGTCGGGGCCAGTTTTTACTACTTTTACATCACGCTTTTTGTCCCATTATATCATTCATTGAACCAATGAGGAATGAACAGAAGCATAACGAAGCGCCAGTTTGTACCTCGTACCTCAACGCATCCAAACATGTAAGTAGTATGCAAAAACGAGTGAAACAATTTTAAACGATATGAATCATAATACCATTATATGCCACTGACCGTTATTTGCTCGAACTCGATATTAATTCTTTTATACGATTGTTTGATGTTTCTAATTAACTGGCAGAGTTGTCGCAGGTATTTATTTTCTCCGTTCTATTCGTAACACAACGCACGCGCGCTCGCTTACTAAACGACCCGGTTTGCGTCGATGCCAATTTTGCTTGCTCTAAGACTCTACCGCAGTTTTTGGAGGCGTAGATGGTGGTGTGGATCACTTTTTTTTATATCGCTTACGAAGTATGACATTCATGGTTGAAGAGGGAATTGTGTGTATGTATGTATGTAGTATGTATGTGTGTATATCATGTGGCTCCTGTGAAGTAGGGGCGCGTTTCGAAAACGATATTAATCAGTGCAAGTTTACCTTGCTCCTCCGAGGCAGGGGCGCACTTTTAGAAAAAATATTTTTCAGTACATCACTTGTTTAACGCAGCGGCTGCGTCAACGGTCGCGGTGTTCTGCTGCTGGGAGGTGGCGGACAGTGCATTGGCGGACCCGGTGGCCCCGGCCGACCCCGGTGGCTGCGAGCCAATGCCACCTGCGGTGCTGTTATTGTTGATGTTATTGCCAGTCGAGTTCGCCGACGAGGGCGACGAGGATGAGGCTGATGTAACGGATGCGGACGATGAGAGCTGATTGGGATTTAGCTGCGCGTTGGCGGCCGCCATCGGTCCACCCCCGAGTGGCGCATTGCCACCGTCCTGTATTAGTCCTCCGGCCGATTGGTTGGTGAGCTGATTTTGTTCTTTGTTTGGCGCACGGGACGATATCTCGAGCTCGTTCAGGCGCTTCCAGAGTTCCTCTCGTTCCCGTTCCCGCCGCTTCTCTCTGCCGATTCAGGAGAAATGCGTATGTACCAGGAGCACGCGTAGTGGTAGATAATATTCGTCGGAGAGTGCACCGAATTCGATGGATAAA
The DNA here is from genome assembly GCA_034621735.1 of Anopheles plumbeus. Classification (NCBI taxonomy): domain Eukaryota; kingdom Metazoa; phylum Arthropoda; class Insecta; order Diptera; family Culicidae; genus Anopheles; species Anopheles plumbeus. Next base: position 40,006,017 of record JAOEFI010000003.1, read on the forward strand.
AAAACGAAAGGGAAAGTATTAGTGGCACTCGCAAATAGATTAGGAAGTAAACGTTGAAGTAGAACATAACTAGATAAAAAAGCTACTAGCTACTAGCGATGAGGGAAGCGATTGGATTTTGGGGTGAATCGAGACCCTGTTGGTGACAAGCGATACTCACTTCTGCCTCTCCGCCTTGTAGCTTGCTGTTAGCTCGTCGAACAACTTAGAATTCATCTCCATAAATGTTTTCAGCACATTATAAACCAGCGCGACGATCGTCTGATTCCAGTGCTCCTTGCTAATCCGGTAGAGCGCCGGGAACATAATTGGCATTATAACGGCATTGTTATCTTCGATCAGTGACATCGCGTACTCATTGTTCCAGAAGTAGAGTGCTCGTTCAGCAACCTGGAAAGAGATCAGTAGGGCACACAATATCTTCGTTAAGGGCTGCATTTGTTCGCCTCCCGGCAGTTCAGCCGAATCCAACGTACCTGAAAGTGTGGACTGGACACGCACTTGGCGATCTGTCGAAAGAGTGGTTCCTGTATTTTGACAAACTGCGGCGGTTCGATCACGTCCAGTATCTCCTCGATCTCGCCCAGAAACATCACCTCCTTCTGCGAGCACGTCTTTGGCCAGAATTTCAGTAGACCCCTCACGACCGGTTCCGTCAGCGAGGCGTCCTTCTCAAGGAACTGCACCACGCAGTAAGCGAGCTGGGCATGGTAGAGGGACAGCACTTTCACCTTGTGTAATGGCAACAGGACTTTCACCAGAAACTGCTTATGTTCCGCCTTCAACGGTAGTGCAAATCCATTGATTATGCTACAGTGGAAGATAAGAAACGGTTAAGAATATTTTTGAATAACTAACTTGATTGAATAAATCTTGTTTTCTCCTCTACTGGCGTTACAGCTACGATCAGTCCGGACCTGCCTATCGATATGCGATACGGAGCCTTGAACCGGCTGGAAGCTCTGTCAAACTAGACTTCAAATTCTTGGGAAACGATAGAAGCGAATGATATTTCGACAGCCGTGACGGTTAGGGTTTCAAAGCTTACACTCTCTCATGCGTATTTATTTTATGAATCAATTTTCCTGCATCGACACATGCGCGAAGAAAGCACAGCCACCGTCATGTATCGATGTGTGTCGTACTCGAAGATGGACGGTACGTTTGCTTTTACAATGAATGAAGTGAACCATTAAATGAGTAGCTGAGCTTCCGAGGATGAACGCCTTCTCGAATGAACACAAAAATGCCACTTTGGATGTGTTTGTTTCCCAAACCGGAACCCCTCTTCAACACACTATTGCGCTAGCAACTGACTGGAGGATTGGAGACTTTCCATATACATCTGTCAAACGTGCTTGGGCACTAATGGAACTTCCTGACAGTTCAAAAACGCCTCAAAAATTCTTCCAATACGTTAAAAAACTACCAACGAGCAACAAAAACTCACCTTCCCAAAATCTCCAACAGTTCGCCGACGCCATTGAAGTGTTCCGTTTCGTATATAAAACGTAGGAATATGTTATTAATTTGCTTACGAATAAAAGCACGTAACCCTAAAAATTTGCCGTAGATACGATGCAACACGGTTTTTAGGAAGTCACGCTCTCTCGGATCCTCGGAGTCGAACAGTTCCAGTAGCTAAAAGTGTAATGAAAAAATAGTTGTCAATTAGTCGATTTGCGGGCGATTGAATCGAACCGGATCCGAGATGGAGTACGAATGGATACGAGTACCTGTAGTACGAATTTCTGATCGATCACTTTCTTTCCAAATGTTGCCTGAAAGTCGGCTGATTCGAGAAACCGTAAGAAAACCTCGTACACCAGCTGCAGATGGGGCCAGGAAGCTTCTAAGGTGGGGTCGTCCTCTTCCGGATCAAAATCGGGATTTTCGCTGGGCGGCAGGGTACGAAACAAATTTACCGATATCTGCACAAGTAAGAGGAGGTAGAAGACAAATGTGTAACAAAGTTAGCATTCCTGTTACATCGTCGTGTCAACTAGTCGGGCTGCAGTAACACAACACATGCTCGGCTCCGCACTACTCACGTACCATTTTGATAATCTCCGGATAGACATTCTCCGTCAGCACGCCGCGGCCATGTGTGATGTAGGCTGACAGATCGTTAAGGGCTGCTCGCTTGATTTCTTTCCCCTTCAGATCCGACAGGGGATCCATAAAATCGAACGACACGCAACATTGCCGAAGCTTTCGGATGAACAGTTCCTCCTGCTCTAAACTGGAACAGTCAACTGAAATAGACGTAATAGTAACGTTAACCATTAGCGTTTGTTTTATTGTTCGGTTAATTTCGATGTCCATGGCGTGAGGCCGACCAGACCAAGCAGCCACAAAACATACCTTTGAGAGACGGCAACTGCTGCAGCTCGACGTCCTGTGAATTCCTGTACCGCGATGAGCCCTGAGATTTTTTGCTTTTTTTCTTGAGCGAACGTTTAGCGAACGGATCGATACGATCTACGAACGTTCCAGACGACATCGCTTGTTCCGTGGAGTGCTGCAGTTTTGCGTCCGTTGTTGGTGCTGGTGTGGGTGTATGTTGTTGTTAGACGATGATCCAGCGCCTTGGTACCAGGAGCTGTGGATCAACCGTTTCCTCGACTTTGGCGACCGACGAAACAATCAGGCCCTACGTGAGTGGTGCCGTGTGGTGCTGGTTTGCAAACCTACACCCGGAGGGGACAGTTATGTATTCTCAAAACTCCAACGACTTCACCACCTCCGCGGCTATTTGGGTTGCCGAACTTTCTATCAGTTTCGTCGTAGAGCGGCTCGTCCGGTGCTTAGCTATGACGATGGTTTTGCAAGCTTCCGTCGCCGTGCTTGTGGAGGGATTAGTTACTTTTTTATCAGCAAACTCGGGGGCCAGAGCAGGTGTTGCTATCGGGCGCGCGTGCTCGGCAGAGGCCGACCAACATTCGTCAGATCCAACACTTATCCAAGTCGAACTACGGTGAACCGATCTGGACGATAGTATCTCTTCTAGCAGACACCACACTCGCAGAAGCACCGGTAAAACCCTATGCGTGACACATTAGATCGAGGTCTTACATTCACTGCTAATTATCCACATCCGATGAGTAGTACACCTTCTATGGTAGGATGACTGCAACTGTCCTCTATCGATTCGTCTTATCACCAAAGGGCACAGGGTTTCCGCTACTGCACTGCACTACACTGTTATCATCATACTTTCTTTTTGTACAGACCACCGAGCTGCTGCCAACATACAGAAGGGATTGAAAAGAACAGTTAGACGGATATGAAAAAAAAACTGCCGAAATAATAAAGCTCACTACTTTGTTATTTGGTGTTGAGTGAAAGTTACCACTTCATATATTCGAACTCGGTGTTTCAGCTTTCGGCTTCTTTTATCAACAGTCCCGTGCCTGTAATAATTGGTGCAGCAACAACGAACTAAATAAACAGCGTAAAAACTCAACCAGGGCACACACTCTGTTGGGCTATAGGTTGCAGATTTGATGTAAACGCTTGCTTGGGTCGAAATATGCAATATGTGTAAGACTGCTTCGACGATTCGGACGTCTTTTCACGAAAGGAAATATTTACCCATTCACATCACACTGAGGACCACAAACACGCTCACTGCAGACAATTTAACGACAATTTGACGACAGCTTAAACTAGTAGCTGCGATACCACGGATTAAACCATACTTGTTTTGACTGTTGGATTCACAATAAGCAATAAAAACTGCAACCCAGTCTCGCCTCGTAACACACGGTAGGCACCAGAAGGAGCTTCTTTTGTGCCAATCTGATAATCGATCAACACAATACAGACCTCACCACACAAGCACGACGCTTTCACTTTAAATTACGAAGGGGACTTGTAACATATGTATTTAGAACCACTGTGAAGTACACATCCCTGTAAAGAGCAAATAATACATAGAATACATTTGGGTCGATAGCATAGTCAATGGAATGGCACTGCATTCCGCACTGCATCACACTTCGGAGTTGTTCAGTTCTGCAATGATCATTTTCTTTACTATTGTAAGCACACCATGCTGTACATCTGCCATGTGCGTAACGGCTTCAAACAAGCAGCGAATCTGAAATGAAAAAAAAAAACAGATGAAGGGAACATTAGATCAACGGAATTCATTTTAGAAGTGCAGTGTAATAATTGAATATTGTTTCATATATTGAATAATATATTTCCCTAATTATGAGCATGTGCGAAAAGATCGTTTCATTGCTCGATATCTTTTCGCGGCTTCCAAACGAACTACTTGCCAGCAGCAATACCGTCAAGTATCGCCACTTGACGAAATGTTTCATTAAACCAGAAATAACGGGAATGATATTTATCTGCTCCAGATAAACCTCCAATGAGATAGATATAACCTGAGTTGCCCGCTTCCTACCTATTGCCTGCCAATGGTGGAAGAGTGGAGCAGTGGGGTAGTTCTCCCCAACGAGAGGTCACCCCTATCAGGAATAGTACGGAGCATTACCACACTGACGGCCCCCTACTCACGGGTTGTGGATTGTTGTGGTTGAGTGTATTGTTTGTTTGTTTGTTTGTTTGTTTGTTATTGATTCATTCTCCACACCCGCGATACCTTATCATTAGTTATTGTGCAAATGTTAATGCCACCGTTTTTTGCTACGCTCACACTCATACCGTGCCATTTGCAGACTGCACACGTCTCTCTCTCTCTCTCTCTCCGGGAGTTCAGAAAAATGGTTCGGGATATTACAAACTTTTCCCTGGGTGGGGGGTGTTACTTTTATGACTTCCTTTTTTCCATCAGCCACACGGGTACTACGGAACAGAATAGTGTCGTCCGAAAGGAGCATTTTCAAAAAAAATAAAGCATTACCAAACATGATGCAAGAAGAAGCGACCAAAGAAATGTTGTTGTCATTCGGATCATGACAGCTCCACTGGGAGAGACGCCGTTCCTTACATAAGAGGACACCAATCACCCACAACAAGCAGCATCTCCCGAAAGGAAGATCATCACTCTGACCTACTGCCATCGCTGGCCGTCGTTTTCCCACAGACGCGGCGGCGGCGGCGGCAGCGGCGGCGGCGGCGACAATGTGTTCCTCTCCACGCAGCACCGGAAATTTCTTGCGCGTAATGCGCAAGTGCACGCCATATAGGAAAGAAATGGAGGATCAGTTTCTCTGGAGTCCTTTCTCGCGTACGTTTGTGAGGGGATGCAAACAAAAAACACACTTGAAAAAAAAAAAAAAACTCTCGCGAACATGATTCTCTCCAGCTCCCGTTTCGAAAGCATACGCACACGCATACCAAGTCGTACGCTTTTCCATGCGATAGTAGCACCATTCGAGGGTAGATACTTGAGATGAAATTCCTATGGTTTGGTGGTAAAACATTGCCGACCACGAGAAGAGGCAACTCCGGGGGCCGGGGATGAAGCGAATCTAGACTTCTCTCTTTCTATCCAACCATCGCCGTGTGTGTCCTTGCTCGGTTGATACGTTTCCCCCCCCCCCCCCCCCCCCTCCGTGTCAGTGTACAATAGGGGGAAGGTGGAAGGGCGGTGCAACGACGCGAGCAGCAGTGGACTGCCGGGTATAATACTTTGAACCAGCTGATTTTACGATGGCACTCCACATCAAAGAGCCCCACTCTGTCCTCATAGTTCCTGCTGACTTTACTGCTGGACGTGGCATATCCTCACAGCTCGCTTCCGACTTCCGACTTCCGAAGGGACGGTAGGGCGCGCGCTAGGTGTGGATGTGCGGTTGCTAAAATAAGAGCAATCATTTGCCCGGTTCTCCAATTGCGAACGGTTTGGTTGTCTCTTTTCATCACGCATGGAGCGGGCGAAAACTTGCTCATTTGCAGAGCCAGCGGCAGAGGCACCTCCCATGCAAGAACTTATACAACAAGTCGTCTCTTCTTAATCTTTCCGCACCCGTGACCTTTTGTTGTGATCTTAGAATATCATAGAATGTTTTTGCAAGCCCATCTACACCTACAGCCGTCCGGGTAACGTGGGCCAACTTCATTCAACACAACTCCAACGTAATCAGATTGATTTCTCTCGCTTCGGTTTCATTGATATATTGCGCAAAATCTACCAGCGGAGATCATAATCTTTCATACAAATTAAATTGGTAAACATAAAAGGGTAGTGCTGCATTCATTCCACAAGAAAACCTATTGCATTTTACCAAACAAACACATAGGGAAGAGCTTTGGCCTGGTTTTGCCCGGACCGGTAGATCAAACTCATAAAGGAAAAGGGCCAATTCATAACCGGACGTGAGCATAGGCCACGTACGGTGTTGCACACATGTACAAGTCGTACCTGCGCTACCTGCTACAACCAAGAACCTCCTTAGTCTTCCGAACCCGTGCTTCCCCCCGTGCGCCAAAAACAGAGCACTATTGACAAAACATGGGAAACATTTTTACATACTAAAAATAAAAGTATCACTACACAACACACAACACCACAGACAAAACAAACCCCCCCCCCTGTCTGTTGTGTCGAGTGAAGTTTCTCTCTTTCTCTCCCTGTCTATGACGTGGCCCGTCTTCGTTAAATTCTAGTCTAAAGTTGCGTGGCAACGATGTTCATATCTCCACTCCAGCGCAATGGTATCCATATCATCGGCTGGGACCAATCCAAAGTGCTCTAAAGCGGATGTCATGAGTAGCATACATTGCTGAAAGTTGTGGGCAATGTGGCCGCCCGCCCGCCGCACCTTAACCCACAATTCCTGGCAGACACTTCAAGCAACCCACCGTCGTGAACCAGGCACCTGATTCTTGAACACACAACACAGCCACAGCAGACCTACAGAGAACGCCATAAAATTTGCATCAACATCAATCAATGGCGTCAAATAACCAACAATCAATCGGTAAGCTATGATTTGAAGCGCTACGATGATGGTGCCACCGTGCACAAAAAGCACATTTTCGTTTTAAGGGGTGTAGAAGGTAGCAGCACTATAGGGTGGCATGCACGAAGGGGTTGAAGCGCGCGTTCGTTGCGTGCGTGCATTTGGTTTTTTCTGCTGCGTGAATGCACATTCAACTATTCCCAAATTAGAGCTCCATTGTTCTGTGGCCGCGAGGAACACCACTACTGGGCTAGGCTAGCTTATCGAAAGCTCGCGGAAAACTCGGTGTTCCCATTGACAGGCCATTGACGACGGACGGGGGGTGGTGGGAGAAATTTAAGGGTGCGAGCTAGAGAGAGAGAGAGAGAGAGACAGAGAGAGAGGGGCGGGAAGAAGTCTGTAATTAATTTACACGCATGTTGGCGCGCCTATTCGACCGCCCCCCGCCCAGCCAACCATCCCACCCCGTGGTGATCCTGTGAACGCGTGTCATTCGGACCCGCCCCTCCCTCGCAGCGCCGTGGCCATGAACCTTAAACCTTATTATGCACTGGCCTGGCGTCAGATGCGGAACAGAACAACCAAAACAGAAAAACCTCCACCTTAGACGTTGGCCACTGAAAACAGCACTGAAGATCAAACACGTTCGAGCGAAGCTGCATGACGAATGAGCGCCCCTGGGCTAGTGTGGCCCAAGCCAAGCAGAGAGCTGAGTGGAGTGTTAGTTGACACTTTTACCCATCTTAACGCGGGGGGGGGGGGGGATGATTTTAGAGGAGGGCAGCTCTTTTAATAAAAATAAAAATCGGCATCTAAAAACATAACATCACCCTCAGCGTTCCACCCGACGGTGCCCTTCCCTTCCCGTTTCCGCCCCTCTTATTACACAGACAAACACAGAAGCGCCAGCAGTGAAGCAGAATAAACTGGTGCAGAGGATCGTCTAAAAATAAATGCATCTACGGTACAGAAATATCGTAGCTAGAGCGCGGCCAAGCTCAGCTAGCACGCAGGATCACACCACACTCTTGTGCGCTGCCCCTACGCGATGGCGATCATGGTCTGGCTCGTGGGTGTGTGCGCCGAACGCGCCCCATGGACAATGACCAACATTTACGAGGCGAGGCGGCGGCGCCCGCCGATTGCGTACAGATTGTAAACAATGGGCTTATCATTATTACAGCCCTCAGCACGGGAAGAAAATCAAACGGATTAGACAAACTAATCCACTGACTGTGTCAGCCGAGCGAACGGAATGCGGAACTCAAACCGCATGAAAAAGTATGCGAAGCAGAAGTGTCTCGCGATGGGCAAACCTTTAATTATCACATAAGAAGAAACCATACTTTAAGGGTAAAGCTTCCATATGTATATGTCGCGTTTTAATTTATCGGTGACATTAATTACCGCAATTGTATTATTACAAACGATTTAAATTACGTTTATTAAAGATCTCATGCCTGTCTCTAAACACTCGTCGTGTTGACCAGTTAGACAAACAAAACTTTGCTGCTGTTGTGCAACATTCCCATTCCACAATTTACACAATATTGTAGATGTACTTGATCGGGCTCCCTCCCTCCCTCTGCTTGCTTGCGTGTGATAATTATTCGCTGCCAGATTCGATTTTTATTTTCCCTTCTGTTAGGCACCCCCGCCCGGGGCGCCACTTTTCATCGAAAGCATTTCTCGTGTTGAGCGTTGAGGGGGAACGGTCGCAGGCCCGGCGGTTGGTCGCAGGTCACAACAATGGAGGGCCACACAGCAGGCCATTCCCAAGTTAAACATAGTTTAATGAGCTGTAATGAAGCACGGGCACCGAGAAATAATTGCATCGCTTGCACTTGCAGCAGCAACGTGTGTTCGCTTGCGAGTGGAAATAAAATGCGCCCTCCTTCCTCGGGCCAGGCGCAGCGCAAAGGGACCGGCGAGAGAGTTTGATAAATGTAACCCATCCATCCCCGCCACCCACCCCACCCACCCAAAGCCGTTCCCGCTTCCATTCCAGTCAAGCGGAAACAAAAATGCTCCACGTATCCTGCGCGCGATCTGGTTACGAGTGCTGTGCTTCCTTCGAGCCGTGGGGAAGAAAGCAAGGGCAAGTGAACAACAAAATCTTGGAAATAACTGCACAACAACACAGCGGCGCGTAGGGCACGGGGAGGCGGGCAGGCCAGCGGTAAAAATAATTGCCATGCATCCTACGGAATGCAGCAACAGTGAGTAGTGAAAGCAAAAGCTTCTCTTCAATCCGCGCGTGGCAGAGCTTGTAATATATGCGTTGGGGTTTTTTGGTTCAAACTTTTTGTCGAGGTTACACACACATCTGGCAAGGACGCTCGGAGTGTCGCCTTATCTTAGCAGGAGCGAACGGTTCCCGCCTCGGGAATGATGTCCTCCTCGAGGCTTCTGGAGGAGTATTTTATAATACCACGGAAATGAGACAATTTTCCTCTCAGGAATGCCCGCTCTTTCATGCGGCTAAGGAGATTATTATGCATAGTTTTCGGCGCTGGAAGTATTGAATTGGAGCCCTTGAGGTGTTCTATTAGGGGCTTATAAGCATGGCGGCGTTTTTTCACAGACCTAAAACCCGGTGACGCCGGTTGTATGGCAAAAGTGTTCCTTTTTTTCTTTGCCTTATTATAATACCAGAATGACAAATTGGATTAAGAGTGGTTTTCTTATATGAAAACCAAAAATATGCTTCCCTTATTCCTTGCATACATACTGTAGTTAGTTTCTCTGTCTGTCCACAGAAAACAAGCATTCACCAAACCCTCAGCAGATCCTTCACCATCGCGCTTCGGCTCTTTTTTGTAAACTCATGCTTGCTAAATCTTGCTTATTTATTGATGGTTACTCACTCGTTCGACATCCATTTGCATTACCTACACTAAGAACTGGTAATTGGTACAGCAGGGGAAGAACCAAGGACATACCCTAGAATCAATCATCCAGCAAGGACCAACGGTACCTTTTGCCGGATTACGGGGTGCCGCATGTCGTGTGGATTCGTGTTTGGGTTCATAGCCCAAATGTGACTCACGAAACGGGCGGCTGGGCCCTTACCCAGACCGTTCCAAATGGACCCCCTTCGGAACTGGTGGAGAACGCAGCACACCACATCAGGAAGCATATATATCGTCAACATCTATCCGGAAGTGCTTAAACTGAGGCGTTTTAGCAGCCAACCGGGACATCAGAAACACAAACATTCAATTTGCAGCAAAATACGTATTGCAACATAAGTCGAGCATTTAGCATTTAAATTGCACACCAACCTTGCCGGAGCTATGGCTCGCAAGGGCTGAAGAACCGTGTCGACCGTGAAGAGTTTGGTGGGTCGAATTTTGCAAACGTCACAAACCAAATCGGGTCACACCTGTGTGTGCGCCCCCCGCCGGGTTGAACCGAATGTTGTCAAAAGCACCTAGCATGTGAGAAGAAATAATGATCTACAAAACTTACGTTAGACATGTGCGTGCGTGTATGTCGGCGCGAAAAAGAAACATCCAATGACACACCCAGCAAAAGAAAAGTAAGCAAGCAGGATGATTCTTTGCGAGCTAGTTAGTTAGCGAGTTCAAGCAGAAATTCACAGCTGCAACACACGGCAACTTTTCGTGGCCTTTTTTTTTCTCGCTCGCAACAATCGAATGCAGGACGGCACGACCAGAGTAGAGTGTGATGATGACACACACGTGTGCGCACTACCGTGCAAGTGTTACATTGGCCAAGGCCGGACCGGGCGGGTGACAACAACTTGCGCTTCCTCCCGCGCGATTCGTACCCCCCACCATCCGGGCGACATTGATAATTATCTACGGGTGGGAAACGGCTCAACACAGCACACCATTATCCGCATCTGTTGGCCTGGTGGGTGGCGGTGCGATGTGTGACTGGGATGGATGGGGCCCAGAAGAAGTGCAGCAGAAGTGTTACAAAGAACGGTTGGATAATTAATCCGCATCCACGTGCAGTTTTGTTTTACGAGCTTTTTTTACGATTTTGTTTTGTTTCCCGTGCTTTGGTGGGGGGAGTTCTTTATAATGCGATGCACAAATATAACCACCGGGCGCGGCGTACGCTTGGCAAAGGGCAGGTGCTGTTACCAAACATACGGGAGAAGAAAAAAATGAAACAGAACAGTGCACCGACAGAAACAATGCGAAATGCACCACAAATGATGGCGGCGGAGGCGGATTGGTGGGCCCTGCTCGGGGTCGGAAAAAAACATTGGCATTGAATGTGCTTTTATTAAAAGGCGCTGTTGTGGTGCTGGCACTATCATGCCGACCGGTGATTTCCAGACGAACCGGGGGGCAGGCAAGGATGACAATGATTCAAAGACAATCCGTCCACCACGATCATTGCGACAGATGCCTATTTTTTGAGCCATTGCGTGGGTGTGGATCTTAATCTAACGTTCTGATGTGCAAACATACATTGCTGACCGCAGTAACAATGCATAACGTGGATAGTGGAAGCACATGCACTGTATTGCTTTACTTTACGTCAATTTTTGTACAACATTCATCATAGCTTGTTGGTCCTCCCCAGCGGATAGGACTGCGGCCAACAGCATTGTATTAATAAATAAACGAATGCATCTTAACCCGAAGTCCCGAATTGATGAGTCATGTGTAACGTAATTAGTGTTCGCTGATTGCATACTCTCGCAGGAAATATGGCATATCCTTTCTGACCCAGAACGACCACATCCGGCGGGACCGGTGTTCGATCGATGCCGATGACGTCCGTGGCTGATGGTACGGAAACTGTCACCTGACGCTTTCTGCCCCGATTGAGCGGAGTATTATTAACGAACAAATTATTGGACGTCTCTTGAAATCGGGCGGTGACGAGTTGGACACTCCGCCCTCCACCACTTAAGGATTTAAGTGACAGAATTTCCAAAAAGTTATTTACATCGCGTAAGATAAGAAAAGGCAGAAGAAAATGAGATATTATTGAAATAAAGATAACAACGGTGAGTAGTGGCGAAATAGTTAGGTTGGGCATACATTATCTTTAAAGTATATTACCGTTTACTCCACAGTAAAGCACTCTCAACCCTGTCGACGAACCCAATGTGTTAGTGACATTAATTGTTGGTTGTGTTAGGGGAGGCCCGCGCGCTATCTTGCGACTGAAGATGCGATAAAAAAAGAATATTCAAACAAACCGCCCGCACACCACTACCCCCGCCGCGCATCCTTCTCGCTGGCAGTTTTCTTTCGTGCCGTTACATAATACACGTGAAGAAAATTGTTGTTAAAAGCTAAAGGTGTGCTGCTCGGTAATATATCCACAATGAATGCAACCAACAGTTGTTATCAAATAAGTCGGGTTATTAGTATTACACGAACAGGGTGCACTTCCTTCGGTTTTTAATAACAATTGCATGAATTAGCTGACATCACAACATCCTTTTCATTTCTGCACATAGTCATTCTATTACTACACACGCCCACACAGTAATCGTAATAAGAGTAACATAACTGAAGCAAATGCCATGAAGTAACAGATATTGGAGAACATTTCCGGCATTTGATGAACGTACAGAACGCCGACGAAACGGCCAAACGAGTTTTCGTCGTTTTGGCCACCGTTTTTTCCTGCTAGGAGCTGAAACATGATGCAGACAGCAAAAAATCAATCGAATCACTTCGCTAACCATTCACACGGTTCCCATGCTAAAAGAGAGGTTTATATCGATATGCCAAACATACTTTTGCCAGTCGGTTCACCGCGGCAGGAAAGCAAACGCTCCTCAATCTCCAGAATTTCATATAAAGATAGTGTTAGAGAGCGACAGAGCCATAAAGAGAGAGAGAGAGAGAGAGAGAGAGAGAGAGAGAGAGAGGGAAAGCTTGAGTTATACTACGTACGTATAAGCATGTAGTATACAGGATGTAGTGAGCAGGAGAACAGATTGACCGTTTTGGACAAAGAAGTATCTAGTCTAAAACGGATGAGCGTGAACGAGCCAGGAATATGTAGCGAATGACCGATACCATACTAACCTACTGTCAAAGCCGATCGAACGAGCCAAGCGTATGGACCTTGAGAGGTGTATCCACAGTCCATGCTCCAAAAGTATGCTGTGTGTGGGTCGTGCGGAAGTAGAACGACGGTTCCGAATCTTTCTTGTACTCCGAATCTTCTAGACGGCGATGCACAGCACGGAATGTATAGTAGTATCGTAAAAAAATATCGCACCCGAGAGGTATTGCATTACAAAAGTTATCCGTCGCTACCGATTGTTCCACGCTCAACAAACACGCACACACAATCCACTACCGAACCAACACCAACCCACTAGCTGTCAAACGATCAACCAGCCGTCGACATGTTGGGTGGCTTATGAGCGCTGCTGTTCATCGTGCAGCCGGAATGAACCGTACATATTTGACAGATACGAAAAGTTGATGATGACCAGGAAAACACTGAAAAAATACTCAATAGTTTCACAAAGCACGCTAGCAGCGCCCTATAGATGGATTAGAAAAGCAATTTCTTTCACGCAAACCATGTTGAACGCGTATGTTTTGATGACATAGGAACGTCGGGAGCTGAACCGCACCACAGCTGTGGCCAATTTGGAAGGTGCTGCACTTTTTCGACGGCATCCACGAACCGTGGTGTGTCGCGGTTATGGTTTAGCCAGCCGACTACGTACAATCGGGACGACAAGGAGGAAAAGGACCTTCCTCGATCGACCTCATCATCCTCCCTTAACTAGCAGGGTGGAAAGGGGTGAATTCTGTCGTGGTGTAATGCAGAACAACCAGAGAAGTAGTAGTACGGCCCGTGGTCACGATGGTCGACGGGAACTCCATTCACACACACACACCCACATACAGTACACCTTTTTTCTTTCGGCACAAACTGCTAATTCAATCTTTTCCCTCTCGGCTTTCTTCCGGTTTTCGTTCAGCAAATCAATGCAACGTCCGTAGAGTGCACGTAACAGAATTATACCTGTACACAACATTCTTATTTTACGCAAATGACACCACCAACCAACCAGCCGTTCGATAATCTTATTAAGCAGCTACACCACGGCGAGCATTCACACACCTTCTCCGCCGTCACAGGTAGCAGACACAAGAGGCACAGCACACTACGCAAATGTGTTACTCTAGCGATTGCTTCTTGCCCTGCACACACTTGCGAATGAAGCTACTGCACTACGTGATAATAGAATTCCGAGCATATCGCTTTTTCAACCTCGACTGTACGTATTCGGTCTGCGCATTTTTGCTTAAATTCCTGTGCAATCGTAGACACATGAAAACTACAGCCAAACAGGCACGAAATTATCCGCGACCGACCGGTTTACTGGTAAGCAGGACCACCCAGCACTGGTTCGGTCCACAATTCTATCGCCTAGCAAATCGCACATTCAACTACACGCCCATCCCGGCCCATCGAAAAGATCGACCGACGCGAATTTACCGACCGCCTGCTTCTGTTAGGGACTGACCACTTGTATGTCGCTACCGGATCAGGAACCAACCAGCAGTTCGCAAACAGGAACAGTCTCCGTAGCAGCACAGCAACTCTTTGCAGTCACAACTCTCCACGAAATAATATGTAAATAAAAATCAAAATGGCGGAGGAAATTGAGCTTCGGCGATAGGAGGTACTCATCGAAGCATCGCTCAGCAACTGACGGCCGCGGCATTCATCGCGACTTCATGCGAGAGCCCTTTGCACAACGTACAGTATTGGACACAGCATTTGTAGGTAATCAAACTACTATAATTATTGTTCTTTGAAGGATTATAAAATGTAAATTTTAAGAGCCAATATCTTTCAGGGTGTTATTGTATACAAAATGGTCCATAATTCCATTCATACGTTGAATTGGACCAACGCCATTCGCGGAAAAACATCCCCAGACATAGCTTCATTGCCACATGGCAAATGATCATAGACTCCTTCTTAGGTACGGTAGAGCGCGATGGTATATCTCTGCTGTCCACATCAATCCCGGTTGAATAAATAAAGTCTTGATAATTGTTCTGAGTTTAGTTGCATATCTCGTGTCCAATACTGTACGTTCGTCTGAATGAACGGCTTTGTTGACAGCTCATCCTCCACCCACCCAACCCAACGATCCAATGGTATGTCATATGAGAATATCTTCAATCGTAGCATTTGGTTCCGTAGACGCCCTGGCAATGATCGTGTTAAAGAATTACGTGCAAGTACTTATTACTCTTCCTTCGCTAGAACTAATCTTTCACACTTTCGAGTGTGAACGAGGAACGAGACTTTCAACCAGGAACGAGTCAGCAAAACAAAATCTAGTGACATGTTCTTCCACTGTCTTTCAGTACAGATCCCGATACTCTATGCAGCAAAAATAAACCATTTAAAATTGACCCCTTGCCAATATGCAAAAAAGCAGCTGCAACTGAACTGAAACAATTCTCCGCTTCGTGCGTCATCGTTTAGGAGGCGATCGTCATTTATTCATCATATCCAACCCTATTCCAATCAAGTCAACGGCGAAGGTTCACAATCAATTCATTTATATATATGTCTGCCCAAAGGCACATCTCGCCGGTAGTCAATAAAACCATGGTTAGCTGGGCCATTCAAAAACGACGCAACAAGCTAAGCTATTTCAATGAAATCTGAACAAAACAAAAGGCATCGCAGGGTTGATCAAGCCCTTCCACACGATCACAGAGATAAATAAAATAAATGAAATTTCCAATTAAATGTGGAATATGGCCCTTTGACGGTATCGAAATTTCCTTTCTCACCGTTGGAAAAACTGAACATCCAACCGTTCAGGTGCATATTCGTGGCTGCGGGCAACTCTCTCACCGAATATGCTCCCTTCAGTACAATTTATGACTATCTTCATTCACAGATCACAATGATCATCCACTGTGGCGGCCATGGGATGGGTGATGAAGTATCAGATGTGGTCTTTCTCATGCAATACGCGACGACGGTGCGACACGCCAAACTCTACAGACGAAGGAACGGTACGTGGAAAACACAGTAAAATTAACGACCCATAACGTCACGTTTCGGCCGCTGCCTGCTCTTTTGGCCACAATGCGCACTAACCGGCGCAAAACGCTTTCTCTGATATAAAAGAAAATTTATATTCGCATAGGAATCTCCCGACTGCTTCCCACGTACGGGAAGGAGGAAGTCTTTCCGACGCATTCCAAGATCTGTTGGGTGATGTTTCATTTTAATATTTTGGCTGTGGATTTATAGTGTCAATAAGTTAAATTGCATCAGTCATTCCTTACCTTTTATTCCAATGCGAAAACAGGAAGTGTCTTGATTTGAGCATGCAGTTTCATATTCGCGCCGTTGATCATCATCCCATTTTGCGTATATATTTTTCAACAATGCCTTCTGCACACCTCCAACCAAGATGCACGTTAAAATAAACACGCACTCTCTGTGGGCGATGGCAGAAGGACCGTTTTTGTTTTGTTCGTTTTGCTACCTCTTATTTAAGGTAAGAATCCAGTGCTGATAAACTGTCGATTGCGATGTGCTGATGAAGCTATCGTTTGCCGATATCCAGTTACTTTTAGCACTATTTTACGCCGTTTTTGTTCCGTTCTGTCGATCGATCACTGTCTCTCTCTCTGCATATTGCTCTCTCTTGTTTTCTGTCTGCCAGAGCATGTTCGCATGTGTGAGTGCAGGAGGACGAAAAAAGATGACGCGCACGGTCGACTCTTCACGTACACTATTGCACAGCAATCGCGCACGCACACATTCTTAAAACGGCGGCCAAAACCAGGATTTTCAGCTCGGTGCGATTCAGCCGCTGGCGATTTAGCCGCCGCTTCAGTAGCCGCCGGCGGTTTATCGTGACTTCGTACCCCCGTATCTTCCACACCCTTTCCAACCGGAAGCTAGGCGACCTTTTTGGGCAAGCTATCGCACCCACAAAAACAAGTGGTATATTTTCTGCACTTTCCGATATTTTTCAACGGGTAGCCCTCGCGACGGGTACTGCAATAAAACATTTTTCTCAGTTTTGTCTATACACTACGCTAGAACACACATATGCCCATCGCTCGGTTCCGTACATACATTTTCACACACTACTCACATACCCACGGCGCACGTCGGAACTGCAGCAGCTACGCCGTTTTTTGTTCCTCTTCTGCTCGTATAATTCGGTCTGCTGATATTTACGTGAGCGCTAGAATACCACGATTTGCTGGACTAACTTTTTACGCAAACTGCAAGCTGATACGCTGGACAACGCGATAGTTTATTTCCGATTCGCTAGCAACCGACGTCTACCTGCTCAACTCGACTGCTTCGACTGCTTTTCGTCGCACTTTTTTCTTACCCTTTTCTCACCCCCTCGTACGGAACGTTATTCATCGACAGCTCAGTTCTTCTGCTACCTTTTGTTGAACTGACAGCCCTGAATCCAACTGACAGTAGGATTAGGAGCGGTTCCGCGGTGCGAATTTGTCAAGAGCTTTTGACCACGAACTTCTAGCACCATTATGAGACGAAACAGCTTTAATGAGAAAATTGCAGCACAAATTGCATTGTTTGTTTAAAATACTTCAAATAGTTCGCCAGTGATTTAACCAACCTCATTCATACATTCCGCAAACGCCAAAGTGCGTCACCTCGGAAATGCTACTGTTGATAATGTCCTATCGGTTGATGCATACTTTCGTAAAATTTAAAATGTAGTTTTTCAGTACACAGTGCAATAATCCAACATACGATGTAAATCGATAAACGTTATGTTTTATTTTACGCCTTAGTACGCCTTATCAAAGTTAGCAGGAATTGAAACATCAAACAAAAAGTTAAAAGGTTTGTGTAGCATAAATCGTTATATTACCTGTATCATAATTCTTCTAGCAAAACACTCACAACAAGTATATTTACACTATTACCCAGGACGCGGTAGCATTGCTTTCGCGTAACAGAATCAGGGAAGCTGAAATGTTCCGGAAAATTCATTAACCTCGCTACCTCTTTTGGAGAGAAGTACCGCATCTGCAACTTCTTCAACAAGGCCAGCTTGAGATCCTCCCCGGTGGCCACCTCGGCCGCATGATAAATCTTATCGAAATCATCTTTAGAAAGTGGACAGAACACGGAACCGGTGCCCTCTGCGTAGTGGGTGTACGCTTTAGTAAAGCACATAGAATTAGTGGAGTCTGGAGAACATACATCCATCAGAGGCAGATGTTTCATTAGCGACACATTTGTTATTAAATAGGGCTCACATACATCCGTTTGATCAACTATATCTGCGATGCTAGACTTTACAATCGAGGTACTTCCATCAGGCTCAGTAATGATTCCAGCATATTTTCTTTTGAAATCGTTTCCTCTTCGTTTGGCGATGCAGTAGTACCTATGCCTGGTATTAGGCATTCCGAATTGGTGTGGAGACAAAACATATTCTTGATATTCAAAACCACCCGCCGTAAGACGGTCCTTGTACATTTTACACGCCTGCGATTTCTCGAAACCCTTTACATTCTCCATCAAGATGAACTGAACAGTGGGTATCGCATCAAGGAGATCGCTAATATGAAGAAATGGGTCGGTTCTTCGATCATTTATATCATTGAACTTCCCGTTCCGTGTAAACGGCTGGCACGGTGGCGACATCACGATCGTATCGACCTTTAGATTGCGTATTTTCTCTGCAGATAAGCTTAAAATATTCCCGTTACGAAATTTGGTACCGCCAAAGTTGTGAGCGTACACTGTGTTGGCGATAGGATTGATGTCGATTGCAGCAACGATTTCGAAAGCTTTCCCGGCACCTGCAACCAAATAACAGAAGTGACTAACGCTCGACACTAGGTGACATAGGTTCGCTTACGCTCCAGCGCCATTCGCATTCCTCCAATACCGCTAAATAGTTCCAGCACACGGTAAATTGTTGTCGTGTCCGCAGCATTTTCCATCCTTGATCACTGTTGAAGTGCGGTTTCCTGCATTCACGACTTGTTTACCCAACGTATGCTGTCAAAACGATACACCACGTTTGACGTAGGTGTCACGTTCCATATCTCATTTGTTTTCGTTTTTAGCCGGCGACGCGTGCAGGAAACAAACCATGTCGAATTCGCATTTATTCCTTAAATCCGGATTCCCTCGGGCTCCGCTGCAGAATGGAATTGGACGGTACGTGTGTCAGCTGCAGCGCATTACGCTGAAATACTGCAAAACGAGCGGCTCCAGTAAGGGTATGCGGGAATTCCTCGAGCACGAACTGGTGGACTTTAGCCGATCGAATCCGGGGGTTGTGGTTTACGTTAAACCACGACGGCACCGAACGGCAGTAATGTCGGCCGAGTTTTTGAACGGCGAGCGAAAGTGGATCAATTGCCGCAACAACAGTCGAGAGGAGATATCGAAGTGGATCCAGGTGTTGAAGCAATCGAACGGTCAGGCGGAGGAGACGCGCTTACGTAAACACTGGCACACAGACATCCCGAGTGTACAGGGCGCCTGGACACCGTTCACACACTCTCATCCATCGGCGAATGTTACCGGATTTCCATGCAAAGAATTCTCACAACTAAAAGTAAGCGAATTAAGTGCCACAGAAAAACTACTGCAATTGTATCTGGCGCAGCGGACCGAATCTACGGTAAAAGGAACAGCGCCTCAGGACGACACTACATAAATTGTATTGAGTAGAATAAAAACAATGAAACAGTAGTCAAACAAATCCATTATAGAATTTGTAACATTACTGTATAACATGTAATGGATTACGCATCCTCATTCTAATCAGCAAGGTAATGGCCTACCTGTAGAAACGGAATGTTGTAAACAAATGCATATTCATTTGGTAGAACAAACGCAAAGCACACATTAAAATCTTCTTCTTCTTCTTCTGCGAGCTAGGGTATATCCTCCTAGGCAAAGTTGAACTTTTGTTCTCTTACATCCTATTC
>JAOEFI010000003.1:40030506-40049373 GCA_034621735.1 Anopheles plumbeus
TTTTACAGCATCTCTGCGTCTTTAGACAAAGGCTATTGAAAAAGCCAATATCTGGATCGGGCCAGCGGGATTTGAACACACGTGACTCGGGTTGAGAGAGGGAGACTCTTCCAACTGAGCTACAGAGCCCGATTCACATTAAAATCTAATCCGATTTCCTTTGCATAACTTCGATGACAGAGGTAGTGTTGATTAAATACCACTATGTTTTGTTGTGTTGTTTGATCATTCCAACAATTTTTGGAAATGTCAAAACAGCAGCTGTCGGCGCGTCAAAACAAAGTAAAAGTGGAAAAATTGTGTTTGTAATCAGTTTCCATGATAAGACGTATAGGCTAGTAATTGTGATTTTGTTAAGCGATATCACGAAGCCAATGAATCCCAAATCAAGTGCAATGGATTCGGGTAATATGTGCAGGCGTTTTCCACTGGTAGCTCCTAACTTTCGCCTGCTCTTGTTCCTCTTGTAGTTCGTCGCACCGAAGGCGATGGAATGGAAAATGAAGACTTCGCAGCACCGCTGACTGCCAAACGAGTCTCAACGGCATCAACTACCTCCTCATCGGTAGCATCGACTGACATCAAGCTGCCGGCGAACTTTTCAATCGAAAGACTACTGCCACGCTCTGGATCAAACCCAGTGTACCGTCCAACGGAACTCGTCTGCGCCGGCAATACGTCACTGTCGGCCATTGTGCCCCGTGGAAAAGTGTTTAATCTGGTACCTCGTCTAGTTTCCACCGGCGGGCGAAACAAGCTGTCAACCATGCACAACAAAGAACCAAAGTTTATCCCATTTGAACCGTATAAGGGGGCCGTTACCCCGATTATTCCCGGTCGAGACAACATTCCCGGAGGCGGTAGTCGCGTGAAGCTTAGCAAACGCAATAATCTGGATCTAAGCGTCCTAGTTTCGCAGATGGCTACAATCACCGACATGGAACTACGCAGCAAGGACCTACCATCGACGGCTGATGAGAAAAAGCTGCACATTGAAAGGGAATTAGAGGAATTGCGCAAAGACCGTGAATACCTTCAGGGTCAACTCAAGTTTCAAGCGCAAGTGAATACGGAGCTCAAGCACCTTCTCGTCGCCGCTGTCGGAGAAGATTTACAAACGAAAGTTAATGTGCTGACCGAGGACAAACTTCATCTCGCCCGGAAATTGCTCAATTCGGCGGAGAATCTTTCGTCGCACACCGAACAAATCGAGTTCCTTGCCGGGCAGAGCGAGGTATGGCGTAGCAAATTTCTGGCCAGTAGTCTAATGGTGGAAGAGTTGGCCCGCTGGAAGGCAAGCCTACTCCAGCGAAATGGGCTACTGCTGGCGTCGAATAAAGCACAGCTCGAGGTTATATCCAAGACGCGCGAAATGACAATCGATGTATTGAAGCAGCTCCGTTTCTTGGCAAACGTAAAAAATCCATTGCAAATGCAATCGGCAACGGTGCTGGATATCGCGTCCGAGTGCGTCAATATATCGCAACAGCTAGCGCTTCAACATTCGGCCCTCGGCATTCCGGACAACCTGGATGGTCTGAAGGCGCTAGAAAGTATGACCGATGCCGAAAAGTTAGCTGTGCAAGCATTGCAGAACTCAAACCAATCCCTCGTACCGACTGACGAGGCATTTAGAGCTATCGTTGGCCAAGCGTTTCCGTCCATCCACTCCATAAAACAACAGCATGCAGACGCGTCAGTGATGTCGACGAGTTCCGATTTTGAACATATAGCAAAACCGGATAGTGAAGTGAATAGTGCAACGACGAATTGAGTGTTTTCTTCTGTTTGCATTTTACCGGGTCATTTTGCGAAATTCTATGTTTTACGTCTGATAATTTTTCGTATCAAAATAAAGCTGAAAAGCTACGTTAAGGATGAAAGTCAACAACGGCATCATTTGTTTGTGTCCTGTACATTACAGAAGGTAACGCAAGGGTAGCACAGTACAGAAACGATGAAAGAAACTAGTTAGCATACAGGACAACGTCGCCCTAAAAGTTGTTGCCTAATAACTATGAACGTAGCGGTTGTTACTTCTGCCATTCGTTTTTGATCATCTCAATTCAGAATTAATAAAAGCTTTCTCCAGTCGCTGCTGATCATGGTTTTAATAGATTCGCCCGACAACTAAGCACCCTGTGCCATGTTCCACCTGACGTTTGCTTATCAATGCGTAGTACGAACTATGTATACAACAATAACATCAATAAAAACACTCATCCGAAAGATTTGACGTCGAGCTCCGGAAAAAAATATAAGTAACAAACGCGTTTAGCTAGCAACAGGTACAGGGCAGGGTTATTGTTCCGTGCCTGCCGTAGTGTGTGTACACTTCGACCAACGATCCGACGTTCCGGCAAAGGCGTTGCATAACCGGCGTAGGCATCCACTTATCTGCGAAGCGTGCATCGACCCTGTGTGTGGAGCGGAAAACATGGTAAAATAATCATCGCGATACCCACTTTTGTCCAAATTGAGCGTCTCGGTAATAATTGATATCCTCTTCATCATACGCGCAGTTGCGAACGATCGGGTTGCGCACTGTCGGGATTACACGCGTTGCGCCGAACTTCTGTCGCAAAATGTCGTCGTCGACCGGTGAAGACAGCAGTTTGGTTCTTACGGAGGAGGTCGGAAGCAAGGGGGTGATAACGCTCAACCGGCCGAAGGCACTGAACGCGATCAACCTGGAGATGGTACAATTGATTTACAGCGCTTTGAAGCGGTGGGAGAACAGCAAAAACCTCGTCATCGTCAAGTCGGTTGGAGAGAAAGCTTTCTGTGCCGGGGGTGATGTACGGTCCCTTACGGAGGCGGGAGGAGCGAAGCTGGCGAAACATTTTTTCACTGCCGAGTACCGTATGAATGCAGTTATCGGAAGCTACCGTCCGTCGTATGTCGCGTTCATCGATGGCATCACGATGGGTGGTGGCGTTGGATTGTCCGTGCACGGTAAGTACCGCATTGCCACGGAGCGTACAATGTTCGCCATGCCCGAAACGGCGATCGGGCTGTTTCCGGATGTCGGCGGTGGCTACTTCTTACCTCGCCTCGAAGGGAAGCTGGGTCTGTACCTAGGGCTGACCGGCTTCCGGTTGAAGGGACGTGACGTCCATAAAGCCGGCGTGGCGACGCACTACGTCGAGAGTAAGAACCTGCCGGCGCTGGAGCAGCAGCTGCTGGCCAGCACGAGCAACGCCGAAGTGGAGAGCGTACTCGAGCGCTTCTCCGAGGGGAAAGATTCCGGTGTGGAGTTCGTGTTGCAGAAACAGATGAAACAAATCAACGAATGCTTCGGTGCACCGACGGTGGAGGGTATTTTCGCGAAACTGGAAAAAGACGGCAGTGACTGGGCCCAGAATACACTGAAGGTGTTGCACAAAATGTCTCCGACCTCGCTGGTGGTTTCGCAGAAGCAGCTGGAACTGGGTAGTAAGATGGACCTGAAGACGTGCCTGCGGATGGAGTACCGTTTAGCCGTGCATCATGCGATCGACAGCGATTTCAAGGAGGGCGTCCGCGCGATGTTAGTGGATCGTGACCAGAATCCACGCTGGAATCCGCCCACCCTGGCGGAGTTGGATCCGGTAAGGGTTGAGAAATTCTTCGGCCCCTTGCCGGACGGTAGCGAGCTGAAGTTCGAAGATGATGATCCGAAAGCCACTCTGTAGGATGGCCTCAATTTTACGTTTCCTTTTCCGCCAAACCGAACCGATAATGTGCATTTACTAGGGCTTAAGCAGTGTCAATGTGTCGCAGCCAGGCTGTACGATTTTCCTGTTGAACGAATGCGGAATACCCGCACCTTTTTCGACATTAAAGAATAAATTTGAATGTCGTTCTATTTCCATACAGATTGATTTGTTGTGCTTTTTCGGATACTATGCAAGAGGGCGGGTGGGCAGTCATTAGAATTGTTTCGTAAAAATCGTTTCATCAAGTTTATGTTTTGCTTCATTTCCATGTTCTCCATTCTTTCCACTCTTCTTTTTGTAGTGTCCCGGGTGCCACTTTTTTTTATCTTTCTGTTTTGCTTTGCCCGGTACGCCGGATTGTAAATTTAATGTGAAGTTAGCAAGATAGATCTCTTCATTCGAATGGGATGTTTGCTTGGTTCCATTCAAGCTGTTCCAACTGTATGGAGTAACGCATGTTTGTTCCAATACCCACGGCCCACAAACTACGGGGCGAGAACCCAACGCTCTTGTCTTTTATGATGTTTCGCGAATGGCGGATAATTTGTTCTAATGTATCTGGCAAATGCTTCATGTTGAGCAGATAAGTGTTCTAGATTGCAGGAACAGAAAAGAAGCAGAAAATACAAAAAAAGGCAAAAGAGACTCAACAGAGGTAACGTACTATAGATCTTGTCAAGCAAACAGAAGGAGAAGTATACGAGAAGTTCTATTGGATAAAAAAAAAACAACTTGCTAGCCGATTGGACGATATTGTAAGCAGCAAAAGACGGAATGCTTTCTGTTCCTTTCGTTAGCTTCTGAGTACTATCTGAGCTTTTGATTTGAGGTGATCAACTTCGGCGATTCCCCTAAACGCATAACTATTGCTCGGTTTCCTTCTCAAACGTAGTTCATTTTTTCCTACACTTTAAGCACTCGCTGGCGCATAGTTTGCTGTGATAATTTGGCGGTGTCCAGCCAGTTGACCATTGTTTTGTGCTGTCCTGAATTTATCGTTCACAGCTAACAGATTCGATGACGCGCACAATAATACAGCACCGCCCACACCACAGAACCCACAACACGCCCTGTTCTACTCGCCACGATCTTCGCGGTTCCTTCAAGATCCGTAGGAGCAGTGTTGCACAAGATATCTGTGCCTGTGTGTATGTTTAGATTTCCGGTTGTGTATTTGTTTTTGTTTTTCATTTATCCCCGCACCCTTGATACCCAAAAAAAAATAAAAAATTATAATTGCTACTCAAGCATACTATTAATCGATGTACTGAGCCAACCAGCGGAAACCCTCGCCGTAGCCCTGTCGCTTCAGCACGGAGCACATAAATAGTTCCAGGGGACGGCCGGGGAGCTCTGAGCGGGTTACCTTGCCTTTGCCAGTGGTCAGCTGATACAGGGCGAAGTAGTTCCGTAGCTCGTCCTCGCTGGCTGCACCCGGCTTGTCGATCTTGTTGCCGAGGATCAGCACCGGACAGTTTGATAACGCCTCGTCTGTGAGCAGCGAATCCAGTTCGTTTTTGCTCTCTGTGAAGCGGCTCCGGTCCCAGGCGTCGATCAGGAACACGATCGCGTCTACTGCCGGAAAATAATCCTTCCAAACACGGCGTGCTGGAAAACGAATGTTTACGAAAAGAAATAGTTATTAAGCCTATCGAGTTTTTGCCATCTCTTCAGCGTTACCTTGCGTATGTCCACCCAAGTCGAATGTGGTAAAACGCATATTTCCTATCGACAGTTCTTCCGAAGCTGGAAACGGAATATGTACAGCACAATTGGATTAGAATGGTCAATATTTGAAAGAAAACAGACAATCATTTGCGAAACGTAGACACTCACTTGGATGGAGTGTTGGAACATGCTGTGCCAGTCTGTCATCCTTCAGCATGTGTAGCAGTGTTGTTTTACCAGCATTGTCTAGACCGAGGAAGAGTAATTTACCGGATTTTTTCCACAACCCTGCAATCGAAAAGCGAACAGCAAATTGATGCATATAATTGAATGTGGATTTATCAACGCTTTTTCTTACGCCTGGTGGCCGAACATACTCACCTAGGTAACCAAGAACACCAGTAAACCAGTCCCAGATGAACATTTTGGCAATGTCACACACTAGCCTTCTACCTGGCACGCAGATGAATGGGATCCAAAAATATCTACCTCACCACGGTGCGGTCGACTTGCGAGATTAACCAGGCGAGCAGCAACGTGACACGACACGACAATCCGTTTTAGTTGGCGGGGAGAACAAACATGGAATCGACAAGACAAGAAGCATTGATTACAAACATTCGCGATCGCACAATGATGGGGCAGATTTGCACCACACTTCTGTCCGCACGGTGTAACTGGCTTGTCACCGTTTTCAAGCAAATTGATAAGCTGAATCAAATAAAATCTATAAAAGAATGGTACGCTGCGTATGTAAAATCGGACTCACGATTGTACAAGTGTACGTGATCTTCGCGGCACCCTTTGAGCAGATGGTATACTCTTCCTATGCTGCTGCTTTATTCCGTCGAATGAACTTTACCCTTTTCTTTGTCCCGGTACGTGGTCGCTTCCATTGTTAATGAGAAGCACCAGGCCCATCACACTTCTAGTAATTAACGGTTCAGTGTGTACAGGATCATTACGATTCATACATTTCAACTGATCCCAGTCTAATTTTCTATCGGAAACACAGGCAGACGACGGTTTTTCCGCAACGGAAATTAATTTAGGTGGTGATATTAACACACGCAGCACAACTAAGCCTAATGGCGTTGGATTAATAATTTTCATAATTTTTCACCTTGGCGCTTTGACACCGATGTTGACGTGTATGTTTCTCACACTTGAACTTGAACAGTACAGCTTGCACAAGGATTTTACGCTATCTACGTGCAATAAACACTAGAAGCACAGTATGATAATGCGCTCGAAGATTAACCTCGACTGCTTCCAAGACGCTTCATTACATTTGGAGAAACTAAACACGTACCTATGTTTTAACACACTGCTTTCAATATAGTAACCCAGATATCTTCCTGGCCTTGGATATGGGCTGAAGCCCGCACCAGAGCGCCAGTCACCCCAAGGCAGCTAATTCGTACTCACCTAGGGATTAGCCCAAACACAAATGCCACTATGCTAGATTAACAACTCAGTGACGCGAATCGTGCTGGCCTGAATTTACTATATTATGCGGAAGAAAAGTAACCAGGCAAGTGAAATTCACGACACGCACGAACTGTGCACCAGTTGTTCCTATCCAGCGTAGGGATTTTGACGGATCGAGAACGAACCGTCTATCATTTTTGACGTTTCTTGGCCAGTAAAAACTAGTCGAGTTCGGACGTGGAATGTCGAGCAGTAGACGCATAAACACTAGCGCCATCTAGGGCCCAGTAGTGTGAAGACTTACGTTCGAATTGTAGTTTAGTTTTTTAAAGAGAACATGCATAATTAGCAAATTATTCCAAAAGTCAATGGCAAAATATCACTTCTGCTGATGTAGATATAAAGCAGGTCAATAGGACCGTATTTTCTACTCGCAGTTGTAATACTGATACACTGATTGAAAACATTGAAAAAATATCAAAGATGAGGGAACAATATTATCTTAGAGACCCCAAATATGAAACTGTTGGACTCGGAAATATATATTCAAAGTAGTTTAAATTATCGTACACAGCAGTACGGCGCAGGGAGTGTAAAACATTCGCGTTTATTTATATCCATTCAAAATTGATTTAAATGTAACCACAGTCTTCATCTAATTTTCCCAATAGGGTTCATCCAGCCATTCCGCGTCAGCTACCGTAGCATCGTCCTGCATTATGCAGTCGATTTCTTTATCATAATCCGGAATCCACCAGTCAAGTACATTTACATTCCGTGTCGGATCAAAGATAAGCTCATCAACACGTTCGCCGGAATAGTTCGCCAGCTCGAGGCGTACCTTGTAGCTCATCACGTTTAGGGAAAGTGACTGGGTTAGATTTTTGACAAACAGCGTCTCGTTGTACATCGGTATCACTTTTAAACAGTAGGTCGTTATCTGTAATCAAGGAGGTTTGCAAAACATCGTTCCACTCACCGGGTTGGACGATATACATACCATCAGTATCTGGCAGCCTTCCTCAGGGTTCATGTAAATGTCCTGCATGAATGCAAGGCCTTTCTTCTGCTGCAACGCTGCAGATTGTGCCGGCCGGCTGCCGGGTAGTGAAGGAGCTTTAAAACGAAAATAGTATGTCCAGCAATTTTTTGCAATGCGCCTATGCCACACGGACAGCAGTTCTCGACCAACGACACGGTACGGGTTCCAATACGATGCTGTCGTTAAACGCTCCACAAACGGTGGGTAAAGGTAAAACAATGACCGTATGACCGCCGATCGGAGCCCTCGCAATCGCACCATGCTATCTGGCTGAAAACGAGGGGGCAATTCGATCGCGCGACTATGGTACGATCGATACAGTTGGGTCCAGAATCGACCACTTTGCACCACTTCCGCCGTTTTGCGGCAAATTAGCGCAAACCGACAAACGTCCTCCGGCCGAATGAATTCCGATAAAAGGAACCATACATCGATATGATAGTCATGATACTCGGCCATTTGTAACGATTCGTTTGCTTGTCTTTTCTTCGCCGTTCGTCCTCGTTTCCCCGATGATTGAAGGTCGAATTCGGAATCATCGGGAGTTACCTCTGACTCTAGCTCGATATCTTCCAAAGTAACTTTACTACTAAGCTTCGATGTCCGATTCGTGCACTTCGTACTGTTGGCGTAATCGTATATGGTTAAGTCTGCAATAAATTAATAAATTTGTCGTTTTGAAACAATTTTGGGACACGCAGTGCAATTTTAGATACCTCGCCCGAACGTTGAACGGTTTTTCGTTGGCTTCCCATTAACGCTGAATGCCATTAAATTAAGCAATAATACAAGAACGGGTTGAACTAGCGCACGCGAGTGGAGGAAAGTTCGCTTGAAGCGATAACGTACATGGAAAATCACACATTAAATATTGCGGCGCAAGAGGATGTTGCATCCATTGGATGGATATTTTGGGCAGTATGGAACACTCGTGAATGGCAATATTTGCCGTCTAGAGCTGATGCATGGTAAAGTCAGTCGATTTGCTTCACTAGCCCAATTACCTCACGGTATGCGAGCTAAACCGGAAAATATTGTGAAATTTTTGCGGGCATGACTGTACGCACTGTGGTTTATTTACAAATTGCAAAATCTGACATTTCTTCCGTTATTCTGTCAGCAAGATGAGTAGAGTATCACAGGTCCCATCATAATGGTTGTAGCTTCTTCCTCACTATAGCGATTTTGACATTACGATTCAAACGCGGATGATGGTAATGAAATTGAAAAACCAAACAGCTTGACCGGGTCGAATAGATTACAAAAGTGCAGAAAGGCTTCTTTACCTTTTTAAAATTTGTAAACAATTACGTTATTCTAAAGCAACCCAATGTTTTAGTCATTTAATCAACGAATAATTGAAATGTCTACAAACCAAAGCATGTTTCACCGGTAAAGGGTTCGCCACGGCTGCCATAAGGCAAGGAGTACGATAAAAGCAGCATGCAGATGGGAGCGGGAAGGGCAGATCTTAATAATGAAATTTAAAACCGTTGCGTATCTGCCAGTTCCTAATGAAATGTTACTTAAGCCTTCCGCGTCGTCCATCATCCAACTCAGTCACCGTCGGGCGCTGATCACGAAAAGTTTGCATCGATGGAAAAGTGGGTAGGCAAGATAGCTCTGGTGACGGGCGCTAGCTCCGGCATCGGACAAGATGTGGCCCTCGCGCTGGCCAACGCTGGCATGCTGGTCGTCGGCATTGCGCGGCGTGCAGAGTTGATAACGCTGCTGTCGACGAAGGTGACGGGCACGGGCAAAATCTTCGCCAAGAAGTGTGACGTTAGCAGCGAAGCCGAGATCATGGAAAGTTTGAGCTGGGTTCGTCGCGAGTTCGGTGGAGTGGATGTGCTAATCAATAATGCTGGCATTTTTCGGTACAATTTTATCACCCGTACGTCTGCACCGTAGGCCACAGTCGTGGTTGTCGATCTGATTCAATCTTTCGTTAACTATTTTGCAGAGAGTGAAACGGGCGATTTCAGGGATACGTTCAACGTGAACGTCCTGGCCACCTGCATCTTCGTGCGGGAGGTGGTGAAAGACATGAAGGAAAGACAGTCCACCGGTCACATCGTGCTGCTGAACAGTCTCCTCGGCAAGCGGGTGCCCGATGTTTCCGTGCCGGTGTTCGGCGTGTATCCTGCGTCGAAGTATGCCCTGGTCGGGCTGGCAGAAGTGCTCCGCCAAGAGCTGCACTTTTTAAAGCTGCCCATAAAGCTGACGGTGCGCTGACGATAGTAAACTGCTACTCCCATCATTATGGCAGCGAGTTAAGAATGTCGTATTGGGGTGCCCTTTTCCTCCCTTTTCCAGAGCATTCACCCGGGTATGGTGCAAACGGATATGATCAAAGTGTTCGAATCTCAGTTGGCGGAGCGTCTGCCGAAGCTGCAAGTTTCGGATATCACCTCCAGCATTCTGCATTGCCTCGAGACTCCCCCGAACGTTCGAGTGAGTGTACATGGTTCGATTTCCGTTTCATAACACATCCATCCTCCATATCTGTTTCAACTCATCCGCCCCGCATTGTCGCAATAAACGTTGATGCCCCATACGCATGGCGACACATTTGTGTTCCGCAGGGAAAAAAACACGATTAAAGATATTAAATTACCACTGACATTTTCATGTTCGCCTTGTGGTTGGTGACTTGTGCGGCAACCTTAAACCGGTTACTCCGCAACGAGACACACGTTAACAGTGGATTTGATTTACATTTCACAGATTGACGAAATCACCTTAATGCCGGGCATGCAGTAACGGGCGTCCTGTAACTTCAAGGTAATACTACAGCACATTCATTCAGGCCACCTGTTTGCGTTGATCTATTGTGAAATTTTTATCAATAAAATATTTCCACCAAAACTAATGGATTGTGCAAATATCTTAGCTACGGGATAAACACGATCAGATGAAGCTAGGCCCAATTCGAGGTCAATTTGAATTAATTGAAACCAATCAATGACGAAGCGTACTTCTTCCGGCTCCAGTGATCGTCAGATTATGAAGAGGCCGTACTCACATTTAAGCTGTATATCGTAGTTGGCTAATTCAGAGTAGCTGCTGCCACTTGCACGTAACGAAGCAAAACATTGCTATGTCGACCTTTATAATACAACTAAGTTCTATAATATTCTGACACATTTAAAGATACCATGGCTCGCCGTCCTGACGATTTTCAAATGAGAATTAAGCATAAAATGTGTACTTGTAACACAGAATCGCTGCGGAATCTGCAGCAGTAGTTACAGCTGCTCGTGGATACGTGGACTCAAACAGGATGACACTCTGATCTCCAATAAAAACACCCTCCAGGGGCGAACCACTCCGTGAAGAAGGATGCTCAAAAGTACATTCCGAGGCTGCGGCGATAGTAAGAGTGTCCGATGCCGAGGCATAGTTTTCCGACACTAACAGCATGCAATACACTCCCGGCATTTCGAGTTCATTTCGGGTGCTGGTTTTGGGGCACATTTTGTTTTCCGCAAAACTATTTCGCAGGCGAAGAAGAAAGCAAAACAGGCAAAACAAAAACCACACCCTCGTTTGTGGCCATACGGAAGAGCACCGCAAAGCAACCGGAAATAATAGTTGTTCCTCGAGCGTTCATCCTCATCGAAACGTTGGCCGTTATCCCGCAGCCCCGTTATCCCCCCCTCCCCTGGGGGAGGATTTTATGGGCCAGAATGAAGATATGTATTTTATTAAAAGAATTATGCGAACGGGCAGTGCGCAGCAAACGAGCGAGCGCATCGCTACCATCTATTCTCCGGTGCAGCTAATGCATTTTGTGCAGTTGCAGTTGCATGGTACGGAAGGAAACGTAAGAAGGAAAAACAAAAACCAAACGGGAACTTAGTGTTGGTAAATAGTCCAAGGATGTCATTGGAGGCTGTTGGAGTTTTACATTGGAATTTATGCAAAAATGTGTTTATTTCTTTTTTAAACACCAAAAGCGGTTATTTTTTAAGAAAACTGCATAATAGACAGAGACAATCGCATGTTCTGTTCAGGGAGCAATGATATATAGTAGTAGATAAGGAAAATAATTACAATTTCAGTGAAATTAAATATTACAAAATATATTTTCTTTCTAGCTTCTATGTGTAATCGTGTTATTTTTGCCTTAGTAACTATGTATAAAGTATTAAAACTACAAGTACCTTATTATGCATGTTATACTAAAAATTATACCAATATACTGGAATATGCTTTGAGCAAAAAAAAAATGAAATACATAAAGAAATAGGTAACGCAGTGGAAACGCAAACTCCACAAGGTTCCACTGCGGTTACGAAACGATGATCTACGATGGTGGAGGATAACAATTGGATGCTGCCCTTTTGGATGTTCGTACGGAAAAATATCCTCCGGCATTTCTGTAATGTGAAAGTGCGATGTTTCCCCCTGCGAAACCGTCCCACACCATCCTGCCACACCGGAAGCAGCAGCAAGGTGCTGTACAAAGGAAAAAAAATACGAAAGAAAAAGCACAACGCATGATGATCCGCGAGCTTTGGCCGGTTTCGTTGAAGTTTTATCGCGGTTTTATTTATTTTCCATTTGCTGATGTTTCCATCGCCCGAAGGGTCGTCCCACGGTGCAGTAGTAGTGGGACGGAACTAGTGTGCCAGTCGGTGGTGCTGACCGTGGCGCTAGTTGCTCGGTGCCACTGTTGTTGTTTTCTGTCCCGTGTGTCGTCAAACTGCATCGCGGGCCATCGTGTTCTGCCGCGCGTGTGGCACAGGACTTGCTCCGGCGATGGTCCGCTAAAAGCGGGTCAACTTCCTGCTTTTCTTCCTGCCCCGACCTCTGGCTTCGGAACAACCGGAACAAACCGACGGCAGGACGAAGCATCCCGCTCCGCTGGGGATGAGGTTCACATTTTCCAAATCCCATCCAGGGAAGGCTGCTGCTGTTGTGGCCACCACACTGTGTTCGGTAATGCGTCCTCGTCTGGCCCGGTGGGCCGTCGTTTGGTGGAATGTAAATTATGCAAAGTCTTCTTTTGGGGGGAGAATGGTGTGCGGGTCGCTCCGTGATCCGGGATGGGATGCGGGTGGGAGACATCCGGCGACTTGAAAAGCATTCCACGTGTCTACGGCTTCCTCGTCCGCCTCGGAGTCGGTTTGTGGGGTCGTCGTTCTTTTTGCACGTGTTTGTTTCCCGGTGATAGCACCCCTTTTTTTTCTCTTTTTTGTTTTTTGTCCACCAAGCACCCTTCATTCTTTCCCCCCGCGGTGGGTTGAAATGATTTTTGAAAACTAACGATAAAACACTTCATGCAGAAAAACAGAATCCCTCGTCCTGTGGGGCAATAGGTCATCGCTGTCATCGCGTTGCGTCCCCGCCGGGCTCTTGATGGCGTTTCGTCAGCTCGTGCTGCTCCGACTGCGTGCCGTACTCCGAGGTACGACCGTCGGACGCCCGCTTCGGCACCGTCCAGAAGCGCTGGTCACGTCCGAAGCGACGGCCTTCCTCCATCGTTTCCGGCAGCTTCTGGTGCAGCGTTTCCGGCAGAAAGATCGAGCTGACCGCGCCGGCGAGCGCAATCAGGCCCATCGCGACGAACGGCAACCGGATGTCGTAGCTGGTGCCGAGGAACACAATGTACGGCCCGACGGCCCCGAACACGTTCGACATGATGATGCCGAACGAGGTGCCGGTCTGGCGCAGGGACGTCGGGTACATTTCCACCGACTGCAGGTAGAGCGCGAAGTAGGTGACGCACACGAAGAACTTCACCACGATGGCCAGCACGGTCACGTACAGCTCGTGGCCGGGCCGGTGGATGAGCAGGACGACGGGCAGGCAGGCCAGGGCGGCGCCCGCGAACGCGCCACTGTTCGTGAACCGCCGGCCGAGTCGATCGCAGCAGATCTGGCCGAGCAGGTAGGCGGGCAGCTCGACCGCACCCTGCCAGAAGTTGTTCAGGAACGGGTTGCCGCCCATCTGGAGGCTCATCAGGAAGAGCGTGAACGTGGGGATGGTGTTGCAGATCCAGCTCAGCAGCAGCAGGCACGTCAGCTTGGCCATGTGCCAGCCGCTGAACAGTGACGCAATGCCGTACGTCCGCTCGACCTCCGGCCGGGGTATGAGTGCCCGGAGCTGCTCCTCGTCCAGGGTGAGCGGTCGCCGGTTGACCGTGGCGATCTTGCGCAGCTGCGCCAGACACTCGCCGTACCGTCCCTGGCTGGCGAGCCACCGGGGCGACTCGATGCTGTACTGCGGGAAGCAGTAGAACAGCAGGCACGGCAGGGAGGTCACGATCATGAACCAGAACCAGTCGCGCGCCCACCAGAGGACGAGTGGGGCCAGACAGACGCCGGCGGTCCAGCCGGCCAGCTGCCACAGGGAGAGGGCGGCCCGGTTCGCGTCCTTGGAGATCTCCATCACGATGATCAGCGGCGACTGGAACGAGGTGTTGGTGGAGAAGCTCCCGATGAAGGCGAGGGCCGCAAAGAGCCAGTAGTGGTGCGCGGTGAAGATGGCCAGCACGCGCCCGACGGCCGCCGTAAGTATGCTGAAGAGGTATACCGGAAGTCGCCCAATGCTAGTAAGGAAGGGCGGGAATAGTAATAATTAGTGCCACTTAACAATTCTCCCTGCGACAACTCACCGATCCCCGAGCTGGCCCAGTATGAACGTGCCGCACACTTCCGACACGCGCACGATGGCGAACACGTTCGTCCCGTACAGCTCCTTCTGGCAGACCCAGTCCTGCTCCGTCACCGGCGTTCGATCGTAGTACGTCCGATCGTACTCGTACCCGTGGATGCAGGACACTGTGACATTCGATGGCCGAACGTCCAGTCCGTCGTAGGACACGTTGTACATGAGACAGGAGCTGGCCACATGCTCTCCCCTGCTGTTGTATTCTCTACAAATGCAGGCACATATCGTTCGTTTCAATGCATGATAAATGTTTGGTGATACTGTTTTGGAAAGTCTTGATTTAAGGGGCGCTTAGGATTTAATGCTTGTAAAACAATTTAATCAAATACACATCTCTGTGTCTTTTGCTCAAACATTCTTAATTACGACAGCACAGCTCTTTTGACATATCTGCCTAACCTAGAAACGGCACGATAAGATATCATGCCAACTTGTTCAACGATGGTTTTCTTCTTATCTGTAGCGGAACAACTCACCGGGGCATCGAATAATTACTAGGGGATTAGTTTTAAATCTTTATCATAAAGTCCAATCATTTCACTCAAGAAGATAATTACCGTAATCTATCATTTAATTTCGCCCATTATCAAACGGAGCCCCTATTTGAACTGTTGGTTTTATGGTACAGACTATATTTTATCAAAGCAAGCCGGCCGAGTGGGATTTATCGAATTTTTATGCTCATACTATATTCTTCAAGGGTCTGTAGTGGCCGAAGGGCGGGGCAGAATATCCCCATTTTGCTCAAAACAACCTTTATTAACAAGGCCTTCCTCTGTTCAATTTATGCTAATGGCTATAACACAGCAAAATGCTGGCCATTTATCAAATATTTGCACTCATACATGCACACGTGTTCTGCGGAGTGTTCTTTGCGTGTCTGTAGAAGGGGATGAGGGGTCCTCTAAAGAACGCCGATCAAAAGACGCTCACTACTTGTGCCTTCATGTAGGATTTAAGAAACCCTATGATTAATTCGTGGTTCAGTTTCATTGGTTGCCATATAGCTTTCCAGTGAATGTTCTACTGGCATCAAAAGTTAAGCGCCATTAAAAGCATGGCACACGCTTTCCGAGCGTGTAAATACACTAATCCAATCTGCAGACGATAGACGACGACGACGACGACGACGACGACGAAAGACGATACTCACTTCGGGTAGACGGCATCTTCCCACTGCTGCTGCCCACGCGTTCCGTTCCCAGCATTAGGCGCGGGTCGCGGTACGCTGCACCGATGGTCGGGCACGGCCAGTATGAGCAGCACGTTGACGACACTCATCGCAAAGAACAGCACGGCCACCACGTTGAAGATGATGTTGTACCGCCTCTGGAACGGCCCGTCGTTGCCGATCGATTCCATGATCCGATCGAACGCCGCATCCGACCCGGCGCCATCGTCACCGTCCTGCGCCGCCACTGACATATTTCGGGCGTGTGGGATCTCACCCGCGGCTCACACTATACACGCGCGCAGTGTCAGTGCAGCACATCGGCGCAACACCAGACACGAACTGATGATATCAGCCTGCTGCGCACCGACGAACGATGTCCGGTACTATCTTCCCACCCGGCGTGTTGGTATTCACACGCGAACCGTGCACACCTTTGCTTATCACATCCCGTTAACCCGGTTCTCAGCGTCAAATGAAAAAAAGCAAAAAGAAAACAAAACCCCGGCCAGCTGTGGACAGTTGGACAGTGTGTCAATGCTGCCTGCACCACCGACCGCGCCTGTGCGCATGTATAGAGCACCGTGCATGCCAGAGTCTGTTCGGCACCGTACCATCCTTGGTTGGTTATCTTTTATGCACTCTCGGAATAGCGGAACGAACGAAACACGACCAAACACCACACGCGGCGAGCACGCTCCGTGTTGTGCATCAGCTGTTGCCGAGCGGGAGACTGTGGGGTCGTCGCGAGTTGGCGCTTCACGCGGGAACGGCGGACGTCTGGTCGCGGCGTCTACTACCAGAGCTCCGTCGTCGTGTGTACATGTGCATATAGGCGCGATCACGAGGCGTTGCAGATGTACTGGTCGAGCCGTGGTGATCTAAGCCGAACCCCGACGCGCCACTGCACTGCTCGCAGTGAAAGGGGGGATGGCAGATGTTTGGTATTGGTTTCACTACACTAAGCGAACTAACTGGTCTTTTACGCCTTTTCTGTTCGTGTTGATTGATTTTGAAACTAGCGAGAATATAGTTTCCAATTGCTAATAGAGAGAGTTTTTGATGTAAATTTAAATATGTTGATCCAATTTATGAGAGCGAGTAAGTTAGCACAGCATAAAGGAACGCCAAAATCGTCGACCCTTGGCGAAGGGAAATGGAAAACAAAAAAATATATTTTTAAATCCTAGGACTGATTTAAAATGGCAGTTGCATTAAAAATCTCCCTTCTTGTAGGAACATTACGATCTGCGCTTTTGAAGGAGACGCATCTGGTTTAGTTTTTGGCTTTATTCGCGCTCTCGTTTAGTCCTCTCTTCACTCTCACATTATCCATCGCGGAGACTGCAGTGAACGCGAACATTTTATCATGATATTTGTGCACTCATTCATTGACGTTAAAGTAAGATGTTGCTCTCTAAGAAAGTCCTAACGACTCTCCTGGTTACGTTCTATTTATTCTTTCTAAAGTATTTGTGCGCTCACCGGAAGTGCAACGAAGAAAAGGGCACCATATGGTTTTTTTTTCTTTCTCGGCTAACTTGAGACCGCTTTCCGACTATCTCACGATGAAGCATACAAAATGTAGCAACGAAAACGAGCCCCCAAAAACCAACGAACGGGATGTAAATTCTCTTATCGATGGGAGGGAAAACTTTGAATTAAAAGCTTTAGCTGAAAAGTGGACTTTCAAGGAGGGGGGAAAAAAGGTGCCTCGGATGAAAGGAAAGATTCCAAAACTTGACCAACGGAAGGCCAGACCAGCTAGCTAGCAGCGACCAGAAGGGGAGGGCCCACAACACGTCTGCTGCGCCCGATAAAAAGTAACCCTATAAATTTTACTTTTAATCTTTTCACGAACCCGAATTTCCTCTGCCAAGGCGGCGAAAAATCACGTCCAAACGTCTGGCGAAGATTTGGTGAAATGCTCCGCGTCGGTTCGGTCGGCCGGTCGTTCGGTCGGTCCGGGGGGTAAGTGTGGATGATGAAATCGTAAGAAACTTTCCTGTCAGGGAAAATTCTCAAACTTCATCCCATCCGGCGACGACGAGTGACAAGCGCGTTCCTCGCCGGTCGGCCAAGTGCATTGAACAGAGGACGGGGCGGGCGGACCGCGCGGGGTAACGAATGGTCTCATGTGACATGTGACACCGGTCGTGTCGTCCGTGCGCTCTATTCCTTGTGGACACCGCCCGATTCGTCCTGCTGCAGCTGCTGCTTCGTAACCCTGCCGTAGTTGTCCACAGTTGCCTTCGAAAAAGGAAGCGATGTTTTCAACCGAACGGGGAACTCGTTCGCCCGGCAGACACATGCAGCACGGAACGAACCATTTCCGGAATTTAAGGGTTGAAATACTATCTCCTTGCCGCATGTCGCTGGGAAGAATTTCCATGCAGCAGCAGCATGGAAAGCAGCCTCCGTAGCCGGGCCATCGGTTGCAGCCGGTCGGCTCGGCGAGAACTGAGGCGATGTCACACGCTTTTTCAGTTCTTAAAATGCAATAAAAACAGAGTTAATTGTACATGCTGACAGATTCCTGGCCGGATGTTTCGAGCGAGCATGCTTCCGGTACCAAGAAAGCTTAAAAGCGTTTCCTGTGCATGTCGCTAAAAGGCCAGCACACCGCAAGGCGAGGATAATAGGAGTAGCGAGGCAAATGACGCGCGAGGGGGAAAAGTTTTACTACAATGCCCGAACAATTTCCCAGCATACCGGCCGCTGCTGTTAGGCCATTCGGAAAAGACGGTCAGGTGCACACGTGTCCCGCAACCCGCCCTTCTGCGGTGCAGCGTTGCCATCGCGGGGTCGTAAATTGTAGTTTAAAGTGTAAACTTTTTACTAACCGAACCAGCAGCCACCAGGCGGCCCCTTTTGTCGCCCCGCACTTCTGCCTCACCCAACGTGGTCAGGATGGCAAGCTCCAGTCGAGCATGTGTTTACTTTGTGTTGGAAGCGAAATTTGGAGTGAAATTTACATCGAACAAGCAAGGGCACCATGAGGGCAGTCCATTAAAGAACTCGGCCGGATGTTTTCATTTGATGAATCGGATTACGCCAAGTG
The DNA here is from genome assembly GCA_034621735.1 of Anopheles plumbeus. Classification (NCBI taxonomy): domain Eukaryota; kingdom Metazoa; phylum Arthropoda; class Insecta; order Diptera; family Culicidae; genus Anopheles; species Anopheles plumbeus. The sequence goes on from JAOEFI010000003.1 coordinate 40,049,256, forward strand.
GAAGAAAGTCCTTGAGGGTACAGACACGTGCACGAACACCGTACGTTCCGGTTGTTCACCCTTTTTCCACCCGCTTGTCCCCGTTTTTATGGAGCTCCAGTTATGAGTTGGCGTCCGT
>JAOEFI010000003.1:40049473-40071927 GCA_034621735.1 Anopheles plumbeus
GGGAGGGGGGGGGGGTGAAACGCAAACGATGACCAAGCAATTGGTCGTAGTTAATGTTTTGTTTTTACTTCGAAACTTCCACACACTTCCATACGCTAGTCTTGAGCCGTGAACCTTATCCTAATCATTGGCATTAAACCCCTTTTTTCTCCCGCCGTGGGTCCACGGACGCCAACTCATAACTGGAGCTCCATAAAGTGACGGAAAAGTGTGGTGTTTACCCCGTCCGGGAAATGGGACGCTCCTAAGTTGACTAGCATAAAAAAAAACTAAAAGCGAAAGTCCTGGCGACTTATGGCACGCTCGATGGGATGGCACAGTAAGGCAGGCTCATAAAGAAGGCCAACATGGTTCACCCTCGCCGGGAATGGTTCACGAAATGCCGGGAAAAAAAAGGGTAGGAACAAAAACGGCAACTCTCGACGGTGGTGCTTTGCAGTGCTAACTTGATTTGGGTGTAAAAGTAATTAAAAATTCGCCCAACATTTACGGCGCGTTCTCCTCCGTGTGTGTGTGTGTGTGCGCGCTCGTCTGTGTGGTGCTGCGGTCTGACGTTACGTTTTGTGTGCCGCGCTTGACGTTTTCAGCCGACTGCGTGATGCTGTATCGGAGCGCACCGGAACCCTTGCCCGGGCAGATCAGACCTGCAGGGTCAGGTGATGTTTCGGTGGTTCACCAACCGGGAACACCGGAATGTATGCTGATGCTCCTTGCGGTGGAAACTGACAACCAACAGGAAAAAAAAAACAAAAAACGGATAAAAGAGAAAAACAAGATTATCCAAAATGTTACAAAGCTTGTCCCGGGCAGAAGCATCTGTTCTTGCTTCTTTTACACTTTCATCTTCACACTCGCGGTCGGAGAGAAATGCCTCTATCCCTTATCACAATCATCATTAACATCATCATCCCCATCATCCGAAGATGACGAAAGCGGGCCTGCTGGTGGCAGAAGAAGTTCTCCGCCCTGTTCCCGGGGAGGACAACGGAAAATCCCTACCGGCCCGGGCCCGGGGAGGCACAAACTTCTGTCTGATGTATCAAATTATTTTCACCCACAGCCGCAGCAGCCTGACACACGCTCCGGTCGGTCTCCATGGAGGTTTCTTTCATCTCTCGCTGAACGGGGGCACCCCGGAAGGCACCTTAGCCCTTGCCAACTTCGCTTTACAGTCTAGCCGGTACTGTTCCATTGCGTACACCTTCCTTGGCGACGGTTAAATACGGACCAGGATTTTATTTTTCCGGGCGCACCAGTGTTGCAAAGAAATTTGCCAGTTAATTGGAACCGGCACCAGGCCGTGTCTGACAGTTTGTTTTTAGAGTCTCCATATGTTGCACGCTGCAGCAGATGTGAAATCGGAACCAAGAGCTCAACAAAGAGAAGTGAGAGTTTTTGAGGCGTACTGCGCGATAAGTTGCGGCCATATTGCGATTTGTTTGATGTCACCAATATCGGCAACTAAAGGCACGCACCGTTCGATTCCCGGGAGCCCTGGTGTTATACAGCCTGTGTAGCAAATGGCGGCTGCGGTCGTGTTGTGAAGAACAGTTCGTTATTATCGTCTGCCTTTTTTTTTTTTTTTTGCTACAGAGCCAGACTCAACATGTACGTTCATTATTTCTCGCGGATATGCCTACACCTGGAGGATGATCCGTCTAGTCATTAAAAGTACATTTTATTTAAAAACAAACACACACACGACGCATGTTAGCTGTTGATTTGCCAGACAACCCACAGCACTGCACCTGCATGCTTAACGTTCTCGAGCAGACATCCTTCTAATAATGATGAGTTCCAACAAGGCTCGCTCGAGAGTAGGGACGCGCTAGGGACGTGCTTAATCGGAACGGTCCGCTCTACGAGTGGTGATTCTAATTACTATCGCGTCAGTAATTGTGGGACCGTGCGTTACTGTTTAGTTAACGAACAAGTTAACGAAACAGTTGTAGGAGTGTAGTGCAGACTATGTGCTTCCGTTTTCAAAAGGTTTGGCAACATTCGACGCAAGTTCTCAGCATGTTTTCTAGAAATATACAATGATACTTTAAATTTATTTCCATAAAATACCACGTTAAAACAAGGACACTGAAGTGATGGTTTATTCAATTGAATATAGTATAATCCAATAGCTTTTAGATCCTTTCCAATTCTTATCAAAATGTATGTAAATGTATCCTCAATGGATTAAACAACGCATCCAGCAGGAAAATTTTCGATTCTGAAAAGCTAGGATTGTTATATCGATTCAACGAGCTCGCTGGAAAGAATAAGTATTTTCCATCAGAATCGGTTCCGCCCTTGTTTGGCATGTTTGTGGCTGTTCCTTTTTGAGCAACTATCTCCATCGGTGCTACACTACTCCCCCGAAAACCACAACGAGAGACAAATTACGTGACAAATAACCTCAATTTTCGGCCGCTCGCAACAGGCCGGCTGGCGGTCTGGGATGTGTGAAGCACTGTGTATCACTAGCCGATTCCTGCCTGTGCTGTGTGGAACAAGTGTACCCCCGGCCACTTTCAAGATTCGTCGAGATACCGACTCGTCCTGTCAGCACTTTTCTTCCACCTGTTTACATCATTAGTCAGTCGGTGGAAAGGGAGTGGGTGGGGCGCAGTACAGCGTGGGCCGGGGAACGGTTGTTTCTTCTTGTGTTTATGTTGTACGGTTGCGACAACTTTGGCGAACGAGCGTCCCGTAACGAGGCACGTCTTCGGGTGCTGGATTACGGGTATTCGATTGTGCGGTTTTGACACCTTTTGTCCAGGGCAAAGGGACCTTTTGCTTGCAGTTTTGCAGACGTGTGAACTTTTCCGACATTGTATTGATAGGATTAGTGAGTTTTTCGTCCCAATATCGATGGGGTGGTTCCGATGGAGTACGAAAAGTTGATTAACCTAGTCCATGCGGTCCCAAGATAACTTTTGGTTTTCATTTACAGTTGAATCAACGTTGCAAGTGGATCGTAAATGAACAAATAAATAAGAAGAAGAGCGGTTCGCAAAAGGAATCGAATTAAAGCAGGAATCGTGTAACAGTATAACTACTGCAAAAAAAGCTGCTTCTAAATGCTTTACTAAACATGACAAAACATTAGAATAGACATGACAGCCAACAACATTTCTTGAAAGTTTTACATGTCCACACTTTAGCACTCTAATGTACCGCAAGACACGCGTACGCTTCACATTTCCAAGCTGACAGAAAATCAATGGTGTCGATGCGCCTGAATCTTGAACCGTCCAAACAAGACCCTCCCGCCTCAGGGTCGATCCCTTAAGAAAGCGGGAATTAAATTAAGCATTATTGGATAGCAAGTGTTGCATGAAATTGAATTGCGAAATTGCACCCCGCCATTGAACCGTCGGTCGAAGCTCCGGTCGTGAAGCCTCGTAAGTTAACTGTCATAATAATGGCTGCCAAACGCATGGCCGTGCAATTAACGACGCCCGTGGCAGCACAATCAGTTGAGGATCGAATGAAGTGATCGCAGAGAAGTCTATGAAGAATATCTTTACGAATGTTCGCGATGTGGTAGCATTGCGTTGTTGGAAAGCAGTTTGAATCTCATTGCATGTAGGTCACGGGAATGTTTACTATGAGTCATCAGTACATACATTACTAAGCTTACACAATTTAACAACGAAATGTTATGATTAACAGCAATTCCTAGAAAAATGTTAAAACAAGCGAATCATCAACCACCATGCGTCTCCATCGGGAAATGTGTGTAAAATATTTAATTTGCATACGACCAGCTATTACAATGAAATCAGTTTTAGAACAATATGAAATAGCTTTCTAAATACACTTCAAGATATAAGTAATGCCAAATATTAGTTAAGCTAGTTATGCAAAAATATATTATGCTAAACATTACATTTTTATTTCTACATAGATATATGGAACATGAGAAAACAATATGGAGTTGTAGAAATAACTGACGGGAAGATGCGGCACACCGGTGTGTGGTTTTGCAACATATGTAGGTGAAATCTACAAAAGCATATGTTGAATGACAAGTAGCGGAAGTGTGTAAGTGTGTTGCCCTTATCGTACATGTGTCTGATGTTCAACCGAGAAAGTCCGGGTAACTCAACGGTACTTTCCCCGCCCCAAACTGTGCCATACCCGCGGGGTGGTGGGGTGTAGATGTGGACTGGTAGAAAGTTTTCGCTTTGGCACCCACGGCCGGAAACTTTCTGCTTTTTAAATAATAAATTAACTTGAAACTCATTATGAATTTAAATAAATTACATCCCACAGTCCCTTTCGCATCGTACGAGCAATATAAAAAGTACACAAAGCACACACACACACACACACCCACACACACACAAAGGGACACCTTCTTGCAGCGTACTCGGACCCAACCGTGACCTAGCGTGGCTGGGAATAAGCACTGGAATCGGGCTAGTGGCTGCCGCCGGCAGTTCCCAACCGTCCCAGCGGCAACCCGGCGCATCATAAACCGGAATTTCGTAGCAGGAAGTGAAACTATGAAACTAGCATTAAAATCTTTTAACTTTTCCACTTCCTCACTCTCGCTGGCCAGCCCCCCGAGGGTGGGGCACACTCCACGGGTGATTGGAGACTGTGCAGTAGGGGTGGCATTCTCGAGTGCAGCCAGAGGGAAGTGGTGACCAGTTGGGGAGAGTGCAGTTTCCGGATCGACCTTAGGTGCAGAGATAGTAAGAAAACTGAACTAGGTTCTTTTATTATGACCTTCCATGAGGCCGCGGGGCTAGTTGCGGGGTGTGGCAAAACTGGTCCGAGCTTCCTTAGTTCTCCCGATGGTTTGCACGATAATAGAAGTTCATTTCATGGCACGGAGAAAAAACGAAGAAAACATTTTTTTTGGGTGGAAAGTATTACGAAACTAAGACGGGGGGAGATTCTTCGCTGGTCGGGGGGGCATTTGTGGGGGCGCTGTGAAAGGGGAGCGGGCTTTCCCGTTCCGTTGTCTTTTTTAATCAAATATCAACAAACGCGAGTGTTGCGTTGCAGATAAACAATTCATGGTAGTTAATTATGGTTTTACGAAGCGAATAATAGTTGCAAAAGAGCAGCCGTTGGAAGCCGCAGTTGTTTTAAATTGTGAAAAAATATGTATTCACAAAAAATGTTCTAAAATGAAAAGAACTGCTGTTACAGCATGCACACAATGTGTTAGCACCTAGCCCCTAACCAAACTCCCAAACTATTCTAATTGAAATTTGCCATTTGGTGGCGATTGAAATGGCGTTGTAATTCATATCCTGTAAGCAACGAGTGAAAACCCCCAGTGCCATAAGCTTACGTGCGCGCGTAACGTAAGTTTTGGCAGCAGCATTAGTTGCGCGTTTGTCACGGTTCCCTGCGCTAAGAAGGGTGCACTTTCGCAGGAACCAACTGTTGGCCACCGTATTTGGCCCCAAAAGTTGCCCCCTTACGAACGCAACCGCCGCACCAAATTAGCATACTTTCAATGACCACCGGAAGCTTTATTCGTCGATCGGACACCGCGTGGAAAGTGCGGCTAGCTACGTTCTGTTTCGATACACAGGAATACGTAGAATTAAATTTTAATTAGCTATGGAAAGTAGTATCTACCGCGCGCCTCGGCATGGATCCCAGCTCCCTCCCTGGTGGGATGCGAAACTGTGCCATTTCGATTCACCATTTGTCGAAATATGATTCGAACACAACACATTTCCGCGGGCTACGGTCAGCGCTTTGCAGCGTAATCTGTTTGCATGTTTCCCAAAGGATACTTGCGACTTTGTCGATTCCTCGCTGATGCTCTATAAACTCCCTTTTTGCGGGAAAGCAACTTTTAGTGCATTTGGTAAAGTAGATTAGTGTAATGAGTGTAACTCCACGCGTCGTCGTTTTGTATTTTGTAGAGGGAAACCTGGTTGTCTTCTGGTCGCACACGATTTTGTGGCGATGGAAGACTTTTGTGGCCCTGGCAGCAGGGTGGATGGTGATGTTAATAAAAAGTTATTCTAGCGAGATCATGCGCTTTCGAGGTGGAATGATCGGGGCCAGCCACCGGACAATAGCGATGGATAGGGGTAGGGGAAATTTTCCAGCTAACTGATACGCGTTTTCTCCATCATATTCCAGTCCATACGTGTTAGGAGGATGAATAAATAAATTACATTTTTTCAACACAAAGACATTACAATTTTTTCGTGAAAGACATGAAACATTCCAACACACGCCGAACAATGTATGCGGGGGCACAAAGTCTGGCATTAGAAAACCTTACAAAAGCAACCCCGTGGAGCGCCCGTTATTTCAATTTGCTTTGTAAACAGTGGTGGCACTCTCGCTTGGGGTTTTTTGTTTTCATTTCGCGTTGTTTGAATGTCAAAACTCTTGGTTCATCAAAGCGCTAATAAACGCTTCGTTCGGTCTGTCGGGTGGATACGAACGCAAGGACGTTTGGGATGAGAACACACACAAAAAAAACGCACTCACAAACACACACGCCAACCGACATAATTCGCATTCTAAAACTTCGAATACAACACACCGCGTACCCCCGACCATGTCTCCGCCGAGGTTCCTCCGCGGATGGAATAAAGAATACTGCGTGGTCGCAGGAGGGGTTGGAAAACGCTTCTCTCGCCTCTTTTTATTTTCTTCCGTCCACGGTGTATATTTCATAAAAATTCAAAATTCAATTTCACGCTTTTTGATCATTTAAAATTCATAAAATACTGTTTTCTCGCTAACATATTTTTTTTCATCTTGTTTTCCCCAACGTTTTCCGCCACCATCGCGCCAGCAGTCGTCAGGGGTTGGTGGCTTCACATGACCATCAGCCAGCGCCGCGTGTCTATCCGTTACGTTATTATTGTCGTCCTGGCGCGAGCGGCAGGATAGTGAAAGACGAGGGCAAAAAAAAACACACACACACACAAAGCCACCGCGGAAAATTTGGGAAAAAGAAAATGCACGCGTGGAACAGTTCGGAACATACTTTTCGTCTCCTGGCTTACGCTGGAGGTTGGGGTTGTGTTTCCCTTCTTCTTCTTCTTCTTCTGATGTGCTCCACGGTGCTGCATGTCAATTTTTTATGCTGACCGAGGGGCGATAAAATCGTCTGAACGGCTATTGAATCATGTACGATCGCGATAAATGGATTTAGAGCAAATATTATCAGCCTTTTGGGTCAGTCTAAACTTCGGCAGGTTCATTACGAATAGATGAAAGACGTGCCCGAACGTTTGTTCATGCGAGGAAATTGCCAAAATCCTCGGTTGATTAGTTAGTGAGTTATACGTCGAATTCAAAGCGGAAAAACCAATCAATGTTTAAATCATTCGGTGTTTCTGTGCTGCCCCACGTCTGCCCCATTGGTCTGTTTCCGCTGTTGTTACCATCGGTTCATTGGTCTGTTTAGTCCAACAAATGGTACCTTCAACAAGTTTAGCACGTTCTTATTACAAATAACACATCGAATTTGTTCTGTTTATCCACATTACACTCACTATTTTCCATGGAAAGATGTATTCACAGAGAAAGAGCAAAGTGGGCAACGAATAACTGGGAATTGACGCTGTGTGACGTTGGAATTGCTCGTTTTCCATGAAGCACACTTGTCAAAAATAAAGGAAACGCGTAATACGTACTCGGATGGACGTGCCAGTGGCAGCTTGGTGTGATTTAATTAGTCGATTCATTCATGGCTGGCAGGATATTTGGAATATGGTGGAAAATGTATGAGCGAACACACTGTCGGAAACCACTTTGCAGGCTGCGCTGGCATGTCTTGGGGTTGTTTGGTTGGTGGAATGATTTATCGTTCGTTAGTGTGCATTACGCGCAATAGCATTCATTTCATTCGCAAAAAAATTAGCTGAAATATGTGGCCGATGAATTGGTAGAATTGATATCCAAACGGGAGTAGAATAGTGCAAAAAAGAAATCAACAATTGCATTTGGGGAAACTCCGTGGAAGTAGTTGCAGTTAAGAATGTTAATTGCTTCGGAATTTCGATATCATTTGAAAATCTCGAAAAGTTCAATAATCAACAACAGGTTAATGCGCTTCTTTTCAGTATTCGCTAGTACTTCAACCAAGTCTGGAACGTCTAAAGGAGGGAAAGTGCAGTTGATTCGCACAAAAAAAAACCCCACTTAAAGATGAGGCAATATTTCACGCACAGAGCACATTAATAGTAACAGCCATCGACCGAGAGGGCCCACTTGTCTTCAGCCAGGCAGTTGCATATAAAATTCCGGACAAACTGCAAAATTATTCATTCGGTTCGTGTCTCCTGCCCTGCCCCGACGAAGCGCCGCCCGCCTTTCCCGGTGAGCGATTTCCGTCATTTTTCTTCACCTTCCAGACGGCCCCAGGAGGTGAGTGTTCCCCCACCCACCCGTTCGTCCGGCCGGCCGGCGTTCCTGGACGGTCGATGGGCCGAGTGCTAAATGAACGAAGATGAATTGGGTTTGAACGACCGGTAGCGTAAATTTGCTCACCAACCGACGTCCTGCCTAGTGGACCGAACTTTACTTTTATTTTCCAGCTGAATAGCGAATAATTAGTGCTTTGTGCGCTACCGGTGGAAGGGCGGGATCGGTGTCCTTTTCTTTGATCCCTTGTCGACTGTCGGGCGAGTCGTTGATTGTCCGCCCGAGCGAACGCGCGCCCGAAGTAGTCTCGAGCATACTGGCGCTGGACCGTCGATGGCCACTTGGCTTTTTCTCGAGCGGTTTCCTCAACCGTCCCGTCCGGGGACGACCCTGGGTCCCTTATTTCGAGGAAGAGCAGTGAACTTGTTAATTAGAAGCAATTATACGACCGAAAGAATGAAAAGGGTCCGGCAGTGGGCGAACGCGGGCGTCCCACGCTGGCAAATGGGAATGAAAAAAAAAGGCAATCGGAAAAGTATTGGCAAAGCGAGGTGGAAACCGGCACCAGGAAAGGATTTACTGTTGACCAACCCCCCCCGCCGGACCCGGCTCGAAGGCAAGTGCAATCGGAAGTAGAGCGGAACAGAGTGGCCCGAAGAAGTTGGGCGGAAGAACAAAGCGAACCGGCGTCAGCGTTCGTGCGGACGTTCGCAGGACAACGTCGAAGTGGCCGACGAGTGGCTTCGTCACTGGAGAATGGCCTCACCGATGACGGTTGCAGTTCTTTCAGCCAGAGCCTCTTCGATGCGCTGCTCGATGCATCCGTTGCTCCCTGCTGGTCCCATTGCTGGCGGCTGCTAATCGGAATGAGTCGTTCCGTTCTGAACGACTTGGCCATTCCATTCACACTTCGCAATTGTGGGCAACGAGGTTGACCACTTTTTCACTCTTCTGTTTTGTCGCTTGAACCAAGTTTTGAAAAGAGAGATGTATCAAGTGCTTACGATCGCTTTTCCACAGACAGAAGCGGAAGCGGATTCCTTTCGGAATCTCATGATCGTTATCGACATCTTCATTTGTAGCTATCTTAATCCGCTTCTATTGAAGTTGGAGGACAAACAATACCTAATTTAAAGTTTCTTTTGAATCTTTGCTCATCTATATACAATATCTTCACGGTGCTAAACAGGGGCCAAGCATATCACAGATCATTCTGCCATTATATACTTTATACTTTAATTTGATTGGCTCTTCAAGTATGGGAAGGTTTGTCTGGTGTCCATAAATATTAACAAATAATGTCAACTTTCTATCTACACTAATTGTTTTCTGAAAGCTCTAAAATTCAAAAAGTGAAACTAAGTAATTGAGATTGAAATTAATAATTGTAATTGATTAAAGGGTTCTACACATATTATTCGTTTTTATTCGACACTTAGCAAAAAAATATATCTTTACTTAAGCATTCTAGTTCAGGTCTAGTGATGCGATAAAGAAATGTTGGTTCTTTAATTGAACAAATTGCAATTATCTAGACGGTTGTAACTCAATCCGTCAATTAGTAAAATAATATTCCCCTAAAAAAAAGGAAGTAACCGCCCCTTTCTATTTCCGCATTGGACGCATATTAAACACTGCTACATATGCCATTTATCGCCACATCAATGCACACCCTTCGGAGTTTTTCCTTCGCTTTCCTTTCGAGAAGGAATCATTCCAAATAATACACTATAGTCGGTTCTAGGTGGAACAGTTGATAACGGTCCATATTTTTTTGTTCCATCTCACACAGCTTGTTAATTTATTCCGTAAGTGAAAAGGATAATTTCACCACCGGCGGTTCCCCGTCCCCGTTTCGGTGCCCGTACCATCCGCTCCCCGGGGACGACGTCCATAAATTCACACATGACCGGTCCAGATGTGCGATGCTGACACATGATGTCACATTTTCCAAGTGGCCCCGGCTCGGTTTCCATTTCACTGGCCAATACGCGCACGGTGGGCGAGAATATATTGAGTCCCGGGGTTCGAATGTACACACACACACGCGCCACAGAAGAGTGTTGAAATGTGACCCGTTGAGGTTAGTCCCGGTGGACCAACCGGAAGAAGCATGACTATGTTTTCCGATTATTCGGTGGCTACATTTCCCTCCCGTGTGGCGCGCTATGGGCACGAGTTCGAGTAGAGAAACTCTTCCTTCCGCCGGTTTGCAAAAAGCATTCAGAGAGCGGGAGATAGAGAGAGAGAAAAGGAGAGAGAGCAGGCGGGAAAATCCTACACGGTACTACCGAGAAGTGATGGCGCAATTAATCGTTTCATTTGGGCACCGTGTCGCGCCCAGGAGTTGCAGGTTCCTGTCGAAGGATAGATCCGTACGCGGGCGCGTACGCGAAAATACCAACATGTGCGACCGGAGGATTCTTCACCCTCCGGGGAACGCAGCGTCACCGAAATAAAGTTGGATGACGAAATTTGGAGTAATTTCCGTGCGGGTCTCTGGTTCTTTTTTTTTGTTGGTACCTTCTCTGCTGCGGTTATTTTATTCCTCGTTGCTCGTGAATATGTGATAATCCAATTAAAGCTCCCGCGGGACGACATTTGATTCGGCAGCGGGTAAAGTAAGATTTATGGTGGGACACATCGTCGGTATGGCGGACCTTCCGGCAAAGGATTCCGCCCGGCTGGACCGTGGGTTTAGGTCCGGTGATGTCCATAACTTTTGCAACGAGTAGGCAAACCTCGGTTTTGCATCAAAGTGACAGTTTTATGCAAGTCTGGCAACGCAGGCTTCGTCATTACTTCGAACCACTTCGACTCTTTCGTTCGTTGGCAGAATGTAGAATGGATGGGAAGAGAGAGACCATCCATAGGCCGAGATGGGCATGCCAACTAGCTGCTGGCAGCCAGGCTGACTACTAAATACTGAGAAACTCTCCAAACCTATACCTGCCTTTTTCAGCCTGAACAATCAACAGCGAGACCCTGTGTCGAACTGCGGGACGTTATTTTAATAGGTAAACTTTGCTTCTCGAAATTAATGATCATCCGAACATTTTCAAGACTAGTTTTTCGCTGCACTTTGACCGGGCTCTGGCTAGAAACGGTTTTCTACTCACACCAGTTTCCCATCCGTCCATACGCACTTTGTGCCGACGAGGCTTGGGTTTTCGGTCAAAAGTTGCGGAACGAATCTCCGGCTACACTTTAGCGAAAATATTCTTATTTTAGTTTTCCATTTCGTGCGATAATATATTCCGATCGATAACCGTTCCAATAGTTTAAATATGTAAAACAAAATTGCTCGAGAAAATCCAGTGGAATTGTTCTAGTGGAATATGTGAATATAGGAAGAGTTATTTCATCATTGACATAAAAAGGTTTAAATAAACGCTTAAAAAAGCATTGGAACGAACTCCGATTGTGGACTTTGACTGAACGGCCATTAGCTCACCGTGCGAGTCTAAACAAAAACTGGTGTGTGGAGGGCAATGCCGGAAGAGGAGAGAATGAATGTAAAAACCACATCGAACCGGGGACCGCCGAAGCCCAGGATTGATTTTCCGTATAATTTGATTTGTTGGCGATTTTTATGCTCATCGTTATCGACAACATTAGCGACGTTCGGCTATGTGGCCACATTTTTCAACTTATGTTTGCTGGCCCCATAAGTGAAGGTAAAAGTTGTGAAGCACTTTCGCCGACGTGTAAGAGGCCGGCACCGGTACCGGAACGGTCGGGCGCGGCGATTTAATTAATTTGGGTCGACTTCAAATTGGAGTGTTTCATTTTTCGAGTGTCTTGTGGGCTAATTCACTCCCGTGCCAGCTTCACTGTTGTGCATGGAGGCTGATGATGACCTTTCGGTTTGCCCTGCACGAGGGTCCAATGGGTTGACCTTTTTTTTTGTTGTTGGCTAAAGCTCTCGACACTTTTTTTCAAAAGTTTGTGGAACATTATGAATGGTAGCTATAAAAGACTACACATTTTTATTGTGGGCGATAAGCAGCAATTATAAACAAACTCCAGGCCGAAAATGAAAGGATAGTTTTGGTTATTGCTTGCGAAACTATTGCATGTTGTTTGGATTAGGCAGTTCGGAAACTTTGGAATTTAGTTCGCATAGAACAGGTTTGAATGTATTGACTTCAATTGTAATAATCCGTTCGAAAGTTAAACCATTTCCAGCAATAGGAAATTGATCGTCATTGGAACTGAAAAATTGTTAAAGAGTTGATGATAACTAACAAAAGAAAACGAGTTGATTATATACCAGACCAGATCAAGGAATGTAACGTTGTGATTATCCAGTATCTAAATTCGATAAAAATTGCACACCTGCTCAACTTCGACTACCAAACGACAATATCTGCCACCTTTTGCACCATCACGAACCCTTTTAGCAATACGTTACGGCATGCATGGAAACCGATGACTTTTCCGCTTCGGTTTCTCACCCCTTCCCCTAGCAGCGACTGCCGGGAAAAATCGATTCATCGTGCGCTTTGTTTATGTTCCGCTATTCCACAACACAATAAATTTCAACGGGCTAATAATTTATGAAACGCACACAATGATTTACTGCCGCCGAAAGATGACTCCTATCACCATTGCTCTTCCGGCTGACAGTTGCGGTTGTCGCGTGCTCACGCCGGCAATGGGACACGGGCCACGATTTATTGGTCGCGGGCCGCGATCGATGCTCCGTTCCGTGTTCGAGGGCGAGGGGGCAGAGCTTTTTATCGCCAACTTGTCTACCGGCACCGGGGGTCTGTGCTGCTAACGCCGCACTAATGTGCGGATGAGTGCTGCACACAGGTTCGGAGGGCGGACAGCTCTTGCTTGTTTTCCCGCCTTTTTGTTTGCCTCAACTCGAAGGTTACCAACAATGATCGTCTCGAGGTCGGTGCGCCCTAACAACACCGAAGACACTCTTGGCTTGGCGAAGCGGCTCCTTGTGCGCCAGAGGAGTTGTTAGCACACAGTAGCTGTACATTTATGGAACTGGCGTTCCGTTTGCGACTGCCTTCGAAGCGTGATTTGAATACATAAACAATATCCCCTAACCCCACCCCACCCCTCCTCGTAGCTTCTCAAAGCTGGCCAGCAAGGATGGAATTATCTGTGTGTCTTCGTCGGTGGCGGCGGCGAAAACGGAAAGCAGCCTGATTGAGACCGATTCCACCGAACGTCTTCCGCTTCCGTTTACAAGGGCCGACGGTGGGGCCCATCGCGTGCCGTACACTTTTTCTCCGGGCCGGATTTTCTCCGGTTGTTTTTCTTTCCGCTGCCTCAAGCTTGCGTTTGTTACGGTTGTTGAAAACTTTTGTTCGAGCAGCTCGTTTGTTCGAAATGAATGACAATAATTTAATTCGAGTGTGGACATTCTTCGGAATGGTGGCCCGCGAAGGACTATAACGAGCGAGCAAACGACCGAAGTGTTATGTCTTTAGTATTGATTATCAAATCGTGCAGTGCACAATGGTTCACGGAACAAAATCAAAGCCACTGCCGGGAAGGTGGCGGAAGATTTTACTCCATTCGACCAGGTTGGACAATAATGTTGCGTCTCTGTGAGTAGAGAAGATGAAAGAGAAATTACATCTTGACTGTTTCTGTTAGGATTCTAACTTCAAAGTATTCTTTGGGGAAAGCAAAAAAAACCCAACAGAAAATGATGCGGAAAATGATGAAAAAAAATATTATTCGCTAACGGAAAAAATAGGGACATAAGACATAACATTGCCATAATTTCCGATTGTAGATTCCAGTTTGTTTAACTATTGAAATAGGAGAAGTTATATAGAATATTCTTACACGTTCTTATCTGCAGGGTATCTCACGGCTGTGGCCAAAGGATAAGCTTAACTACAGTCTAGTAGATCAACATGTGTGTGTGTGTACGAAAAGACAGCTTCATTTTTTCTGACCTACGAGGCATACCTTTTAACCTTGTGGCAAGTGTCAAGAACTAGTTTGGACACAACACACACACAAATGTGACAATGAATGTCTGGCAATAGCCAACTCTAGAAAAACACATCTCCTTGTCCTTGCTGATTAGTCTCAGCTATTTGGGGCGGATAGCGTATTTGCGAACCCTTTTGACAGACATCCTTGAAGCGGGGACCGGCGTTGAGGCCGGGGCTGGTTAACGGTAACAGTGAACGAGAAAGAAAACCCGTCTGTACCTTCATTTCTCAAGGACCAGATTGGAAGGGCGAACGATTCGACAACAGCATGTATTAGTATGACTATCGTGTCCTTGCAGTGTGGCCCAAAAGGAAAGGTAAAATCGATTGCGGCACTTTGATCCGCACACAATGTAAGCTGTATGCGTTTCTTTTTTACTTCTTCTTCTTTAATTGATTTATTTCTTCCACGCAGGAAGGAAAATTGACGCCTGAAATGAAAACGAATCACTCCGAAGACGTCCCCGGTCCCCATTTGTATGCCCCGGGAATGGCAATTCACTCCGAGCGGATCCTTTCGTGCCGGCAATGCTGGCTTACGTCGGAATGCTTTGTGGACAGTCTCATACGCCCCGGGGGAATGGGGATGGGATTACGGTGCGGCGTACCGTGCAGACGGTTTCTGCTTGTGCTAATTTATTTCAAGTATCATTAACGGTAGAAGATTTAATTCAATAATGCCGCAACAGCACCTAGCTTACCGGTGCCCCACGACCCATATACCCCTTACCGTGGAAACTGATGCGGGAACACAACGGTTTCGAAGGGTGCAGGTTGAAGCTGGGTTGAAGTTTTTTTGCTCGTTACAAAAATCTTCCCGCTCACGCTATACCAGAATCAAATTAAGCTGAGGGACTGACACGGGGAGCATCGGTAATCCAAATCATGCCAATTGAACCCCGGGTGAAGCGACAGAACCAATTTTGGGGATGGGTACTCATGAATTGGAAAATAAATATCGCATGAACTGTGTTGTGGATTTTAATGAAGAAATGCGTGGTCGTTTGAATATTGAACTATTTTAATGAATCGGTTTCCAGGCAACCGTGAACAAATTGAGTATTACTTTTCCGATTGAAATTGGTTGTACAGAAAAGTAAAATCATAACTTTAAATTTTGAACATGTATTGACCATTTAGAAAATGTGGTTAGTTCATCTACGGAACCACTCGAGCGTTGGCTTATGGATGGTTGAATGTTTTTCCCACCATCCAACAGGTTTAAATTAATTTGAAGTTTTCTCCCCGCCTACTGTGCCAACAGTTGCCAGACACGTCTTCTACAGCTAGAGCTTTCAAACGGCTTCCGCATGCCATTTGAATGTCCTCTGTTCAGCCGTTACAGTTTACAGGAAAAACCAAAACTAATCCAAATCCTTCCGTAGCACACCCGGCTCAGTTCGGAATGTCTTCTGATGGCTCGAAGTCGTAAGGCAAGGAAAAGTTGGAGCTGATGGACAGGAAAAGCTCGTCGTGGGTGAAAGCGGAAAGCGACGTGGTTGTTGTAAAACCTCAGATCGATTAGAAACAAATCGATCGTGCGTGGGGGCTCGGGAAGGGGCTCTAGGATAATGCTCTTCCTATTCCCATTAATTCCGGATGTTCCACCCACCGGGGGGTTATGCTTTTCCGCTTTGTTCAATATTTTATCCCATCCCATACCGAACGGGTTCGTCCTTTCTGTCCGTGGCAGAACGAGAATCGGACGGAAGGCAGTCAGCGTAGACGGGCGGAACGGGTTACTCCTGCACCAAGACGACGCCCACCAGCACTTGGTAGGCATAACCACAACCACAACCGAACCGATGGCAGCGGTTCCGTTCTGTGTTTGGAGCAGAGCATCTTCGTTGGACTCGTAAATCGGAAACTAGTTTTTTGTGTTAGCCTTTCCTCATTTAGAGTCCCTGGCGGGATGCTTCAAACAACTTCTGCCGGCCTGCCTGATCCTGAATTGCGGAACAACCGTTCCTAAGGTCGATCGGCCTCAAAGGCGACGATCCCCCCCATTCCACCATTCTCCTCTTCTCTCCCGTTGTCTGTTTTTCTCTCGGGAATAAGATGAAGGCAAAGCCACAGGAAGTATGAACTTTGCAATACGTTTACGCACTTTCGGGCAAAAGGCACGTTCGTTTGTCGTTCCGTACCGCCGCCGTATCCAGCAGTGTCGGAAAATGGGGGCAAACAGGGGACGTTTCCGGATACCGGAATTCCCTTACGGAACCGGTGCTGGTTAAAATTATATCGAAAACTGCCGTAGGATATTGAAATTAATCTTCTGGAATAACTAATTTGCTAAATCGGGTTTTCAGAGCCAACCTATTGATTTCCAGCTCACCGGGATTTGGCACAATAACTCTTAACTCACAGGAGCAGAGAAAGAGAGAGAAAGAGAGAGAGGAAAAAAGAGAAAAATAGCTCATGTGCAGACATTTGAATAGATAAGAATAATGTGTGTAGTTGTTTGTACGCAGCGGATTTGCTGGTTTTCCTAATGAAGTTCCACCTTCGTTTGCGTCTGTAGGACTTTCTCAACAAATTTACTATGATCTAACATTCTTGCGACAGATTTAGGCCGATTGGACAGAGTTCAACTTCTGGGAGCAGTTCCCGGCTCATATTTCTCTACCACTGAAAACAATTAAAGCAAGATCTTGAGCGTAAAATAACCATATCTTTAACTGTAGACATTATCAACGCTTGATAAAGATATGTGAAGTCGAAATTTCAATAGATTCAAAGGTGTAAAAGTGTGTACATTGAAACATTCAAACGGTATTCAATTTTGTGTTTGAAGGGGTACTATTAGGTACAGATTCAAATTGTTGAACTTTAGAAGCATACTAAATGTATGCTGGTGTTTTGCTTCATCAAGACAATGCTTCTGAATTTCAATCCGATGGCTGCAATATCACTAAAACCAGTGAAACCGGGATTCATGTGGAACTATTCCCTAGCGTTCCGGCGAATGAATCGTTGATGGGCGTGCGAATGATGCAAAATATTATTTTACCATTTCGCTCCGTTTTCCCGAACGTTCTCTTAACATGCACAGTAAGCATCCCGATCGAAGCGAATCGAATGAATTTTTCGGATTGTTTTTGTTGTTCCAACCATCCCCCGGAAGACTGGCGGAGCGTGGGTCGGGTGTTGGATCGCAGTAACACGCTCCCGTAACGGGTTTACGCTAGGGCATCGAGGTTCGAAAGTGAGCATGAAAAATGAACAAAATGAAATTTCCCCCCACCAACGGCTGTCCCTGTTAGCTATCGCAGAAGAAAACGCGGATTTCCGGACAGCAACGGGGAAGCGCGGTACGATTGTAGCGAGATTTGATTTATGAACTAACAGTAAATTATGTGTATGGTCCCAGCCAGAGAGCACGGGTGATCGGTTCTATGGGGCCGGACGGAGGTTGGATGCGAACTAGGACTTTCCCAAGTGGACCATGGAATCGGACACGGACTCGGTACTAGAACCCGGTACGGGGGTTGCTGCCGATGGTCTTCGTGTTACATCTTAATTTTATTTGATACTTTTCTGCCCGTACAAGCCATCTCCCAAATTTACCCCCTTCCCACCAGGTACTACTGCATCCATCAGCGACCAAATTCCCAATTCGTACGCCACCGTTTGACAATGTTCGACGTTGTCACTGTCATCATTTTGTACCTCCTGGCAGCGTGGCCGGTCGATCAGGTTCGGTCGTCTCTTGTTCACAGTACATAACGGGAGCGAGCAGTGGACCATTCACAACAATCGATAAGTTCGAGTAATGTTGATCTATTTTTGACTGGAATGGGTTTGATTTAAATGCTTCCAAATATAGTAAATAGTTATCGTTTTATTTCGTTAAAGTTATATATCTCTAAATTCAAACTAGTTGATAAACGGAAAAATCATTTAAACAAAAATGACCGCCCGCTTGCAACGGTTCGTTCCACTGTCGAGTAGGGAGAAGGGGTGGGGGAACAAAATTATCACTACCGCACTCGGGTTCGGAAACTGGGACGGCGAAATCGAACGTGCTACCAATCCACAAGCAGCCGGATCGGGGAGAAGCGAACGATAAGAATGGCCGACTGCCGGATCTACCATTTTGGTTGCCGTTTGGCCTGCTTCCGTTTCCTGGTCGGTTGGGGGCGGTTGCCCATTGGAAGCGAAAGGAAACCGAAGAGGAAAGCCGTTGTCGAAATATTCTCCCACCTCCCGGGCCCCCGGCAATCCCTTCACGAGTTTGTTTCGATCGATCGTCGAACGGGGGAAAAAAGTGGTCCACACTTCCCTCCACGAAGGACAGGTTCCCGACGGGGGGAAATATGGGGACTGACATAGTACGCGACGGTCCACGGTAACGGGGATCATCCTTTCGCGGGCGGGATCATCCATGTGCCAGGCGGAGTAAATCCAATCACGGTACCGTACGCCATCCACGCGACACTGCACCGGATGGCACCGTAAAGTGTCGAAACATGTTGCAAAAATGATAATTAAGTAGCTGAAACTTTGTGCCAGCGAAAGCTTATCCCCGTCGCGATATGCCGGGCTGGGCAGAAGCGGTGGAATCGGCCGTGTGCCAACGAACCCCGAAGCCCCAGTGCGTCAGCCGCTCCATGGGAAGGACGTTTCATCTCATTCGTCCCCCGCCGCCGGCGCTGATGCCGCACGTGCCCGTTTCGTTATTACGCGTCAGTCCGCGCGAACCGACTTGGCAAGATGGGCAAGAAATAATGAAATCGTCTGCCGGCGCCCAAAATAAAAATGCGCCTTCCGTGCCGTGCTGCTCGATGATTTATGGTGATCAATATGATTATTCTATTCGCTCTACTCCACCGAAGCTCACCCACACCAGCAGTGTCACCCCACTATGCTGGCCGGCCGGGCCATCTTCCCGGCCGGCAGTTCTGCCACACGGGTCGGCACGCGGACTCAGAAGACTCAATCGAAAGTCAAAGTACCCGGTACAGCCGGCCGCCGAAAGGATGGGCGGAGATGGGAAAGAAAGAACGAGAAGAGAAAAGAAAGAGAGAGAGACAGTGAGCGATGCTATTTATTTGACAGCTCGGACGCCACTCGGTTCTCCGTAGGAAGGGATGGAATTGGGAAGTTTTCTTTTCTTTTGATAGATACGTGCCGCTGGGATGCCAGCAGGATTAAAGCGGGACGCAACGCACGCCAAAAATGTGAAGCAAATGTCAATAATTTGCCGACGGAAACGGGATAAAAAGTTGGTGCGCGAACAAATTGAATTTTCTTCGGCACTTTTTTTTTCTGGGCACGGCAAGCACGCACAACTACTTTGGTCGGGGAAAGCCATCGCCGAGGGATACCGCGTGGCTCAGACGCTAGTTACGTGTACATTTGCTTACCACCACCAACACAACCCCCCCATCCATCGGGTGATGTTTTTGGGGGGTGGAGGATTATTTTCTTTTCTGCGAAGAACGCACGAAAGCCTTACACAATCGTTTGGAGAATCTCCCGGTGCCTGTTACCGGGTCCAGGTTGTTCGACTTCCAACCTTATAGACACCGCCTTTATGTGTCTGCAACAACTGCGTAGAGTTTACTGGCGTTTCGGTCCCTTCCTTTGCTTGTCATCCAGTCCCAGTTTGGAACTGGTAAATTTTCTCAAATCTTCTCCATTGTCGGAAAAGCAGTTGCGCAGCGTGGATTATCGTTGGAAAATAGAGCTTAGTGAACTTTTATCTGATTTTTCCACCCCGAAAGAGACTTACGGAGTGCGCGGCGACGTTTCGGTCTCTGGAACCGAACTTTTCGATCTTCTGGCGAGATTTTGAATAGCCGCATACTCTCAGTGACTGCGGGCAGAGGAAGTATAGTTATCGTGGCTAACTTTGATGGTTGGACAAAAAAAATATTAAACACCTCTTCATACAATCTCCCATTCTTGAACGTGCAAACCTTTCTATTTCTTTCTTCTTGAGTAAGTTCTTCCTTCAACAATAGTATTTCACTTTTGATCCGAACGCCGGACTTCGCCGTCTTCTCGAAGTTGCCTCGAGAAAGTTGCGTAAGGTTGAGGCAATTTCTTTCACGGCTGTTACTATAGTGGGTTGGAAAAACATGGGCAAAGAAATAGTTTGGATTTTCTCGCGGCAAGGAAAAAAAGGGAACACGCATTGAAGAGCGAACTTTTTGAAGTTCACTTGCCAAGATCCTTTTCTTAAGGCTCACACACAAAGAAATTCAGCTCTGGGAAGAAGAAAGAGAGAGAGAGAGCAACAAAGACGGAGAAGGAAACAGAGAAAGAAATTGATAGAGTAAAATAGAGAGAACCGGAGAGTGAGAATCGAATATTTATCTTGTTCACATAATTTAAGTCAATTTGACTTATTGACTTTCTACCAGAGTTCACTGGAACATAAAAAGGCGATTCTCCGCGCTGAAATAAAGCAGGATGCTAGCAGAAAGAAATCTCAACTCTTCCGTTCGATGCGAAACGCGCGATAGGGCAGGAAGCAAACTTAAGCGAAAACCCTACGGAATAACTCTCTGTTGGAAAGCCATTGGGGAACTGAGCAATGGTGGAATCGACAAGTAAAAATGAACGATCGAACACTGGCCTGGACGAAGAATTACAGCTTGGAGTGTTTTTCGGGCAGAGTTTCCGGGTGTGATGGCAGGAATCATGATTTAACATTGTTTGTAAGTTGTGTAAAAACAATTATAGGATCATAAGGGGAGGGATAAACATATTTCCAACATGAACGTTTCTCTCTGGGCGGTATTTAAAAAAAAGTGTTTTTTGCACAACTTCCATGAGCTCGAATCGGAATATTAAGGCTACAACATTTTCTGTGCTGTCCCAAAAATGATATCAACATTTTTTCAAAAGCTGATGCGAAATTGAAATAGCTTTGCAACACTCGTAATATTTTCGGAAAAGCAATGAACCCCCATATGAAATTGTAATGCGCTCTTACTTCCGATGCAACAGGAATTCCCGATAAGCTATGGCCATTTGCCTGGTAACCGAGTAATTTCCAAGAGGCCTCTCCTTCTAGCAGTCAAGGTATTAGGAAAGATTACTGTTGGTTTGGGCTTGTGGCCCCGTTTCTAGACCGAAGCTTTTGCGAAACCCGATAGATACATGTGCGAAGGACAAGCTTACGCACCCGATTGAAATACGACGGCGTAGCAGAAGAGCACCGACAGAAGAGGGCTTTCAGTCAATCAAACATGGTTTCTGATCGTATCACGACCGTATAGACCGGTCGAACGGCTTTAGACTGGCCGTAGCAACGTTGAGCGCACAAGTTGAAAGTGGGCAGTCAACGGCCGATGCCTTGAGCGGCTTGCAAGGAGCGAACCGGGCCCTTGGTTGATGACAGGGAGGATGTGCCAGGCAGATCTGAAACCTCCAATTGGCCACCGACAATCAAACACTCGAAATCACGAGAGTGGCCGGTGTGCAAGAGTGTCTGGGCCGCACTACCGAAAACCGTTTGACAAATTAATCACCCACTTAAGACGAGCGAGCCGAGTGCCGTCGCCTGGTGCTACCGCTGTAGCTGCTGAATATTCCGTGTCATGCACTCGGTGACGCGGGCGAACGACAGTTCGGACTGGCAAGGTGGCCGGTAGGTGGCACGGTCTTCATGGGTTCGACGCGGACGCGGAGCAGGGGACGGAAAATGGAAAATTGGAAATTTATCGACAGAAGGCATCTTAATGGGAAAATTGTCAATGCTTCAATCAAACTCACTGCCTTCAAGACAGTTGACGGTCCGGCCAGGTCCAGAGCGTACGATGCGAACGAATGAAAACCGATGATTATGTGGAACCGACGACCGGAAAAACTTAACCGTACACACTTCCTGGCCACAAGCGAGACGTAGAAGAGCATTTTGAGAGCCGGTAGGGTGAAGAAAGTAATATTCACCATTGCCGTAGCCAAGCAACATTTTCGTTTATTTTAATGTTGCTATAAACTACATTAACCGGAGACAAAAAGAGGGCTCAACCGGGATTTGAACCCGGGACCTCTCGCACCCGAAGCGAAAATCATACCCCTAGACCATTGAGCCGCCAGAAACAATAGAGGAAGGACTGATTTGAGAGCAACAATTTTGTGGAAACGATCTCAATAAAATCGATGGAAAACCGA
>JAOEFI010000003.1:40078812-40095756 GCA_034621735.1 Anopheles plumbeus
AATCATACCCCTAGACCATTGAGCCGTTAGAAACAATAGACGATATAAATATGGTAAAGAAAATGGGACCTGGCACTAATTCACTTCACGTTTTTACCTTATCTTTGTATTTTTCTGTGAATTACACAGATTTATGCCTTATAGTTGATTATGTGGTTGATAGCAATACTCTGTTTCTCGCTATCATTTGACTTTTCGATGTAAAAGCTTTCGTTCGTTCAAAAATTCGATTGAAATTCAGGATTGTTTAACTTTTTACAACGTATCGTTCGATGGATGTGTAAGTCATTGTACTTCTGAACTCGAGCCACCCTGCAGTTGTTCATCCCCTACACAGCTCATCGGGTTTATGGTGGTAGCAAATAACATAAATAAAAAAAAGGAACATGGCTGAACGTCGGCGGCGGCGGTACAGAATGAGCTGAAACGTCAAACTTTTTTCCTCACCATTTGCCCGCAACAGTAGTGGCAGAACAATCGACTCACCTTATGAGATGGACGGTTGATGGTTGCCTGCAGAAAGCTCGCAGCACTGCCACGGGGAAAAACTTTTCCATCTCCATAAAACGGTACCGATCCCCCGTCATGTCCTGACTCGCCCTTCACCGTTTTCCCGGACCGGTGTGAAGGTAAAGTTCAATTTGAAAGAAAGTTTCCTCGCTGCTCCCGCGCCCTCGCATCGTTACTGTCGCCACGCTGTCAGCGCCGTGGCGTTCACGAGTGCCAGCGGAACACGTCACTGTTTTTGATTCAACCATTTTCCGCCTCCGAAGGCACTTGGAATGCATGAAAATGGATTTCCACCGGCACGCTCCTATCGGCGAGCGCCCCTCTGCCGGGGTCTGGTAGCTGCGGTTTGCTGGTTTGGTGTTTTAATAAACTAATTCGGAGACGAAGGATGCCCTGCACACCTACACGTGTATTGTGGGTGAGATCTGTTTTCCCCGCCGTGTCTTCCATGCACTGGGTTGTTTTATTCCTTTGCTGCGGTGCGGTGTTGAAACTTTAATAACGTCGAGCACTCTCACGAAGCATCCTATCGGGAGCGTGTGTGCAATCCGTATTCCTATTCCAGTTCTCCTGGTGTGGGAAAGGACCCCCTGCAGTAGTATATGGGCAAAAGCATGGGTCACCGAAGTAAGTGATTGAGCTCCCCGTCATCCAAGTGAGCCTTCTCGATAGGCTCCCCGAAGTGTTTCGCCGAGTGTCGTCTGCTTAGTCAAGATGAATATCCTTCGTGATAATCGTAGTCCGTATGTTATCATCTGCATCCTTAATGCCCGTTTATACTGGAAGTAAATATTATTGCCCCGGACCTTTTTTCGCCACTTATCTTTTACGCCGTAAATCGGCCAGTGGATGGAATCGATTCTGGAGGGTGTGTTAAACTGCCTCCTTTCCGCCACGTTTGTTATGGTCGTTATCGGTCACAGTGCGATGTTACGAGGTAGCATTTGCAGATGCCACTGGTACTGGTGAGTACGGTATCCCTTAAAAGCACTTCAATGCAAACGTTATCCATAACGTCCGAAATCCACTTAAAACGGACACTTCTTCTACAGTCAGTCCTGGATGGAGTGTGTGTTTGTGTGCTTTGATTTTGGATTACCGAATAAACTCACAAATATAGGACAGTGATTGTGTCCAGGATAAATTTGATTCTTGTTATCTTTGAATGCAATATTTCTTCCTTTTTATGTTAAGAGATAGATGTTTTTTAAGGAGTGTACACATATTGCAATTTAAATTATTTGACAAAAAGTTATAAACATATTATAAAAACCGTTTCAATTGAATGAGTGTTTAGTTTTGCCTAAAAGCGAAGGTCGCTTTTCCATCCCTCCTTTTCTTCTCTACATCGTTCCAAATGGAAACCGAGCCATGAATGGAGCGGAAGAAATGCGGAAATCTTTTCCATCCCGTCTATTCATTGCACAATTTTCTCTTCGATTTTTTTCTTTTGTGAAAATGCTTATTCACCATTCAGAGTCTGCTTATAGTCGCTTGTCGCACCATTTTGTTCAATTCCTTTCTCGCCGAAAGTGTTTATCTTTCAATTCACTGTTTAGTTCCTGGCCTTTGCTCTTTTTCGCAGAAAGAAAACTGCTGGTCAAACCGCCTCCGGCAGTAAAATATCAATCAGAACGATAGTCCTTTTCTGTGGAGGCTAGGTTGCTTGCTTCGGCATCCCCTTTGTCCCGGAATGGACGAAAAAGCGTCATGGTCAGTGTTGTGTATTCATAAATTTCAATAATTTCTTCCTTCCTCGACTGTACGTTCCCAGCCCTCGACTGTAAGAAGCCTGGGAAGTCTTCCTGTTTCTTCCGCAAAAGTTTTCCGAGAACCTAACCAGCCTTGGGAAATGTTTAACGCCCGTCCGTCGATCTCGATCTAGATTGACCATCTGGTACGGTTCGCACGGACCCATCGATGGGTAGGAGCTTCATTAAAAGGCTCCACATTTCCTTAATGCATCCAGCACGATGGTGTGTCATTTTTATTTAACCCACGAAAAGCAAGCGTTATAGAAAATTCACAATGTGTCCATGCCGGTTCTCACCAAGGCACGACTCACGAGTACTCGGTTATTCGCCAAACTATCGGCGGTATAGGGAAGCGAACCCTCCTCTGTGTCCATTTCCCGGTTACTTTGGGCCCGGGAATGGTGTGGGCTAAATCAATTTGTCAATACGTTGATGGACACACACGCATGGAAAAACTGTTCGTCAACACGTACGGTTCTATTGATGGATGGTAAATTAGATTTTTGACACACATCTCACTAGGAACTGTGCTGTCCGTTTTATGGGGGATGTGCATTTCCCGACGGCACTGCTTTAATGCAATGAATAGCAGTGCGTAGACGTATGTAGGTGTACAACAGAATGTTTAAGAAATCATTTTGAAAAAGCAATCTTGAGGCGCAGTGGATCAAGTACGAATTCGAATAATTTTTAGTAACTTTTATTTAGTCATTTTTTTATTTGTAATTGCCAATCAATGAATGTGCGGTGTATTTATGCCTCTATTCAACTTGTGCCTTATGTTCGCCAGAACTGCCCTAGTCGAAAGGTTTCTTAAATTGTATTCAGTAAGAAAATCTGGCATGAATACTTAGCAGTAGAGCA
Source organism: Anopheles plumbeus (assembly GCA_034621735.1). Taxonomy (NCBI): domain Eukaryota; kingdom Metazoa; phylum Arthropoda; class Insecta; order Diptera; family Culicidae; genus Anopheles; species Anopheles plumbeus. The sequence goes on from JAOEFI010000003.1 coordinate 40,081,941, forward strand.
AAGTGTGAATTTGATACAAATATTTAATGCTCCTGTATCCTGCGAAACGAAAATACCTAACTTCATTGAGTGCTATACCCGTTGATTTCCCTTGCTAATAAGTTGAATCTGTTGAAGCGGACGTTGGATTCAAAAGACGGTGCCCGTAATGTGTAATGAGCTCTTTTTTTTTTGTGTAAGTGACGTACAAGCGACGTGCGAATTAATCCAAAGATGAATTATTTAGTAACACTTGACTCTAACCGAACGGCGGTCAAACGAAGCGAAGGAACCGAATCGATCTGTTGAATGTTTTTTGCGTAGAGACAAGCGCTGCTTCCGGCGCTCCTTTGGAGGTGAAACGTGCACCTTTTGTTGTTTGTGCAAATGAGCAAGGATAAAGCGGTAGCCGTACGAGAACGGATGCTGAGCTTAATTGGATTTTCTTGAACTAGGAAACCAAAAGATTAGGCAAAATAAAAACTAATTCATTTTGGAATGGGTAACGATGCACCGTCTGTCGTGTCGGTAGAGTGAAGCTTCAGTGAAAGAAAACTTTGGATAATTTCCGTGGATCGAATTGTTGTTTAAAATTTGTATGCTGTAGAAGAATTTGATTTGAAAAACAAAACCTCCACTGGGAGTTGTGTCTCAATTTCTTCCTGCTGTCGTGTATTCAAAACCTTTTTTTTTTGGCAAAAAACACCAAGTTTACATACTTTTATATTTCCCCGAAATGTATAAAATTGACTATCGCGCCTATCCGCTTGCTCACGTTGAGTTGTTCCCCTCACCTTTTGTACTTGATCTTTGCGAGCGCAAAAGCTTCACCGAGAGTTCAGAATGCGTAAACATAAACAAAAGTCGCTTGAACGTCCACATACTTTCTCCCGTTTTCTAGGTGGTGGTAGCTTGTCAAATGTGATTCCTGTAGGAATATGCTTCCTATAGGAAAGCATAGTATACTTCGATCTCCCTCACACACACCGGAGCGATCGGGAGAAATCTCTTGCATCTCTCGCGAGAGAGAGAGCACATCGCAGCAGCATAATATTATGCTCTCGCGAAAGAGAAACAGGCGATGTTGCATCGAGATGTTTTTGTTGCACAGCATATTTCGAGCATCGCGCGACCCAAGTCATGCGCGAGAGAATTTCTCTCACAGAATCGATTCTTCTCTTCGTTCGAACGGAGTGGAATGCTGTTTCGGCAGTTAGAATCAGTGCATCGTCGAAGGTGGACGAACGTGTGTCCGTGCCGCGTGTTCGCTATTCGATGAAAGTAGTTTTTTCCCTCGTGTTCGATTCGCGCGCAGCAGGGGAAAAGGTATAGCGGGTTGTTTTGCAGGTTTACCGAGCACTTGAACGCCAGCAAACGTTCCGTCCGTACCCGCGGTGGTAATCGTTAAAACAAGATTTCTGACAAGCGATTTTTGGTGTGCGAAAGCAAAACGTTCAGCAAAGTGTAATGCTCAACTACGAATGTGTCAGGTGCAATGTTTTATTTCGCGAAGTGCAAAGTGATAACTGGCCAAGTCTTGGGCGAAATTCCGCTACGACGTGTGTTTGAAAAATATTGAGCAACCGAGGGAGTGTGCGTGTGTGTGCGCGGCCGCAAGCCGGAGAAGATGCAGTGTGCGAATATATGAAAAGCTCGTGCAGCTTTGTGCACACTTTGTTTGTTTATTTCCGAGCCCTTACCAAGCAAGTGTAGCATAGTATGCCCGCGTTTCGGTTTCGGTTTCATCTTAGTCCCTCCGCCGTCTTTCTTTCGTTCTCTTTCTCGCGTTATTATGGGGAGGCGTTCAGCATGCCGGAGAAGAGGAACCCCAAAAGGAGGCCAACACCGGACCCGTAAGCTTTCTACGGCGAGCAGTTAGTTTAACGCTACTTCATGAAGTTTGCCCGTCCCTGCCTGCTGGCCGGCGGAGCGCAAACGGGGTGGGGGCCGCTTGGCTTTGGCGTCGTGTGGCGGAAAAGTGGGCTTTTGGGTTTTCGTTGGGCAGCGAGGGCCGCGCAAAGGTATGCTCTACACAGAGCAAGTTCTTGCACCGGCAGCGCGCGGCGCGAGGACAACACCAACGAAGGCGACGACAACGACGGCGTCCGGGAGAAGAAGAACGCAAACGTTTAGAGCTATAGTATAGAGCGAAAGATGAGAAAAAGTACCCAACGAGACGAGCCTTTGTGTGGCTCCTTCGAGCGCGGCGGCATGTTGTTTTCCGGTTTTGTTTCGTTCGCTCGTTCGTTCGCTCGTTCGTTCGTTCGTTCGCCTGATCTGCCCTTGCGATGGTATAAGAATTTGGTCAGTGATTTCGTAGAGTGTTGGTTGCTGTTTTTTTTGTCCCCGCCTGCTTCGGTTGTATGCGAAAGGAGTGCAGGAGTGTGGGAACAGCAGCACAAAGGAAAAAAGGGTGCTTTAAACGGTGAGTGTGCAATTCCCGGCGCTGCTGGATGCTGTGTGCTGGGCACGGGGCCGGTTGAATACCTGCATACACGTGAGGAAAGTATGTTGTTCGTGTGCGTGCGCGTTCGTGTGGTGCGGCGTCTCGTTGTGCGTTTTGTGACAAAACGGCCATGTCCATCTGCGTCCCCCGCCCCGGAAGGACTAGCGGTAGTGGCGACGAAAGACGAACGAAGGGAACGCAATGCATCGAGAACGTAAAACTTCGCATCGGACTTCCCGGACAGCGAAGGTCAGAGGCCGGAACGAGAGGGAACGATCTATGTAGATAAATAGAGCAACACTGCAAACACAGAATGTGAGAACGAAGATAAGAAAGCAAAAAAATATTCCCAAGATATTCCCAGAGGAACGGAAGGAAAACAAAACGTGTGCTGTCAGCTGGATTGACGGTGTGGTGGTGGTGTTCGTGGTGCCGGTGTTAGTGCCCGATCTTCGTTCTACCAACGGGACGGACAAAGGGAAGCAATAAAAGGATGGGTAGGGAATGGGCCAGGCGAAAAGCCGATCGCAATGCCAGGCTAACCGAGATGAGACCGCGATGATGCTATGCAAAAGTTTCGCAAAACCCCGCAAGAGTAGATGGGCAACGTTGAGAAACCCAACATGTATGTAGTTGGAGAATCAAGAGAGAAATGATGGAAAAAATCGAAAAAAGCACCACATACAGACGACGAGCTGTTCGCGCCGCATCTCAGCATCAGCAGCAGCAGCTTAAGACGATCGACCAACGCTCTTCGGTACGGAAAGCTGGAGCGGGATGCGGAATGTGGCAAATTTCATTCGCTTCGCTAAACATCCATCATAGATTAATCTTTCGTGTCTGCTTTTTGTTGTTTTCCAACCATTCCTAATACCTACACTTTGTTCCCACTGCCGGGAAGGTAGCCGTCCCTCGATGGTACGAAAAAGCTGCGCATAGGAAAAGGCTGTCCCATTGGCGGCTTATGTGACGTTTTCTTTCGGAAAGCAATTCCAAGATGCACAACACCATTTCGTGTAATAACCCGCATAAGAGAATTTCCGAATAAGCTTATCCTCCGTTGATTGATTTAAACGGAATCTTTTGACAAATGTAATCAGAAAATAGGTTGAAAAGAAGGATTTTAGAACAGATCCCTTTCACGAGAAGCAGAGGACATTTAATGTACGTGCTGAAGCGTATTTGTCTTACCGTTTGGTGAAAGGTGAACTTCGAATAGCTTAAGGAACATTAAATAGCGAGGTGCAGGGGTTCGCCAACATGCACACACACACACACACACACACACACACACACACACGCACGGGAAGGCGCGACGGTGTGTTTAGTGAGCCATAATTATGTTGCATCATAATCCCAAATGCGGTCACCGATCGAGCGGAATAAAAGCGGCCCTTTCCGTACTCAGGTGCATCTCTGGCTCGGCCGAAGAGCGAAGAGGCCAAAAGAGGGAAAGAAACATTTCTTGCTCGTCGGCGGAGAATTCACCCAAGGAAGAAAAGAACCACACTACTGAGGTAAGTTTCTGTTGTTGTTTGTTGACGCTTAAATTCAAGTTGGAAGTAAAAATAAACCCCAAGGGGCACGTTTTGGGATTTTGTTGGCAGATTTTTGTACGACGCGCGTCGTGATAAATGATCGTTCACGGCGGACCGCGGCACCGCTTGTGTGGTCCATTAAAGGGGTTGGGGTTTTTGTGTGGTTTTCGTTTTGTGTTTTTTCGAACCTTCCGGAGAAACGCACGATTTCTTCGCTCCAACTTATTAGTCTTATCCATGGCACGGTTCTAGTACGTGAGCATGACCTTTTCTTTCTGTTCCTTTGAGAAGAGTTTGCTCCGTTTTTAATCTCATTAATCAAAACAAAAGGGAACTTTCGAAAGAATGGAATGGTTTGAAGTTTTTTTACAAAAAAATAAAACCCCTCGAAGAAAGCGGTTATCGCGCGTTCGTTCGACCGTGAAACTTGCCGATGTTGGTGCTACTGCCGCCGCGTCCGCTGCCACTGCTAACGGTCTGGAATGTCAAAATTCCGGAGCATCTGGGCCAGCCGGCATGCCTCTGGTAGGCGCTGGGCGGACGGTGAAGGAAAAGGGGGGGATGAAACGACCACGACGTCAAAAATAACAGCCTCTCACAGAGGCCCTGACACAAGCCGCCCTAGATGGCCACCGTTCCACGGCACTCGGTTCCGGGCGAGATTTGGCCGCGGTTCGAACCCCTGGACCCCGAGTGGAGATAGAGGTTTGTCAAAGATCGAGATTAATATCGGTTCTCACCGGGGCCTCGAGATAGACGAAGAAGGCCTCGGCCCGTTGCCTCGTCCACTCCCGGAGTTTAGTGAAGCATCTTTCGCGCGGTGGCCGGCGAAGAGATATTCTGGTTTTCTGGTCTCTAGACTTATGCCGCCCGCGGAAGATGGAAGATAGTGCCGTCGCTAAGACGCTCGCGTAGCAAAGATCCCGAGAGCACCAAAACGGGGCGACCGATGGATTAACGAACGATGGCGCTCTCTTTCTTTCGCGGTTTTTTTTATGATTCTTTTTTTTTAAGACAATCCCTCTCTCGTTTCGGCTTTCCTTTTCGGCTGACTTTTCTCACTCGCGCCCACCAAGACCACCTGCAGTTCACACCGGGGCTTCGATTGATGCGATTGTGTCGAATTCTTGTTTTTTTCGTCTTGTGCCGGAGTCAGGGAAAGGGAGCGGAAGCGGCGAAGAACGCCGAGGGAACGGCTTCGCAAATCGCGGTCAACGATCGTCGTCATCTTTGGCGGGGACGTTTAACTGCTTTGAGCCGCGTTCGTCGTATTAATGCTCGGTGGATGATTTTATGTGCATTTAATGTGATCGTATAGCAAAATTTATGCCCCATCGTGGGATAGTATTTTGTGTGTGTGTGCGTCTGCTGTTGCTTTCTTCTCAGCGCTCTCGCATCCACTCACCCTCTTCCCCCGGCGGGGGATCTCCGCGCCTATCTGCGTCGGTCGATTTGGTAAGATCGATACGGCGATGCTTACTGCACTTTAATGGCCACATCCGTTGCCGGTTGACAGGCGCACGCAGGGAAATTAATCGTACCTTCGCTTATCCGTTGTGTGTGGGTATTTTTGTGCTACATGGGGCCGTTTTTTTTTAAACCTGTCTGCTTGTTCTGTGTAATGACGAACCACTAACGAAATGCATTTTTGGCAAGATGATTAATAAGTAACGACGCTTAATAATGGCTATAATGGCCGTTGGCGATTGAAAGCTTATTGGGCAGATTTTTATTTGTTTATTCATCGGTGTGTTCTTTTTTCACTGATGTTAGCGAACTTTCTTTCCATTGGTTATTCGCAGCTCTTGTTCGTTTGGAATGTGTCACTGCTAAAAAGGTGGAGATTGACCAGCTCGAGTAAAGTAGGAAAGCCGAGTGATGGGGCAGAAATCTCACTGAGCATCAGGAAACTAGGAAAACCGAAACCTTTTGTTTCCGGAAACAAGGAATGCATTTCATTAAAAAGACACCTGATACTTGTTTCCCTAGCGAAAGCACCGGGGGTACCTGTTTCAATTTATCCCTCAATTGGCATCGGTTTCATTGGTGAGTGTTTTTGTGAGGAAAACATCCTCCGCCCCTCGCTGATCCGTTTAGGTTTGAAAATAAAAAAAAGGAGGGAAGAATAACAGATCTGCCGTAAATTTTCCCTTAAGATTTCCGGACCATAAGAGGATACCGTAGAAGCGGAAGTTTCGGGAGGGAAACGGAGGAAAACGTTATTTATCTTTCTCACTTTCCCACCAGCATTGAACGTTATCCTTCGGCATGGAAGGACCCGGCATGTTTGTCGGCATGTGTCCTATTGCATCAGGGAACCTAGGGAGGATGGAACGGATGTGAAAGGAACAGCCCTTCATACACACACACACACACACACTTAGAAAAAGTGAAGTGGCACACACAGAGAACGGGACGAGGAATTCCGGGATCGGGGCGGAACCGAACTCGAATAGCACCTAATTAAACATCCCTATTCTTCGTGCGCTTCCGTCGGCGTTATCCTTTCGCAGCCACCGTTTGTTCGCACTTGTCCGTGTGCCCGCCCGTCCGGGCCGTGTCTGCAGCGGAATGGAAATCGGCAATTCCCTGCCGAGTCACTCGGTACCTGCGTGGCGGTGCCCACTTGCGAAAGTATCTTTGTTTCGAGCGGTGCCCGAAAGAGAAAGATAGAGCAGCCGCCCGGCCCGTTCATGCTCCGGATGGTGCCGGTGGTCACGAATTTATCCCGTAAACGATCCCGAATGAAATTCTATCTTCCAATTAAATATTCTCGCCCGCGTGTGTATTGTTGTTTGTTTCGGGTGTTGGTTTTGGTTGGGAACTTTCGGAACACCGGCGCGCGAAAGAACTGCCGGCAAAGACCGGCACCGGCGTGCGCGGTGGGAAGTGGCTCTGAACTGGCAGTTCTTTTGGGCATCTGGCTCGGAGAAGGTGCACGGGCAAAGTTTATCCGGTGAAAATTTATGGCCCATCCGAGCATAACCCGGTGATGGTATGGTGATGATGCCCGGCCGATGGTAATGGTGCTAGAAATTGGTGGTTGTTTTTTTCTTTCGTGTTGGTTCGCATACACCATTGAAATGAAATTCGATTGTCGTAATTGAAATGCATAATTTTGGCCCCCGGAGGGGATAGGATGGAAAGAATTAGCGTGCGGAAATAACGAGGGAGGCAGGGTAGCAGTTTCCAGCCGGGTTGGGTTGGAAAAAAAAAGGATACTATAGGCAAGGATATTTCAATTATTGATATTTCTCCCGGGGGCAAGCTTTTTGGGAATTCGATTCGAGTAACGAGAATAAACGTGGAATCGATGGTTTTTTCCTGTGTGGAATGAGTTTTCTTGTTCTCTTCGTCAACAAAGCTTCGTTTGAGAGTAGTTTCAAATCATACTCAAAATCCTTATCAAAAGAGCATTCTTCTAAAACAGAATATAACAAGAAATTAACTCTTCTTCATAAGGAAAGTTATGATACAAGCTTTGTTTTTCTTTAACAAGTTGCATATTTCGTTGCACAACTTGCGTTGACTGGTGTGAAGCTGTGTTAGTTCACTTGTATTAAATTAGAGAACTGATAGAATAAAAATTGATTTGTTAAAAAAATTAATGGCATATGTTCTAACTCTGATATAACTCCATTTATACAAATTTAGAACCCATCCATAGGTTGTCTTTTGCAAAAAAAAAAAGAAAAACAACAAAGTTAAAGGACCGTACTTCCGGTGTTAGTGTAGAAATTTGATTAAGCGTAAACGCTTAGATTAACAAGGATTTCGAATGTTGTCGGGAAGGGACAACACATGCGACCGCGTTACAGCAAAAGAAACCTGTCCCCGAAAACGCCGACCAGCACCGGGGCGTGGATAACGAAATGCGAAAGTTCCCTCTGGTATTTGTCAAAACTATATGCTACTACCCTTTGTTGTAGCCGGCAGCCTTTTTGGTTTTCGTTTGTTTTTTTTATGTTTTATTTTGGGTAAGCGCACCCTTGTTTCCGGGAATGTTGTTGAAATACTTTTATTTCTGAACAGCTGGCAAGTCCGTAATTTGGAACCGGTCTTTTGGGGAGGATGCGTCGTCCGTATGCTGAATTCCCGGTGGGAGAAATAATTTAGCATTTTGATTAGATCCAAACCGAATCGTCCAATCATAACTTTTGTTTTCAGACGTAATGCTTGGGGGAAGGGCTGGCGTGCTGGTTTTTGCACATAAGCACGTGAAATGCGAAGGGGCATTAAAAAAGGTAGATAGGAAATAGTTGCGCTGGTAAGTGAGGGTCTGTGTTTTGTGTTCGTAATGTGTCATAAATTTCTCCGTGAGGGATCGTGATGTTTCGATTTTTTTTTTCATGCATCACAATGGACGAATAAGGACGAAACTGCCATTTTTAATACTGATTTGGTGTGTTTCTGTGGACAGAATTATCTAAATGGAGCGAAAAACTCTAAAAGAAATTCTATGAATCCTGAGGTTATAGCACCATATTCTTCTAGAAACTGCGTAACATTATTCGATTTTCTTTCTGGATTATTTTTACCATGCCGGGCCTTTCCCCGCTGTCCTTGTGAAAACATATGCCCTATCCGATTACCGAATCCCGATAGAACCTAGACCGGGCGAGGCTAGACTGAACGATACGTGTGTACCTGTTTTGACCTTCACCTTTGTTGGCAAATAGATGATACTTTACACGCCAGTATCCCCGCAGCTTGCCGTAGACTGGACACGTGTCGATTGCACTTTAATTTTCCTTGATGGCATTCGGTCGGCATGTTTTCCACTCCCCGCCGTCAGCTTGAACCATGGAGGGATTTTTCTTCCGCCCATCCTCAGAAGGTGTCCTGGGTGGGCTTCATCGTGCTTCATTGTACTGTGTAAGAATGGGCGCGTAGAGGCACACACGCTGACACACCGTTTTGTAGCGAAGCGCTAGAAGGGAAAGGAATTAAAGGGGGTTGCGATTGGATTGACGAGTTTATGGTATCTTTTTCCATTCCATCACGCCGGTAGAGAGTAGGATGGATAGAGGAAAAGAAAACAAATAAAAAAAAAACCGAGAAACAGAAGGGAGTAGGTGGTGATCGAAAATTAACCCCGAATCGTTGACGATAATTCGAAACGACGGCGTCTCGGTTGGATTTCCGGAGGAAGATCATAAAAACCAGCGAGAGACAAAACGTTCGTCCCTCGGCTGGTGGAAAAGCATACTTGGACGCGGCGATGGATGGGGGGGACAAAAACCGATACAGGCCTAAGATAGATGGCATCCTAGAAGTACCGAAAGTATCAAGTCTCACATCGCCTCGTCGTCGTTCCTTTTGTGACGATTGAGCAAAGGTTTTGTTTTCCGTTCTAACTTTCTGGATGAATTTGGCCACAGTTCCCAGGTGTTGGTTGACTGCGCTTGGCGTGGCGGATGGGAAGATGGGCTATGAAATATGATTGAAGTAACTCTATCCTTGCACGCCCCGTTCGATTCCGGGGACCGGAAAGGAGAGTGGCGCTGCTAAACCTTCCGAGTGTTGCTGTGGTTCGTTAAGCGTCGTCGTGTCGCGGCCCAAAATGAGCGCGTTTAGTGTTGTGTGTGGGGGGGCATTCGATTCTCTTCCTGATTATTTTTTCGAGGTTATAATTTCGGTCGTCAACCGGCCCGGGTTCCCTGCTGTGCCAGAAGCTCCGCGGTGTTTGAATATTTGAGGGCGCGATCGTTGACTTCATCCTGGAAGGGCAAGAAATCGATTTTCAGCTCGGCCTTGGACCGGAAAAGGGACTAAACCTCCTCCCTCTGCTCTAGGTGATGAGAATGGTGACGCACCTATTCACGGTCGGTGCGTGAGTCTTGGCCTGGTTAGAACCTGAACACAGTCGGATGCTTTAAAATCCTTGCCTCCACAGTTCCTGACGGGCGACGGTGGAATTGTGGGAGGAATTATTTTCCAGTGGGTTGGAACCTTCGGTACAATGTGGCATTTATTTGGGAAGGCAGGAGGGGTTGCTGGAGGGCAACGAACCGGCGGGAGGCCATCGATGGGTTGGAATATTGATTACTGCCCTAGTCACGAAATGTGAATGGGGGTTTGTTTGATCAATTCAGGCAAGATGCCATCGCTGGCCACGCGAGTCTCGGCGAATTCGTAGGACAATTTTTATGACTGCTTTCTGAAACGAGCAATTGTAACCATCCCTTCGGGGGTCGGACAATCGTAACCAATCATTAATGATTTTTGTGATTATCTCCGGAACAGAATTGTGCAGATGTTTTCTTGTCGCAAGGGCGACTGCTGCGGAATCCATATGTCCATTTTTGGGGACAACAGTTCTGTTGAAGGTTGATCATCTTTTAATTGACTAACAATGCAATCACTGCTTGCTCGAGAAGTTTTATTTTCCTAAAATAAAACTATGTTAAGGTTTAAGGGGGCAAAGGTGTGTAGAGGGATGAATTATCGGTTTTAAAATTAGAAAATAGGGCCAAATGCAGTTTCATGAAGCAAGGGGTTTGTATCTGCACAACAAATACCTATGGCTATACCAGGGCTATGCTTCAGTATGATATAATGTGGAGAATAAATTGTTCGATATATGCTTTTTTAATTTCCGTTTTTTAATTGTTTGTGTATATTTTTTCAATGCTAAAACCGTTTCGTAACGGAACATTTTGTTACAATGTTCAAATCTATTCAGTTTTGTTTCTTCTACATTTGGTCCTAAGTTGTTGCATGCTTTTTTATGGTATTTATTCGCATATATTTTATCTCTGTTTTTTCCCACTCTATGCATGGTAAGACTTTCATATACCTGAAAACAAACATCATCTCACGCAAAGCGCGCACCCTCGCGAACGAACAATCGCTCGTTGTAGCCGCACATTTATTTGCTGTTTGTTTTACCTCGAAAATGCTTTTATCAATCGAGCGGAAAAACTGGGGAGGCTGGGGCGAGGTAGGACGTGTGCGGATGGAGCGATTTTTTTTTCGCGCTATCGTTGCTTTCGTCCTCTCCCTGAAGGCTTTACAGAGTATGTGGATGGTTCGAGCACTGCCGCTGCCACCAGCAACCTTCGCAATGGTCTGTTGTTTCGTTCGTCCTGCGAGAGGCGAACGAATGAAAAATCAACAGCAGCCCGTTTTCGACTGACTCTAAACTGACTCACACAAGCGGCACTAGTTAAAATATGCGATAGGGTGGGCGTCCTATCTTTTTTTTTTTTTTGCTTTCGTTTTCGTTATTTGTTTTTTCAATCAACCAAAATTGTGTTTGAATTTCGCTCCAAATGCGAAGTGGGAACAATGGAAACGGTAATAAAAAATCCTTGCACACTTATTTGTCTAGTGAATCAAAGAATCATTCCAGAATGAAGCTGGTGTTGGTGGATTGCGATCCGCGAAACCCACATCAATCAGGTTGTGGGTGGGATGCTGTGTTTCACATTTGTTTTTTTTTTTTACACTAGTTCCGATAATACGTACCCCAGTAAAGCAATGAGCATGCATATTTTTTCTTGAGAAAACTTAATTACTGGAGAAAATGTTCCATAGTTTATGTGTCCGTTTGTTTGCGAGTATGTAGATGAAGTGCAAATGTCTGTTTCATCCTTTTTCGCGTTTTTTGTTTCGCTCTGCGATGGGTTACATTCCGCATTTCCGTATAGTGGCCAGTAAACTACTCGCAGCGAAGGACCCAATTAGCATGTGCCAACGCGCCAGTTTTCCTTTTCGGGTGTTGAGCTGGGATGTTTGCCGAGAACGGGGGGAAAAGTTTTCTGTCCGGCAAACGGTGTCGTTAGTTTACTAACGCCTCCCAGGACGAAGGGCGAAGCGCGCCCCCATTTGCCCCGGTGGTGCGAAGTTTAGTAAATATTAAATATTCAAAACAGCGCGAAACCCTCCACACCCACTCGCGGCGGTGTGGGTGAGTGTCGTCATAGTGTCGAGGATGCGCCCATTGGTTTTTTCTTCTTCTAAAGGCCTCCGTTTGACCGGTGGCGGACGTTGTTGTTTGACCATTTACACTTTTCTGGCCGGCAACCGTCGGCAGGACGCAGTGGCTTTTCAGTGTAAGATAATCGAATTAGCTTTTCCGAACGGTCGAGTTTGCCCGCTCGGCGGCTCTTGGAGTGCCTCGTAAGCTGTTACTCAGTAGTCGGAGATTTTTTTTTTGTTGGTTGTTCTTTTATGGCGAAGCGGCAAATCCGCTTGCCAAAGGTGTTTTAAATGAAGCCTTTTACGTTCGTCTTGCTATTTCTGTTCGCCGTTTTTGGTGATGAGGTTTGTTCGTTATTTTTCAAAGCGAGTGTTAATGAGAGCGCAAACGCTTTAAGCGCATCTTTTTCCACCCTTTTTTTAGTGACTACACATAACCTGGTAATGACTTTCCATCAAACTTGTGAATTCACTCTTTGGAATTGCAAATACTGAGATGCCATTTTGCGATACTGGTGTTGCCCCCTACTAGCATAATATTACACTTTCCATCGACCCAGATTTACCCAGATACCCTGTCCCTGCTTCGCCGATGGTCACTTTGCCTTCACCAATTCCGTCCTTGTGGTGGCGGGGATGTAATGCATTTATATTGCGCTACCAAATGAATAAATTAACCCAGGTTGCTCGAGCTTCGTACGTCAGCTCGAACCTGGAAGGGTCATATGAAATGCTAATTCCGTTTCAGCACCTCAAGAACATTCTTGAAATACATCTTCCTGAACCAACTCTCCTGAGCGTGATTTCAGGTTAGGTTCTGTTCGCTATTGGTTTCCCTTCTTCCCGGGAAGGTGGCCGTTTTGTGTGACCCATTTCTAAGCCATTAATTTCGGCCACTTTCCAGTTAGTTAGTGGATGGCGCAGCTTTGGTCCTTTCAATACTACCCTCCCATTGTACGTGGGACGATTTAGTTTGCACTAGTTTCTTGCATCATATCCCCAGTCGATCGCGCCTGGGTCGTGTCGCATCTTCATCACGTATGTTTGTGTGGTTAGTTTGCATATTCCCAACTTTGAACGGTCAACGTTCGATGGCAACGAGACGAAGACGCACCTGGTCGCCTATTTATGTCAATAATGTACACGCCCAGACCGATGAACCCCAAAAGCGTAACGCGCGTCGCGTGCGTCTGCAGCAGATTTGTGCTTCGCTCGCGCTGTATGCACACAGTTTTTGTTTCGTTCGTCCTTTTGGGGCTATATATTTCTTCAAAGCGCACCTCGAGGCAAGAAGTAGCAGCTCCAGCAAAGGAGCTATTTCGGCGAAGCAGGTGAATGACTTTGGCCGCGCGGGCTGTTGATAGCGTGTGCTGTTCGTGAAAATGTATTCCAAGTAAAATGGAATGCCCTGGCGGCGGATGGAAAACCCCGGTATCTCCCAGCGTAAGGTGGTTGATCTGTTTGGAGCAGAGGAAGCATAGAGCATCATGATATGGTCTAAAACAGAGAGAGAGAGAGAGAGCGAAAGAGAAGGTTAGAGTTGAGTGAACAGGAAAACCGTACCACAATGGTCTGCTGGAAATCACAAAACACAGGAGGGATCCTCGGTGAAAACCACCTGCGGGAACCGTCGGTAGTGTTTGTACGAAAGGACGCTGGAAGGTATTCGTACCCCTTTTTTTTTGGCCCGGTTCCGTCCCCGTCTACGTCCGCCTTCCTTTTCTAACGCACGCCGCGTTCCGTCGCATCGCTGACGATGCTATTTCTGCCCGAGCAGGGGACCGGAAAGTTCAACGAGCAGCGTGTCCTTTTTTCCCTATTCTGAAGGTACCGGTGCTCCGGTGACCTCCGGCCCAGACGAGAAGGTGAAGGCCTGGGAATTCATATTCATTCACAAATTCATTCATCGTCCTCAAGAAAATCAAGACCC
>JAOEFI010000003.1:40117101-40128588 GCA_034621735.1 Anopheles plumbeus
GAAATTGCTCACTGATGCGGTATGTCGTTAGTGTCGACCTGTTCGTCGGACCGAGGATAAACCCCCGGCCCGGTTGATGGATTGTACCTCGGGTGCGGGACAGATCGGAGAAGGCGGGGGGCGAAAAATCTTTCCATTTTCCGGCTCAATCCCGATCGGCGCATTAGTGAACGCTCCATTGGTTATGGACCAATTTCGTAGAGTGTGGTATATAAAGCGACATGGAGAAAGAGTGCGAGGGAGTGAGCTGGGGGCAAAGAAAGGGGGTTGACTACAGTTGGAAAAGATGTCTCTTTTCACCTTGAGGCCCTTCTGCAGTCGAGACCAAGAGAAACGCATAGGATGAAAGAGAGGAAAAACCTCGGAAGATGGAGTATTGGAAACTAACGGAACTAACGATTATTTCATCATAAATTATCGATCGAACCGTGCCTTTCAGAGAGTGTTGCACTACCGAAGGAACTATCGACACAATGAACCCATGGGTGGGTGGGTCGGTGGATGGCGATGTTGGAAAACATCGAGTGTTGAATGTGGGTGGGTGGCTAGACTCGTTCAAGTGTCACCGTGGCACCGCATAATTATACAGATGGCTCCCGTTGCGCGTTCCCGGGGTCGACTGTGTGCGTTTGTGCTGCGGTTTGTTTATTGTGATGTATTATGGCTTTAAAGTGTTCACTTTCAATTGATATCACCGTGATCCATTAGGGCCCATTAGTCGCCTTTTCTAAGGCCCAAAGGGAGCGAGCCCCCGCGTTCGCTTTGTGGCCGGCCAGTGGCTCTAAAGTCTTGCTCACGAAGCGTTAGCGTTGTTCAGGAGATGAACGGACCTTAAGTGGAACCGCAGGTCATTTACGGGGGCTCTATCCTTTCTAGTTGTTAATAGCACAAATTAAATGATTGCCTTACCATATAGGGACCTCTGGTTTTACGGGTTCGGTTTTAATTTTATACGACAGGTGCCGACTTAAAATGCATCAAAAATGTTGGAAGTAGAATCCAAAGATATTTCCTTTTTCTACGAAGAATTCCTTCTAAGGCTACACATGAATTTGAAAGCAGAACAAATAAAATGGGTCATCGAGATCGAGAGAGATGGCTTCCTTTCGAAAAGCTAATTTTCGAGCAAGATTATCACATCAGTGAGGTTGCTATTGCTTTACGTTACTCAAATTTTTCGTTGATTTATAGCTTATGGCATGAAAAGGAAAATCTTTTTTTATTACCAAAATCGAGGCAATTCCACTCCATTCGGTGTTCATGATAAACCTACATCAACTTCACATTAATGGCCTTCGAGTCGATTGAATAAAGATGTTCCACCCATGGCACACTTGCACGGCCTGGAGGGAAAATAAACCATCACACATGCGGCCACCCCTAATCGCTCGCGGCGCATAACATTAGCTTAAATTATACATTTCCCCAATGGGGGATTGATAAATCATACGACGGCAAGGAATGCCCTTCTGCAGCGTGGTCTCGGTGGTCACACCACGTCCCGGCCCGTCCCGTGACAGTCACAGGTTGTGGCATGGTTTTATCAGCAGCAGCAGCAGTCGATCGCAGCCTGACGAAGGAGTCGCACTATCTTCGCGGTCGCGCTCGCTTTAATTAGTCCGAATGGGGTCGTATCGGTGGACCCATTTTTCACCAGCGCAGCGCAGGCTGGTGGTGGTTGGTTGTTGGTCTGTGGGCTGCCCAACTGAACCGATTCCGTTGACCTGACCCGACCGTCCAGTCATCTTTCGGCTGCTATTCCGTGTTCTTGGAAGCAACCGCTCCTGGACCACCGGTCGGCGGTGGTGATGAAGGTGGTCGTTAATGAGAAAATGCCACACATCCGTACCGGCGACAATAAACGTTCCACGATACACCGCGCGCGGTTCTTGGTCGTTGACGTTATTCGTTCTTTCTTCGTCTTGTGTTCACGTTGCGGCCTACCTCTTGAAAGTCATCGCGCACCCGGGGTGGCACACGGTTCGCTTCCCGTTCCACAGAAATGGGAAATTGAAATGTCACATTCAGCTAATTGATCCGAACCGGGAGCAGCCGCGTCGGGATCCGGTCGTGAGACACACACAAGGACGAAACACGAGGGAAGCTGCGCACGTCAGAGGAGCCGCCGGTTTAGTAAAATTCCGAAAAAGCGGTGGAGTTCAACCAGCGGCGCCGCTGGAAAAGGGAAGGAATTCTCTCCTCCCGTTCGGTCCAGTTTTAATGTGCACCGATAAGACATGAGCGCTAAGACTTCCGACCACGCGGCTGGCTCTACCGTTTGCCTAATGTGATCGGGGAGAAACAAAAAAGAAACGTGCTACCGGGTGGTCGTCGGTGTTTCGCCGAGTTTCTCGGACCAACCGCCGTACTGCTGCAGGTTCAGTATCTTTTACCGGAGTGCTTTTTTTTTGTCTGACCCGTCCGTCTCCATTGCCACATGACTGACGGTGGCTGGCGGTATTTACAATTCTATCAGGAGCGCACCTGAGGGAATGATATAAAGTGTCCACGCGGTGTCGCCGGTGGAAAAGACCGCACAGGACAACTGCAACACCTTTTTGGTTGTCTCTAATTAGAGTGCATCAGTGTCCATTTATGGTCGCTGTCGGACGTTGGACTTCTGGACGTCGAGGGAAAAGTACAGCAGCATCCATGAAACTATTTAAAAAATGTTCTTCAACTATTGAGAACAGATTACTTTTGCTGCATATTTGTTTTACTTTTTATTCATTAGTTTATTTGCAAAAGTTCTTCACATATTTTGTACAGAGAATACAATTTACAGTAGTTTCAAGCTTTCGTAAAATCTCGTAGTTAGTTCCTATCGACAGTAAAAACACAGTGTCTCTTTTTTTTCTCACTTGTCCGAGTTTTCTGTGTTAGCGACTATCACGTGCAGCCGGTTTTTTTTGTGTCATTTGACAGACCCGGAGTCAATGTGTTTTATTTCCAATTCTGGTCAATTCTGTCCTGCCCCAGGACAGGCAGAAGCAACGCGAAGGCAAGGGCTGCCGGCAAACCCTCTTTAAACTTTGCTGACAACGATTTTCTTTTTCGCCTCCAGAAAAGGTTTTCCCTTACTTAGCGCGTTTCACTTCCACTCGGTCCGGCCACCGGGTCCGGGGCAGATAGGCAAAGATAACGAAGTTACCAATCACAGGAAGGACGGCGAAGCGCTGGCCGAAGTGCTGGCGTCCGTGCCCTGGCTGCTCGAGTTGGACTCAGCTGTAGTTACCGTAAATGTTGTAGCTCGTTTTTATGAGGTTTTCTTTTTGTCTGTGCTGTTGGTGCTGCTCCTTTCCAGTTACTGTACAGTGTTTGTTCTTCAGGACCTTTCGCCCAGCTTTTGTGGTTGGGAGAGAGAGAGAGAGAGAGACAGATTGAAAAGAAATTGAACCGGTCTTCTGGTTAGCGAATTTCCCCTCGATTGCTACTGCTTGCTTATGGCCAAGGTGAAAGTGCGGAAGAAAATGGAAGGGGGTGGGAGAGGGGTCAAAAGGGGTTTCTGGAAGGTGAAAACAAGTCAACAAAACCGACCGAATGTAAGCGAGTTGACATGTCGAGGCCACCGAACGGGACCTTCCACAAACACACACACACACCGATGATCTCATTAACTCCCTCCCTGTTGTATGTCCTTTTTTGGATCGCTCGTTCCAAAGGATACCATACCACCGCCGCCTCGGGCAGGGCAGATTCTGATGTTCCCAGTCCAGCGACATTCCAGCGACGACCGATCGATTTCGTTTGATCCACGGGGTCCGGTCACGTAGCGGACTTAATTTTGGCGTTCGTTTTGTTTTATGTTTGCTTTCATTTCTTCCGAACTTCGGGATCCGGATCATTCGGTACTGACGGTTGGCGGGGTGTATTGCTTTTTTGTATGATCCGTTTCTGCCCCGACGGTGCTATGCTTTTTTAAAAGGCGCTTGTACTTCAAAAAGGTTCCACCATTGTCTGCCGGTTGAAGCTGTTCTAATTTTGGTTTTATCCTTCGCCAAGGAACGGGGAAATGTATTAATTTTTCAACCACCGAAGTCCACCGAAGGGAAAAGTCAAACTTCTTTCCGATAATTTCTTCCGAACCCAATATATTAGTATGCGAAGATTAGGAGCAGGTGGAAGGCCAGCTAGGATCCTTCAGTGCGATCCGGACACCCAGAGCGAGTTGTTCTTTTTTGGGGTGGTTTATTCTCCGTTGAATCAATCCTACCTACTGTTGCTACCTTGACCGCGCCAACAAAGCAAGTGCGGCCGCAACTTTCTTCCGGGAAACATGCTGACTGATGAAAGTTTTTTAATTTCACTCAACTGTTTGTTGTGGGTGGGTTGAAAAGTGAAGCATTTTTTGCGGGTCCCACTGTTGTTTGCTCTAACATAATTGTGATAAGAGATAATGGACAACGGATCGATCCCGCGACCCGCGCAGGTGTTCGATTGTTGAATATTGATAAACAAAGGTTCTGGGTGGAAAGTTTAACGATTTTATAACACTAAGCGGAACTGTTAAGGAATTTCATTTTGGGTTCATTTTGGTTTTGTCGACGATGTTTTGTGAATTCTGAAAGGCTGTACATTTGGAAAACTTTGTTGTTTGCAACATGTGGTCAACTTAATGGAATACTTTCAGTAGACAGCAGCGATTTTTGGAAACACTTATGGCCAGCAAGATGGCCAAAACTGTTTGATAACACCGATTGCATATTCGATGAGTTCTTTGATTTTATTTTCCCTATAATTTTTGTATTGTGCCCCGTCTGTCGCCACTGGAGTCGCAGGTGATTAATAAATATTTAACAGTGGGACTTTCGTTTCGCGCTTCTCGCTGCAACGGCAACGCAAAGTTTTTCTGTCCGCGCACAGGAGGTCCGTGCGTGTTTCTTCACTTCATTTTCCCGCACAGTCACATAATACATACATTTGAAAAAGCTTGCGGACGGGTCCCGGGGATAGAAAGCAACCGGTCGCGGTCCAAGTGGCTCAGGTCTTCACCACTTCCCAGAGCGTTGGAATCGAGTTGCGAGCGCGGGGACACATTAAAATGTTAATTAAATAATTACATTAGAAGCCAGACGGTCGCGCACTGCGGAGTTGCAGTTGAAAAGGACACGAACGTCTCTCAGTACGCATGTCAAGGAGAGGTGTCCAAAAAAAAAAGAAGGCAAAAACAAAACAGAAAAGGCTGTCCGCAGCTAAATACAGAAGCACACGTCAACTTATCCTGCGAACAAAAGACGCACCTTAGAGAGAGAGATAGAGAGAGAGAGAGAGAGGTGGTAGGTAAATTGGTAAACGCGCGAAGCCACGCGGTCGGTTCCTTGCGCGCCGCAGTTGTCGACGAACGTCTTGACTGTCGCGCCGTGCTCGTTCTCGTGTCGTTCGCGTCAACCTGGACGCGTTCACTTCCACTTGACGCTTGGGCGAGGACCGCGCGCACCAGCAGTGAACCACTTGGCGGCTTCCAAGGTGCGGCCGTGGCTCTTGATACCCACGGCCCCTTCATCCGGAGAAATGCAGTCACATGTGTGCACGGATCGACGAACCAGACTGACAGGCAGACGGACAAAAAGACAGACGGCAGTCAGACAGACAAACAGTTGAGTCCAAACCAATAGAGGCGGAGGCACACACAAGCAACGTTGGCCGCGCGAAGAGGTGTGCGCCCCAAATGGGGAGCGAGTCCCCTTTTTTCGAAGAGGTTCAGGCGATGGGGGGGGGGGGGGCACGAGGGTTCGCCTTCCACATACGGAAAAGGGGAAAACTCTGCCACCCTTCGAGTGGTGGTAACACGATACTCCTGTGGCCACGGCCTGAGTGCAAGGGGGCCACCGCCGCCACCATCGTTCTCCTCGCCCGCTGCCGGCGGTGTGAGTTTTAGCACGTTCCTGCGCCGTTTGAAGTGCGAAGTAAGAGGCCGTAGCGTATTGATGCGCGCTAAGGATGCGGTATACACCCTAGCCCGGTGCACAAAAGTGAGCATGCAGGGCGCTAAGATGGCGTGGCGAACAGGGCCGACGATGAGAGGTGTTCGCACGTCGTGGGACAACATTTATCATTAACTCTAATGAATAACTAACCGCAGTTTCGCGACAATGGCGTCGGCGGCGCCCATCGTCGGGTTCTCCGGCATCTGCCGTTGAGTGTTCTCACTATCTCTCTCTCGCTTTTCATCGTACGGTGGCCGGGGTGGTGGAACCGGAGGAAAACAGCTGCTGCCGGGTGGTGGAAATGCACCGTATTTGTCAAGGAGCCCAGGAAGGAAATAGAAAAGAAAAACGGCGGGAGGATTGGAAACGTGCGATGGAAAGTCCGTGAGTTGTCTCCACGATCGAAACGGCCCGGCGACAAATGGTGGGAACCATGCCGGCGCAATGCTGCCTCGTAAGATGCACCACCATTTTTTGTTCCTCTTGCATGCGTGCAATTGCACATGCAATTGCGCTGCATGGGCATAAGTGTCTGGCGGAGAGTGGTCTCGTTCCCCCATTCTTTGATCTGCTCCAAAGTCCATTGGCATGTGTGTGTGTGTGTCTGCCTTTCGGGCTGTTCTCAATTGCTTTTTCGTATGCGCTCGCCCGACACTTCGCCAATGAAAGGAATACCTTTGGAAAGCAAAGCGTCGCTGAGTGTACTAAAGGGACAGAAGGCGTTAAGAACGTTACACATAAAAAGAAAAAGATGACAATTTAGAAAGACAAAGAGACATCAATTTTAATTAATTTAACCACATTGAAAGGGGTTTAACTGGAATGTTGATGGTTTGTTCGACTTAATTCAGTGTGTTCTCGTTTTTTTGGGTGTTGGATGGGTTTCACATTTCAACATTCACTAATTTATATTTCAGATGATGGAAAATATATATGTAGCTCTGATTAACTCCATCAATTAATAAACTCGTATGCATCATTCCATGTTTAAAAGCAGGCTTAAAAGTAACACCAATGGCAGCGTGTTCGTGTAAACTGTAGTCCATTACAACGTAGTACAACTTTAAGCCCCATATGCGTTTTTAATGGCATCCAGAATTAAAAGTCTGTACAGCAAACACACCGGGTTCATAATGAATTCATTGTACGTGTTTGTTTGCAGGATCTCCGAGCGATGTCCAAATAGTGTCAATAGTTTGTTCAGCTTAATAGGAGGTCGCCATTGACTGGGGAGGACCGCAGCAACAGTATGTTCCATTCGATTTCCCTCTAAAGTAAATCGCCACTATAGTGGGAAACTAATTTGTGGTTCCGATGGAAAAGCGATCAGACTATGGCGTGTTTAAATGTGTACCCACGTAGGCACGTTGTCGGAGGCGGACTCAAAAAAAAAATGTAAATAAATAAATAAAAAGTCGATTGTAAAACATAAATATGACGCAAACAAACGGGATGATCAAACGGCATCGCGAAAAGGATCCGCGGTCCTTGCGGTTTGGTGACACGCAATGCAGGCGGGAGCGAGGATAGGGTGATGGGGGAGTTTGGGAGCCATTATGTGATGGAATGAAAAAAAGGCGTTTGCGTTGTGTGCGCCGCTGCGAGCCGATGTTTATGTAGTGGCTATGAATTGACCGCTCATCCATCGGTTATGATGATGGGTGGATAATAACAACATTATGCTATAGTAATTGGGCCAATTTCATGTCCATTCCATTCCTGCGCCTCCACGGCGCGCTGTGCCAGCTGTGTGTGGGGGGCTGGCATTAAAACATAAAGCCTCCCAATGGGCGCCATCGGCATCATCGTCGACATCATGCTTTCCCGCCCAATGGACGGCGATAGAAACCGACCGTGGACTGATAAATTAATTGATCACTGAATTCATGTTCCATTTCGTTTAAACGTTGGTTGGGGTGATTATTATTATTTTTTTTTCTTTTCCTTCTCATTTCATCCTCCGAAACCTCCCGGCATAATGCCGCGCCATAACTGCGTGTTGCTCCAAGCGTTCCAAGGGGTCGCGTTGGGGTCCACCGGATCCACCCGATGGGACACGCATTATTTTAATTGATCCATTATTACACATCCTTTACACACACTTCCGGTTTCCCTCCGTGGGTGGAGGGGTTAGGCTCCGGTTAGTGTCAGGCGCGAAATCATTGAACCGATAGTGTGTGCGTGCGTGTTCGTTTTTTTTGTCCGGGGATTCATCACGAGGTTTCATTCAATTCGATATTTACCACTGGGCGGTGTCGCGACGCCTCGAAGGTTCGCCGGGTGAGAAGAAATTCGTTCCGCTTCGGCCGAAACGGATTTTTTTTGTTTTCCCCTTTGCCGCGTACCACAGGGTGCGTTCCTTGTTTAATTGCTGTAAAATGGGGCAATCATTTTCTCATTTTTCACGCTCATTGCCCTTGCCAAGCCCTGGCCAAGCCACCGGCATTCCGCACAGTCCGCACGCGCCCTTTTGCCCGAGGAAGACCCCCGCAGCCGGTGGCTTTGGTATACGAATTCTCACCTCCTCCGGCACGCTTCGTCAGTTTTTCCCCCGGTTGCGGCAGAACGCCGAGAACGCGCCGTCACCAGCACCGTTGGACTGAATTGTGTAGTTCTTCCACTATATTTTCCATTACATTCCGCGAAGCAAATCATCATCAATTGCGCTCGAACGCTGGCTCGCTGGCGAGGAAGTGGGCAAAAGAAAACAGGAAAAAAAAACAGACCCAAGACTCTCAATGCATTTGCATAATTTATGAATCCATCATAATGACACTTCAACTCGTTGTTGTTTTCCTCTTTTTGATTTTTTTGCACCGTTCTCCCAAGCTTCTGGGTTGAGCGAGTTATTTCTGCATTACCTTCGCACCCGTCCGGGTGCCATTACTCATTCCTATGCTGGGTTGGATTTGCTGATCCATTCTGGATGGCGCGGGAATCTCTTTTGCGGAAGCATTTGATGCGTTTCTTTTGATGTAACCGCCCCGAGAGGGGGACGTGCAATGCATCATTAGCATACATTGTTTGTTGGTTGTTTTTATTTTGTTCGTTTGAAATTAGGTTGCCCCCGTTGGTTGATTTGCTATTTGTTTAACGCAAACAACACTACCTGTGGAAATTAACCTAATTTTGATTCATTTCTTTTTAAATTAACAAATAGACTTTTCCTATAAAAATTGTTGTTAAAGTGGAGTCATACATCCCTATTCTGTTGTGTTTGTCGGAACACTCTATGACTGAAATGGATTGCAGAAATGTGATATTTTATTCGTATTTTTTATGAAACAAAATTCGTTAAGTTTCAACGAGTGTTACCGGACGCTCGGACGATCAATTTTAGTAAATGTACCGATGGCAGAATAATGTCATAAAACAACAAACACAATGTCAGGCATATTTTTTTCATATCATGAATGCCAACACTTTAGCTTGGGAGCAGTGAAATGGATGATCCAACGTACGTTCATTTGTTTTATCCGACACCATCATAAATATAATATCATGTTGGATAACTGCCGTACCGGAAAGCTTCATTGCAATCCGTGCACGGCGAATCGTTATTGCAAATAATTGACAGACGGCCGTTTGCAGCCGTTGACATAAATTCCAATTTTCACTACATTATTTCCTACGGCGATCGGGCACCCCACCCGCGGGGCGAAGGATAGTTTTCGCACACCATTTGTATGCGACGAAAGTGGTGGGCTATAATTTGGTGTTAATTTTCGGCGATCGCCATAAAACGGAATGTCCTCGCAATCCGCAAAACCCCGAAATAGGAATCGGAATGAACAAAAAGCTCTCAGCGGGATCTGTGAGGTGGGATTGGGCGTCCCTTTCCCAACGTTGGGGGTTTGGTGCAATGCGACACATGCTTCGTCGGCTCGCGACTGTGGATGAAGGCGTGTGATTCAGGCGTGTGACCATCATGCTCACTGTCAACCCGTTGGGGGTCTCGGATTTTGAATTTTGATCTACGAAAGTTTTCGAACGTTTCACTGTTCAAGTGTTAGCGAACCACCTTCCAGGGCCAGCAACCTTTAGTCAGCACTGCAGGGTGCCAGGGTGCCAGGGTGCCATAATGGTACGCCTCTCTCTAATAACCATTACAATAATCATAATTTCTAATGATTCGAAAACGACGACATCAACACAAAACGCCTTCCTCACCTCCTGGGGTGTGGAAGGTTGGGGGGAGGGGGGGGGGGTTAAGCGAGGCCAGCATCAGCGAAAGCTGCCGACGACAAAAAGGGGCTTCTTGAGCATTAATCTAACCGATTTCTGATAAGCTCCTTCTACCAGAGAAACGTTGGTGAGCCATGGAGAGAGACAAAAAAAAACAAATACCTCACCACTCTGCGATAGTAAAAATGATCAGCAGCAGCAACACATTCCAGGACATGTCTGGGCAAATGGAAACCGGTGACCGGTGAGGTGCGGCCGGTGCTGCACGCCGGACGGATCCGTTCGCTCATGTCACGCGGCGGGACGTGGTAATTTATTACCGGTAATTCCTATCGATTACAGCTCCGTGGAGAGTGGCGAAAGCCTTCGTTCGTTCGGTGGCGAGCGCGCGCCAGGAGTTCAGTGGGGGAACAGTAAACAGACCGACCAAGGAACGAAGGTTAGGATGGGTTACAAAACAGCCGCTTGGCAGCCCTAGGATGGGGCCGCTCGATAGCTTTAGCGAAATGGGTGGCAGGGTGGGAAAAATACGTGTGGCAATAAATTGTATGGCGACTCCTGTTGGCGGCCCTGTCCTGCCGGTGCATAGAGTATTTTTTCCCAGTTTTCTCTCGGCTATTTCGCCGGATGTTGGGGAATCCGAGCATGGCACACCTTCAACGTGCTGTCTTCGTCGTTCGTTTTCGTGTGGTTTACTTTTTGTTTACCAATTTTTCACAAACCATGCCATCCAACATGGCGGTAAGATGGTCCAGGAGTCCGAACAAAAGAGGGAAAGTGCTTTCATCGATAGACGCCGTGGCGCGGGGAGAGAGAGATTAGTAGCACCGCTGGAAGAGAAGGACCCTCACACTAACCGGGTGACTCGACCAGGACGTAATCGATTCCGAGGGGGCCTTAAAGGTGCCCTGGAAATGAACGACTGCAGTTTGCCGCCCGAATTTGCGCCGCGGGAAAAGGCGAACGTTTTGTTAAACTATTTTCCCTCTCTTTCCTTCTCGTTAGTTCAAGCGAACGAAAATATTTCACCCGCCTGTCACCGGGCGAGTGAACGAGTGGTTGTCCGCTGGCGGATCGCGGGCGAAAAATTGTGCCCAATCGTATGCCACTTCGAAGACGACCGTCTTCCGTGTTGGAGGACGAGGCGGGTTCTTCCAGATTACATTCAGTGATTAAATTTAGCCTCATTCATTAGCTTAATTTGTTGTTACCGGCCGCGGGACGAAGTACCGAAGTCCTATGTCGGCCAGTGGGGTGCATTAGAAAAGCTGGAAAAGTCATCAAATTTGAGTGAAATAAGAGCGCTTGGGCAAACAGCAAACCTAAAGTTTACAATGTTTGGTTGCTGAATTGAACGGTGTGTATTTTCGAATAC
>JAOEFI010000003.1:40172149-40187431 GCA_034621735.1 Anopheles plumbeus
TGGCCGTGTTTGGAACCGAACGCGCCCCGTTTCGAGGTGCCGGTTGGCGGATGGCCGTTTTGTGGAATTTAATATCGAGTGTGAGAGTGGAGTAAGCGAGAGATGCAGAGAGTGAGAGAGACGGGGACAGTTGGAGATGGAATGACCCGCGAATGTTTATCGCTTCACCGGTCGCAGAGTGGGACATAATCGTGGGTATAGACAGGGGTTGAATGAAGTTTCAAGTTCACTTTACACGAGCGCGTTCGTCCAGTCGTTAGAAGTATAACGAGTTACTAGAACACAGTAGTTGCTATTTGAATTAGAGATTTTTTTGTGAAATTCTTGTGTGGAAGAATGTACAGGTATCCTTTAAATTGAGATGAGGAAGAACTTGATTCCGATGTGTACACACTACCTAATGCGGTGCCCAACAAGGCTGCACGAAAATTGTGAATATGAGCAAGTTTGCGATTGTTAATTTATTTTCATTGCCATCGAGTTCGTTGCCTCTCGCGCCCTCGTTACCGTTGCCGTTGCTGGCCAACCCGAGGCAAGATGATAAATTGTATGATTTAATATTGCCAGCGAAATGCTGTTCGAGACGACGTTCGCTGAACTTTTGCCACTTCGGTGCGACGGTGCGCATCCAAGTGGATGATGGCGATAGCCAGACGGCAGGCGACCGACGAGTGAAAGCCCTCAAACTCGCGAACATAAACGCGTCACGCGAGACGCGAGAAGGTGTGTGGAAAGGGAGAGCATGCCCGTACGAAGTGGGACTCAAGTGTGTCCATCATATACGGGACGGCACCGGCACCGAAAGTAGAAACTTCCTATCTTACTTATGTATCGTGTCTTCGAAGGCGTCGCGCACCGTGGGCTGATTGAGTGGAGCCAGTTCTCGCGATTCTTATATTTGCTTTTTCCCTCTTCTCCCCCCTCCATCCCGCAGACGGCCGAGAGACCAGTAAAAAGCGGACGACCCTGGCGAGGCTCTTGAGAGGATTAAAGACTGTTAATAGGCGTGATAGATCGAATCAAAACACCAGCGGCGGCACTGCGACGCAGTCAAGGGTAAGTAATCTTTGAATGTGTCTTTTCCCTTTTTATTTGTTTACAACTTGACGGAGCGACATCATATGGGAGACGATGCGTATAGACGAAACAGAAGCGAACGCATCGTGCAGGACCCCTTTCAAACGAAACACCGGAACGGAAAACCGATTGCAAAACGGAATGCAACCTTTGACAGTGGGTGGGTCATGGGTAGTAGTACGCCGTGGGGCTGCATTCCGCCCACTACCAAAGGCGAGATGCTATCGATTTTTATTTGTATTAAACATCAACGCACAAGGGTCACACCCAGCGAGAGTTGAAGGTTGAACTGCAAAATGGCCGGTGGGCATGTGGGCACGCATGTCCGCTTGTGGCTTATCTCCCTCCGTTTGCTCGGGTGCATGTCAGTTATTGACAGTGTGGTAATACTGCACCACGAGTACCAAACACCCATACAGGCATACCATCAAGAAGGAGGACATGTTCGTCACCTGCACCCATGTTCCTGTGTATGAAACCTGGGCTCCAATAGAACGCTTCCCTGACACACATGCATTACTCATAATTGTTATCTATTCATCTTCCCGATATGAAAGGGCGATAGTTGTCTGCGTGCGAGGAGTGCAGAATGTGTCATGCACCGCGCGCACCGGCTGACGGTAAATGACTGAATCTTTTCTGTCAATGATATCCTTGAGACACCGTCCCACATCCGCCGGCGATGCGGCGTCTCCGGTCCGCCGGACGGTTTGTCTACTCCGGATGAGGACGTGTCCTTTATCCAACAGCAGACCGTTTCCGCACCGGCTACGAGTGCGGCACAGGCGATGATGCTGGCGGTTGATGGTTCGCGAAGGACAAACAGGACTCTTCTTGGGCGGAATGGTATCGACACATCGCGCTCCCAATGGGCCCGGTTAGCTCGACACACTTGAGAGTGTCGCCGTGTCTACCATACGCTGAGTAAGCATTCAGCCAAGTGCGCACCCACTCAAGAGGCTGACCGCCCTCTCTCTCCCTTCTAGTTGTGTTGTTTTCCTAGGTTCCATATCCTACCGCGAAACCCGTTTCCCTCCACCCCCTGCTCCGTGTGTTCTCTCTTCCTCGTTGTTGTGGCCAGACAGAATGCAACAACTTCAGCACGTATCATGTCACATTACGGGGAGTTTTCGAGGCACTCAACCTCGACACTGCACTGGTGCAATCCTTTGGCAATCTCTACACCCCCACACCCCCGAGGGGGGGAAATGCTTACCCGTCGCCATCTGCCACCACCATCGGCACTGTTGCAGGTTTTAATTGCTCTTTGTTTTCGCGTCCATTCGATGGGAATTGCGTTCCGCTTGGGTGGGTTTTGCCAGACCCGGGTATAGAACTCTACACTCTGCATGTTTTTCTCGTTGCTTACACAGTGGCAGGACGAAAGCAACCCCAAGGAAATGCTTCTGCGATTTTTTGCAAAGGAAAGAAGGGAAGCTCATTTTTATGTTGAGTTGCTCGACGCGCGTTACTCGTAACCTGAAAAATGCATTCATCAATGTGGGGGTGTGACGGAAGTACATTTTTCAGGCAAGAAAAGCACACACACACACACACGCAGGCCAGAAGGATACACGCAAAATGCGTAGACGACAGGGGGAGCCAGCTCTGTAAATGTTGCATTCTTTAAGTTCATGGATCAATGTCAGGGTCTGACGGTTTAAGAAGAGCCCTCGTGATTTTTCACTTTCACTGTAGATTTTGTTTGGAAAATATCGAGAATTTTGCATGAACATTTCCGCCATTGTTTTGGCCGCAGATTGTTTTTCTTCAAATTCTTTAATTATTGTTGTGACATTGTAAAAGAAATTTTGAATCATTGACCGTGATTCAATTACGGTTCAAATATTGTTCTGAATTAAAATGCTTGTGCAGAATTTTATGTTATAAACCAACGAAGCACTCCAAACCCTCGCTTGAATGGAATGAAAAATTCAACCTAATTAAGATCTTCATCGTGCGGCGCACATCCATCGCAGCGATCCTCTATCTTATCATGTCCCGCATGGTTTTGCTATGCAAGAAAATCACCATTTCGCTCCATCTTTATGCCACACACACACACACGAGGGAGGGAGCGGGGGTTGGAGGAGGGTTTGTGGTTGTAAATAAAAATCTCAAAATTATGCCTCCCCTGTTGCTGTTGTGGCAGATAACGCCACCATGTCCGCTGCGGGACCCGAGGAACCCGAGAAGGAACAGGGGCAGCGCATGTACGCTCAGCATCAAAAGGAAAACTGTCGCTCGCATGTCCTCGCGCCGCACATTTTCGGAGACGATTTTTCGTGCATGCTTTCGCGACGGCCGTGATAGCAATCATAATTATGGTGCCAGTCCCGGTCCACCCACGGATCCCACGGTCCGCTCCGCGTTTCGCTCGGGTGGTAAAAAGGGAAAGCTATGATATAACCCCTTTTGCTTTCGGTACTTCATTTCACGGCCCGCCCGCGCGTTCTGACAGAAGTGTAAGTTCTTTTGTGCGCCACCGGAACCGTGCCCATGGTGGAGGGAATAAATCGTGCTTTCACCTTCTGAAGCACAAGGACTCCAAGACGGAGGATAACACACACAAAAAAAAGAAGAAATGTTCCGTACAACGAATTTCATAACCATCATCTTTTTCTACTCGCTACGCTATCAACCGTCATATATTTTAGTGCCGCCAGTTCCGTCCAAGGTGTCCCTACCGAGGCGGTGCTGTATGGGGGAAAGTTAGTCCGCTTTTCGTCGCGACGAAATAGAGAACGGCGGCAGCAAAACAATGCAACAGTCCGTCCGTCCGTCCGTCAGTCAGTCAGTCAGGCAAGTCAGGCAAGTCAGTAAGCCGAGGCAACTCGTTGAAGGCGATAAGAAAGGAGAAGAAGGGCTTAGGCGAAGGACTTTTCTTGTTTAACGATTCGCGTGGGAGCGCTTAAAAAGAAAGGTATAATGATAAGAGTCCCTCCGGTTGTTGACCCCGCTGCTGGTGGTGGTGGTAGTGTCGAAGAAAATATGCTCGGCACTTCCGAGCGCGGATGGGGAAATGTAGTGCGAAGCGCCATTATTTCGGAATATTTTCCATTGTTCATTCCACACACCATTTTGGAAGCCGTAAAAACTCATTTTTCAACGGGACAAATGTTGAGACAAAAGTTCTACAGTCAGACTCCTTTTTCGTGTCGATCAATATCATTACATATCTCTTTCTCTCTCTCTTTATCTCTCTGCCTGTTGAGATTTGTTTCTTGAAACTTTCTTTAATACATTCTTCAGAGAGGTGAGAAATTGTACATGTGAATCCACATGGGGAATATTATACTATTACGGATGAACTTTAAAATTATTTCCCGTTTCCTCAGCTTGTCCGCGCCATAACGAAACGGTGCAATGGAAGTGATAATGAACGTTAAACGTTCGTATTATGAGCCTTCTGGCAAAACTCGGCGTACAATAGTCAAGAATAGTGTCTGGATTTTTTTCCCCCGACCGTAAGACTTTCATCATTTTCTTTCGTTCGTATTTTGAATTCAGATCACCATTTTACTCTCAAGAGGGGGGATGGGAGAATAATTTTCCACGATTGTGTCCCAACAACCTGCTCATAATGGCGTCTATCCTTCCTGAGGGTAGTCCGCCCGTCTCTGTGAGGCCTTCCATATGCGCCACACTGCCGCATGATGGGGGCGTGTTGGGTTGACGGATGAACGTTGGCGTCATGCTTTCCGTTGGATCGTGCAAGAAATGGAGGCGCCTGGTGGCTGATAAAAGTAAAAGTTCTTTTGACACGACTAGGAGCCTCATATAAGGGGAGAAGTAGGAAACAGTGCCGGTGCTCAGCAGCCCGCCGTCTGGTTGTATTTTTATCTCCTTTTTTTTTCACCAGTTGACTTTCGATGTTCCTCAGCACGGGTTGATGGAGGTGAAGTGAAATGTTTCTCACTTTTTCATTTGCGAACGTGTCGCGATCAAACGCGACAAGATGGCAGACCATTTTGTTCGCGGTGGAATCTGTAACACTGCGACTGTCATGAGAGTCTTGGATATTTTTGAAAAATAGTTCGTGAGCGTTAGAATAACCTTACGTGCTTGTGAGCGTGATGGAGGCGCCTGGTACATTTGCCACTGTTTCTCGTGCAAATAAGCTATGTGCGGAAACGTTGCAAAACATTATGTATAATCATAGGTCTAAAAGTCGTTTATGAATTATTACCACCATTCAATCGAATGTATGCAGAATATTTAATTACCGGTACTGGCTACCTTCGGCTTTGAAAGTACGCGAAGGCAAAAGATTCTACGGTATTTTATTTTCTTCTGCCGGTTTCTGCCAACCCTAAAGTGCTGTTTGAGGTCCATTTCGCACTCCATGCGACACTTGGCCAGCAGTCACCGGCCAAGCGCTGCACCGGAAGTGCATGCAAAGCGTTAAGACATGCCAGAACTTCAGCTTGCGTGACCCGAGAGAGACGGTGCCCTAGAAAATCAGAAGTGATTGCGTTCGCAAACTTGCGGCTTTTCCGTGACTCGCCAATCTTCTGTAGTGGGAAAAGAATATAAAATAACACGAAAATGGAAGGCCGATGTTCAGCACAAAACAAATATAAAGCTAGCGCAAGTGTTGGCCCAGGAGTAACTCACCCGGCACCGGCACGGTTCACTAAGGAAGTGTTGGAAAGCATTCGGTCGCTAAGGAAAGAAGTGCTGCAAACGTGGCAATGGGCGAAAGAAAAAAATCTTTTAATTTATTATGCAAATTATCCAACTTCTCGCAGCCCCGAATGCGGATTTTTCCCCGTTTCTTTCATTATGCCAACTTCGTCGCCATTGACTGGAGGTTTGCGTTTCCGGTGAGACTGTTTCCGTTTCGGGCGGCTCTTTTTTTTTACTGGTCTGGCCCGTGCTGTTGCAGCCGCTTCGCGTCACAGCATTTCCGGCCGGGTTGGGTCTGTTTTTGAAAAATGGCTCAATGCGTTTCACTCGCGACGTTTGCCGTTTTTGCGGTATTTTTGTTTCAATAAATGCTGGTTAGCTCCGTCGCTTGTTTCACACTTGAAACAGTTTGCGGGATTTATTCCCGTTTTTATTTATTTGTGTCAAACCTGTGATGCCATGCCCTGTTCTCTCTCTTTCCAGTCACAGAACGAAAGACTGAGACACTTCCAAATGAATGGTGGCGGTGGACCGCAGCCAAGTTTCGAGGAAACCATTCAGAGGGTAAGTATTCGCGTAGAGAAAGTTTAATTTCCATTCGACAGCACCGGGCGTGATAGAAAGCGTCACCGGAACTGACCGGCCGCCGGCCCGGTCCGCCCCGCGCCTTCGCCCGGCCTTGCAAGTGGGTAGTGAAGGTAGCGAAGAATGTTTAAAATTGCTTCAGTTCGCTCGACCGTTTGTTCGTCGCGTCACTGCTCGCTCGTTGCGCTCAACACGTTTAATTATTTCCCAAGCTTGTTACCTCGTTTCGGAAAATTAAAACCCACCGCATGTGGTGTGCTGCTGCTAGCCGACGACGCGGACACTCGACTGGACCGGAACGCGAACTAACGATGAACGACGATGAGACGTAGAACGTAGTGGAGAGTTGAAAAAGAAGCACACAGAACCACAAAAAAAAAAACAGAAACGGAGAACAACTCCGTCCGCTCGAAGCAAAGCGAAGTGACATTGCGCCACTTTGCCTTTCTGACGGAAACTGGCGCAGTCGAAAGGCACTTTAAACTTTTCACCAACTCATTTGTTTTCACGGCATTTATCGTTACCCGTTTCTTTTTTTCTGTCTTCTAATTTTTTGTTTCTTTTTCTTCTCCCACCCCGTTTTCCCTCACCCTTTGGCTTCCCTTTGGCTGGCCATTTTCTTCCTGCCACCTGTTTGTTTTCCTTCGTTCTTTTCTTTGGCGCACAGCTAAAAATACAGGAAGCTCTTCGGAAGAAGGAAAAATTTCAACGCGAACACGAAGAGGTAAGTACGGCCATGGCTTGCATGCTAGTTTTTCCTCCTTTCCGGCATTTGTGTTTTTTGCCTCCACCTACCTTTTTTTTTGTAATTCGTTCGCTGCACGGCGTAAGCGGCAGACGATTAATTTAAAGTTTCCCCTCTTTTCAAACATCAACTACACTTGATTATGAAACCCGGCGCTGTGCCCTACCCTATTTCGGCCCTCTTCCCACCTCCTATCGTCCACCATCATCGCCCCGTGTACGAGCTATAGAGGAGATTATTGGCATTTTTACCGAAGCGAAATTTGTGCCTTTAGTTTTCGGTTGCATTGCTTTTACGCCGAACGGTTGTAAATTTGG
This sequence comes from Anopheles plumbeus, assembly GCA_034621735.1. Taxonomy (NCBI): domain Eukaryota; kingdom Metazoa; phylum Arthropoda; class Insecta; order Diptera; family Culicidae; genus Anopheles; species Anopheles plumbeus. Next base: position 40,179,503 of record JAOEFI010000003.1, read on the forward strand.
TAACTACTGGTACGACTAGCGTTTGATCCTTTGCACTCGTGCGTCCAACGACGCCAACGCGGGGGCCTTGGAGTGTGAATGGTTGAGCTTTGGATTGGATTTTTGGCTGACAGGATTTGCTTGATTTTAGGTCGATTACAATCTGCTTTCCCCCAGAGAACTCTCTAGCACTTGTTTTGCCCTTCCAGTGCAGGTGGAACCCTCTCAGTAACGCTTAAAAAACAAAGCTATATGAAGAGTATCAAAACTCACAAATTGTTTTCACGCAAATTGCTTTTGTTTAATAACTACCTACGTTTATTTTCTCAATTTTATTGGCAAATTTTTGAATTTCGAATTCCTATTCACGATTTTGTGTTTGAAAATGCAACAAAAAGTTCTTGATGAAAATGAATACATAATCCCATAAATGTTAAGTGTACATACAAGGGAAGGTACATTTAGGTCCTTCAAATCAATTGGAAACCTCAAGAGTGTATCAATATGATGAAATTGAACAAGCACATACATAACCGTCTATTTCCGCACTTCGTAATGCCATTCGTGAATACTGCGGTCAAGGTGGTCCAAAATCGTTGGAATAAAGGGTTGAGGCGTAAAACAAATGAAATTTTTGTGGATTCGAACGAAATGCGAGAACCTCCAGACCCACGCACACATCGTCGTTGGGTCGTAAAAAAGGATCTGGCGATATCATATCATGCTGCTTATGATTCACTGACTGTGCCATAAAAAGGAATATCGTAGAAACGATTCGTTTATGAATATGGTTAACGCGGCTGTTTTTTTATTTCTGGCTGAGCCAAAATGCAATGGCATTTGCGAGTTTATGTAGGACGTAGGGCGATTTTTTGTGTTTACTTAAGCCAACAAATCGTGAGTGAATTTGTTAAATCAATTACAGTTTCAATCATTCAAAGGCTGTGTGTCTTTTTATGTGTGGATGAATATTTCTGTTACATTCATAGTTAGCATAGCATGTTCCCGATTAAATTGAATTGTCCATTGGAACTGAACTCAACTCAACTTAAAATTGGGTAATAAATCTCCGACACTGGAAGGGGAGGGTCATGCTGTTAAATAGTTGTTAAACAGCTTCCAAAGTAGTCTGCCATAAAAACCTAAACCACATCTATTTACTCTATACCCCATGACCAGAACAGTAAACCCCCATGAACCACGAAAGAATACTCTAATGCTTCATATTGTTTTTCCGTTCTTTGTTCGTTTGTTTCTCTTTTTTCTTCTTTCGCTTTTCGCAACAAACGAAAAAAAAATGTATAAACAACACTCACAAACTGACATACTAACCGCACCCCGAAACGCGACGCGCCAGCGAAACTATTCCAACTCCAACTCACCGTACTGGATTCGAAGTGATCAACTTTAAGTCTCTATAAATGGTTCTGAAGAAACGAAAAACAGGGAGAGGGATGTGGCAGTATTATCTATGGCGGCCAGCGTGGAACGCGTTGGTATTTGTCGATCGCCGGAAGGCTACTGGGGAAATGTGGCCGTGAGGAGCGTGGTTCGCGTAGTAAAAAAGAAGAGCCAAACAACATTGCGAATACAGGTCACAAGAAAGCTCCCGAGTTCTTACTTCACATTCATCGTCTTTCACCGAACCTTTGACCAACATATTTATTCAACGCGCTGGCATAGGACCCTTTTCGGTTATCTGTTACTTCCCTTGCGCATAGCAAAAATATATTGAAATTGGCCACACTAAACCCCCACCAATGCAATCATCGAACTACGGTTTTACTGTAATGAAAAGCAAATTATGAATTCCTACTAGTTACTAGTCCTTGTAGCATAACAAATAGCATAAAAAATTGGAATTTTAAAAAATAACAAAAAAAGGAAGGTACTTGCCGTTATGAGAAAGCACCATGTAGCTGTAGCTTGCCGTTGTGATTCGCTGTCATTTTAGAGAGAATTAAATGTATCAGTGTACTTTTGCTCAGTGTGTGTGTGTATGTATGACGACAGAGACGAGCAAGGAATATAGTAAAGGATTGTTAAAATGGTTAGAGCGTAGGTCCTGATAGATATCTGCGTAACGCTGTCGTATTTTATATAGCAAGTGTCAACTGAACAGTTAGAATTTCAACGTATATAGCCAAATGTAAGATATGAGCAAATATAGCACAGTGCAAACAAATGTTTAAAGCGATGATTCGGTTTGAAAAATAAACGCCCCGAAAGCGCATTTGTAGTCCACGACTCAAAGTTAGTGAGAATCGTAGACTAGATGTAATATTTGCAGGGAAATGTGGGGAGGAAAGAATAGCAACACGGCATTGCCTACATTGGGGAGTAAAAGAGCAACATGGCAGCCAGCCGGCCAAGCTGAAATTAAAGGATTAGCGAAAGCGGGGCGGTGTGTGCGCGGCAGCGAATCTTGTTAGTGAACAGGAAAGTATACACCCCCTCTCAGCCCCCCTTCAACGAACCACCCACACACATCGGTGGGCCACATCGCCGCGGATTGACGGAGACGTATCCTTTCCCACCACGTTGCGCTGGTGGAGGTATTTTGTATACAATTTATTACCAGAGATTACGCCACTCGCCCACTCGCCACACTTCCTGCCTGTTTGACCGCGCCCTATTTTCGCCCTTCCGTTCGCCTGGTCCTACTCGTCCCGCTCGTCCATCGCATCCCCGTTGTAGTTGACTTTTGTTGTGTTTAGTTCGCGTATCTCTCGTGAGTCCTGATTGCAGCGTGACTTTTGTGCACACGGCCGCTCCCTCCACGATTGTCCGTCGCTCCGGCGGTGGAAAGTAATCTCGCGCGTCGGCATCCGCCGTTCGCGTCCGCGAAACATTCGCGCGCCTCCGTAAGCGCATTCCCCTCTCTCTCTCTCTCTCTCTCTCTCTCTCTCTCTACTATTGCCCCGGAAGCATGGACGGGAACTTAGTACCCGCGCACACAAACACACACACCCTCCACTGCGGAATCCTTTAGAACTTCATCCCCCGTTCCTCTGCCCCGACCGCATACTGCATCCCGCCCGCCAACCCGCTCGCTGGCCATGTGTCCTCTTCCTCCCCTGTTCTTCTTGGCCCGGCTAGTGTAAATAGGAAAGATCAATTTAGGGTTATGGAAGTTTGCTCCAACCAACCGTCCCCCCGAAGCCCCTCCGCTCGCACCCAACACTCTGTTGATTCCGGTCTGGTTTTTCAAACTACATATATAAACCTCCCGCAGTGGATCGGTTCTGCATGCCGTGCATGTTGCCATGCTGCCGTGTTCTCGTTAGAAGATAGAAACAGTTTTATTTTCACTCACCTCTCCGTTTAATCCGCTCCCCCCTTCCGGTTTGCTACCAGCCAGTGATTATGTTTGTGTATGCGTGTGTGTGCATCCGTCCGACAAGGCTCACCTCACGGTAAACTTCACCACACACTTCTGGCCCTGTCGCTGCCCACCGGCACACCACCATCGCGCCGAAAGGCATTTCGGATTTGATCTCATAATGAAATTTTATTAGATTCCATATTCCCTCGCTGGCCTCGTACGTTGAAAGTGCTGCTGGTGCAGGTCCGGGCCCGAACCCGAAGGACTTCCACTATCCTCCGCCCACGGGCCATGGGTTGTCCGCGTGTGCGTTTATGAAGCGTGCGCGTGAGCTCGGTCGGGTTTTCCCCATGTGTTTGTATGCTTGTCCACCGCGCGAAGCGGCTGGTGGTGGTGGTGGTGGTGGTGGTGGTGGTGTCCAGAAAACTGTTAGCCAGACCACCCCCCCCTCCCCCCCCTCCTGAGGATGGCTGATTTCGTTTCTTCGCCACGTCTGCCGGATTTCAATTTCGTCCGGCCCGGGCTGGCAATGGGCAAAGAAAGCAACTCGTTTGAAAATTTCATGCCGTGGCCATCGGTTCGCAGGAGGCCGCCTGCCATTCGGCGAAATGGCTGCTGGCAAAATTCATCCTAATATCGTAACCCACCCAGCAGCTGTGGGCAAATGTAACGAACCAAAGGAGCAGAAAAAAAAACAAACACCAACCTATCTGGCTACAGCCAGTCGATGCACAGTCTCTCGAAGAACCCTTAAAAACCCGTTCAGCATCCCGATCAGAATCTGTGTTGATTATAATGGAATCCATTGGGGGTGTTATGGTTGGCCTTAGTATCCTTCCATTTATGGTTGCATTATGGTGCGTGATTCGATATGTAGCGCTGGCGTCGGACGGTGTCATTTGGACGCACATCGATCGGCATCATGTACATGTTATCACATAGATTTGCCATGCGCTAGGATCGCGAACAGAAGGTGTACCACTAGAGCCATGATTGTCATAACCACTTCGTCGATGTGAGACTGCGATTGAAACGAGTTTCTTAATAACATTTTAAAATTACATGCAACCATGTCATTTCTTTCGTCCTGTTAAGCGTGGAAGAAAACTAGTCGTCTTCCAAGTGAAACGATGAATACGAATAAGAATCCTCCTTGTAAAGCATATTGCATACACTTCAGGCGCAAAATGCTTTACATTGAAACACAATTTCCGTGAACTGGCTTCTCACAAGCCAGCCACAGTTCAACAGTAGAAAGATCAAATATTGGCCTTTAATATCGGTTATCCAGCTTCTTATCAAGCATATTTCAAGCGAACAGATTGCTGGGTAAGAGTTATTCCGATCTAATAGAGTGCGCTATGTTATCTCAAGGCATTGGAATGTATGCGCCAGATCTTATGATGGCATTTTGAAGTTATACTTCATTAAAATCAAATTTAATCAAAACACAATCTACAAGCCGGAATACCCTAGCTAATAGGTTGGAAATTTATATCTCTACTTGAATGCACGCCGCTCCGGAAAGGGGTCCGTAATGTTTATCCTTGCAGTGGAGATGGCTATAAACATCATTCCCCTTCATCCTTTTATGTTCCATATGGATGATATGTGCAATAGAGCGTCCATCGTCGAGTGAAATATTACGACTGTGAAAGTTTGATGAGTTCTTCCGACAATAAAAACATCTCGTTCCAGGTCGGAAAACTTCACCCGAACAGCAAACAGCAAGATCAAGGGATCGCATTGATTGAGCGATAATTGAAATCAAGCATACCGGGTAACCGGGGTCTTCTTTAGTCATCGGGTCGCACAGAACGAAGGATCACCGGCATTGATAGACGTTACTCTATCAAACCGATGATAGCCAAGTTTGGTTCACTCCGGTTCACATTCAGGTCACGGTGGCACTACACTACGTCGAGTTTTCCAGTATAGAAACAAGGGGAGATTTGATTAGAAGCTTCATTGTGTCCAAGGGAGAACCATATAACATGGTGCCCTTACGATGCTGTTTGTGGTAGCTAACATAGGACGATATACTCATGGCAGAGTCCGCCAGAATCGACCGGACAGATGGACGTGCATTCGCGCTCGGGGCAACCGCGGACACACAGTCAACGACACCGACCCAACCAGGTCATGGGGCATGTCGCGCTGTGCAAACACATAAAACCTAGAGCGTGCTGATAACTGCAGCAAAAGTCAGCCGCATTAAATCACGCCAGGATTGAATTAATCTCCCGGGAGTCGTAAAACGAATCGCACGTGGCGGTCCCTCCCCGATGCTCTGTTGATCCCCCCTGTTTCCACTGCTGCCGAAGCAACTAGTCGCGTCTAGTGGGTCGCTGTAAGAAAACGCCTTCATCGGTGGGGCGATTAGCAGCCAGGACGAAGGTTTTCCCCCCGCCCCAGGTAGAGGACGCGTAGTAAGATATTTGGCACCGAAAAGCGGTAAACGAACGGTAGCGGCGCCCAACGAACCGATGACTAATCCACAGCCGACGGGTGCCGCGAGCAGTGGTGGGAAATTTATTTATGGAAAACTGTAAAAACCGACCATACCTACAATGAGGTGGTAATAACGGTGGCGTTCCGTTAGATTTGCTCGCCCCAGCCATAACCTAATCTCAGACGAGACTCCCCCCCCCCCCGCCCGTGACGACCGTCGGCTGGTGTAATGGAAAAACAAGGGGTCCACGAGATGCGGGGCCCCCATAAGGACTCGGAAGCGGGAAGATAACCACCCCCTGGCGAAGGGTGACTCAAAAAAAAAAAGAAAAGGAAGGAAAACGGAGTCGGCCCAGATGATTTACGGAATGGCGTTGTTTCCCTATACCACATTTGTTGTAGTCGTCGCCACCGTATTCGTGTTCGTCGCAGTGTGTAGTCGCAAAGTCACAGTGGAAGATTAAGTAGCCATTTATACGGGCCGTGGCTCGTTTGCACACAGCTGTACTGTAAACACGGCCCAGAACCACACCGGGTGGTGGGGGTGGCGCTTGTAGACAGCAGGCGACCGTGGTCCTTTTATTGGACTTGGATAATTAGGTTTGGTCCTTGTACGGACGCGGGTTTACTGGCGGCTCGTGCCGACGAACCACCCGCAGGACGGAGTAGATGAGAAAAACTTGTGCTAGATTATTTTCGTCCAGACAGTTCAGACGGTTCGAGACGGTACGGTCTGGCTGGTGGACCGGACCGAAAACGTAGCACCTGAGGATTCGTAATAACGACTACTGCACAACAGAGAGGAGAGGATTTCTACCATTAGTCCATTACGGGCCTTGGGACACGGGAAAAGTTTGCTCTAGGGTCAAACCCGACACCATTTCCTCGCCGCATTCGTTCTCGCAGGCCATAGAAATGGGAGCGTTCGCTACGACTACCATTTTCTTTTCGCCTGTTCGGAAGCAGCGTCGGTTTCCTTCGGCCGACGCATCCTTTCTCGGGCGCAGGTGCCCCTGGGAGGCCATCTTTCATCGGGGCGGGATGGAATATGAATAAGGGCATTATGGTTTGCAAATTACTCGACTTACTCGACGTCTGGCCTTCGTTTAGACAAACCGTCGGCAACGGCGGGAAATTTTCAATCGTGCAACTGCCAACTTTTCCAAATCTCGCCAAAAACGCAGCGGGGCAATCATGGACAATTTACAATGCAAATCATTGCGATAAACTTTTCTTGTCGTCTCTTAGTTAAGTCGATGGTGAGACACTGAACAATATGTTGCTTTCAATATAGTTCTTCAGGTACATTTGCAGTATTAAAGCAACCAGTTCATGACGCGAAAAGAACTGCAGATTGATTATTTAAATCTTTTCGACGATAGTACTTTCAATTCCTGCAACCCTGACAGAAATAAATTCTTCTTTTGTTGTTGTTTGAACTGCAAACTGTAAACATGATCCTTTGTGCTCTCCACAAAATCAATCCGCTACGTGATGACAAACAAGCTTTTAGTAGATTTTAATATCTACTCACCCCTTCGAGATGGGAGATGTATGCGAGTGGATTCTCATCGGCTCCGTACCCGCCTCTGATTGAAGCCCATTAGCACCATAATCACAAATCCACCCAATCAATCATGCAGGAATGCGTGCGCGTTGTGAGTGGCGAAATTTCCTGAGTGATGCCCCCACATCCTCGAGGAAAGTCCTCCATCTCCGGCGCCGGCGTTGAAGGGCCGCCATCAGCGGTTCTGGCATGCGATGAGTCCGGGTTGTCCCTTCGCTCACGCACCCATCCACCCATCGGATAGTGATGGTTCCGACTCGCTCGCTAATGTATTCGACGCAGTGTTGGAGGCCGCCGCCGCCGTCGGGGTGTGTGGGAACGAGGACGCGCGGGCCTCGCCTTGATTGGGCCTAATTTATCCGTTATTACACCACATACAAACGTGCGCGCCTGGAAGTCAGTCTTACGCCCTATAACATGACGCGTAACACGCCGGTGATGAATCCCGGGATGTCCTCTTTCTCTCTCTCTCTCTCCATCACTTTCTTTCTCTGCAGTTCCTCAGCCAGTTCGGCACTGTCGAACGTTAAGAAGTATGTGGATCAATCAATCCCGCGAGCGCAAGGGATGATGCGCTTTGCCGAGTGGGGGGGGGGGGGGGGGGGGG
>JAOEFI010000003.1:40215078-40238385 GCA_034621735.1 Anopheles plumbeus
CCCCCCCCCCCCCCCCCCCCCCCCCCCCCCCCCCCCCCCCCCCCCCCCAAAGTACACCGTCGTCCCCGAAGGGCGAATGTTCCGGGAAAATCCTTTCGAAGAAGGATTCGCCCCGAGACAATGACAAACTTTTGATCTTCCATTTATAGTCCGTGCGCTGCCGTGGAACCGCGAAGAAGCGCCCGGCCCTTCGATCCTGGCGAAGATTTGCCTCCCAAGTCTGAACCAGTCGCCTTCCGGTGCACACGTGTGCACTGGGCTTTTAATTTGCCAGCCACTAAGCAGCCATCGCTTTCATCTTCAGCGCCAGTTTTGATGCTTTCATATGCTCGCAGCAAGCATGTTTTTGGGTTCGCCTGCATACAATGGGGGCAAAGGTTCCGCTTCGGTTCGAGCTGCACCGTTGAACTTTGCTGCACCGTGTGTCTAGAGTATCATGTGGATTTTGTTACCCTCCCCCTGTATCAGTGTGGGGAACATTTTCGGCCCAAACTGGTAACAATGGGAGCGGACGAAGACCGCACATTCGCTGCTTCCGGTACGCCTCTCGACCGGGCACAAATTTAGACGACTAAATTTCTCCTACACAAATTAGTAAGCTAATATTTGCCGTACATCCACCGATGCGGATGAGTAGGTGAAAATTGGCGGCCACGTTTTCGAAGCAGTGCCACAAAGGCCTTGCCCTGGACAGACGAACTTACAAGAAGCGATTCAAGGACCTTCGCCTTCGAGTGGTTTCCATCGGAGCACAGGAAAGTAAACCACGGCTCCCGGTGGGCGGGAAAACCGTGCAGTTCCGATTGATGTCGAGACCCTCCCCTTTGGGGGGCGAAAGATTAAGTAATGTACTCGTACGATACATCTTGGAACTTGACAGCATGCTGTTCTAGGGTGGGTTTTCCGACTAGGCTGCTAGCTGCCTTCGGCTGCTTTGCAGGAGACGCAAGAGATTTTCTTCCACCGTATTCTTGTGGGAAGATGTGGACTCCTCGTGAATGCACTGTGGCCAGAGGCAAGAAGATATATGGAACGTAAGCACTTGTGTTTGGTGACGTTGTGTGATAACTGTATGTGAGATTCATAGGGCTGAAATATCATCATTAAATATTGGCTGGAAGCTGAAACAACACCTTCCAACTATCCACACAAATGGTTTCTTGGAAATGGACAAACAAGTTAATTTTAACATGCACCTCAAAACAGCTCTTAGAACCTTTTTCTGTGGCATTAAAGTCAGTGCGGTTTTACGGTATGTTGACAGTTAGAAGTAAAACATTGTCACACGTATTAATGTTGTGTACATGTAAACATTTTATTTTAATACGACTTAATATGGTGGCGCTTTCAAAACCAACTCGCACAGGGTTTTAGAAGACACCATATTATTTCTCTGACACATTCCACATTGTTTCCACAAAAGGATATATTTTTGGGGAAAGTAAAAAAATCAACTATCGTATGTATCCGGTAGTGTATCGTGACCCACATTCCGTGAAAATGCCGCCACCGCCGGAAAATGCACACTCATTTCTTTCCATTTCCCAGCATCCCGGAACGCGACCGCATCAAACCGAAACCGAAGTTGTCAAGAAGCCTTTACATTTCCCTGCACACACACACACACACACACACATGTTTTCTTTCCTCTCGCCGGCCAAGCGGAAGATTTATGGGAACCATTTTTGCTTTGGCATTCGGCGTTCGCCACAAACTGCGAGTATCGCGTTCTCGTCCTCGGAAGGACCCTTTCGACCCGATGCTGCTTTTCTACGAATGGCGCGGAAGCTACAGTGGGTGAGGCGGGTGGTGGTGTTTATCGAGAAATGCGGGAAAATTTGAATGAATAGAGCCACACAAATTTATTCGTAAACTCGCTGTGCGGGTATTAAATTATCAATAAATCTTTCGTCCTGGAAAAAGTATCCGAAACCAACAAACAACCGACGACGACGAACCGGGACCGGCCGGGCGAACGTGGACGTGTGAGTGAGAATGCTTTAACAGCGGCAGCGAAACGTCGACCAGCTCGTCTTTGTGTGAGATTTTTCCGACTATGCTGGATGGAGCTCCGTTTGCGCCATTTTTGCGGACGACATTTCAACAACTGCGGCGGGGCAACCGCGCACCCCGTCTTGGCCATAGTTTGGCGGAGTGACTGGGTGACAGTTGAAATGTGGAAGTTCGGCTGGGATTAGACCTCTTCTAGGCTATCGGCGACCGTCTGCTGAGTGGCCACAGTGAGCTTTCCTCCAGCGTTTCAAACTACAAACTAATGCAACTCAAACACATACAACAAAAGCATCGCTAAAATGGTTTTATTTTCAGGTTTATAATCATTAAGCAGTTTATGCTTATGTTATTGAACATGTCTAGAGATGGAGCAAATAACAACAGCTTTATTTAATTTTTTTTCTATTGAATGTAAGTCCGATGATCACTGTTCACTGTGCGCCAATCGCATTCCAATCTAACGGTGGAAATTTTCGCATCACAATCGGCTTCAAAGTCCGATGGATTGTAAGCATGGCCGTGTTTTGCTTTTCTCAAACGTTCCCACTGTTGGTCTATTTATTTTCCCCGTTTTCCTCCGTCCATGCCATTTCCACGGTCGTCGTGGCACCGAACCGAAGCGGGAAAGGGAAAATGGAAATCTAATAAATATTTCCATCATTCAGTCCATCGCTATCTCTCTCTCTATCTCTCTCCATCTGTCTTTCTCGTTAGGTTTTCTTTTCATACCGATCGCTGTTTAGGTATCGGAAAGCTTTAGTGTGTCGTCTGGTATTCTTTCTTTTTTATTTTTCCGTTCCGCATCAAAAGCTGAACGAAGTAACAAAAAACTGTCTGCGAACGGAAAATTTCAGTATTTGCGGCAGGGGAAAGTAGATTATGGATATGCGTACTTGCTGACAGTGGATGAGAAACACTGCAGTAATATGGTGAATGGGATTCTAATCTCCGTGTCTTTCAGCCAAACGCTCCTCCCCGGTTTCTGGCGGTGACCTTCAACCGGCGGAACAGCTTAAGAAGTTTTGAGCTATTTTCGTCCCCGGCCACCAGCATCAGTTGACATGCCAGCAGCTTCCCTAGCGAGACTGGCGAGAAGCTTTGGGCGTTGCTTTTTTTTTTTCGTTTTATCTCGCTCCTATCTAATCTTCCGGCGGGTGCCTAATTACCCCCAAGGAACGAGCGCGATTTCCGGGATGTTTGCCCCCGGGGCACGTTCAAACCAGCGGAACACTGTTTGAACGATGAATTACAGGCGCCGGACGCAGCAGTTCCGCGCACCGATAAGAAATGTCCACACCGGCTAATGAGTGTGGATACAGTGCCCTGGTATTAGAGGGTTATGGCCCGTTACGTGGCAGACGTGGCGGCTCACTATCGTGGATCTTACTCCGTCGTGGCGAGCCCGCAATAAATCAGCCCGACGCTCGGGACAAATGTGTGCAGTATTTCCATCACAAAGTTTTAATTGGTCGGAAAAATGACACGAAGGGCTGTTGAGGGCCCCAGCAGCATCGTGGTGCACGAATGTGTTCGCTGCAAACTCCAACGGGTCCGAACTGCATGCTCGCAGTTTCTCTTATCGGCAATTCTGCAAAACGAAGCTCTGGATCTCTCGTGTTCTCTTGTCCTGGAAATGTTTCGCCGACAGAATGATGAAACGGTGCTGTTTAAAAGTCAAATCCCATAATGCTACATTTACCTTTCGATACAGCTGGCGAAGGATTTTTCCCGAGCACATCCAAGTGTGCTGCTCGAAAGAGTCGGTCTTTTAATCTCGCCCAAAGAGAAAGAGAGAGAGAGAGAGAGAGAGAGAGAGAGAGAGAGAGAGAGAGAGAGGGATAGGAGGGAAGGAAAAAAGCAAACGTTAAAAAGTACTTTTAGACGCTTTGCGAACGTTTTAGTACACCCGTCCCTCACCATGTTACCTGACCGTCCCTGGTCGGCCAAGTGTCGGTCGAATTTGTCAATCTCAGAGCTTTTAGTGTTCGCTGTGTCTTATGCGCACCGTCTGTTCTTTTAACAACACAATCGCAGGAAAAAAAAGAAGGCTGCCAAAGTTAAGCCGTCATTGAAATGTGCACGCTTTTTGGGGGGCTGAGTGACGTGCAGAAGATATTCAAATATGATACACTTTTCCGAGTTCAAGAGCTTCTCCAGGCTGGCCGGGAGTAAGTGTAGCCATCTTCCGGGAGGGGGCGGGACGCCTGCATAATCGCACCCAGAAACGGCACGAAAATCCTCCCACCCCCACCGGAACGCAAAAAGCGAAAGCTGCAATTTTGATGAAGAGATTTGAAGAAGCATTTCTTCTGGTAAGATTCGACACACACACATACACAGAGTTGTGGGGGAAAATCCCTATACCTTCTTTTTTTGTGGTTCTTCGCTCCGTCAGTCAGCATTTTTACGTTCACGAATTTTTCCCGGGCGACTAACGGAACGGAGAATGAAGTGCATCTGCACTCGATTAGTGTAGCGGAAAATATGTTCCGGTGCTTCATTATGCTTCCGTTCGCCCGGTGCCCTGGAGAATGGTCTTTCTTTTGGCCACTCGAGCCACAGCCTTGTCTTGTTCTTGTCTTGGAGTGCCGGCTCCGGCTTTCGGCGTTCGTCTTTGGCGCCACTCTTTTCAAGTTTTCTTCTTTTGCTGCCTTCATCTGCCTTCTCCGCTGCGTTGCACTTTGTTGAGCACGATTCCGTTTTCCGCTTCTCTGATCTTTGGCCGCTCGAGGGATCGCCCCCGCCCTGCCGCCCCGCGTAATCTCACGTCCCCCGGGCACGTGAGAGCGCCCGCTTCCCTTCACGCTTTCATGCAGTTGCGGGCCAAGGGCAGCCGAAGGCGTCGGCTATGCTAACGATGATGATGATGTTAATGATGTCGACGATGATGATGATGATGATGATGATGATGATGTCGATGCGCGATTGTGGCACCCGCCTCCGCCGCCGATGCACTAGACTTTCTCCGACTCTGTCCGACTTTTCCGGTTTCTCTGTTCTGGGGCACATTTTATTTCGAGCATGATTTTCCGCTGCCACATTTCGGACGCTGCTTGATTTATGGAACCACTCCCGGGGGGGATGGGATGGATGGAACACTTTTGGTTAAGGAAAATCTACATTTGATATTAGACCGAAAGTATTGTGGAGTTGCCGGTTGAAGGAAGATCAATTCTGTTACATTCTGTAATGAACATTTCTCAACAACAACAATACCCAATAATTATGACAGTGTTCAAAGATACTTACTAAACCAAACAAAAGGTGATGTTATTGATTATACAGACAAGATTTAACACGAAACGATCATATTAATGTAACTTAGTTCTACTTTTTGATATTTTTTCTTACATTTTACATAAAACTACCAAAGCCAGCGTTGCTGCTTCCAATAAAACTAACCTCAGTTCTCGTTTTCTGTTGATTTTTCTACAAATGGAAGCTTATGGTTTGTTCATCATAAAAACACATCCTAAAAAGGTTTCCCAAAAAAGGAAAATTTATCATAAGTTGTGTGGAAAGAACAATCTTTCGTCCGTTCGCTCGTTCAGTTTTCCAAACCAGAACTTTTGCTAAGCTGTACAGCAAAGAAACTGTCCACAGTGATATCTCCAGTACCTGTGCACGCAGTACGATAAAACTAATTGGCCCAAAAACCAGCTCCAACCGTCGACTTTCGACTATCGGTCACCGGAACTACCACACAGAAAGAAAGGAAGCAGCCACCCGGCTAACTTTGTTCCCCGTGTGCAGTAGCAGCAAAGTTTGAAGATTTAATGTTTTTAATAGACTACACGAAACTTCATTCCGGTTCGAACCGAACTCTCTCACTCTCGTCGGGTGTAAGTAACTACACAAAAAAGGATGTTCCCTTCTTCTTCTCGCTTGGCGCAGCGGTCAGAAGGGTGTACGTATTTTGTGTGTTCTTGTGGGTAGCTAGAACTCGCTTCCCTCACTTTCCCCCACCTTCGCTCACTTTGTCCAGCGCATCCAGGCAGAAGTTGTCATGTCGTGGCGTTTATTTAGTGTTTACTGCCCACCAGGATCCAGTTCCACCATCCAACCCTCGCCAACCCCCACGACCCGAAAAGAGGCCAATCGATGGTCGGACGGAGAGAAGGACAACTTTTTCGAGCAAATGGGTAAGAAAGGACGAAACATGACCGCAAGAAAGTTTTGGTCTGCAGTTAGTGTCGAGCTGCTTCCCCACCCCACCCGAGCCGGGCCAGGATGTCTCGGTCTTGGGCGGAACAACACGACCTGTGCCGGGAAAAGGGAGAACCGACGGGCCGGAGACGGTTGAGTAGGTAAATGAAAACAATTAATGTTTTTCGACCAGGCGTTTGCCGCCGCCGCCCTCGCCATTCTGTCCGCTTCCCGTCCCAGCACTGTAGAGGCAGCAACAGGGGGAATTGGCACAATCAGCCACACACACATACACACACACACACACACACACACACACAGCGCTGATGCAAACAAATGAACGCAGCGCAGAAAGTGGACGAACACAACAGAATCTCGTCGTCAGACTCCAGCTTCTGGGCTTACCGGGGGAAGGTTGTGGCGGGTGACAGAAAGGACCAAGTCCTCAATTTGCTCTTCCGAGACACGGTTTTCCGTGTAGCACTGCACTACTGGAAGGATGAGATAAGGAAACTGACCACCGCCCCGCACGCCCCCGCCGTACTTGATGTCCTTGATGTCCTGCCTCGTCTCGCTACTTGTGGCATTTTCTTCTCCGTGGGTTTGGCTGTTTACTGTCGGAGTCTCCTTCACTCGGTGACCGAGTCGACGACAACGATATGGTTCTTCGGACGACCACAATGGCGACCTGCAACGGCTCCTGCCGCAGGACAGGAGGAAGCAGCCGGAATCTTGAAATCTCGGACCCTTCTGGAGCGGGCTTTTTTGCCGGTTCCCCTTTTACACTACCCTTCCCCTGGCTCACACTCCAGGGCGTCCGGTATTTATGTCTATTTACATGCCTCACCGATTCAATTTCACTCAATTTAACTTCTGCTTCTTCGGGGGGCGATTACGATAGTCTGGACAGGAAAGAGTTATGTCTCGTGATGGGACTGTCGGGGACAGGAAACGTGGGGCGGAATGCAAACACCCGACGAAGAACTTGCAACGGCGAAATGGACGGTGATCGATGACTCTATTAAAAATTTTACTAAATTAGTGCACTGGGGATCACGGGGGGTGTTTCACTGCAAAGCGGTCGCTTGACTGCAATTAGTTGGGGTGTGTTTGCTTTCGATAAAGATTTCCAACGAGGGAAATAGGTGGTAGGTGACAAAAGGGGTAGATGCATTTCAAGTTATTTGATAGTGCCTCACAAGTTACCACAAAAGAAAAACGTCGGTCGGTTTGTTTAAGAAGTACAACGAATGTATTTCAAATGTTCATTCATTTCCACAATCTTCTAATTCCAAATAGTGACCATGTTTCTTAAACGCTTTCAATGATACACTTATTTTAAAAAAAATTAACATAGATAGAGAGTATTAAATTTTGATTGTTAACATTATGTTGCAATGCTAAACTATCATACTATAATACTATAATACTTCCAAAAATGTTCCGTTTTTATAATAAACAGAAATAGATGTATAATACACAAATCACAAACCAGGAGTGCATCAAAATGTTTCTAAAGAGCGAAATACATTCCCAAACGAGTGCTTTTAAAAGGGTATGAATTTAGAACTTTACATAGACCAATCAACGATCAATATGTGAAACGTTTCCAAAAACAATATAAACGAAATAATCTACGATAGTAGGAAACTGTATTGACCAAATTCACCCCAATTCTATCCGCCCGACCCATCCGGTGGACGGAACGGCAGCCATCAGTCGACTGCACTCACTGCAACTCCGTATGTCAGAGGTCAACATTTGCGACATTGCTGCGTCTGAGTCCAGTGGCGCATAGGGTGGCGCACCAGGACCACCCACCGCGAGAGGGTAATGAGGCGGAATGCTAATGAGAGTACAATAAATATTAATCAACAACTGCACTATAAATGTAAATATCACCTCATAAATTAATGACCCCTATGAGGTATCGGGCCGGGCATGCCTGCCTGCCCGCAGTTCATTTAGCCGCCAAGCCCTTCCACCCCGTCGCCCGCTGATGGGGCCGCGCTCGAGGTGTGCGATGCTGCGTTCGATAATGATCTAAATTGTTATTAGCGCGGTCAACCAGCAGTGGGGAGCAAAAGAGCATCCGCAGGATGTTCGTCGCTGGTGAGGCATCATCGGTCTGACTTCTAACACTCTCGTTTGCATGCCATCCCTTTCCCTCTACCTGTCAATAGCCGCAGTTGTTCCCGCCATGGAGACGGAGCGCGGTCGGTCCCGACTGCGGATACCCGGAGTGTCATCGATGTGCATAATTATGCCCGGTGTGCATTTGAAAGTCAATACGTGAGCCTTTTCACATGCGAACCGGTACGCGTACGCCCATGGTAATAAAAGAAGGGTTCCTCCACCCGAAACATACGGTTCGAGTTTGGTGCTGGTCGGCAATGGGAGAGAAGCAGGGAACGGAAAGGAGGGAAAATAATTATGTTTCCCATCGGTAAAGTGGCGCCGGTCTAACAAATTTCATCCTAAACCGTATTAGCTTCCGATGTTTTTCCGATCTTTATCGTCCCTTTTTGACCCCGAGCTTTTTTTTACACGCGTTTTTTAGACCGAGCGAAACTCGGACATTGTATCAACTTGTTTCACTTTGTTCTCTAGGGGTGTTTACTTTTTCCCTATTCCTCGCTTCAACGATTGGCCAATCTACGGGCGGTTGTAGGATGTAATGATGTGGCAAAACTATCTAGAAACAATTATTTTTCCGAGGCAATAAGAAAAAAAAAGGACAACTCCATTGCAGCGTCGCATCTTCGCACATCGTTCTCACACGCCCCACAGGCTCTCTCTCTTTCCCTTCGTCTGTAATGGAGAGAACATCTTAATTGAAAAACTTTCCTGTCTTATCTTCTCAGGCGTTTTTTTTTTGGTATTTTATTTGCTTCGGAAAAGCACCGACCGCACCGACGGCGCACTCGGACGCTCCGGATGACTTTCGCTGTTGCTGTTGTTCCCTGCGACAGGCATGTTTGGCTGTTGTTGCGCAACTCATTGCCACCCGCTTTGCCCCCTTCGTATTCGCGCATGGCGTTCAAAAACGTCTAACGGTGTCCATAAATTATCCTTCAACCAACGATTGCTCGAAGCACAACACAACATAGAGAGAGAGAGAGAGAGAGAGAGAGAGAGAGAGCGAGTGAGAACGAAAGAGAGGTGGTTCTTACAGGATGGCATACCGAGAGGTTGGTAGCACTTGGCCTTTCTTCACCACTCGGACTCTGCTTATGTTGTTCGTAATATTCATGCTTCTTCCAGTATCTGTTTAAAAAAGTTCCACGACAGACGCCGCTTTGGTTCTCACGCCGTTCAGTCCCGCAGCTCTCATGCAGGTGATGGAAACTGCATGGAAATTAGTAAGTCTGATAACGAAGCGAAAAGTTATGCGTTCGCGCTACCGCCACTTTTTCGCCTCCCGCAACGACGGATGTTTATTTATTATTTTAAAACTTTTTCACTTATCAGGGTTGGAGTTTTTTTGCTTGCTTTTCGATTTTCGTTCCGGTTCGTTTGTTCGTTCTTTGGCGATCGAAGCTTGGCGATCGATTGGACCACTTGTCACCAGCCGGAAGCGGGCGAATCATAATGCGCCGGCCGTTGCGTTCGCGTCGGCACGGAAACCTTTTTTCGGGGGCGATCCGAGGGAGGCCGCAGGAACGGGTTGCGCGTCCGGTTGGAGGAGGTGAGCAGCTGGTAGCGGTTGGAGAGCCGTTCGTACGCTTGTCCCGGGTCACCGGGGCCGGGGGCGTCTTCCTCGTCCGATCCCTCGTTCGCCGTCTGCTCGAGGCTGGAGTCGAGCCGGTCGAGGGTGTCCTTGCGACGGGTCGCGCCCGCCGTCATCACCATCACCGTCGGGTTCATCGTTTCCATGTGGTCCTTGAGGCAGCTCTGGAGCATATTGAGAAAGTACAGGAACGCCAACAGGGTCAGCGCCGACAGGGCCGCGCCCTTGCCTTTGCCCTTGCCGCCTCCAGACGGCGCTGGCCACAGCGGAGGCAGCGAATGGTGCACGAAGGACGGTGGTGGCGGGTGAGCCGGTGGTGGAGGATGGTACTCGTACCCTCCTCCTCCTCCGCTACTGCCACCCATAGCACCACCCCCACCATGGCCACTGGCGCCATATGCTTCGGCCGTCGAGGTGAACTTCATGCCGTATCCTTGCGATCCATCGGCGGCGGCCACGAGCGAGGGGTGGTGCTGGTGGTGGTTCAACGGGTGGTACGCGTGTTGAGCGGGTGGGCCCTCGAATCCGTAGCCCGGCGCCAGCGGCATCATCGCTTCCGAACCCGGGCCGGACGCGTACGGGTTCCAGCGATTCTGGACGAACTGGCTCGCGCGTGCGACAGGCCGCGGAGGAAACGCGCCGACTGAGTTCACCACCATGGTGGCCACGATGCAACTGCTGCACCGGCTGGCACGATGCACCGCAAGAAGCCTGCTCACCTGCGCCTCCGAGCAACCGAGCGACGCGACGCCCGGGGGCGTAATTATCAGCCTTGGTGGGAAAGTGTGGCACTATCGAGTGCTGACACCGAAAGGCACCAACCGTGGCATGGTGTTTTCCCGGGTGTGACAGTTTCACCAGTGCTCTCCGCGACAGTTGTACCGGACACTAGAGTGCCACGGTGCGAAACACAAAAAAGAGAAAAGAACCGGCAGTGAAAACACGTGTTTAATCAGCACAAGCTTTTCTTTTCGTCTTTCTTTTGTGCAGCGGACGCCGAAGGAAAAACGTGGAAACTCAACCCCTCGGAAAGTGATGATTTGTCGCTAGCGGCCCGACGGTCTGGCGGATCGTGAGCAGAAGTGATAACATACGCACGCAAATTACTGTCCATTACAGGCCTTATTAAACGTCTAACTGGGAAATTGCGCCAACTGCCCCGGGATGATGGAAAAAATGTGGGATTTTCCCTCTTTTCACAACGTTCTGAAGTTGTTCGGCAAAAGTTGAATTTGTGTCGTTTTCTCTTTTCGTCAGATGCTGTAGAAGTTTCCTATTTTGAACTGAATTTTAATGGATTTTTATTGTAACTGTTTGCAAGTTTTTTGTATCAATTTCAACCTCTACCATATGAACTGGCTACGTATTAAAAAAAAGCGCGATGAACATAGCAGTTGAGAAACAGAATCCTCTTTCCCTTTGCTAAGCTTTCTTTGAAACTGTAAAAAGTGGATTGAGAATATTTCTATCTGTCGTGCATGATGTTTAATTCCTAGTAAGCTGTTTCCCTGAAGTTGGATAATTTTACAAACTTAATTTATGGATCACTACTTGATGAAATTAATTTCCCTTTAAAAACCCAGCCCATTTGGGACAAATGGCATCCTCCTTTGTGCAGCCAAAAAGGGTCCAAACAAGTGAAATGCCTAGAGTGTTTCTTTTTCCATCTACAAGATTTCTTACATCATCTCGTTAAGATATAATATATGAGATCGTCCTGCCATAGGATTCCTCAAAATGTTCCCACTTGCTCTTTCAAGCCCATATATTTTGGTCATGCTTTTGGCTTACAGTATGATAATGGTTCTGAAATACCAACATACATTTTAATTGAACCATTTTTTACATTCTATACCATTAAGCAGTATGCATAAACTAGCTATGCATATGATTAAACTGTAGGCTCTTTTGATGTACAACATTTTTCCGATAAAACCATCAAACATTTACATTTTTTTATAGAAACATTTTCTCCCGCAACTCAATGTACGGATTTTATTTGTCAATCATCTCTTTTGCATAGCATTTTCCTGGAATGTACGCATATCACAAAAACGTGATTTTATTAGAAAAAATTCCAGCCAAACTTCTACTCAACCGGCTGCCATTTCTGTGGTATCTTAATTCATTAGAAGTTTTCGCTCCGAGCCAAGACTGAAGAATGCTGTTCAGCAGCTTTTTCTTTTGCCTTGTTGTTTCGGGCATTACTACGGCTTTGTCTGGCCGCCCGAAACGTCAGTAGCTTTTTTCCTTCCTTCCTTTCATTTTGCCCAACAAAAGGGTCACCGGTTACAAAAACGATTTCCTCTGGAGTAAGCGATCGATAGCGAAACGTTCGGTTGGGACTGGCTGCCTGCTGGAGCCCGGCCAAGCGCCCAGTTGAATCCTTTTCCGCAGGACCGACGGCAGGCTTTTGTGACCGGAAGATTGACGCATGCAGTGTCCGTCGGTAGCCCGCGGCCATTCGACCCGCACAGTTGAAGCCGCCACGCTTAGATCGTTTAATCTGCTCCCAGAGCGTTTCAAGTCTCTATCGGCAGCAGGACCAAAAACACAAAAATCGATGTGGGAGGATGAGGGTCGGATTTAAAAAAAAAAAAGGAGAACAAACATGGAAGTCTGCAGCCAGGAAAGTGTGTGCCATTCAACCGCTTTCGCTGCAGGGCGGCCCTCTCATTGTTAGCGGCATCTCGAAGCGATTTAGCAGGACGGGAATTAGCCAAGAGTGACAAGATGAGAAGATCAAACGCTGTCAGGGCGCTTACAGCCCCCGGGGGGATTTGGTGCATTTTTATGGCTTCCTTCAATCTACCCTCGCAGCTCCCGTCTATGTTCTTCCGGGAACCGTCGGTTCACCACGTGGTATCCCACATTGCAACCGAGCGCTGGCAGGTTCCGAACTTCAAAAGCAGAAGTTAATTCCGTCCCATTTTGTCGCCTTTCGCGCGACCTCTCTGGGGCGGGGGAAGAGGACCGTGGGGACTGATGGTGTGACTGGCTGGGGTCGGCGGCTCCACCGGGGTAATATGGAAATTCCGAACCGTGCCGCCTCCACCCAGACGCCGGTCTTCTTTTCGTTACGGTGAATAATTTATTAACTTTTTAACTGGATTTTTCCCCGCTGCTTATCGCGATGGGCAAATGGCTTTATCTCGGCGATCGTATCCTTCGTCCACGTATCTGTGGCTCCATCAACGAGGCCAGCGTGCTTATGTCGTGTTGGGGGAGGGGCAGATTTGTTGGGTTTTTTTGGCAATACGCCCTTTAAAAAAGGGGGGAGCACTAGACAGCAGAAGCCCATACACCCCAGGCATTCGCCTGCATTCTGAGTGCAGGGGGCGATGGTTTCCTTCAGGGTCGGAAGTGATCCGATTGTGGGCACAAATGGCGCGACAGCTTTTGACAAGTGTTTTCTTTTCCCTTTGGACAGTGTCGCACTGTACGTTTATTTTTAAGGATCATGTCATTTCTATACCAAAGCGACATGCTAGAAAAAAAACTGTCATTAACTATCTATCACCTTCCCGGGTGATGTTTTATGTACAGCATGTAAATTTGAATTCTATCGCGAGGGTTGTATAAATCATAAGTCATCGCAATAACGAGTAACAAATAATATGGATGTAAGGTGTCATCTCTATCCTTACAAGTGATTAATATTGAAAACATTTTCAATCAAGCTAGTATGTTACAAGTATTTGAACAGCCTATCTCTTGTTTGGGTAAACATATTTGATTCGATTAAGTTGTTCTTACCAATTTTTCTCTGCTGCTGGTAGGTAGTCAAGTTTGCAATGTTAATTATTTTCTAAACAAAACGAATGCCTAGTGATTTAAGTGTGAAAAATTATTCACATAGTAGAACTCTTTGAAAGTAACTAGAAGCAACAAGCAGTGGCGCAGAGTTTACAAACATAGAGGAAGAATGAAGCATAGGAGAAGAACAGAGGAACGGAAATGTTGTTTGGTAATCAAACGAAATGGAATGCCATTTTTCATCAAGCATAAATATGTTACGCTTCCTATATCTCGTATGAAAAAGTTAATATAAGGAACGGCGCATGTTTTCAAAATAGAGCCGTTCCCGTGTCCTGTGTCGGGACCTCTCTGTTCTCGTCGCGACCTCTCCTGAAGTATTGTCGGATCGTAAAAACGCATTTGTTGGCATGCAGAACCACTTCCGCATCCGTGTACCCCGCTGCGTCGCCCGTTTCGCCCGCAACATTGCTATTATGGTCGCTCGTAGTTCATCATTATCGTAACTATCGTAATCGACGTCCCCGGCCCGTTGGTGTGGCCATCAGTGTTACCGGGCGTCGCTAGCGTCACGAAGCATAATGCTACCCTTTGTGCGTGTGTGTGAGCGTCCTTCCGTTGGAAAGTGTATTCATCTCAAACGTGGCGCCATAAAACCACCGCCCGATCAGAGGGACCCTTGATGCGCCGGTCGGTGGGAAGGTACGCAGCATCCAAATGGTTGCCTGAAAGATGAATAAAATATAAAGCAAGAATTTTCATTAGTACATCCTCCTCACCTACCCCGGGGGAACCCCTGGCCGGATCCGCTACCTCGTGTATCCTTTCGCCGAAAGGGCACAGGGTACAAACTGGGTGTGCGATGAAGGTCGGACGCACGGCGCGATGTATTAGGCAACCTGTCTCGTCGACGTTGGATCAATCTTTGACTTTCATCATCCACCAGCGTCAACTCACCGTCGCATTCCGTCGCATTCCGGTTCCGGTTTGCATTTTATTACCTCGCTCCCCCGTGGCCGACCCGGCGGCACTAAAGCATAAATGCGTACAAAAACGTAAGCATAATGTGTTCATGTGACTATTCCCTCGCCCTTGCGCACTGTGCAGCGTGCCCGTGCAAGTGAACGGACATTTTCTGTTTTGTGACAGCTTTCGGGATGGTTTTCCGTTTGGTTATAATTAGTCTAGTGCAAAATGCAAATGTCTTTCAATTAAAATCATGAAAATTCATAGATTCATTTTGGAAATATATCAACTATGGGAAACAGACTATCAAATTAAATGTGTTTTCTATGATTCCACTTTTCCAGCCTAAAGACATCAGCCTTTCTCTAAGTGCACATGGTCTGTGTAAGTACACATGTTTAGTGGAAAACTGGAATTAACAATTACACTTTCTTCCTTGCCGGCTTTACTCCTGCACATACGGTCGGACTAGTATCCCACTGTACGACGGCAAGAGAATGGGAATCACTTTCCCGAGTTGTGGTCGCGTGAAGCCGCCGCCTCTTTATAGCTTTATTTATTGGACGCACCGCGGCACAGGACACAACACAGGCGAACGAACGATGGTGGTGGGTGTCTGGCCTACGCCTGGAAAGTGTGACACCTCTCTTGAGTCATCACACTTGTGCTGCACGCTTCCTTCGCATTGTAGCGAAGCGTTTTGTGTTTTTCGTTTCCCTTCTTTTCGCTTTTTTCTTCTTCCTTCAATTTGCCACAGGGTGAGTGTTCCTGCCGGAGTCCACGCAGGAAGCACACTTATGATGTGTACGATTTATTGTGCCGGTTCCGTTTTTTCTCTCTCTCTCTCTCTCTCACACACACTTAGAGAGGGCCCATTTAATAATTATGCACCAGTTTTCACCTCAAAGCACTCTCACCCCGTTCCGCAAGCCATCTTGCCATGTCACCCCTCATCTCCGCCCACCCTCTCCCGCGGACAAACATGTCCCAACTCAGGGCGAGGTGTTTTTCGCGAGTGTTGACACTATTGTCGTTGACGTGTCAGCGTGACGTGGTTTGTTTGTTCTTTTCATTAGGATCTTCACTTCGGAGCTCGCGAACTCCGGTGCAAAAAAAAAAACCCATCAGGACTACCATCAGGGTAGGCGAGGAGCACGTGCGGTACGGAAAACTATCACCGTCAAGTATCCACCAGCTTCATGAATGCATAATGTTGTTCTTAATGTGACTAAAAGCCCGCCCAACGACGCGTTGGGTACACTTTTTCTACGCGATTTGCAAATGCACCCACAGGTGAACATGAAAACGGAAGCACAATTTAAAAAAAGATCAAATACAAGGCAATGATTTAGGAACTCAACAAAAACTCGTCATATAGCGTAATGATATGTTTAAAATTTCAATGCAACTTTGGCTCTGGAAGGTTAAAAAAGCCCACCAATTTCTTTTTTTTTTGCGCACTTCTGAATTTCGCAGTTCGACAACCGTTCCACGTAAAAAAATTCATTTCGAAAATACGGCTTCCATTTAAATTAATCATATCCATTTTAATATTCATGGACTTCTTCTTTTTTCGAGCGACGAAATAACATTTCACGTGTCCCATCGGCCGCCGTTTTGCGCGGAACGTTTTTCTATCGAGACAAAGGAACATCCAATACGGGCGTTTTATGGGTTTTCTCTCGCATGGAGTGGAACAGCGTTACGCCGTTTTTCTTTTACAACGTGTAAAAGAAAGTAAAAGGGAAATCCCCGATCCATTTCCGAATATATTTGCACAAAATCTGCCGCACATTCGAGTATAATTTTTCACGAAACTTCGCCGCTCGCATCCTGGCCCTCGTTCGTCTGCTTGTCACATCTCAGCGGAGCGACATTTGATATCCCTGTTTTCCGGGTTGGAAATAAAATGGAGCCCCATTGAATGGGGGTCTTCTGCCGTGTCACCCGTTTCCCACCGGCGGTCGGGGATTTGAGTTGACTTTTCTCATGTGTCATCAATTTTTAAGTATCGTCAAACTGCCATTCGTTCCTATTTCGTCCAGCGAATTTCCATTCGCGTGTGGGTGGCGCTGGCCGCCAAAGGGAAACTATCAATGATGTGTGGTTTTATTTACCTTCTCCGGACAAAAAAAAAAACAAAAAGAATTCTGGGAGGGCCTATCGTTACCGAATGAGAAGAAAACCGGTAGAGATGGAATCCCGTATTTGCCGTTGATACATTTTGTATTGTCGGACCGATTTTTCCTTCCGATCCTTGCTCCATTTCACCTTTCTCCTCGCGTGCGGCTATTTAGATAAACTGGAATACAATTTAACTCTTGCCTCGAGTATCCGCTTGTTTCATCCCACGGAGGAGGGGTTTGGAAAAACCGTGAACCTGGCGGACATTTTTATGGTCTCCATTTTTATGGCTCACCTCATGCGGTTCTCGCGCTTTGCTGTCAAACGGTTTCTTTATTTGCCGTCCGGTCGGTCGGTCCGTCGGTTTATCCCGCTCGCAAACGAACACGTCAAAGTTCTGTCCATCATCTTTGCGCAGAATAATATTGTGCACGCACGGCGTGTCTTCTGTTCCCTGATGCGAGCGGAGGGTTTTTCCACCATCCATCGATCAGTCAACGCAACTCAATCGATCAAAAAAAAAAATAGGTGCCCAACTAACGTCGCAATCCGATCGAGCGCCGAGTCAACAATGCTGACAGAAGGTATTTTGGACATATTTTCACCGGATCGCGCGAAACAAAAAAAGATCCTACATTCCACCGGCATATGGGGCAGGAGGCCAACAAAAGGCAGCGATCAGGCATATGAAAACGTTCAACCACCCACGGAGGAGGTTCCGAAGGGAGCGAAAGTTTATTCACAAAGTGTTTGCAGTGCAGTGGCGGAAGCGGACAATGCCGGTATGCAAAAATATCGGACCCACAAAAAAGAACGGCGCACAAAAACGACGAACGAAAAGAATACAACATTTTGAACTGCGAATGTGTGACCATCATTCTCGATTCTTTTCCCACGGAAGGAAAGCGCAGCTGTAGGGTGCACACTTGCAAAAATGGGGAACCGTCACAGACCGAAAGCGGAAAATGCCAGACTCCGTTTCGGAACGATATAGTCAATAAATGTGTCACACGGTTTTCTCACTGCCACTCGTGCGCCATCCACAGAGTGAGATTATGTTTCCTTTCCTTCTCTTCACCAGAGGGTGGCTTTTCCTCGCCCGGCGAAAGGGGTGGGGTGCTGTAGGATTGTAGTGGGAAAATATTTTAAAAGTTTACGACACCCTCCCGCCGATAACGATTGTCTTCGAGCGAACCGCCTGGAGACGTTCCGATGCGTTGTCTTTTCAGAGGCCGCTCGAAACGCGTAGAGCGTGTGTTTGGCAAATTTGTGGAAAATGGAAAATGTGATTCCGTCGGCTGCGACACATGGCATTCAGTGTGGTGTTCCTATCTGGAGTGTGTATGCATAAGGGGAAAACTCCTTTCGCGAAGCCGTAGTGCGTGGAAGCTAATTCTGTTTACATTAGATCCACAAGATTCGGAGACGTTGCCCTTTTACAGCGAAACGAGACTGGATGGAAAAAGGGCGCCCGGCGCCACTTACTTTGGGCGTTTTGGAGATCATATCTAATAACGGAATGTGCATACAGCTTGGGGAGGGGAGTAACTTTAAGGCATGGGAAACGAAAGCCTGTGGATAAAAGATGCAACCACGCTGGAGGGTGTATTTGTAAACAGAAAGGGGGACGCGGGGATTGCGTCTGGGCTTGAGAGGTGGGCCAAATTGAAAAAGGACTCAAACATTGATTTTGAAATTTGATATTTTTCCCATTTACTGGAAGCAATTCGCGAGAGAGCGCGAGAGAATGAATGAAGATTGGCTTTTTACGATAAGACGTTCCTTTCGGAAATTACCACTTTTCCGCTAATCCAATGTGCCCATTATCGGATTAATCGGCGAGCGGGCCATGAGGATGAGGTAAATAAAAAAAAAGAAGCTCATATTGTTTGCCATTCCCTAACCAATGCAATCGTCACGCGAATCTGGAAAAAATGCGCCACATATGAATACATCATAAAAGAATCAATGTCCTCCGACGAGCTGATTCTTATCCTCATCCATCGTGAAGCATACTGCAGTCTATTTCATGTGTAGAATAATAAATAACCTTATATGATAAAAATAATATGATTAGTTTTCATTGTGGATAGCCTCCATGGTCTCCATGAAAATGGAATCTCATTAGTGGACAAGTAACCAGGTCGAGGATATTCGTAGCATTTCGATGCATTTTTGATCGATAATAATCTTTGCAATCTAAAATCTGTGTAAATTCAATTGTATTACAATATTTCCTAACTCGCTGATAAAATGTTCCGGTTTTGTAAACATACAATGTGTGGTGTTGCATCGCATGAAAATGCTGCCCTTGCAGCTTGAACCAACATATCCTTTTTCCTGTTTTTCTCGCACGAAACCTCTTGAGAGTTGAGGAATTTCATTTTCTCGTGCCACGTCTTCGCAGACCCGTGTTGCCGCCATCGATACTTCCAAAGCAATTAGTCAAATGGCATTTCGGTTGCCGGTTCGTTGGCCCGAACGAACAGTTCGACACGGCTTTCCCCACTCAAGGCGCCGTCAACATGGACCAACCGAACACACCCAAACACACACCCTTGCTATGCTATTCCTCCGGAGGTTTCTTCGCCTCGCGGATCACTGCTCAACATTCATCAGCGTCCTCGTCTGACGCACTGGAGGGTTTTGTTTTCCCCGCGACTCTCGACTCTCGACACTCGCGTGCTACAGAACAGCGGACACAAAGAAACACCTCCGCCATCGCCCGGGCACGAACATTCTGGGCAGATTAAAAGCGAATAAAAAACCAGAAACTCAAACTCAAAATACGGACCCGTTTTCAATGCGCCAGTAAATGCACGCGATTTCGTTTTTTTTTGTTCTTCTTTCATTTCCACTCGAGCGAACTGCTAAAACGCTTCCGATGGTAAAGAAGAATTTTTTGGCCACTCGACTCGCGGCTTGCGAGTCTCAAGTAATTCCGATGCTGTTGCTCCTACCAGAACTTTCCCGTCTTGGGCGTCGTTGGCACCAGGAAGGGTGAAGCAGTCGTCAAGAACACCGGCCCATATAGGTGCTTTGAGGATGGACGGCGAAAAAAGCGGAAAGATGGAATCTCGAAGCAGACGCAGACAGGAAGAGCCACCACCAACTCAGCGCTCGCTGATGACTGTTGTGTTCTGTTCGGCGTTCCCTATTTTCCCACTTTTTTTTTTTTTTCGTTGGCCCTCGTGAGAATCTCACCCCATTAGCTTTGGGCTGCTGGCTTTTGTGTTTCGCAAGCGAAAATTCGGAACGAATGGCGCCCGGTGGGGGTGGTGGCGGAAATAAAAATAAAAAAGTTACGGCTGTTATGTTTTTGAGATGTTTGGGGGCCATTTCTTCCTTTTTTCGGCAGACCCACTCGAGCATCGTGCAGATGATTGCATCAGCGGGATGCGCCCTTATCGCATGGGAGAAAGACGGAAACGGGGCTGGGAAAAAGGGGTTGACGAAATAAAGGGTCCATGATTAAAAATCCACCCACACCGACCGGTGCTAATGGCGAAGGCACGGCGACAATGCTTGTCGTCCCCGATGGCACCCGAACATTAAGAGGTAAACATTACAACGCAAATTCAGCATCCGCCGACGGTGTGTGTGTGTGTGTGTGTTTCGAGCACTTTCTCCAAGCTCTCAACAGCAGCAGCAAATGAGGACAAACACAACCCGTAGCCTGGCGGCCGAGTGCAATGACCGCTTCATGGGTTTGCAAAAAGTACGCCGCCTGCATCGCCAGACCCTTGACGCAGGATCGTGCCGTAAAGAAGGGGCCGAAGGCGTCTTTGTCCTCCTTTGATCGGTCGGTGGAAGGATCCGGCGATGAAAGTGTGTTTTATCGTTCGCCTTTCACATTGTGCTGATTATGAATAACGGGGAATAATGGGAGAATGATGGATGGAAAAACATGTTAGGACGTCCTGCCCCGAATCAAAGTCTACATGTTTTGGCCAATTTTTAACTCATTTCTTTGTATGTGAATTTTTATTTTTCATCCAACATTTATTGTTGTAATGAACCACTTGAACTGTTAATGTGAATAACGAAAAGTACGGTATTGAAAGTAGGTCTTTTTGCACGTCCAGAAACACGAAAAGATGTAGAAATCCAAACGTTTTGAACATCTTAACTAAGTAATACAGATGGTTCTTAAACTTAGTCACAAAATTTCTTCATTCTCATTTGTCAAAACTGTCGAAACCTCCCTCAAATCAAGCAAAGATCCCTTCAATCATGCATACAACGGCCTAACCGAAGAGAAACAAAACCACTACCATTGTAGGCTCCGAACGTCTCGGTTAGCGCGAACGAAAGCAGAGGCCCTTGACTCGACCTTCAATGCACTTTCATTTTTCATCTTTCCAATCTAATCACACTGATAGAACGACACGGGTAGCAGCAACGTCGGCTACCCAACGGAACAACATATTCCATCCGGCGTCCATATGCGTGTGTCCCACCGACGGTTCTTATCATGCATGCGGAATGAGAAAACCGGCCACTTTTCGCGTTTCCTTTAGATGGAACATCGTCCAACCTTTCGCTCGATCTCTGGCGCAAAGGAAACAAACACAGACGGAAGACTTGCGATTGGGGAGGAGAAAAATTCAATTCCATCCCACCCGGCAACAGCCTTTCGCCAGACGTAGCCGACGTCGTCGGCTGCCGTGCGGCCTCTAATTTATTTCCGTACGCACGCAATCCACACACCGAGAGAGGTCGGCCCCGAGCCGTTAGGCAAATATTTCATCTAATCCCGGGTCCGAAAACGAATCCGCCGTCCCGGCTCTCACGCACGGTTGACGTGTTGACATCGTGGGGCCAGATCACCGGGAGCCAATCCTTCCGAGAGTTGCAAAGCCAAATGATAATCAAATGAATAAAGAAACGGCAAAGAGTCATTGCCTGGCGGGAAGTCCAGAAGTACAGGCCAAAAAAAGGGGAAGGCTCGGTCGTGCCGTATAGAGTAGCTCAAAAGAATGCCGCACGTTGATCCTCAATCTGTGATATTGACGGCTACTGAGACGTCTTAAGCAAAATGGGGCCAGAATAAGAAAGTAGAGAAAGGAGGAAAAAAAACACACGAAACGTCAAAGAAAGCGTCAACAAGCGCCGGAATGGGTCCGTGCTGCAAATCGCGTTCGTTCACGCCCCGTGCAAGATGGTGTGGGGAAAATCTAATCTCCTCATCATCGCCATCGTGTCACCATCGCGGTCGTCGATCTCCAGGACGTGGCTCCGTCCGCTTCACGTTGCGTTCAAGGTGTGTGCACCGGAGTTTTTCAAATAGTGCCGACAATCTCCGACCTCCGTCGTGTGTTTGCTTATCAAAATCTATTTCCCCAAGTGCGCCATTTTGTTCCGCCAGCCGGAAAGTACACCGTATCCCGTGGTGACCACACAAAGGGCTCGTCTTCCGATCTCAACCCTTCGCAACCTGGGGAGGGGTATGGGCGTTGGAGTAAACATTTCCCTCGACACGGTATCCTCCAATAACCGTGCAACGTGGCACCTAATTCTGTCGTGGGTGATATTGTCGACGAGTGGGAGGAAGGAGGGGTGGGCGAACGTCACCCGGTCGCACGCTATTCAGCCCGAGGGCTGATCAATTATCTGATAAGTGTTTCAGTGAACCGTGTTTTGCACCCGATTGCAACACGTTCTCTGATGCTTTCCGGGTCGGACGGCGTGAAGGGTTTGTCCGGTTAGGGAAGGTTAAGTCTTGACAGCATCTTGACACACCGCCCATCGAACAGCTGCCTTCCGGTGTCAGGGCCCGCTCAAGAACTTCTGAACGCTCCCACGAACGCTCAACTAGGTCACTGGGCGACAATCCTGCACCGTCCATGTCCATCCTTCAAACCCGGTTGACATTTCGTTGACACACCGCGCACCCGTCTGGGGTTTTGTTTTTCCTAAGCTCCATCACAATTCCCCCCCAAAAGTAGACCCCCTCCGCCGGGGATGAGACATGATTAAAATTTGCATGCAGAAAATAATCACGTCGGAACCCCCGCGGTCCGGGGAGGGCAGGACACACGAAAGCTTCTTGAAGATGAAGCGATTGCCATCAGCAAACGGGTCTGACGAAACTTTTCTCATGGCGCATCATGGTCGAGTCCGGTGTGTTGCGCGCCGGCGGTCAATCACTACACCGGTCGAGCCTGTTGGGTGACCTTTCTCGGACGATCAATTACCGATAAGCGTCTCGGACACAGGAATGAAAGCCTTGTCGAATATTCTATTCCCGGTGAGCTGTTGGATAAGCGTCCTTCGCCTTAATAGGTCTGTTTCTGATCACAAGAACCCAAACTATGAACAGCTTCGAGTAGGGCATGGGGAACTTCTAGGATCCACCGTTTAATCCATTCGTGAAAGACCACAAAAGAAGGACGAGAAAGCTGTTGGACCTTAAGAACAGAACTCACAACCCCCAGGGAGAACTAGGAACAAGCCGAATTCCGAGATTGACTCATCGACACCCCGACGATGGCCTTTTTTTTTATAAAACCAGGGTTCAGATTTATTTACTCTTACAAATACTAAATACTATACAAATTAAACATAAATCC
>JAOEFI010000003.1:40246653-40257805 GCA_034621735.1 Anopheles plumbeus
CCACGTTTGCGTCGGCGCTTGGCTCTTTCCTGCTGCTGCTGTTGCTGCTGGTTGCGCTGCTGCTGATTCTGCCGTTGTGAGTCAGCCGTTTGCACCGTGGCCTTCGGGCCACGCGCGACCACCGTGGCCCATGTTTCTGCCGGCTTCGTCGGTGGAGGGCACGGGGCAGGGGCTGGTGATGCTACGGTCACCACTGTGTCGACTGACAGTGTGGCCGCTCGCTCAGCGCGGTTCACCTCCTCCTGAACGCTTCTGTAGAGGGCCTCCCATTCCTCGGCCTGGCGCTGGCTCTCGGCATACTGGCGCTCGCTCTCCTGCTGGCGCCTGCGGTCCTCGGTGCGCGCTGCCTCCTGCTGGCTGCGCTCCACCAAGAGTTCTTCCAGCTGTCGCCGGAGGTTCTTGGCGTCCTCCTGGAGGACATCCCGTTCGCGGGTCAGGGCGATCACCTGCCGCTCCATGGCCGCGACGTCCTTCACGGCTGGCTGTTCCGCCGCTTTCGTGCTTCTTGTGGCCATCCGGCCCGGCGCTTGTTCTTGCACCGTCTCAGCTGGGTTGCTGGACGGCGCGCTTTTCCTAAACATTTTTTTCCTTTTTTAGACGTCACTTGATAGATATCGAAAGATAGATATTGTAAAGAGGAAGTGAAAGTGAAATGATAGAAACAGAGAGAAAGGGACAGACGAAATATTTTTGAGGGGGAAAGGGACAGACGAAATATTTTTAAGGGGGAAAGAGAGGAAAGATAAGTTTTAAGTTAGCAAGTGCGTCTAAAAATTAGTCACTATACGCTCGGGTAGGATACAGGTCCCGCAGCAGGTAGGATCCGGGTAACCAGTTCGGGAGCGTGAAGGACGGGTGAAGAAAAACTCGTTAACGCATTCGATGCACCTGCTCGTCCCAGCCCGGTCACAGGTAGGCAATCACTACCCGGTGGAAAGTCCCCAGGAACCCAAGCAGGCAGAAAGTATCCTTCTCAGGCCGAGCGAATTTTCCTTTAGCGGAGAAAATACGTCTTCCGTGTTGGAAGAAATACGTTCCACGCAGCAGAATGGCCACTCGCTCCCCCTGATGAAGAAAATACTTCCCCTGCGCTGGAATGAATGCGCTTCCCGTGCTAGAAAACAAACGTTTTCCACGCCGAAGAAAATATATTCCCCGCAGCGGAAAAAGAAGCGTCCCTCGTGGTGGAGAAGATACGTCCCCCGTGATGGAAGAAATATGTTCCCCTCAACGAAAGGACACGTCTCCCTCGCGGAGAGAATACGTTCTTAGCGCTTGCAATCAATCTGTTTCCCGTGGCGGAAGAATTATATTCCCTTAATCGTAGGAAACACTTCTTCCGTCACTTCACTTGCGCGCGCAAACCGACACGACACTCGATTTCACTGTCACGCTCAAGCACTGCAGACATAAGCACTTCGCGCAGTTTCTTCCTCCTTCGCTCGCTGGCCGTGGCGCTTGCTCTCGCTCGCACTCGTGCTCACTCGAAGGGTAGCCACTATTCTGCCGGAGCTCGGTGAAAACACGTCTGCTCGCAACGGCGTCTCGGTTGCAACTCCCCGACGATGGCCTCACAGATTATTAGTGAATGGCTGGCGTTTCTCACTCCGCCCAGCTGGTGGTAATGGTTACTCCCGAAGTTATGCTGACAAGTTTTCGCCCACCATCTTTTTTACTTCTCGCTCGCTTTCTCCACTCTGACCACCGCGGAAGAGAGTGCCTAAAGCGACGCCTACCCACGGTGGGTGAAAGTTCACTCATTAAATCCGGTCGCACTCTTAATTTTTTGAAGTAATCCACAACCCACCCCAACCGCCTTGGCAAACCCATCAACCGCCCGGTTTGGCTCCATCTTGGGGCGAGCATTTTTGGCGAGTCGTCGCACCACGAAACGTCGTTCCACCCGCTTTATTTACGAGGACATTTATGAACTTTTCGATTAAGCAACCACTTCCAGCCTTCCCGGAAGTGGGCGCCACCGAAGTAACCGGTTGCCGCAGCGCACCATTTGGTTGGGGGGTTGGGGGGGTTGTATCATACCGAGTGTCCTGGCAGCGGGCGATAGTTCACCAACAGAGTGCGGCAACCACCGACCGACCGGCAAGGCCTGCTGTACTGGAGAATATAATGGAACCCAACCCAGCATGGAAAAGGGCGGTTGTGGTCGCTAAAGAATGGGGTTGCAAAAGGTCCCCACGGGTCCTGTTAAATATTTCCACTCCCATCCGCGACTAGCCGACGAAAGCGGCACCCAACACGCCTTCGGCAGAAGCCCGAAAAGTTCTTACTTAATCTCGAATACGCTTAGCGAAAGGGGCTGCCTACCGCCAGCATCCTCAAATAAGCCACTGGAAGAAAGTGAGTGACACTGAGCGAGAAGAAAATGATTCCCATTGAATGAAACAATGTGTCTCTCTTTGCTTTAATCCTCGAAGCCGTCCCGTGGCCCTTTTTGTAAGCTACGTCTTCAAAATGGGGGCCTTTTATCTTGAGATTACTCCCATTTCGAGACGCTGTTGATAAATGATTAGAAAACTTTTCCTCCTTACTGAAACACTGAACTAATTCCGAAAGGAAGCTTTTCACAGCATAAACTAGTGAGGGCATTGTTTGATTGAAGGTATTGTCTTTTGCATGCATTAGGTTTGTTTGCATGTATCTATCGACATCAGACCTCATTCGATCAAGTGTTTGACAATGTTTGTTGTTCGTCGCTGGAAATAATAGAAACAGTTTCATAACATTTAAAATGCATACTATAATGTTTAATATATTTAGTATATTAGTATTATTTGACTAGTGATAATGGTTGTTCATTTGTTAACAGACTTGTTTGGCTGATTACTTTGACATCGCACACAGAATTGAAAATACTGTCCAATACCATGACTCTAACCAATCAGAACACAATTCCATATGACTAATTTTCTATGTTTTTCATTCATTCAGTCAGTTGAAAATAGTGTGAAATTTGTTATAAGTAAATATAACCATGAACTGAA
Source organism: Anopheles plumbeus (assembly GCA_034621735.1). Classification (NCBI taxonomy): domain Eukaryota; kingdom Metazoa; phylum Arthropoda; class Insecta; order Diptera; family Culicidae; genus Anopheles; species Anopheles plumbeus. The sequence goes on from JAOEFI010000003.1 coordinate 40,249,656, forward strand.
AAGATAATAAATGATTATTTATGGTCCAGAACGCACGTTAGCTTTGCTAATTGCAAAACTCTGGAAAACTATAATAAGATATAGCGTTGATGTTCATTGAGGATTTCTCTTTAAAGATTATTAAATGAACATGATTGATAAAATACCTGACGAAAACATTGCGAAAAGTCTTAAAGCGATAAGGCGATGAAGCGAAAAATCGATCCCACAAAATCAAACCATAACCCATAATAATATAAAAAGTTAATGGAACCCCTCTTTCACAACATCGCTCCGAAGGTAAGTGTTGGAAAATAAAGCACATTACCTTTAGAAGGTAGCACCAACATCAAGGCTAAAATATGAGCCACTTACGGGCCAGGAAAGACAATGGCTCGAGCCATTCACGGTACGCAAGTGAAGAGCACGCAATCCTCGCGCGGCATGGCGCACTCGCTACCCGTTGGATACGAAAGATAGGTTACTGTTCACGTCTCATTCTCTATTCATAACCGCAACACGTTCGAGGCTCACCTTTCGCCGGCGGTCGGCAGGAGAAAGCGATTTGTCCGAGGAGTTGTGCGCCTCGCCGAGTACGTGGATTTATATCCAATTCCGAACGTGACGCGGCTGCATCTCCCGGTGATGCATCGATGATCCTGCCGAAGACAGGAAGCTGACGGGCTGGCGTACCTCCGGGGAACTGTGTCGGCGAAAGGAAAATTGAGTGAAATATTCCTAACGCCATTCTCGCCCGCGTGCACTTACTGAACGATGTGGCCGATCACGGGGAAAACAGTTTATGATCAATAACCTTTCCGTCGCGGGCTGCACATTTGCTGCAAATGTACTCCTTCGTCTCCGGAAGGGGGTGGGCGGTGGGTTGAGAATGGCAATTATCGGGAGATTGCAACAGAAAATTTCACCATGCGGAACTACCCCATCTGGTGGCGGGTGTCTTTTTTACTACGTTTCCGCCTTTTTTTCTCCGTCCATCTCCAGCAACGCCAGTGCACACTGGCAATAAGAAACAGCTGCCCGACGGATCCTCTTCCCGGGGGGTGAGCGAGAAAAATGCAAAACTATAACTTATCTACACATCGTTTTGCCATCACGTACACACACACACGCTTGTGTGCGATCCATCGGCCTGCCTGGATGTCTGGTGACACGGTCCGGCTGAAAGAATGAAAGACAAAAATCCCAACATGACTAAGAACCGGCATGACACATTCTGCTAACACTTCTGGATCAACTTATATGGCACACTCACCCCGGGCGCGTTGCTCACGCTTACTGCCGGTTGGAGCCACACATACAGGGGCGCACCGACGACGACATGAACTGGGTCGGCCGGCGGTGTTCGGGAACCATCGACGCCACCAACGAGAGGCACAAATCCGCACACTTGCCTGCTTGCCCGCTTTGACTATTCAATCCGTTATCCAAGCAATCCGGACGTCAAGTGTGTCGACTTCACCCCGGACCCAATCCGGCGGAACTCTTGCACTCTGGTACGGCACACGGCTTACGGCCAGCAGTGTCAGTGGAGGGCCTCCAGTTAGTGTTGGGAGAAAACCATCGCCCGCACAGTGGTCGCATGATCTCCAGCTGGCGGATAGGATGATTGATTTGCTTTTAGTATTAAATGTTTACTTCTATATTATTTCACTTTGTCATCCAGTATTTTGGCGTGTTGCATAGAGGAAGGGTTCTACAAAGTGGAAGAAGACTACGATCAAGGGAAAATGTTAACAAGTAAATGAAGTCATAAGGTGCCGTATTATGAACCTCTCGAAAGCTGATAAAGGTTTATAGAAAATCCATGATAAACGGCAAACTCAGATTCGTTCAACACAAGAATTAATTTCACATGTCGTCCAGCTTTCATTACACTGTACGCAGAGGACACCGACACGTCGACGTCGACAACAACGATAACGTGGAGCGCTAGCAACGACAGCGACAGAAGTGATAAGATATATCTTAACATCAGCACAAAATCTCGCCTATGGTAATCCTTTCACCAAACCCAGCGAAGAGTCCTTCCGCCCAATCCCCGTTGCCCCCTCTACCCGCCCTCCCTCTCTCCCACGATCAAGTGTTACGCACACATGTGTACATGAGACTCTCCTCCTCCCTCATGATGTGCCTTTTCCCGCATTTTCCGGGGAATCTCATACCGAAAACCAAACCTGCGAGCCGTACACAGACCCCAAAGAGTCTCTTGTACCACGTGAGCCGAAACTAAAACTTCTCTCTAATCCTAACCACATCCTGCCGCGTAGCCGTCGAGCACCTTTCCCAGCCCTGGCATCCGTTTTCCTGCTTCCGGAGTCGCCGGCAGTCGGCAAGTGTTGAAACAGGGAAAATTGCTGATGCATATCGTAATTCTATGTTTTTATAATAAGCTTAATGCGTATTTCATCAACCTCCAGACCGGCTGTTGCAGAATTTCCACACCCCCATCCCCCGGCATGCCTGGGTTTCCCAGGACATTTTACTGTTGGAAAGACGACGGAAGAACTCTTTTGGTGAAAAGCAAAGTGATTCCATTCCCAGCTGGGATCAGCTCGTGCTGTTCCAAGATTGCGTGTGCCCAGGATGCGTTTCGTTTATCTTTTTCTCTCCCTTTCTTTCTCTCTATTTCTCCCTCCTTCTCTCTCTCTCTCTCTCTCTCTCTGTGGAAAAGGTGCCAATCGTTTACCGATTGCAGCGCATTCCAGCTTCAAGGTTTTCGGGTGAAACGGATGGGATAGATCGGTGATTGCGATTTCGGTGCTGATTACCGTGTGGTAAACGGCCAGAAGCATAGTCGCCGAGTGTGGGTGCCCAAAACACACCAATTTTCACTACGACGCGGCGAACGATCGTCGTTCCGAACGTGTTCGAGAAATCATGCTGAAAAGGGAACGGGACGATGGAACCAATCGCTGAATCCATTCGATACACAATATCGTCCTTCTTTGGTGAAAAATCGACACAGATCTCCACACAGCTGTTGCCAGTAGGGTAGGGGTAAACGTTTTCCATCCCATTCTTAGAAGCGAACAGGGAGACAAGTAACAGGTTCGGGCGACGATTCGACAGCCATTACGAACGCGCGAATCGAACGGAAGGGCAAATCATGCACTAATGTGGCACAACTGTTGAGGAGCTGCAAATTGAAAGACTGAGACGTGTGGTTTTTCCAAACCCCCTGGCCGGGACACGTAATATGGAAATTGGCACATCTCGTGCCGCTGTGTGCCATTCGACTGGAAGCAGCGTGTCATTAGTTTGTCTTCGAACTATCTGATCCTCCTTCGGGTGTTCCACCAGGCGAAACGAGTGTGTGTGTGTGTGCGAAACTAAACTCTTTAACAATATTGCATCCAAGAAGCTGCTGACTGCTATCAAAACGTAGTCATCTTAAAGGATAGCGACATGGGAACAATATTGAAACGCGAAACAGGATTTTGGAATACGAAACGATGCAATATAGATTAATATGAAAGGAAATGTATTGACGGTTCGATGTGAAATTGAACCGAGTATTTTGTTTTGTTGTTATTGTTATGACAAATGATTCTTTACAATCATTGTCATGTTCTTCAATCACCGTCAAAACGTTGGTTTGATTCTGCCTTTAACATCACAACACACAGCACAACGCGAAGAGAGAATCCTTTCCAGATCTGGTAGAAGCACGCAGGATTTAAAGAATATGGCCCCAAGCCACTGCCTGGATAACTGTCAGACAGTCGTTAATGTCAAAGAGGAAAGTCACTGCTATTCCCACACATACAGTTGCCAAAGTAATGCTGCGGCGAAGTTCTCAGTTACTGAGAAAGACTTCACCAAATTTATCATCCAGCCGGACGGAAAAGTTTGGCAACTTGCAGTACGTGATATCTTTATTTATGCGCCACTCTCCCACCCGACGGTCGCCCGACGTAGAGGCGGGTCGCTCCGTCAAACATTCGTATGATCTAACAGACGAAAGCGACACCAAAACTCGGCAACATTTGGATGCCCGTGAAGGTAGACAAGAGGCAACCCTCACCTTCCGGGGCCACCTTCAAGTTTCACCGCGGAAGCGTCTTTCTCCGGGACACAGGAAGAGCGGCCAACTTCGGAATTAGATCACGTTTTTGGTAGGAACGTACCGGAAGAAGCACCTCGCGCGTTTCTATTATCCCCTCGCTCTAATCCTCCAGCTGGTGGCACGTGCACGTATGGGCCTCCCACTGGGGACCATCAAATGATTCACCACCCGAACGATAGGGACACGGTAGGGGATGCGTGCGAAATGGAACCGACACGCGGGATGGGTCGCTTGGGTTTTTCTTCGATAGATCGCACCTGGCTTTCTAGTCCCAACGGTGACGCGATGACTTGCTGACCAAAAACGACTTTCCTCGTCAACAGAGCAATTAGCACCATCCGGTGCTATTCCGGGTCGTCCGCACGAAATGGCTGTGGAGGCCGTACGAAGATTATTATCTTCTTGGGACGTAAAACATAACTACTTCCGACGGGTAATGGCGGCCGAAGTTCTAATTCTAGGATTCAAAACGATGCTGTTTCCATTCGTATGTACTCATGGATGGATGGATGTCCGATACAGTTGAAGCGAAAAGATGTAAATGTCAACGAAACACACAATCATGAAACACCAGGCGTCGCCATCGTTTATTCTGCAATAAGTACCAGGCGGCTCCATTGAATTGAAATTCTCAAATGATCAGAACAAATAATGAAACTTTAAATTTTTATTGAAATTGCATCAAATTTAAATTGACACGTATACGCATTTCAACACATCAGCTATCGTAAATAACAAATTTACATAATACACCCTGTTCATAAACTTAGCTGATTGTTGATTCCTGCTTGATCTTGGACCTACTTCGTACTGTTTTATTTCTAAATTCACTACTATTTAGCATGATTTTCTATGACATTCAACAGCTTACTAGTATGCTAATATACTCTCATCGGAACTATCTTATTTAGTACCTCATGTATTTATGCTACGTCGCATAGTATGAATGTAGTTAATTCAATCTTGAATCCACAAACCACACATCCCATTTGAATTTACTTTTGAATAACGGACAACTGAATAACCATCACGATATCATCCATGCAGTACGGGAAGGTCGTTTGGCTTCTTCCTATCCTACGAATGAAAAACATGTTGATTGTGAATGCACCCAGCGTTCGCTTGATATTATTTATTTCATTCTGTAAACAACACTTCCGTGAACCGCACCGGTGATCCAACTACTTTGAAATCATGATCCCAATCACATGCACAAACATTCAGACGCACCTTCGCCGGAGTAAGAAAGTTCCATTGAATTCCGTCCAATCGATATTGAAGCACCTCCCAGCATGGGTCGTGCAACAAAGAAAGGCAAAGTTCATCGGTAGGTGCTGTGTGTTCCCGGCAGCCTCTGGCCCCATTGGGTGTGTGCTACCTAACCTCAATCAAAGCGCCGGTCCACTCTGCTTCTGTCGTTCCTCGTCACCCTTGGCTGCGGTTATTATGCGAGTGTCTTCGGTCAGCTGCTCTTTTGTGCAAACGTTCGGCCTGCCAGTGACTGCCGGGTGGGGTTTCCTGGCGAAGCGCTCGGGAACGGCCAGATCCTCCATCACAAAAGCAATCGGAAATTTATCGCCTATCATTTCCATCAGATGACACACAACCTATATCCCACACTCCGGTACGCTGCGGTACGCCTGTTCAGTTGGTCGCATCGGCTTGCTTCACGCGAGGGACGACTGCACCGGGTGCGAAGGTGGACGCAAAGGACGGTGCGAACGTATAGTACATTCGCAAATACAACTGCGGACGGGATACTCCTTGTGGAGCGACCTCCCTTTATGAGCAGCCATAACCTCAACAATCAATAAAATCTTTCAACCATTCGACCAATCCCCACAACAACCGTCCCCCATCGATCGGTGGAAGTGTACGGCACGGACAACCCGGTTATTGGTGTGCCCCGTCTGCCAGCCCGGAGCTTGAGGAAGACTCCAGTGAGCCTCTTCTCTGTGATTCGAGCCAGCGAAACTGTGAGACATCACAGGCCTTCCAGTGGCCATTCCAGGATGACACTTATTTATGAACACTTCATTCATACGACATTTACACCACCCACTGTGACCCGGCGGGGACGGAAACGACCCAGCCCACCCCACTCAGCAGCAACCAACAATGTGCGTGTGTGACCCGCGCCTGGAGTTATCCCATAAAATACACACCACGTCTCGGCTCCGGATTGCAATAACGGCACCGGAAATAAGACGACGGTGGCCGGAAACGCTCCATCGTTTAGTGCTGTGCTGTGAGAAGGGAAAATAAACAAATGGGATGGTTGATACTTCTTATTTGTCATAATGGCTCCGATGGCAACTGGTTCGCCGGACGGAACCGTGGCAAGGATACACACGGCGACGTCCGGGTCGAACCCGTATGGATACAGGTGTGAACCATCATCATAACCGATTCGGCGAAGCGCGAACACTCACCAGTCGAATGCATGTCAAGGAATCGTAGGAATGGCTCACCCTTTGCTCAGTATATTTCCCACCTTCTCTCCACTCCCTCCCCCCGCACAGGTATGGTTGGCCTCCAGGGCTCTAAGATTGTTTCTAATCGTCCAATTTATTCGACTGTGCGCTCTTCCAGATGTCGAGTGGTCCCCGGGTGTTGTTGTTCGTCCATTCCCTGCCGAGCAAAACCACCGACCGTGAAAAACGGCACCTTAATTTTGCGGTCACTTGACCACCGCACCGGAGCGTGACTTATGTTACGTTGACCGTGCTGTGCCCGTCTCCCAGAGTTGACATGCGGCCTGGGCATGCAATTTAACCGTCCAATTAAACCGAAAACCAAGGCAGATGATGATGATGATGATGACGGGACACGAGGGGCGGGCCTGTTAGAAAGCAGAAATCTTCGCTGCTCAAGCGAGCGACCGGTGTCGTGCTTTTGGGGTTTTTCTAAAATAGCACCCGCAACTGCAACCGCCAGCAACAACTTGCTGCAAAGAGAAAAATAACGGCCACATGCGAAGGGCCGATGGAAGAAAATTAAATTAAATGTAAAATCCTTTAGAGCAAATAATTAAAGAAAACAAAAATTCATCTTTCTCCCTCACTCCACCCCCAAAAACTCTCAACAGCGGCCCGCGGGCGTTAAGTATGTGCTTATGATTCCATTAAAAATTATGATTCTTTTGCACCTTCGCTGTTCGGTGTTCCGGTGTGTCCGGGTGGTCTGCCTCACTGCTCCTGCTTACACTCACTGGACAGTAAGTTTTATGCTTCGGGACGCGCGCCTTCCGTGGCGGCTTTGCTGGTGTTTTAATATTTTTCCTTCTTCCTCCGGCTGCTGCTGCCAAGCTTTTTATCATCAATGGCTCATAATCCTGCCAGCACCGCACACACGCACGGCTTCGTAACGGCCCGCGAAAGACCGTTCGTTGGCCATAAAGTGGTCTTGGGGAAAGGCAAGGCGATCAAAAAAACCGTCGGAAAAACCGTTGACCATTGAGGGCCTTGGTGATAGCTCGCTCCTGGAAACTGTGGAGCGCCAACCCAAGACGTCGGCCGTGGGCGAGGGAAAACTACACCACGGGGACCGAGAACCGAGACGAGGCAAGGCCAGAAAGAAACGGAAACCCAACGAACGATAAAATAAAATAAAACAACTTTCAAAACACCCGCGCAGCTAAATGTTGAGCAATCATCAAAATTAAGGAGTGCTAAATTTATTTCTCCCACTTTCTCCAGCGCCCGGGCTTTTGTTTCCCGGTGGAGCAATTTAACATTTCAATGGCCACGGGCTAACTGTTGATAGCCCTTCCGCCGAGTGAGAACCGTGTCCGTAAATGGCACATCATGCTGGCGGTGGTGATTTTTTTTTTCTGAAGTAATTAACACATTCGTCCGTCTTGCATGCAAGGGAATTTGAGTGTGATGAAACTGTTTTGGAGGTCTTTCTATTTTATTTTTTCTACATTTTATTTTATTTACTTTATTTTATTATTTTATTGCCGAAATTTTATTTTTCTACATAATATAGTACTTTGTTGCTCTATTTGTTATCGAACACAAGGAGTACGTAATGTGCAGAGAAATGCATTGATACTAACCTGCATGAAATCGGATTCTTCTCT
>JAOEFI010000003.1:40257905-40288783 GCA_034621735.1 Anopheles plumbeus
GCCTCTATCTTTCACTGGATTCACAATTTGGATTGTAAATTTTGAATTTCAAATACTGTCCTTGTGGCCATTAACCTTCCTTTCTGCCTGGAACTGACTTCTGACTGAACAAAATAACGTTGCCTTAAGCTCAGAGATTCAGTAGAAATGTTTCGAGTTCGAGTTCGACTTCGAACTTTATGCTTTATGTGGAAGGTGCCATGAACGTAACACTCTTGTTAGAAAGTACAAATGGCTTTTGAACTGAAGTGCTTCCTAAAAATAAAACATTTCTAAGACAAAACTTTCCTATTCAAACGTTGCATCATCTGCCTCGGGCCCTGCTCGAATGCTGGCACACGATGGATGTGAATTGTAAATAATTACATTGGCCCTGCTCCATCACGCCCGCAAGATCTCCCGTGGCAATACGGGATCGGGTTAAAATTTTGACAGTTGAATAAACTCGCCCCTAACCCTAACCGGCGAACGAGTCGCAGGGCCCGCTCCTCCGAGCCCAGCTCTGGCCAACCAAACGCTGCACCGGGGAAGCGGTGAAGTTTCTATCAAATTAATGTTCCACACTTCAGCTCGGTGTTGATTTTGTGAATTAAAAGAAATTAAATTTATTTCCAGGTAGATTTATTACCTCGGCATTTCCCATTTTTCGTCCGAACACTCGCAACTAGCGCAGGGCAGCCGGCAGCCGGATCCTCCAGGGAGTCGGGAATGGATGGGAAAAATTCCTCAACCAAACGCCCGTTCCGTCCTTCGAAACGTCCTTCCCCCCACGGGGGCACCCCCTCCGTGGCGCAGCAGGATCTGGGTTATCTGTTATTCTACGCAGATCGGAGATTCAATGTGACTCGGGGTGTTCTTTGGAGAGGGTTACGGCGAAAGATATACAGCCCCCTAGGCGAAGGAAGGATTGACTCCGGCACGTTCCAACAGTCAGCCAGCGCAGGCCTGCTTTCTCCGGGGGCCTTCATTATCTAATATCCTTCCGGTTCCGATCTTTCCACTTCCACCAGGTGTCGACAGTGAGATGAGTGAGTGCGAACACGTTATCTATTACTTACAGACAGTCTCGAATGACTTCGAGCAAACTTTCGCAGAACTCGGTTTCCGAAGAAGGGCCCCCGGTCGGATTAATGGTACGATCAGGCATTCAATTTCGCGTTTCTTTCCAATACATTCATCACCTTAAACTGTCTGGCATCAAATAAACGAGGAGTCCCGCTTCCAGATGGATTATATTCGATGGGCTTATTATTTTGTGTGCTATCTTTACAAATTAAAAGCGATACTGTTTATGTTGTACATGTATTGAGTACTATTTCTAGACTGATAATAAACAAATGCAACATTCCTTACAATCACCAATTAGGTCCCTAATGAGTACAAATTATTCTATTTATTACGGTGTTTCCATTTCAGAATTCGTGCTTCAGAGGCAAAATCTTCAAATATTAACTTAAGCTAAATGACGATATTTGTTGTAGAAAAGTCATAGTATCTGATCAAGCATTAACTAGATATGTTGTCCGTAAAAACCATGCTTGTAAGTGAAGCAGTCATCAATTGTAATCCTTTAGAAAGTTATTTAAAATCAAGCAAATTGGCGACTCTGAATGCCACGCCACAAAACAATCGCTGTCCTTAAACCTCACACTGTAACATTTGAAAAACAATACCGAAATTACAGGACAATACTAAGCCTCCCCGTGGCACCCGTAATCCCACGTTTGACAGACGGCGTACAGAGTGTCCGATTCACAAGCTATCGGTTTAATTTACATCCTACTTCCTACACCATCCCACATCGACACCCACCACCATCCCCCACAACCGTACACCTACACCTGCAGGAGCAGTTTGTCCGGAATCAATGTCGGTGCATATGATTGATGTGGTTTCCATGGGATGATTGTTTATCCGGGGTGCGCCGTTTGATGTGCCAGCGGTGGCAGAGCACGAATGTCTGACATTAGCATTCCTGTGCAATTTGTTGGTTTTGTTTTACCCCTTTTTTATGTTGTTGTTACAAACAAACCGCAAACGAATTTCCAGCGTAGTTTAAAATTCCATGTAATCCCGCCAATGGTAGTGGATGAAAGGGTTGTGCGGAATATGGATGGATTAAACTGATAAACTCCCTCCACCCATGGAGGGATGGGGACGGAAATGGGCAAAATAAAGAAAATGGTGTAGAGACCAGCCGGCCAGCGTTGGTGGCTTTTTATTGACAGGCGTGATGTTATCTGCAATCCTTTTTTTTCCCGTTTTTGTGTGTGTGTGTGTCCCGAACACCTTCAACATCGTTGTGGAGGCGCTCGCTCGGAAAATAGGGCCATGGCCGGGCGATGTGAGGTGATCGTGTTCCATAAACATGCCACTAACGCTTGCCGCCGGAGGAAAACGCTAACACGATAATGGCGCGCTGATGATGCTCGCCGGCCCCGGCCACATATGCTAATTTTCCGAATGTAGAACACATTGTAATTATATTGTTCCGTAATGCTTCGGCTCGTAGAACGCACGTAGAACAGCAGGTAACGGCGCAACGGATGTCCCGGTTCCACCACGTGGGATTTCCGCCAGGTTCTGACACCTGCCACCCGGCGAAGATAGCCGTTTACGGTTTACACTGATTGGCGCCACCCCGTTTCATCCGGACGTGTGCAACGGCGCGTCCTGTGGCGACGCCCGCGCCAGTAGATCGTCCCTTACCCGGTGGCTGCGGCAATACACAACTCATAAACACTCAATCCATTAGCCGCGTGCGGGAAAGTCCTTCCGTTGCACGCACGCCCCGAGGAGGAGAACTCTTTCCGGACGGCCCACGGTGGCGGAGAATGTGTGAACGAAATGCGCACACCAATTTGCATACCCAGCAGGCGCGCGAACATTACGGTTCGGAACGCGACGTCAGTGCGACGGCGACTAGTTAACCCATTCTCCGGCCAAAGGGAGACACGAATGCACGCTGCCGGCAATCTAATTTATCGGACATCGGTACGAAATACGATTAGCTTGCTCGCACGCTCGCTCCAGACGCCACGGACCTTCACACGGTCACAAGCGCCTACCTTTTGTGCATTGTCATAAATTTGCATCCCCTTCAGGCGCTACAAGCTCCTGCAGGTTTCTCCAGCCACGCGAGAAGATGCTGATGGATGCTGTGTGCGGTTCCTGGCTTGCCAACCCCGTCACGTTCGCAGTCCTTGAGACATCGCTGCAAATTGAAAATCCGCCCTTCTCGCAAAATCGTAAATGCAAACCTGCCGCGCCGGAAAATGGCAATGGAAGAAAAACGGGCCACAAAGAAAACCGCCAACACGGGCGCCATAAATCAAATCAATGAAGCATAAATATTACATTACCATCGTCCCCATCGAATGTCAGCGCACACACACACCCCCACACGTAGGACGGGATGGGATGCACCAAGTCGATTCCCATTGTGGTACAGTCATCCTCCAGTGGTCAGGACGACACAGTCGTGCTTGGTGCGCCGGTAGATAGTTAGACGTGTCCTCCAGAAACCCATACCCAAACCGGGAGTTGGAAGTTCTCCAGCAGTTGAATAATAACGCAATTTGATGACGATAATATTGCTCACGATTTCCGGTATCGTTTGGCTTCCGGGTGTTCCGCTTCTGCGCCGAACCCTTCCCCTCCCTATTACTGCCCGAGAAGAAAAGCGGCACGCGGCGGAACTCCCGTTTCCGCTACGGATTAAAGTTCTTAACCACCGCCGTAGTCGCAGCGTCATGAATAATCCATCCAGCGGAGGGGTAGGAATATGATTCGCCGCATTCGTCGCCGCGCCTGTCGAAGATTTGCGCTCCAAATCCCCGGGAATATGAATGAATTGCTCGCAGTCATCCCCTTGATCCACGCCCGCGGTGGCCACCACAGGCGGATCGCGTATTAGTGTGGCCGCATATTTAACTGCAGTTTGAAGATTCCCTGCCTTCTCCGGAAGTTCGTCTTCATGGAAAGCCCACACCCCACCCCTCACGGTGGAAGTACGGAGACATCATTGGGGGCTCTTCTAGGACTTATAGTTTACTGCCGCCCATCACATGCCGTTTGCCATTTCGCAATTCATGAGAATATTTTTCATGATTCGTGCAAAACGGTTTAAACGTCGCATTCGATTGCGATTCAATTTTGTTTGGCAACGTTTTCAGCAGTTTTTTTGTTCCGTGAATTTTTAAGGGCGATGTAATTGGATCACGTCACGTAATTTGGTTTATTTAACTACATAATTTTTGCTATGTCACACCCAGTTGAAGAGGGAACATGCTATATGCAGAGGGCGCAGTATAAATGTTAACGATATTGGTTTCACGTTGCACAATTGTCGCTGATAATTGAAGGATTGATTTGTGTAAACATTAGAACATATTTGCAACGTATTTTAAAATCCTTTAACGGTTTTTTTTTAATTTTATGTTTTATCGAAATCAATAACGTTTTGTTTTCAACGATGTTTCAACGTAAAATAAATTAATTGTTTGTAAAATGGTGTCTTGAAATTCGTGTTTAAATATACTGTTTTCGGTAAATGACAATGGAAGAAAAACGTGGCAATGGAAAAAAAATTGAATAAAATATAATTATTCGAGAACAGATTCAACAACTTAAACTGTTCGACGAGACAGAGACCCGTCGATTGCCGAACAGCACGGAACGAAGCAAAGGAAAGCTCCTTTAATCAGCAGTTTGCTAATTTATAGTTGTTTCGCGAAACTTGCCCACATAAAGAAGTCCCAACGTTGTCCCCAAAAACTTCAAACGGTCGCGCATTGTTGCACACGGCAGGGGAATTTGTGGCTTGCGATTAGCTTGCGACAACGCGGCGCATTCCGACGATCCGCGGCCCGTTTTTCATCGACTGCCTCCGCTCTGGGAGCGCATTCCCGAAGCAATTATCGCAGGCGTTACGCTCAATCGTCCTCAACTGCTCAAAACGGTAGTTAAATTTAATGGAAACCGGGGCCTTGCGAACGAGTCAGGGCCCGACGTTCGGATGCTGGGATCCAACCAACCCGGCGGTCTCGGGGATGCTCCGTCTTTGGCGTTCGGTGTCCTTTCTCGCTGGCGGCCTCTGACGGACATTCAACGGAATTCCTCAGCCGTATAATTTTAATTATTGTAAGATAAACATTAATTAGTTTCCATTTCAATTTCGATGTTATTCCTTCGTGTCCGGGGACCGGGAGGGACGCCGGTCGGGGCCTTCGCTTTCCGATTCGCTCGCCGTGTTTCGAGGGTTGGGCGGTGGGTTCGTCAATGGGCGAGGGTGGGAGGTTTCCGACGCAAAGCGACTCAATGTCTTTGTCGACGGAATGTTCCGCAAACTCCGGGGATGTCTCTGGGAAACGAAGAACAGATAAAACAAACTTTTCGCAAATTCGATCCGTGCCAGTTTCACGCAACGGACGTGTGTTTGCTCAATCAAAGTTTCACGTGTTGGGTGAAACCCACCCCACCAACGAGTCGCTTCAAAGTGCGTTCCAAACGCAGACGAACACGACCGCCGGCAATGATCTGTGGCTTGTGGCCCTTGTGGTACAGCAGAAGAATGTTCTAATTTAGTTTCAGTCTGTCTGGTGGTTTTGATTAAATTTTCATCCACCCTATCAAGTATCGCTGGCAAGTAATATATGATGAACCAGTGATGAACCGCTTTGGTACCGAGGTTTTCCTTCTTTTTTTTTGCAGGAAAATCCGAAAAAATCCCCCGAAATTCGATTTGCGCCAAACAACACCCGCTGATATAACACACGCTCCCTGTCTAGTCCGGAACGTGACTAGACCGTTGAATGATCGGTAAAGCCTTTCTTCAATCTCCTCTAATTTTCAACCCCATTCAGCTTTCGCACTGCATTAATTGCCGGAGTCCTTTTTTGTGCCAACGGCAAAGAGTTAAGCCATCCTTCCGTTTTACTTTTGGCTAAGCCGAATCGGTTTACAATAGGGATAACGAAAGGTAAGTTTTCAGTGAAAAAGATGTAAATCGTTTCCATATCGGGTGATTGTTTTTCCGGCCCTAATTTTTTTGTTTTTGGTTCAGTCCACGGAAAGCCCGAACGCACAAAATTGTTTACTAAAATGGGCCGTAAGTAGACTTCTTTCTATTCATCGGATGCCAGGTTTATTGTTTCGTTTTTCGCTCGGTACTTAATTGGAACACCAGTTTTTACGCCTCGGCCGCGAGATAAAATGTGCCCCGGAAAAACGAAAAAAACCGGAGGCCAAACAAATCCCAAACCGCCCCATTTCCATCGTTTGCACTTTTTTCTCCGCCACCGCAAACGGCGCATATGTTTCGACTCGAAGGGGCCCGTCGCTCACAGAAGGCAGAGAAAATCCAGCATCCACCCAGTCACCCACCCGCACACCCAGCCACCTCACCGCACCGCCTCGATGCCGAATTATTCTTCCAACAATAAATCCCTGCAAACCGCGTGGCTGATTGCGTAACAGATTCCCGGCATCGGCCGCGCACCGTCTAGGGCGGCCCGGATTTGAATCTTAATCCGAAAAGGCTATATTTGCTTTGTGGCACCCAAAACCGGCCCGTCGCACAATACGGCGGACCGGCCGCTGCAGGACGCCGGAACCGAACGCGGGCTCACCACCGCAGGACATCAAACGTCCGTTTAACCGTCCATTGTTGGGCAAACGGGGTTTGTTGGCCGGCGAAAAATGTTCCACTTTTTGTTCCGCCGCCACTCGGCGACTGAGTAGCATCGAGAATCGGAAGAAAGAGAGGAAAAAAGCACACCCACACACACACACACACGAAATGTGCATTCTCGCGTAGGGTCCGCGTCGGAAACAAAACAAATATGTTGTTGAATTTTCCGCCGAACGGAAAAGAATGGCTCGTTCTCGATCGACGGAGGGTAGTTGGGCGAAATTCTGGAAGCACAAACTAAAAAACCGGTCCACATTCCCACGGAGGCATACAGCGCACACACACACACGGCAGGGCACGGCACAACTGGAAACGGGTTTATGCTGTCCTCCTGCAAGGTGTATAGGCCGGGAAATCGTTGACAGAATAGCTCACGTAGCGGTGGATGCCGACACGCCGGCTGGTTCAGCCACGTGGAAATATGGTTTGTGTGTGTGTGCTTGTGTGAGGAGAAAAATAATAAATTTTTGCAATCTTTCGTACTGATCCGGTTTTCCGCTAGAGTGACGGCGCCGGGGGTTTCCTTTCTCGATAGTGGTGAAATTCGTAGTTTTGATTTTGGTTTTTCTCGCCGAATGGTTTCTACAAAATCCAGTGATACATGAAAAACTATCATCTTCAGGGGATTACAATCGATACTACAATATATCTATCCAAAGAATACTATGTGTTTACTACTACTAGTTCCAATCTTTTATGAGGTGGTAGAAAATGTTGTGTTAACAGTTCTAAGTTTATAAGTTTCAATTCAGTAATAGTTTCACGACATAATGTATTTTATCCACGTTAAAAAATCTTCGATTCGTTAAGATCGAATTCCTCCTTTCGAAAAGCGTAAATACAACAACAGATTATCAACATCACATCAGATCAACAAAAAAAGAGGTTTCGAGATTTTCCATATTCCGCTTTAAAAGCTGCTCGCAAACAAGTAATGTTCCATCCTTTTCCTTTCACTCCAAGCCCTGCAGTGCGGGAGAAAAACCCAAAACTCGCACCGTCATCACAATGAAACGCACCGAAATGAACGCTCCTGTGCGTGTGTCTGCGGTGGCTTATGTTTATTTGGATTACAACCAACCCACACCTCACCGACACCGGCGTTTCCGGAGAAGGGTTTCCGAAATGTTCTACCGACAGTATTTACCACCGCGAAGCGCGGCCCAACCAGAAAGTACACGGAGCTTAATGCCGCACTCCTAGCCGCACCCCCACCAACCAATACCTTGCGTGGGTTCCGCCCTGGCAGGGAAACACAAGCGTCAACAAATCGGCGCCCAAGTGCATCAATTCACCGTGCAAGCTCCGCGCAGTGCATGTTCGGCGTTCGGTCGGTCCGTAACCTACCCTAATTCCAGTAATGACGTTCGGTTTTTCACACGCGAAACGCAGTAGGCTACCTCGCGGCATCACACGAGAGAAAGAGCGAATGTGGGCGCCGTGGAAATGGAACCAAATTTATCACAGTAGGCCACCCTTAACCACCAGACAAACATCCCCCTAGTCCTTCTTTTTGTGGGGTGCGGGTGGGAGTGTTTCCCAATACAGTCCGGGATTCATTCTCATTCCGGGGCCGGAGCGTTTATTTAACAATTCACCGGCGGCCACAAATCTCCGAATAAACATGTCACAATTAATGGATCACTGATTTTGTGCCCCGCCGACTGGCTGGTGTTGGGTGTGGGGTTTTTGATTAAAAAAAGGCACCTACGCATACACGAATCCCTGCATAGGTATAAGCGGATTGGGAGGAAAAGTTCCACTTCGACACCCACCGACCCAACTCTGGGATCCCGCGGATGGGACGTGGCACGGTGCGGTGTCATAATGACACCGTTTCCAAAGTGGTTTCGGCGGTCGGCGGTCGGCGGACAGCTTCCGGTCCGAACCGTTCCAAACAGTAGTAACGGCCCAGCAGAGGACGCTTGCCCCATCGTGGTACGCAACGTCCGGCGCGTGATCCACGTGGCTACGCCGGGATGCAAAATTGATGGCAACAAAAACCACACATTACTCTCCGCTGGTGCGCGTCCGGCTTCGGAGTGCAACAAATAACTGCAACTGCAATCGCGCGGGGTCGATCGCTCGAAAGTGCACTTGCCCCTGATGCGCGCGCTGCAGCGACGAGTGAGCGATCCATCGATTTGTCTTCGGTGTCTCGGTCGAAGCCCGCCCCACCGGGACGGGGGATAAAGTCTGTAATTGCTACATCACATCGCTAAGCTCCGGTGGCACATTTTTGGACGGGGACGTTCGGTTTCGGTTCCCTTTTTTGCGACCACCCTCCTCGATCGTGCGATGCTGCTTCGCTACACTCTCATCGGAACACGATGACGTTCGCCCGACCGGTGAACCGTAGACACAATGTCGAACACGGAGCTTTTTCAGCATGGGACAACTCTGATATGATAATCTGTTTTCATTATGAAGCACGGCAAAGTTTGAGAGGGCAGTAAAACACATTAATGCGAGTTTATTTAGGTGCCATGGTTGGAGACCGTGGCGATAATTTACATCGCTTTAAAGGGGAGATGAGTTTTGTATCTCAACTTGGTTTGCGATGGTTCGTGCATCTTTAATGAAATGGCTTTATATTTTATAAATTAGTAAAATTTATTACAAGCGATGGGGAGACGTGCTATTGGAAAATATAAGAATATCAAATGTTATTTTTGTTTTTGAAAGGATTTTAATTAAATAATTTGAAAAATCAATAATCTCATTTAGTCCACACAATAAAACGGAATACTTATTCAAAGCAACAACAAAAAAAATCACCGTCATGTTAAAGTGTTTAACAGTTTTGGAATAGATTGAACCCTGTAATAATAATAATCGGGCTTTTGGAATGGTGCTGGCCAACTAAAAATGCCAGTTCTTTGAACGTACAATAAATTACACCCCAGATTTCAAAGCTGTATGACATACTTCCCTTGTATGAGATTCCTTCAAAACAATCAAGTCACTTAAACGATTCCCCCCGGTTCAAAGCCACCTAGCACACGTCAAACTTTGCAGCCATCTCGAGTAAATCAATTACCCGAATTAATCTCCGTAAGAAAGTGGTCCGAATCCTTCGGCGTAAGCCGTCCGGTATAGAAGATACAGACGCAGAAAGAGACACCTTGTAAGCGATGGGCTCTTCGGAGCAGCAAAACGGACCCCATTATTCCCAGGTGATGGTAAATCAAAGACCTGTGCGGTACAGCTAGACGGACAACTCCGTCCGGCCAGCACCCTTCTCCGGGGCTTTTGCAAGACAGCGCACTTAAATTCGATTTTCCTAGGACGTCCGTTCCCGAAAATCTCACCCCCGAGCAAATACCGACATCGGCCGGCTGGAGCTAAGATGGAGCGGGCACGAAAGCAATAGAAGTCATCGACACTGGCCATCGACAGTGAAACGACAGTGGCCCCAGCTACCCCACCCGGGATAGTGCGCTCGTGAAAGAAAGTTGAAGCACAAGTTGCGCCCCGTCCCGCATCATGGACAAGGGCCGCAGGGCGGTAGTAATGTATGGACACTGGCTCCTGGATACTTCATCCTATCTCAGATTCATGGCATCGTTAGCAAGTCCGATAATCATAAAGAATGGGTCTGAAAGCTATTCAACTTCTTTCCATTTTTTCGTCTTTCTTCAGGATGATAATATTCCTCGGAGTTGATCCAGAACCCCCGGGACGGGTGGATGAGGCAAATGGAGGCACTCATCTGCTCAGCCCGCCGGATGCACCTGGTGTCGCACACGTGCGCCTGTCTCCATTACGTAGTGGACCGATGCAAGCGTCTCGCCTTGTACCACCACACTTCTTTTCCCGAGTTCCCAACTCCTCACGAGGTAGGACTTTTGGAAAGTAAAATTTAAATCTACTCCAACACCACCTTCCCGTGGGCATCCTCCCTCGGGTGGTCCGGGGGTTAACTCCCTCGTCCGAAGAGCGACTCATCCACCCGCCTCCCATCCGCCTCGGGGCCAGCGTTGGACAAATTAAATGATTTTCTACATAATCTTCTTCGACGTCTGCCTCGGCATCGGGTTACGTGCATCGCAATTCGCAACAGTGCTCTCAAAACAGCCCGGCCTCCCGAGCTGGCGTTCCCAGGACGAAGCACCACACGACTGGCTGCGTCCTTGCATTTGCACCGGACGAAACAAGCGCTCGTGTGGCGGCGGCTTGGGGGACGGTTCAAAGGTTGGCCCGTTCTGTGTCTTTATTTTCATTTTCCACTTGATTAAAGAACGTGCCAGCTGTAACCGGTGTCGGCGGTCTACTGCGCCATCTTCCCAATCTTCTTCGGCCCGCCAGCTTCGGCCACAACTGGTTGGACGGATTTAATCACTCAGCCGGTCGGCTGTCTTTCTCGCTCGTTCGCATGGCAAAGCCATCGCACACTTGCGACAGCTTGCGCCAGACAGAAGGTGATGCTGGATTAAGTAATGTAAGGATTAAATAAAGTTAACAGAGTGTAGCGGAGTTTGGGGACTCGAAAGTTGCCTTCAAATCCGTACACGTTCACGCACAACACCGGCGGGGAACGGTTGGGTGGTTCGGGTCATGGATGGTGGTGGAAGCTTTGGCGTAAGCTTCTTTACTAAGATGGTTTATTTGTATCGCTAGCGATCATTCCACGTTAGTATTATGAACGGTTGAGTAAGATTATTGCTGGTAGAATTGAAATGTGCTGAATAAAGCTTTAGAGAAACTGCCTTTCTACCGTCTCATTAGCCAGATACAGATCATTCAACATAATAGACAACGGCACGAAGAGAATATGGATTGAAGGTACCTCACAATCTATCATACTATATTAATATTGTCTTTAATGAGCGACATAAATGAAGGGAACCTTCACGGATTTATGGGTTTTGAATAATTGAAAAAAAATGCTTAATGCTTTTTAAACAATTATCGTACTTATTGTAGAGAAATATTGTACCTATAACATTATATATTTTGAGAATGAACAGCGTTTACAAGCGTTTGTTAAGCCCTTTTGGTGGACAATTTTAAATAAATATACACAATACACTTATAAGCCTTATAAAATAACAAAAAACATTTCCAGGACTAATGAGTCGTTTTTCCACAAACTCTTGTGTGGTTGAAAACCAACTGCAGGGTTATAAACAATCAGAAGCAACATTCGAATGTGTTGTTTTTCAAACTGTCTAGCGGAATAAATAAACTGATTTCTTTTCATACAATCCTCATGTGCCGGCCGCTGAAAGTTTCGCCCAAACCCAATTAAAATCATACTTTCTGTACAGTTTTTCACCCACTTTTACGTCCCGAGCGCCGTACCCTTTTCTCCCCCCGTCCGGCAGGTTCCGAAACTTTTCCTCACCCACGGGCGGAAATTTTCCCGGCAACGATTGATTCGTTTAATTCACGTTGAATTTTACCTTGATTGCTCACTTACCGAAACCGGTTCCTTTTGGGGAGGAGTGCAGTGAAGTTCGGGAAGGCACACGGAGGACAGGGAGCAGGGATATTGAGGAAGCAAAAACTTTCCACACTTTCCCCGTGGGGAGGGCCAACATACGAGCAAGCTTCCGCACGCTGCGGGGTTTGCAATGAAACTTCTTCATTCATTTTCATTCACAATTCACCCCGTACAACAACATACATCATCTTAGGCAAACAGAAACCCTTGCCCGACCGAACGTGCCCTTTACGGTGGACTGGCATGACCCGACATGCGGAGAATGTGGCACTTTAGAGAGTCAAAACTAATTTCGACTTTTCCAACCACACTGGAGGCCTTTCGCCTACCTGGATGCTCGAACGGCCAACGACTTTTTCGCCGTTCATCTCCACCCCAAACACAGACACACACACACACACGCACGTCGAAATTGGTTCACTTTTCCGTCGGATTAATCCTCTAGCTGCTCCTTCTATCTCTGGCGCACGCATCCCCCACACACCCGCATGTCCACCTGCCCGTCCGAAGGTCGGAGCGGAACGTCAAGCAAGCCTCACGACGGGAAACTTTCTCTACCTGTCGGCGGAACAATTTCTTATTCAACAATTGTTTAATTTAATTATTCAACCATAATACACCGCAATCATACCGGTCGCTGCGGATCCCGAGCCTCGTCGTCCCGGTCGGCACTTACCGTCTGCGACATATTTATCTCCCCTGCTGCCCTGCCGTCGGGGGGTTGTCGGCCCCCGCACGGACATATCTTGCGCAGGTGTAGCGGAAGCCCTTGTGCCGGCACCGGTGCCTGAGCACCATTTGGGGAAGAAAAACTTTTCCCAGGCACGCACCCGTCGCCATCTGGCACGTACGTTCAGGGGCGACAGGAAGCATGGAAACAGGAGTGAAACAATCAGTGACGCTTTCGGCAGTAGTGATTTTTATCAATTTTCAAACCCAACTACGAATTGGGATAATAACACTAAATGCCACGGCATTCGAATGGCAAATAATTATATCGTCTGTGAAGTTTCGATCGCGTAAGTTTTCCTTTTCTTGTTCTCTGTTTTATTATCTATACGATTAGAACTACGATTGTATTGTATTATTCAGTTCCCTTTAATCGTCATTTATATCGGCTCAATATTATTTTCTCAACGTAATCTCCTTTGCTTTCTTTCTTCTTTTACATCTCTTCCGTCTCCTCTTCAACGTACTATTCTTTTCTAAATGTTTCTAAATGTGTTTAACACAAACACAAACTTACAGAGACGACATTTAAACCAGAAAAAATATCTTTTCATCCATCATTGAATTCAATTCAACATATTTGAGCTGGTGCTATCGTACCGGTTATGAAAGATGTTTTTGTATAGTACATGTCCTGCCTCGTTTTGATTTCCTATTGTGCATTTCGCAACCTTTAGGGCAATTGAATTGCACTTTGCTTTTCGATTTTCCTAATCGCTGGCCATAAAAAACACACGACTAGCCGGAACTGCCAACTAACCACAACCGTATTTAGAATTCCTAGAAAACGCACGGGAAGCTTCCCGTCCCAAACGCCAAATGACAACGCAAGTCAAACCACTCGATTCGTGGGGCCGCAGAAGAGAAGCGGTTGCGAATGCAGCGCCACGGCCACAGCTTGCAGATTATGGCCACACACAGAAACCAAAAAAAAAAAAAACACTCCTTCCGCGATTCGTCGATCACAAAACCGCTGCAGCTCCAAAGACACTAACTCACACCGCGGCACAGTCCGACTCGCGTCAGGGTCTGGAAAATTCTCGAGCGTCCCGGTTTTTGGCACCGGTCCATCGATTGCGATGGCGGGCGAATAAATTTCTCACTTCGCCCGGACAAGTGGCTTCACCGGAACATCAATCAACGTCGGCGAAACGTCGGATTTCGCAGTGCCACACGAAGGGCCCGGCCCTGGGTCGAGGGCAGAGAGCAACTCTCCGGCGGCGGCGGTCCATCAGTCTTTCGGTCCGGGCACGTTGCGATGCGATGCGTTTTTGGTTTAGACCGTTTCTGTTTTTTTTTCTAGGTTCGCTGCGAATCCGTCGGCATTCCACCTCCGACCACCTGGCCGGCCATCAACCCGACGCTACGACCAACACGTCAACCTCAGTCGAGTCCGAGAGGACCTCGGGCCCAAGATGGGAGTGCAGTGCTTCAGTTTTTCGCCCGAAGCGCGTCGGCTGCCTAAAGTTGCTCTCTTCAAGCCCCTCCCTCCCCCTCGGGTGGCCAGTAGACAAAGACCAATAAATTAGCTCCCTAAAACTAATTATAAATTTAAATAAATAACTTCTTCGCCATACGAAACGATACACAGATATTCCACGCCGTGCAAGGCGAGGACGAGGACTGGATTCTTATACTAGAATGTGTGTGTGTGTGTGTATGTGTCGGCGAAAACTTTCATCCGCCCAGTGGAAAGTTTGCAGTTGGCAATGGATTGCAAGAAAATCGGATCGAAGCCGTTCCGAAAGTGCTGGCTCTTGTTATTTCTTCGAAAACTTGTAACCGAACCGTGCAGTCTGAACGGAGCGGGACTCGTTCCGAATGTTGATATTCCAACGAAGTGTTATTTATATATGTTTTAAATTCAATTCCTCGTAAGCATTGAATGCACTAGAAAACGGATCGTTTTAAAAAACTGAATATGTTGGGCCTGGAACAGTCCCCGTACGCCTTTAATTTTGCTTCCGACCAGCATGTATTTCATTCAAGGATGTTTCTGGGTCTGTCTGGCTAAAAATGTATATTAGCTGATGTATATAACAATTTCGATTTAAACCCAATATTAAATAATTAATATGTTATAAAATGTGTTTAAAGACGAATCATCGATAAACGAGTTAAAAATCTTAGCCTCCTTGAGTCGCTTTCATTCATAATCGACTAAATTTTCTTATGTTTTTTACATACATTTAAGAGTTTTCATATTACGGTTTGAATTTATATATCCGTTTAACTGTTTCCCTGTTTTTAATCGCTGTTAAACATACATAAAAACATTACAAAGACATGTTATATACGAAAGCATGCACTATTTACTTATACTGATTAATGACAGGAAACGTTTTTATACCCAAAAAAAAACATATTTATTCTGTTTCTTGCGCTCTGTACTGCACCAACTTCTTTTTCGCATTCTTCTTCCAGCTCGGTGTAGACACCCAACAGTTTGGCAAAAGTGGCTACGCTACCGAACCGAACACGCTGTAAATTAGCTGCAAATTAATGCTCCCCCATGATGTCGAACGCCCTTCTGCGAAAATTAAAAGAAACATTTAATAGCCCCGAGACGCCCGCCCGGGAAATGTTCTCATTGGCCCGCGGAGTGGTCCGGCGTTTTCCATTGGCCCCATGTGTGTGTGATGATGATGATGATGAAGCCGGGATGCGGCGATAGGCGGCGAACGAACGAACAGAGAGGCCAATTTCGGTGCAACCCCTATTTCGTAACCCTCCCCCAAAAGAGGGAAACCACCCCTCCTGGCTGACGGCAACGACGGCAAGTAGTGGCAACCGAAAGTGCAACAATTTTAATGAAGCTATTTGCCCTACCCCCGCGCATGGGGGTGGCCCGATTCCACCCCTCGTGCAGAAAAGGGCCGAGAAAGGCAACTTGCAACGATGCTCCGGTCAACGGCCAGCAGCCAGAGCCGTTCTGGCTTTTTACCACGTTTGTTCACACTTGGCCGCGGTGCCGCCCACCCTCCGTCGCCCCCGTCCCACCGATGGAAATGACTCAACGGAAACCAACCTACCACCCGCACGGTCAGGATGGATACGCCTGTGGCCTGCATCCTGCAACTCCTTCTTCGGCCTGCCCTCCCCCCCCGTTGTCGGTTACAGTTTATTTCATCATCATCATCATCTTCATCAGAAGCGGCGGCTCGCAGCTTTTATCGTTATCAGACGGCACCGAAAAGCAACCGGAGCGTCTGGGCACCTCAAAAGGAACCAGATGCATTTCTTGACAAACCACCAACCCCTGCCCACCACCGGCCCGGAACTCCTCCCCAGCGTACGTTCGTCTGGCTGCCGGGAAAAGTTTCCGTTCTTCCAACTCTTCCTCCATCGTTGCTGCCTTCCGGACGGGCGCGAACGAAGAAACACTTCTTTCAAATTTGCTAGCTTCAGCCCCATTCCCATTCCGCGGCAAAGCTTCCGATCGTTTCCCGCCGTTCCCCGGCGCTTCCGCCGCCGCTGCCGGGTAGACGCTCCGACGAACGAGAAGTGCGACTGTAATTAGACTCCTGTGTGAGCCACGGGAGAGAAATGCAATTAGTGTTTGGAGCATTTTCTCACGAGCTGAAAGCTCCCCTGTTGAGGAAGGACCGAGGGGGCCGGGAAAGTAATGTGGTCAAAAAGCTAGCAGGAAAACAGGGGAGAGGAGAAAAAAAAAGCACCAAACACCACTCGACTCCCGCCAAAGTCCTCCAGACGAATGCAGCGCCCCTGCGAGACAAATGTTCCCAGGAACAGTGTACTGTAGCAGGCCTTGTGTTATAGGCAGTGTTGAGCTGGAGAGGGGGGAATTTCATGAATACGGAAACACACTTGATTCGTCGGTACACATTCAACACGATGCATTCATATTTGCTCAATTTTAACGGGAACTTTGTCGACATAGAAGTCGCTAGTGTTTCAACACTCTTCTGCTCGAGGGACATAATACTTTAAGTACTGTTACTTTAGGTACCTTTTTAATAGTATTCTTTTAAGTTTTACTCCATCTTTATTTTTGATGTTGAACGTTCTCTCTTTACATTATTGCTTCATCAAACAACAGGAGACACTAACTTGCATGGAAGGATCGAACGGAGCAGAAATAAAATTCATTTCAACACCAATTATCTTCCCATTGGAACATTACATCCTTATATTTTCTATCTTGCTTTTCGTTCCAGGCTACAGAAGACAATTCCTACAAAAGCACACGAAACAACGCTTGTGAATAATGGTCTTTTTTTCGCTTGATCAAGAAGGTTAATTTTCATGTTCGCATGTACCTTCATTGTAAGTATATTAGAAATCGATCAATATTCGTTTAATTTAACAAAACACGGAAATTCCCAAGGACCTTCGATATCACGACTTTCGATTTCGATGTTCGATGTTCTGAGCGCAAAATTATGAACGATTAAGAATCTCCTCCTCCCTCTCAAAACCCCCCTTAATTACGCAGCTTAGTGTTAGTTCTTGTGCATCCCCTGGTGTATTCTTTTCCCCGTGATCTGCTTGCCATTTTCCCACAAAACACAAGAGTATCCATTGTCGGCGTTGGAAACACCACGAACACACACACTCACGACCACGACGGCGAAACGCTGGTCCGCCCACAGGACTTTCGCTGCATCCGGGGACAGACAGACCGGCCGTTTCCGAATCGCAGTGGAAAACGGCACAGCCCTTCCAAGCGGAGCAGCGAATCCGAAATTGAATTACGGCGATAGGGATTGAAATTTATTACCGATATTTTTACTGCCTCGAGTGCCATAATTCACCTTCACCCTTCCAGCCTTCGTCCGCGGTAACGACGGTCTCACTTCACTTCCACATTCACGTGTCGGCACACGGTCGGTCGGAAGGATTCGCAAGTAGTTGCAAATATACATATGCATGGTGGTTTTTCTTCTCATACGCAGCCCCATGAGCAACAGGAGAGGGACGGGGAAGTAAAAAAGAAACAAAGACACGAGTACGAGTTGTGCGACTGTGTGTCTCGAAGGATGTGCCCGTTTTACCGAAAGGATGTGCCCATCAGTAGTCGTGGTAGTAGAAATGTCGGATAAAACGTAACGCTACCATACATCCGCATATCACCGGCAATGTCTCTCCGGTGTGCGTGCATGTGTGTGTGTGTGTGAGTGCGCTGGAGTGCATAATATACATACGTAGGAGGACGTTCGACATCGTGAAGTGTAATTTTGAATTGCAGCAGACGATTTATAGTTTGCGTTCATGTTTGCAAAACTGATTTTCTCCGGCGCCTCTCGTATTGAAATGAAAGCACAGTTAGATGTCGGGGTTTCTTTTCGCTTCAAATGTAAAACTGTTCAGCAAACATTGCAGCAGCATTGCCAAATTTTTATATGAATTTGAAATCGTGCTCATTACGACTCATACAGAAATAATGATGATAAAAACTCATGAAGTCAATTTTTTAACTTCATCTCACCTTTCCTGTTTCATTTCAAACCATTCATCATCGTGTCATCATTATTGAATCATTGCTCAACATGTTTGAATCAAAACATTCATATTTCCCAAACGAGTGAAAATATAGTGGAAAATGATAGAAATATTCTAAAAACACTCATGAAAAACCCTTATATCACAGTCGTTAAAGACTCATTGTGTACTCCCAGAAAATTGAGGTAAAAATCAACAAACTTGTGAAGTCATCTTTAGCAATAAACTCACACAAGGTGGAATGTTTCACTTTCCTACAAAACACATGACTTTTCTGGTGCCTGAAAAGCTAGAAGCAAAATCCATAACGCATTGCAAAATACACTCAACGGGCGGACGACATCTGGCTTCAATCGTCCTGCTGAACGCACCGCACAAGCAAGCCTCCCCAGGACTAGCAGGACGAACTTCCGGCCAGCAACGTGTATAAACAGAAGCCAACCAAACAGACAAAACTTGGAAGTCACTTGAACGGCAGACCCGACGTTGTCGTTGGCCCGTCAGTGATTGTTGATTTTCGCACCTTTTGCACCTTGGGCAGGACGAAATAGAAAAGACACATTCGAATAGGCTTTCCCGACGAAAAGCTTCCTTTATTGGCTTTAAAAAAGAAATAATAAATAAACAGAGTCACTACTACCGGTGGTTTGGGGGAAGACGTACTCGGGAAAACACATCACTCCGGTGACACTGGGCCGAGTGTTCAGAGTCCGTTCACCTTGAAAATGTCCCCGAACGGTGCGTGGGACGGTGCGATGGAAAAGCTTCCTGGAGGCTGCTTGCTATGGCTGCCAGCTTTCTGATTCTGCCGCTTGCCCTGTTGGCCTGCCCTGTTGCCGGTCGGAGCGATGCCATTCTTGATACGCGCACGATAGCCACCGTCGGCCGGTCCGGGACCTTCTCGATCCTGCTCGGACTCGCCCTCGCTGGGGTCGGCGTCGACCTCGTCGAACCGGACCGGCAGCTCGTCGTCGCCGCGCTGACCCACCTTCTGCCGGATGCGGTACGGGTACAGGGGCAGGTTCTCCTTGGTCGCGCCCGCCGACAGCAGGATGACGGTCGGCTGCGAGGTGGTCGAGTAGTCGCGGATGTAGTTCTGCAGGATGCTGAGGAAGAACAGGAACGCCAGCAGGGTCAGCACGGCCACCGAGGCACCCCGGAAGCGGAGCCCTTTTCCGATCTTGCCACCGTACGGCCCACGCAGCACGGGGTACGCCGGTGGGGGCGGCGGCGGCGGTGGCGGAGGAGGCGGAACGGGATGCGACGCCTGCGGTGGACCCCACGGGAGAAAGCTCGGGAAGAACCCACCCGGCCCGGTGCTCTCCGCACCCTGCCAGAACTCGGGCGGTTCCTCGTCGTAGATGTCCGGACCGGTACCGGGGCCATACGCGGGATACCTGCCACCGAACAGGTGGGCCGACGAGGGCAGTGCGGGCGGCGGCGGTTCGTGGTGTATCCGATGAGTGATCTGACTGCCCGGATCCAGTGTCGGCATGCTGGTGCTGCTACCACCGCCAGGGACGGCCGAACCGATCGTCGGACTGAATCTCTGCAGCAAACCGTCGGCCATCGTTCGGTTGGTTGTGTCGTGAACCCGGATCGAACTGTCTACTGCAACGTCCCACCCGGTACTAACCGATCCGTGCGCACGGCTGACTCATTTTACTCGACGATAAGCGCCCTAACCTCAACCAGAGGTAGAGGGAGTTCAGTTAACCCACCGAAGCACACACTCACACACACGGTCAACGTTCAGCGAAGTTCAGCCCCCCGAAAGAACAGATGACTCTCCGCACCAGATGGCATCGTATGCGCGATCGCCGGGGTGCGTACGGAGATCGCTGGCCCGTTAAATTGACACCCACAGAGCGCCCCCTTAATCGTGATTGTGTCAAATTATGCGACACAGCCCTCCCGGCAGCCCGGTGGAGCTTTTCCTTTCGTCGGTTGAATCGGTTGCGTTTTCCCACTCTTTGCACAGCAGGCGGTGACAAATCGCGACAGCCATAAACGGCGCGTTTTCACAGCAGCGATCGCTAACGGTACGCTTTTCCACCGAACAACCACACACAGGCACATGCGACGTTCCAGTCTGTGGCACAGTTTCGGTACAAAACTGCTGGAACTGCTTCCACTTTCATTGTTGCTCGCCTGTCGGTTCAAAGTGGCGAAGGTCTTTAACACGAAATGCACCACCGCCGGTTAACCTTCAGTCAACGGTGCATTTGAACTGTGACTGTGTCTAGTGTCATTGTCATGTTGTACAGCCTGCCTTCATCCTCAACGCGAAACAAAACGTATCCTAGCTGACATGAAAGGGGCGACCAGCAGTGGTGAAAGTCTTCGATCGTTCGTCCTATGAAGATTCGAAATTGTTCCGTTTTCACTATACTGGTGTGATTTGTTTCCATTTTTTAAGAATGCCTAAAAATTTGATGCAAATCTACGCTAGTAGTTATCAGTAAGCATTTAACCGAAAAGTTTTCGTAACTCTAACAGAAAAAAATATGAAATTGTTTATCTAAATATGAATGAAAAATAATAAAAGATGGGACCGACAACAAAGTTTGAACGAAATGGTTAAACTTATAGAAAAATAGTGAACGAAACGAAATGAAATGAAAACAAATGTTTACAAACATATATTCCAAAGCATAAACTCTTGAAAATCGATTATTCAACTCACCGGTAGGGTTCTTCAAACGAAAAGGAATGGAGCGAAAGCTTAAGATTAATTTTGATTAAACCTCACCTTTCTCTAGAAATGGTTGCAAACCTCTTGTGTACTTCTATCGCTTTGATTATGATGCAAACACGAAAAACGCAATTAACAGATGGGAAAATATTATCCAAAAACTGAATCTGACTGGAGTATAAATAGGAAATCAGTTTATCTCCTTTCCGCACCAAAAGGTGGGAGGAGAGGGGACGATGTTTTCAATAGCTTTAATCGATTCTTTCCCATTTAGCGCTGTATTTTTCGGAGGAATCTACAAACTGCGCTAGTCGGCACATTATCAGCATGCGTTTTCTTACGTTTCCATCGTTCGTAACCATGACATTTTTCCAATTATTTTGAGTACCTCCAGCTTTACCAGTACCGGCGCTTTCTGCGCTGCGCTTGCTGCATATTGCTGCTGTCACTATTTTTCCGCTGCCGCAACCAGTGTGTATCCACAATTACGCTCCATTGGTTTTCAATATGCTTTTTTTTCGAATGCTTTATCCTTTAATTATTATATTGAACGGTGCGATCCCTCCTTCGTCGTCTCATTTCCTCCCTTCTAGCCCCGTCTCTCCCGGCCCCTCATTGCACGCGATTTTGCTCACCCTTCGCGGAATAATTAATTATGTTGCCGAAATTCAACTGCGTGAGGACAACACGCACAAATAATGAAATATGAATCTCTCGCACCCAACCCGGCGTATGTATATGCATTTTATGCGACACCATCACGCGGCCCGTAAGACGACGCCGGGAAGGCGTGGTGGAGGCGCGCGAGAAAACAAATGAAAAACGCCCAACTGACACACGGCGACCGCAACCACCTTTGGCCTGTGTCGATCAACCGATAATCGGTCAATCGTGAATTGTTCCGCCGCTTCTGACCGGCCCTCGTCCTGTCACCACCACACCCCGCGGGGGTCGGAATGTTTTACGTTGGCCGAGCGGAGCGGTAATCAATCCCGGCACAAATCCCGACAGCACGGGGGAAAGCTTATCGACCTGTAAAAAGGGTGGCGGGTGGAAAAAGGGTGGCGGGTGCAAAAAGGGGAGGCATGTCATTTTGAAGAATGATCGAAAATGCAGCCGCAATCAAGAAGAAAAGGAGCGGAAAAAGGGACCAACAGTTCGTGACAGGAGCGCAAAACAAAAAAAACCGGTCGAGTACTAATTTAATTAAAAATAAATAGATGCAAAACGGCAGCGACATGATCCCTCGCGGAAACATTACTCGATCAGACACACACACGCCGATTGTCAATCGAAAAGAGGAATGAAGTTTTTCACTATATTGTTCCATGAAGCTGTGCGCGATGTGCCGAAAGAAAAATTAATA
The DNA here is from genome assembly GCA_034621735.1 of Anopheles plumbeus. Classification (NCBI taxonomy): domain Eukaryota; kingdom Metazoa; phylum Arthropoda; class Insecta; order Diptera; family Culicidae; genus Anopheles; species Anopheles plumbeus. The sequence continues at coordinate 40,280,296 of JAOEFI010000003.1, forward strand.
ATAATATTGAAAATAAGGGTAACGCCGCCACCTAACAGGGAAAAACAGGCAGGTGGTAATTAATCGCTCGATCATTTTCAAGTTGATTTCACACGCACAAGTCACGCGGAATGACAAGAATGAGAAAAGTGCCGCGGGGGTTTAATTGATCTTTTTTAATCACTCAATAATCATTACCCGAATTCGATGGGCCAAGTGATGGCGATGAATGTTTCATACGAAATGAGGTTTTTCGGCCGTTTTTCCTTTTTTTTTAAGGTACGTGGATCGAGTGCCATATGGAATTTAATTCTTTACTGAGATGTTTTTGGCAATGTTTTTTTTTTTTTGTTTACGAATTGAGTGCTTCATTCCGGGTTGTGTGTTAGTGTTTCGCTATCGATTTTTTTCCACCAACTGGTAAAACTATTTCATATGTTATTTATCGGGATTGCATTTCGTGTTTTTCTATCCCGCAACGGACGAGGGAAAACGCAATTAAATCGGCCCATGTTCTGTTTCGGGTGTATGGGGTTTTTTTTATTGAATTCACGTAGAAGTTGAAGTAATTGCGCTGTAGTATGACGAATCACGCATTTCGCAATGGTTTGGCCATTTCAAATTGTGCATGAAACATGTGGAAAGCGCTTATCAAGCAACACACGAGGGCGCGGAAGATGTGCAGATACGTAATGGAAAATGTATCAACAACTGAACTGAATTGAGTGATACTCAAAATTTAAATATCATCAAATCTATTTGTTTTGCTCTCGTAGAAAATAACAAATGTCCATGTCTATTTTCACGATAACGTTTGCCAGAATCGAGAAGAAGCGAAGCAGTTCGTTGTGTGATTTATGGTATCGATTATTATTGCAGTCCGGCACTACACTAAAGATGAATCATTACACATTGAAGATAAAACACAACTGATATTTTATAAGAAACCTTTTTGCAATGAAGTTTAAATTTAATTTTGCAAAAACGAAAAATTTAAATCACTCGAGATCGAAACAGTCGTGTATTTCGAACAACTGAATGGTTCATGTATTCGATATAATTTGCTATAACTGTGTGCCATAACACGTTTTAGAACCAAACACCAGATGTCGCCGTGGTGATTACGCTGTGATTAGAAAAATGCCATTTAATGCTTATAATATAATTCAAACTATCCAAAAACGACCGAGGAAGGATTACATAGAAATTTTATATCTCAAACAAGAAACATAACATACAAGAAGAAGAGAACAAGCGCGTGGACAATATGTTCGATCACATTCAATACATAAAAATACAAAACACATGCTGCTGCCATATGTAGAGTTTTCAAATAACTTCAAAAAGGTAATACATTAGTAGCTTAAATTATCAAATTTATTTTCAGCATTTTTTTGTCTTGCCCATCATTGCATAGATACATATAGCCTAACAGAAAACAGGGAAAGAATGGCTTATTCACTTTGCTATCGAAAAATGCCGTGGATAATCGTTTATTTTTAGAATTTGTATATGCGCTATTCATCTAGTTTCGTCGACGTCGTAAAGTTTGTTATAATTGAATTAAAGGAAATACACGCATACGCACACTTACTTCCTAATTGCAAGATTTCTGCGCTGTCGTCGTTTCAATCGAAAAATAAACCGCCATTCCTCTCCGTAATACTATCTAGCTAACTTGGTCTCTTGCACGTTTGTCGTTAGTTGTACCATAATTCAGGCTCCTTTCGCCCCGCGGATGATAAATGCAGCTGTAAAATCACTCTTATTCTTAATTCTTGTTCGCTCGCCGCGGAACGGAAGTGCGCGGTTCAGGTTTCACATCATTTTGCACTTTTCGTTACGCCCGCCGCTGGGGCGGGCCGTCGGATGTAAGCAGGATTGAGAAGTAGACTTTAATTCTATCGCTTCCGTAAGGTAGGGTGTTGATATTGGCGTTCTCGTGTGCACCCCGCCGGCCATCGCAGCGGGTTTGGGCGCGGCGAGGGGGCTCTATGAGCATCGCGTCCGAACGGATGACGCAAGGGACCCGAGGAGGTAGCATCGTCGGTGCGGCCGTTCCGTTCCCCAGCGACGCATTCACAAGAGCGTCGCTAGCAGGAGCGTTAACGCGATGATGAACAGGTGCCCGATCAGGACGCTCTTCGTGGAGGCCCCACCGTTGGACCACTTCAGGCCGGAATAGTTGATGTTGGGTACATTTTGCTCTGCAGTGGGTGAAACCAAAACGGAAGTTTAGCAAACAATACGGGAACAATTCTTCGTGTTACCAAATCGTGGTTGTTTAAAAATTGCAGTCAACCCAAACAAACAAAAATCTAGAAACGTCTACTCACACACAAAACTTAACAAAAAAAGTGGCGTAAACACGTTCGCGGTGTTGCCGTCGGTATTGGGTGAGAGGGGTGGGTACTGCAGGGCAGGGTGTTGTCCTACTCAAGCACACACTCACAGGGTAACGGGAATAACGGATTCTGGAAGGAAACGAAAGTACGAGAGAGAAAAAAAACCAAAACAATGCGGAGGGTAAGGCAAAGGTACAAATGGAAGCTCCGGGCGGAACTCGAACTCGTCTCACCGAACAGATTCAGCCTGGCCTCGGCTTGGCCGACCTTGTTCGTGGCCTTGCACACGTAGTCGCCGAAGTGTTCTGGCGCGACCGAGTGCACCTTCACCACCGACGTGGTCACGTCGTCCGGCGAGCCGGTCTGCGAGATGCTGTACGAGCCGCCATTGTGGATCTGCTTCCCGTTCCGGTACCAGGAGATGGCCGGGGCCGGAAACGCCTGCACCACGCACTCCACGTCGATGTCGTAGTCGACCGCCTGGGCCACCTTCGGCCGCGGCACGGAGATGACCGGCCCGAACTCCACCTCCAGCGTGATCGTCTTCGTGTCCGTCCTGCCGACGCCGTTGTCCGCGGTGCAGTAGTACGTGCCGCGGTCCTCGCGGCGCAGCGCGTTCAGGCGCAGCTCGTTCCCGGCGAACGTCTGGCCGCCGATGGGCAGGATGGCGTTGTACTCGCGCTTCCAGGAGATCGAGGGCCGCGGGTAGCCCTCGGCGCGGCACACCAGCTGCGCGTCCTCGCCCTCCGCCTTGGTCAGCGTGTTGGTGTGCTGGTTCTCGAGCAGGACCGGCGGGTGGCGCACCTGCAGCTCCACCGTCTTCGTCACCTTGCTCGTGCTGTTCACCAGGATCTGGCACTCGTACAGCCCGGCGTCGGTGTTGACGATGTCGTGGATCTGAAAGAAATGACTTCATGAAACGTCCGTTTGCAGGAGGAGTTATCCCTTCAGCCGCCGGTCACATACCTCCAGCACATAGTTGGCGGCATTGTTCTGCTTGGTGAAGTTCAGCTGGAACCGGTCCTCGGTCACTGCGAGCTGCGTGCCGAGCGAGATGATGTTGCTCTCCTTCGTCCGGTCGCGGTTGCTCTTCTGCCAGCCGACGATGAAATTCTTCACGTTCGCAATGGAGCAGTTGAGCGTCACCTGCTCGCCGATATCCCGGATCTGCTCTGGGCTGATGGCCACGATACTCGGACTGGCCGCTTGCTGTGCCGTGGCTGAAAATCGTTGAATGGAAAAAGGTCACGCTGGAGTTAAACTCCACTAACGATTTCTCGTTGTTTTTTTTTTTTGCTAGCGATAAAGCGTTTGAATGGCAAACGTTCTACTCGGCAATCTTCACACCCTCTCCCACTCGTCCCACTTTCGTCATGACAACAACTTCCCCCTCACCACGACCCAAAGTTGATATGGCGAATTTGGCACGTTTACTTACACAGCGTCACCACGCTAAGGAGCGCAATTAAAGGGAAATTCAATCGCATCCTCATCTTTCCTCTAGCGGTTCTGCGGTATGCGTGCGTTGTCCTTGTTCCACACTCTTCGCCCTGTAGCAGGATGCTGTGCGCTCAGTGGAGTTCGAGCCGTACGCCGCCGTTCGCTGGTGGTGAAAAATGTACTGCTGGTCGGTCGTCCCTTCACTACTGAACCCGAGATGGGTCGCGACACTTTCGGGCACAAATTGGCGATAAGGTAATCTCGCGAGCCGTACTACAAGTGCCCACAGAACCGCTTTTTGGGGGGCACAAAAACCCGAATTCCAATCGCCACAACCACACACCACCACTCCAGCGAACAACGCACACCACTTGTGTAAAGCCACGGAATCGCCGCGGGGTGAGAAGAATGCCGAATGAAGGTTCCGCGATGCGCACTGCTCGATGGACAAAACACTACTGCCCTCGACACCGCACCACGGCAGCAAGGAACACGGAAAACGGTGTCCGCAATCACACCAACACCACCAACACCACCACCAGTGTGCTGGGATGGTGTACCGCGTTTTGGGAGATGATGAGTCGCTTCTGGGCGAGGGGACGCGGAGGGCCCGTGGGAAACACGACGCACGCACACTCATTAGCGGAAAAGGATGCGTGGATGCTGTGCGTACGGAAGAATGGCCCAACCACGTCACACACACACTCCTAAGCGCCGCTCTGGGAACGCAGAATGCAGTTACCATGGAAACATTAGGTACAGGTATACGTGGTTTCGAGAATAGATTTTGTTCCTTTTTGGCGGGATGCTGTTTGCACAGGAACCGTCATCCTATCTAGCTGATGATGTTAACGACCCGATCCATTTTATTTCCGTAGTTAACATTTCTGTTTTCCATACGGTTCCGTACGGTTTTTCCCCGTTGAACTTTCCAATTTTAAATGCCACACACTCACACCACACCAACCCAGCCGCCCCAGAACGGGCCCATCCTCAATCACCGCCGCTCGCTCGCTCTTCCCGATGCACGGTTTCTAGCGCCGCTTCCCGGCACCATTCCATTCTATCCGCTTGAGGGAAAGTGAAAAACCTGTTTTCCATGTCCACGTACACATGCACACACACAGAGCACAGCCTTCCCTGTCCAGCCCTCTCTAGCGCTGTTTAATGTCGGCTTATCCTACGTTTTAATGTCACCGGTTCTCTACCCGTCCCCAGCCCTCGCGGGTTCCCGTTTTCCAGTCTACCCACACCCGCGCCCCGGCCCACCTGTTAGCGTGCTCTTGTTGACGGTCAGAATGGTGTGGTATTGGTGGCTGTGATGTAACCCACACCATTCGTCCTTTCATCGTACCCGGCCCAACAGCCTGGAACCAAAGTAAAACAACAAAAAAACCGGTTCGGTAAACCGAGATGCATGTGTGCACGGGTTGCGGCAGGTATGCACCGTTACCGCCGCGCCCCCGCAGGCGTCTCTTCCTTCCGGGGGGGGAGTGAAGCCATACTATAGTTATTAAACATCGAAAGAAAAGAGAACGAAAACATACGGAAAAAGGCACGTTAACGACATCGAAACGGATCGCTCTCCTCCGCCCGACGACGTGCGTTCTGTTAATGTGTATGGCTCTGGCGGCACGGCCGACGCTAGGAGCCACTTGAGACAGGCACGGTACCTAGCACAATCGCTCCAGACGCCCTCAGACGCTTCATTGTTGTGACTTACTGCGGTGCAGCTTCCTTTCGTTCCAAACGCTATGCGGCTGGAGATCTCCACTACCCAGAGGAAGATACGGCATCCTTCGCAACACTCCTGGCCGAAACTCTCCGCAACACCTCCCCCGTACGCCCACCAAAGCATCTCGTAAATTATTCTCATTGAAGTGGGTGAAAATTTTGAGCTATTTTTGTACACCCTCACCCCGAAGGACTCCGAGCGGGCCTGCGGTGCTGTGCGTGTGCATCGCAAAACCCTTCTTCTGGTGCCAGACGGGTAGGTACTAACACACACACACACACACGCTCGCTCGGTACTCCGTTGCACGTTGACGTCTTCATTGCCGGCTTCAGTGGCTGCTTTGATCATTTTATAATTTTCCGCAGCGCCCCGGGAAAGGATTCTCCATTACGGTGGCGCTATCTGTTTTCCACCCCCTTTTGTTTCATCTGTCTCTGGTCCTTTGGTGCAGATTTGCTCTGCGGGAGACTCGTTTCACAGTGTCGGTGTATAGATTGTTAACGTACCAGGCTGCTAATGAATTAACACAGACTTAAGAGTTCAAGCCCAATGTGCAAAACCTCTGGCCCTACCATAGTGAAGCTGCGGATTAAATTTTATGAAATGTCATACAGCATGGACATTTTAAGGGTGTACTATTGGGAGCACGTTGTCCCAAAAGTCCGACCTGACTTTGGTACCCTCAAAACCGATAAACACGAGAGAGGAAAGTGGGCGAGAAAGCGCTGATACAAAACGGTACCGACGGCTGGAAATGAGGATCGTAAAAACTTCACTTTGGCGGCACACAAAACCGTTCATCATCCTCGCCGGCGCCGGTCGCTGCCGTTGTTCGCAAGGATTAGCGCTGGGACCAACCCGTTTTTCCCTCCCCGATTGGGTATCTTGGGGCACATCATTAAACCGAGTGTTTATGGGCCCGTAGTGGCCTTCGATTACTTCCACCCGCCAGCCTGTGATCTCGTTATCGAGTGATATGGATTTTCCGGACAGATGATGATGAACAGATCCGGCCCTTTTCACACGGGAAAGTAATAAAAAAAACCAGGCCAACTCATGAAACGAAATGCTGTCGTTAAATGAAAACACATTGCAGCGAAAGAAAAAGTGCATTCATTGCTCTCTGATGGTTTATCTCACTAGGAAGTAGAACAGTGAAATATATCCGGAAATAAAAGGAAGTTCAATGCAGTGAAAGAACTTACAACATCTACAACTTTACAAAGAATATTACAACATCATGCCAGATGTGTACCGCATTTTAAATCCATTCGTGGAACAATATCGTCATTGTTTGCTTGTCGCATATATGTTTTTCGATGTTCTCCTAAGTGGGTTTGTTGTTTATCTTACCCTTATGTGGATACTATAGAACATGTTATGCAACAAGGCCCTATATAGCACAACACCGAACATCGTAACCCACAGCCATAAACAACATGGCTTGAGAAGCGATAAAAATACACATCCAATAAACTGGACGCCCCATCCAACGGTGGATCCTTTGAAACCCCATTCATCCCCAAAGCAACATCGATTAGCCGTGAACGCTGCTCGCCAGATGAAACACGGCCAGCGATAATTTTCTGCTAAACAGTCTCCCATTCCCCCACCCCACGATGCTGTCACCGGTTATGTCGTGTTTTCCATTTTCACTCACATTTCAATCCCCTTGTCATATCATCAGCCCGTCGCAGTCGTCTTGGCTAACACGAGCCGGCTAATAGAGGACAGGTCGCCGCCCCCCACGTAGCTCCCCCCGGCACGACCTTGGCCCTCGGTAGGCGACGCACGATCTTCGCACCAGCCGTCGTTGGCCCACCCCGGGAAGGATGTACGCATTTTTCGCACGCCCGAGCGGAAAAACTGTCCGCGGCTGATGGATGACGTTTGGGTGGCGCAAAAATAACATTTCCATCCAGCGCGGTCTGGGTTCGCGCCTGCCGAAAAAGCACCGAATGAGGCCGCGACCGAACACTCCTCTGCTCCACACCGTTCCGGCCAGTTTTTCGCTCGCGTCGACGGCGTCGGAACATCAACCGAGAACCCTGCCCTACCAACCATCCGGCAAGCACATCTGGTCTCGAGGTTTTCCCAAACGGAAAAATCAGTTCACCTCTAGTTCTCCTCTTCTGCTCTCTCTCTCTCTCTCTCTATCTTTCTTTCTTTATCTCTCTCTGTCGAACGGCGGATTTCCGCGTTCTAGTCGCTCCCATTCTTGCGCTCGGTTTCGCTGTGTTGTCGCGGCAAAACGGCGTCAAACTGTGACGTCACCGGCAGCCCCCGAGCTCCACCAGCAAAACAACGGGTTTGTTGTAAGAGTGAGAGTGATGCCATCGGAGCGAGATAGAAAGTAAAAGGGAGAGGAAGAGAGGGCTGGTGGCCGTGCAAACAGGTCAACAGTCAGCAAAGACAACGATGACGACGTGCTGACTCCCCCGCTTTTATGATCGGAGTATAATGCACACTGCGGCACGAACTAGTCGTCCAAAATATGTATTAATGTTTCTCGTTTGATTTGAGCCTTCAGCAATAAATTTTCTAAAAGGATAGAATAGGCGATCGAAAGAAGAAAAACATATGTGGAGCAGGGCCTTCTATTTATGGTCTAATTTTTCCGGTTTGACGACTTCCGCTTGTAACGCAAATTTCAGTTTCATAAATACATAAATGCATGTTGAATATAACTTTTTTAGAATCTCTAAAATTTACAATTAATATTAAAACAATAAATTGAACTATTAGTATGCCGAGATAACAGCCGAGCTACTACTCTCTTGGACAGCACTGTGCCAGCTCCCGATGTTACACAATCGCACCGACCATCCCTCAGTGTCGGAGCGGCTAGATGTAACGACCCCGTTCCACCCCCCCTCCCCCCACTACCCACTCGTCACTCGTCGACAGAAATCGCGGGCAAGAATGCGTCTATTCAGCGCTAGCAGTTCTCCACAAACTCATCGCAACGAAAGCGATGCCCGAACCCGCG
>JAOEFI010000003.1:40291895-40350524 GCA_034621735.1 Anopheles plumbeus
GCGGGCAAGAATGCGTCTATTCAGCGCTAGCAGTTCTCCACAAACTCATCGCAACGAAAGCGATGCCCGAACCCGCGAGCACGAGCGGCGACTAAACCGAGACGAGCCGGGCCTTTGGCGCGCTTTAGTCAGTCTGGTGTTAGAACCCGATCCGTGCAGTACGCCGCCGACTGCTCCCGTCCCATACATACAGTGCCGATCGGACGCGCCCTTTGCGTCTTCGTGCGGGGTTTTAATTTAGCGAAACGCAGTCACCCACCGTCCTCGGATCAGCTGCAGCAAGATCGCACCAGAGTGTTTGGCATAGATTAGGTGCACTCGTAACACTAGCAGCTGACATTGACATTGCCGCCCAGTGTAGTGGAAGACGCCAACTGCGACAGTTGGACGCCAACCGTTGGCGCGATCGTGAAACTGTGAGGAATACAAACACACACATCTGCGTGGCGGAGATTGATGGTGCTGCGCTGGAATTAATCGCGAAATTTACGATGCCAACTGTTTGAGCGCAAATTTTCGCAGTTTTCCGCACGATTTTCCGTTGGAGGTGTGCGCGGGGGCCGGGGAGAAAATAAAACCGGGCAACATTTCCGGAAAGCTACACAACACGCCCACCGAATTACGCGGACGGTGTGCCAAAATGCAACGGCGGAAAATTGGCCCCCCGGGTGGCCTCGGGCAGTCGATGCTGGGATCATTCCTAGGTAAGGTACTAGCAGAAAATCGCACCACCCCAACACCCAGCACACCCAGCCGTAGCTGATATTTAGCTAATTAAGAATGCATCACACATGTGCGCGACTGCGAAAATGGCGCACAACCACGTGGTGGTGGTGGTGGGTCGGTTTTTGGCGTCGTAGAAAAAAAGCGTGATCCTTGCCGGAGTGACGCACGATCGGGGCAACCTTGGAGCACAAAGTTTTCCGATCTTCGGCAGCCGCTGAGTGAGATTGGGAACACATTCCATGCACACAGGCCGGCGGCCCTGTCCCGTTCCGTTCCGCCAGCCGCCCCGAGAAGGGTCCCCGGTGTTCGATCGATCGACTCTCGTCTCGGTTCGTCCGGTCGCACCGCGTCTGGAACTGGCTGGCGTGCCATTGCATTGGCGCGGTTTCGGTGGAACATAAATTTCCAGAACCGGATTCGAAGTCACACGATTAGAGCTATTTTCGGAACCCCATTCGGTTTCCCATTGCTTGCCCGCACCAGATACTTTTAATGCTTCACACAAGAGTGCTTCGGAGTGCGCCCGGAAGCGCCATTCCATCCCTCCCTGTCTCCCGAGTCGTGCTCCAGTAACGTACAATCTCGTGTCGCTGCCATACCATATGCCCCTTCCCCGGGCGGGTCAAGTGCAAATCAGTTCCACCTAGTGCTAGTGTTACAAGAATCATGGATCATTTTCATCCGACAACTGGTCGAAGATATATTTGGATATCCATCCCATCTTTCTCACGATGGCGTGATGACCGTGTCGTGATTATAAATCGAAAACAGATCGAAAGCCAACGTGCCAAAGTTATGCTTCGGGTGTGTGTTATTACGTAACTCGTAATATTCGCACATTTGCTCATTTTATTCTATAATACGTGTTGTGAGTCAATATATATAAAATCTTTTTGATGATGATGATGAAGATGGTGATTTCGAAACTAGCATAGTTCGTGCACACAATTATTACCCTTTACAGTACAATCGAAGCTGGATAAGGTGGCCAGTTTTTCCAGCCCAGTTTTCTCTCCTGTGACCTATTTTAATGGGAGTTTAAGAATCTACGTTTATAAATAAATTTTGGCACCCGATATTCATTATTGATCAGAGGAATATATCCTCTGGATGTACTAATCAAACTTAAATGTAAATGTAAATAAGTAGCGAATCTAATGCGTTAGTAAATTAACTCTATTCATTCATGTACAGTAAAAATCTTCTTTTAAGTCGTCTTTTAAATTTAAATTAATTTGGGGAATCTTTATTCTTGGCACTCGATTCGTTCTCGACGTTGTATACGAAGATGGATGATTACGATCATTCCGTAAACTGATCACTGATCAACAAGATTCTAAATTGGCCCAAGAATCTTGGATTCTCTTTTGTCCAGACCTTATAACAACCAAATTAGAAGATTTATGAATATCAACCGTAGGTCAGTTGAAGTTTCAAGTTCTTATTTGTTCACACTGGTAACGAAAATTCCTTTCATACGAATGAACGAATTTGTAATTAAAATTTCCTTAAAAATACTCCATTGTATACGTTATGTTTACCGATAACACATAGGCGATTAGTTCAATCGCATGATGAGCCAACGTCAACACTTTACAAGCCTACCTTTTAAGAATCAATTAAAGTAAACATCTGCGTGTGAATATTTATCTTGAAAACAATTTCTGAACACATTTCGATGGTTAGTAAACATGTTCCCTCTTCCGAAAGCGGATCGCGCAGGTTGTCAGCTTGTGTTTTCATACCGCTAACAACATTTCGAGGGTCTAGCCATATCGGTCGTTCGGGGGACAGTTTGCTGCTGACGTGGGCCGAAGCGTCATTCAGAGCATCGCAGATACCTTCAAATCGATCGCCCCTGTGGCCCTGCTGGCGTGTGTAGGTGTTTCCGAGCAACCCTGTCCACGCTTACTACAATCATGCCAAATGTTTGATCTAACGATTATAATTTTTTTTCTTCTCCTTTGGCTGGTCGCATGTGATGTGCACGAGCAAAACATCTGCGCCCATCGCTGGGCCAACTATCGACCGTTAATTGATCCCGCGCACCGCCCGCTATTCGTTTCAATTCATTTCTTCCCCGGTGTTTGCCACCACTCACACAAAAGCCGCATCGCCGATCATAATCGCTCGGCATCCAACCGAACGGCACGCCAAATCGGGAAACTTTGCGCGCAATTCCGCGTCCGTGGTGTACGCTCGTCGAAATACTTCCCGATCGGGTGCGGGGGGTCGAGGATCAGTTCGGGCCGTAATCTTCCAGCCAAACATATTCCAGACTTTAGTATTAGTTTAGTGCGCGGAAGCTGACGGAGAGAAGATTCGCTCGCACAACCGCTCCCAGTGTTGGGCCCGCTGTCATACATAAATCGTACACTTCTCGCTACTACAAACAACTCGAGTGTACACTCTTCTTGGGCCTGTTGTAAACACGGGCACCGACAGCCAGATCGCCGGAGATCTTGAACTTGAAATCATTCCAAACCAGGGGGCCTCCATTAGTAGGTTGGTGGGCCGGCGGAGGACAGTGGGATAGAGCAGAGAGCTAACCGCGGCATCCTCCGCAAGGTTTTCGCAGACCACGCATCTTACCAAACTGGGCCCATCCCACACATGCGCCGGCCGAGTTGGACGTCGATCGCCTCCAATGGCGATACGTTCGATACATTAACGATTGTGTGCTCTTTACAACTGGAGCTAGAGTGGCAATGTACACCACTTTGTTTAGGTTGGGCCGGTCCGAAACGGAAGTGAGAACGTCGCTGGGAGCAGAATGATACCCACGACCAAATATCGCGACTTAGTGGCCAACAAATCGGGGCAACAAGGAACCGACTGTGTGTCCGGTTCGTCCTTGAACGTTGCGCTAGGTGGGAGACGCACTTGCATAAGAATCTATGGCGCGCCGGGTCCGGTATCAATCGTTGCTGGGCCTTGCACAACCAAATGTACTATACACAGGGCGTCTTAGGCATCAAAGTAAGCTCTGGTATGAGTAGGGCCAAGGGAACCGAACCGAGGATAAGGAACGAACCTTTGCATGGGTGGATCAATAAATTTAACGGCGTCCCTGGCAACTTCCGGAAGCGTTTCCCGCCACCATGTCCACCACCACATGGGCCCATGGGGTTGGAAAACAGACACTCACATCAGAACAGAACACAGGGCGAGAAGTTCGGTTACAGCCGGAGATGTGGCGCATCGCATCTTTGGAGTCCAACGACAACAAACAAACTGTTACCGGGAAATCCATGTGAATACGACTCTAGGACAGAGCGCTAGCAGAAAGAACCGAATGTCAAGAGAGACAGACCGATAGCGGCGACTAATGGAGAGCAAAAAGAAATAAAGAAAGAATGAGAGATAGAGAGAGAAAGGGAAATCGAATAAGGCATGGAAAGAGAGTCCGTTGGAAAGTCGAAGGGCAAAAAGATGAATCCCCGAAACTGTATTCGTTTTTCATCGTATTTGCAAGATTTGTCTTCCCCTTGCTCCCTCCATCCTCGCTCCCCGTGGGAAGAAGCATATCCTCATTTATCCACCCACTTTCTGACGCGTCTGTCGCGTGTTTTTCTCCCGCGTGGTCTTTATGCGACCAGAATTACTGGCGCCATGCCAGTCCACACTTCCACGGCCGGGAGCATGGGAGAGAGTACCGTGGCGAGAGGTTCTGGCGGACGCCAAAGATGAAACGACGCGGTTTCCCATACTTGGGGGGTACATTTGCAACGAAAACAGCCATTTCGCACCCTGAGGGCCACGCACCCCACCCCACCTGACGGGTGGGGCCACTATTGGGGCCACAAATTCAATTACATGGAACTCGGGGCAACAATCGATCCAAGACCGACCGTGGCGTTCTTGTCAACCGGCTTTGGAGGTGACCGTTGCCGGAGGGTGTCCACCTACTTGGTACCCACACAACCGAGTGGTATAGAGAGCGAAGGAAAGAGAACACAGACAGCGCGAGGGATGAGATTCGCTCCAATTAATGAGATGCGGCATTCGGTTAAACGTTTCCAGACACTTTGATTGCGTTCGCATTACGCATCGCGCATTATGACCTCGCCTCTCGGGGGGGGGATTGATTAATATTGCATTACTTCCACCACTTCACCGTCCCACCGTCCTATCGTGAGTCAGCTCCCATCGGCTTGACTTGGTCGACGGGTTCAGTTGAATTCCTGTGATGAATTACATCTTGAAACAATTACCGGCCGGAGGATCGAAGGGAAGTAGTGCATCTCAACACTGCATTGCAAACGATTCTACAATCGATGCTGCATAGCGCGGCGGCAACAAGTCGCCATTCGGTTCGAAGGGTACATTGAATGACTCTACAATAAGTAACACACTTTGGCAAAGTACTAGTACAAAGTACAAAGTACTTTAGTTAGTACTAAAAGATATTTAATTCAGAGTAGCGAATGCGGATGCTGGTTTAAGATCATACAAGGGGATTTTAAAGAGTGATTATTTCATGCATGTTTTCTCGACGTGAGTCATTTTAACTGCAGACCGTTTAACGCCAAGACGTCAAGCCCTTTTTATTTCAAGACACTTAAAAAATTAATATACCTACTTATCTATTAAAATGCCAGGAACATGAATCACGTTGCTATGAGCTTCTGGAAATATTCTACCGAGGAGAATCTTTACACTAACGTTCTATACTTCTTCTCCGCGATTTCAAGATGATGGCACTCGAGAATTAAACAGAATAGGTTTCCAAGAGAGCAATTTAACATGAAATGCATTGATGAAAACGTCTAGCGATTGTACGAAACATAAGCAGCGCATGCTTTTCGAAGTCTATTTTGCAAACATCACTAATTCTGCCTATCTAAAACCGGTGAAATAACTGAATGGTATGAGTAATAAGCCGTTACTATTTTTATTAAAAGTTGAATATTGAAAATCAGTTTGAAGAATGTTTTTGTCAACAATTTGAATGCAACAAAAATGATACTATAGCCCGTTTTCTAAGTTTATTTGATAGTGAAAAAAGTCATATGAAGCAAGCAATTAAATTAATACTTTATATGGATTTTTGTTCGATTGAAACAAACAGTTACATAGTCGTGTGAAATGTGTACAGGATTTGATAACATAATTTATTACTATAGAATCACTAAGAAAGTGGGCCTTAGATCAAACCTAATTGTATGATAGATTTGAAGTTCATATTACATTTTCTCACGGATGCTTCTTGAGGATCTGCTCGCAGACGGTTTTCCAAGCAAACCACGCGCCTCCGACACTGATCCGAGGCGACCGAACTATAAATCTGTATGATTCGCACCGTAAACAGAGAAACGACACGTTAGCACCATGATAATCATGTGCAACGTTTACTCCCGTAGGCATGAATTCAACATGCTTTTTCTGATGCCAAAGGTGCTGGTGTCGAAAGAAAGAATGATTGAAAGGTTGGAAGAAAAAAACGTGCCCTGCCCGGAGCTGAACTACAAGACGAATGTTCTAAGCGCGTGTTTCGTGAGCTATCATTAGGTCGTTAATAACGAAATTAGTTTACAATCCCATTCGCCCGGCGACCGGCGACGGCCGGCAATCGGAACCGCCGCACGGTGGTGCGGCCGAAACCGCGAAAGCCGCAAGAAACATAAACCGATCCACAAACCCATCGTCATCGTCTTCACCGCCGTCGTCCGCCGTCCATCAACGCCGACGTTCCTTCGCTTTTCCGTCCGACAGTCTAGCTTCACCCTAGCATGTGTGTGTGTTGTGTGTGTAGTTTCCTTGCGTAAATCATCCCGCCAATGCATTCTGCCTAGGTTTTTTTTGTTTGGCTTTTTATTTTCCTGCTTTTCCACTTTTCCGCATGGCACTCCCACATATCTGCTCCGATGGGGTGAAGCGCGCCTCTGCTAACGGGCAGACCCCCTGTCATCGATATTCGATACCGCTCAATCAAATCCATCATTCCCCGCAGCGCCCTAATGGCGCAATGGCGCTTTTCCACCAAGCCACCCACCCACCCACCGCTACGGCGCTATGCTCCATTTGCTCCATTATGCCCTTTCAGGGAAGCAATGGGGTTCGGTTTGGTTCCCTTTTTTTCTTTCCATTTCTTCCGGAAAGATCACCTATCCACCCATTCTCGACCACCGCCGCGCCCTTTGCCTGTGTTTGGGCTTTAAAAAATGCTCCCCAATGGAATCCTGGGTGGGTAGGGGCTGCGGGGAAAACACGACACTACTGGCACACCAGCTGTGGAAGCATCAACAAGCCGACGGGCCCTATCGGTAATGTAAAACCAATAAACACGGCCCCAACCACGATTATCGCCCATTTGCGCTTCCGTGTGGCAGCGATTTTCTGCACTTCTCTTGCGCGGGCGAGAGATCCAACGCCAACAACACGTCGTCGAGATGGCGACGAGGACGACGACGACTCGGTGCTGGTGCGGTGATTCGGAGGAAGTGAAACGCGACCTCTTTACTACGCCCCGCATGCCGAATGCATCCAGCTGGCGTCGGGAACACTGTAACCTCGCGTACAGAAGCGTGTTGCGTAACAAGCGGTTCTTCCCGGCCGGTGGTCAGCTCATCTGACGAGTCTCTGATTTCCGCTGCTACAGGGAGAACACCGCCAATGATTCACCGGTCATAGTTCACCCTTTGTTTATCTCTCCTTACGATTTTTCTTTCTTTTCCTGGCAGTACTGGCGATCTTCTTGGCATCAATCGAGCGAACGGTGGCCAACGAGTTTCAAGGTGTGCGCCGATCCAAGTGCCAACAGAGTCGCGATCGTACACAGGTGAGTCATTTTGGGCGGACGTTCTAAATAGGAGCGACAGAGGGTGTGGCACTGTAATCCGTGTTCTGTCCACCTTAGATCTATGAGGGGCTGGACAACGTGCTAATGAAGCGCCTGCAAGCCCTGCGCACCGAGATGCGGACGCGCACGTCGACGCAGAGCGTGGAGCTGGACGCGTACCTGGTGCCACCGTTCGACGAGCACCAGTCGACCTACCTAATGGAGTCGGACCAGCGCGTAAAGTTCGTGACCGGCTTCACGGGCACGCTCGGCGAGGCGGTGGTGCTGCAGCGGTCGGCCGCCTTCTGGACGGACGACCGGTACCTGGAGCAGGCGGACCAGGAGCTGAACTGCGCCTGGCGCCTCTTCCGGAACGGCGAGCGGCCCACGATCGCCGAGTACCTGCTGGCCGAGCTGACGCCGGAGGCGCGCGTCGGCGCCGACCCGCAGCTGGTCCCACACCAGGTGTGGAAGAACCTGGAGGCCGAACTGAGCGCTGACTACATCCGCCTGGTGCCGATCAACCGCAACCTGGTGGACATGGTGTGGGGTAGTCGGCGGCCGGCCGCCAAGTCCAACGCGCTCAAGGTGCACCCGGTGCGCTTCGCGGGTGAGCGCTGGGACGCGAAGGTGGCACGGTTGCGCGCGAACCTCACCGCGCTCCGGTGCGACGGCATGATCGTCACCTCGCTGACCGAGATCGCCTACCTGCTGAACCTGCGCGGCAGCGACATCCCGTACGTGCCCGTCTTCAAGGCGTACCTGCTCGTCACGCACCGCGAGATCCTGCTGTACACCAACGGCAGCCGCGAGACGCTCGGCATCAAGAACCACCTGAAGGCGCACTCGTGCCACAACGAGAACTGCGTGCAGCTGCGCGAGTACGCCGACGTGTGGCGGGACCTGCGCACCATGGCCCAGCACTGGCACCGGCTGCTCGTACCGGGCCCGATCGTGTTCGACACCGGGGCCTCCGAAGCGGTCCACGCGATCCTGCCGCGCAACATCGTCTTCGAACGCGCCTCGCCCATCATCTTCTACCGCGCGCAGAAGAACGACGTCGAGAAGAAGGGCATGCGGCAGGCGCACATCCGCGACGGGGTGGCCATGTGCGAGGTGCTGAGCCGGCTGGAAGAGCGAGTAAGTTGAATGAACCACACTTTGTACTAAGTTGTTCACATGCAAAAATTTTTACGTTCCATAAACCTATAACAAATTGTTTTGTCGCAAACAAGCTCACTCCTCATCGAGGCTGAGGTTTGTAGTTGTTTCTACTCATTAGCGCAAAAGTGCGACAACCTACTCAATCAGCTGAGCTTAGTGAGGGCTTGTAAATCTCGTTTGCAAATGGCATGCGATGATTGGATTCGTTGTAATTACTTTTTACAACTGCAGTAAATGCACATGAGTGTTACAAAGTTACCTGTCGATGATTTAGTTATGTAGTTTGCCCGACAATGAACAATTGTGACAGTGACTCAATCACTTTCATAAAAAAATCGATTGACATAAATAGAAGTATAAATTCATTGAACATTAAACATTCTAAGATGTTTAACACTATGTTTATAAATTAGTTTAGCATAAACTAACCGATTTTATGATTGAAGCAACTGCAAGAATTTTGGTACTAGAAATAGTCTTTAAAATCATTCGAATAACTTGTTTTTCTTTCATCTTCTATCATCCTTCCAGTTCGTCGCCGGCGATCGCATCACGGAACTGTCGCTGGTCAGGGAAATCGATCACGCCCGGAAGATACAGAACAACTCGGAGGGCATCGCCTTCCCTACCAGCGTCGCTTCCGGCACGCACTCCGCCCTGCCCAACTACACGCCCACCAACCGGACCAGCGTGGAGCTGTCCGAGGGAATGCTGCTCATCGACTCCGGCGGCCAGTACGAGGACGGCACGACGGAGGTGTCGCGCACGCTGCACCTCGGCGAGCCGACGGCGGAGCAGATCCAGGCGTACACGAACGTGCTGGTCGGCATGATCCGGCTGTCGATGCTGACGTTCCCGGAGAACCTGAAGCCCGCCGAGCTGGACGCACTGGCGCGCGGCCCGGTCTGGGGCTCGATGCACGATTACCCGCACGGTACGGGCCACGGCATTGGCTCGTACTCGGCCGTGCGTGAATGTAAGCTATGGGGCACTACGGGTTGGAAAAGGGTTGGGCTCAGCGTACTCATTCCGTTTCCCTTTCCAGCTCCGATCAGCATCTCCTACACGGCGAAGCAACGGTTCACCTTCAAGGAAGGATACTTTTTCTCCAACGGTTCGTTCAATCGCCTGTCAACGGTAGTTCCACGGGGTTTCGTCACATTTATTGGATCTCCTTTTCAGAACCCGGATACTACAAAGCCGGTGCCTTCGGAATACGCCTGGAAAATGTCCTCGAGGTGATGGACACCGGGAAGACGCATCCGAGCGGGCACAAGTTTCTCGCCTTCCAAGACGTCACGCTGGTGCCCTTCGAGTGGAAGCTCATCGATCGCACCATGCTCAGCGTGCCAGAGGTTTGTGGCTACAGGAAATGGAACAGCGGCTCTTTTCGCTCGGCTCAGAACTATACGTTTTTCTTTCCTTGCAGAAAAAGTGGCTCAACGGCTACAACGCGCGCATCCGACAGCTCGTGGGAAGTGAGCTGAAGCGAATGCACAAAATGGACGCGTTCTACTGGATGATGAACAAGACCCGCCACGTGCCGGAGTATGTGAGCGAATCCGACTATCACAGCGACGCACCCCCAACGCCCTACGGACGCCCGTCGGTTGCGAATGTGTTCACGATCGTCCTGCTGTTGGCAATATGCACCCTAAACTGATCGAAACGATCTCTAGCTTTATGTGTGCGGATGCCATTCAAACGTAAAACTCCATACTAGCTATCATATTTTTAAAAAAACATACCATTCGAAAAATGGAGGCACAAAATTAAACCAAGTCTAATCGTTGCTAAAACCGTTCCGTTTCTCACGGAACATTCGCCAGTTGCCCTACAACGTGCATGCTTTCCGGTCCAGGCCGTGTTTTTTATCGGGCAAGCAAAATCACCCAATTCGCACATCTAGATCGCGCACGATCACCTGCGACCCTCTCTAAGGGTAGCAGGATAAACAAATCTGTTACGGAAGTGTTTGAACATATTTAAGAACCATATTTACACTACATCGATGTTGTTTATTAGTGCTCCGGATGGGTCTTACGAAAAGCGCCAGTCCGAGAAAGAGTGATACTTAATTTATTTTGTTTCATTGTTCACGATCGAGCTAAGGTACTAAAGCGTAAAATATTGTCGACATAATAAATCCATAATCTAGTCTACCAAATGCTAACATCTTTCCGGTTTAAAGAATCCGAACGTTTTTCTGATCCACTTTTTTGTAAAAGTTTTTAAAATATTCGGAACACGTGGCCGTTGAAGAGATGCTGAGGATGTTTTTTCATTGCAACTGTTATGAATACAGCGCAACAATCGTGAGAATATATTATCACTCGATCAATTATATCTAAAGAAAAAAATTTCAACAATTATACGACGAATTTGTGAAATATGCAATGTATTTCGCCAAATTCTGTTTTAATACGTAAAGAAGGATGCAGGGTTGTGCATCACCCCTACTGTTTGTATCTGTCACCAAATAACAAACCATCCTTGTAGGTAGAGAGGAATAATTGTGTGTGGGTTTAATAATAAAATAACTGGGTACAAATATCCTATTTGTACAAATTTGATTTGGGAAACAAGACAGGAGTTTAGCTGCGCATGATCTTTATGATTTCGGAATAAAAATAATTTGTACCAAACAAGGATTGCTTACAGACGTGTTGAATTCATGAATAGAGTTAGGTTCAAAATGCTTTATAAGGAACTGGGTACTACGTATACTTATAAGTTCCCCTTCACTCAATTGTCAACATCGACCGGTGTTTTGTTTTGTTTTGCTAGCTAGCACAGCTGGTCGTCGGTGCCAAGTCAGATTTCGCAGTGTCGTCTGGTAAATAACTTCTCTACACGTAATATCGCCTCCCGATCCACCGAACGGTGGGGTTTGAAGTGCAACACAATGCCGAAGAAAATGGGAACCAACTCGAAGGCCGTCGAGGCGAGGGAACGGAAAGCTGAAGCTAAAAAGAGCGCTAACGATAAAGCGGCCAAAGCAGCAGAAGATGCACTTTGGATGGACAATGATAAACAGCTAGCGAAGAAAAAGAAGCAAAAGGTACGTAGTTTCCCTTGTCCGACATCCTACAGCCTTTTTGGATTAACAGTTTACCGTTCACCATACCGGTTACGATTGTCAGGAGGATGAAGAGCGGCGTAAGGCGGAAGCTGCTCGGAAGAAAGCCGAAGCTAAGGCGATGCTAGAGGAAGAAATGAACAGCATCAAAACGACGGCAAAGATTTCCACACAAAAGGTTACACGTTCCCAGATCGAGGCAGAGGTCGACAAGCGAAACCGCACAATCGAAACAATTAACATCCCGCCAAAGCTACCTGCCGCCCCGAAGGAGATACCACTGGAAGAAAATCTGAACCGTATGATGGCGGACACCGAGGTAGCCCAAACTATCGATCAGGCCATCGCCGTGCTTAGTGTGGGCGATGCTTCCGCCGACCGCCATCCGGAGAAGCGCATGAAGGCGGCCTTTAAGGCGTACGAGGAACAGGAGCTGACCCGCTTGAAACAGGAATACCCCTCGCTGAAGCTGTCGCAGCTGAAGCAGATGATATTCAAGACCTGGCAAAAAGCCCCGGAGAATCCCATGAACCAAATTGGAGCCTAATTTTAGCGAGCGTGTAAGCTTGTGAGCATGTGATTACAATCCTTTATGAGCGTTGTGAATGCACAAGAAATGCAGGTATCCTGTTTTTCGAGGAAGCGTGAGTACAATCCATAATCTATGGAATCGATCTGTCGAATTGTTTTCTAATTTTTGACGATTGATTAACCACTGATGACATTATTTATCTGAAAACTGTAATAATTAAATTGAAAGAGTCGGTATCTAAATAAGGATTGGATACGGGTGTGGATCACTGCAACGTGATGTTAAAAATTACTTGCATAATAAGTCACAGAACAGGAACTCATTTGTTTCTAGAGATATTGATAAGAAATTCGATCTTACTTACAAACAAATTTCAATTTAATGTGTTTCACAAACTAGTTCACAAAGAAAGAACAAAACTGGAGACACCGTGATCCTGCTTCCTTCTGTCCTCTAGTAACTTGTTGCGATAGGTGTTCAATGCAGTCATTAGCTTTCTATTTGTATCTCTAGTTGTGATATTTTTAGTTACTATTTATGAAGCTGTGAAGTCAAAATCGTACATTTTCAGTTTTATTATTCGTTTTATTGTCTCACTTTTGTATCCTTACTCCTAACAGAGCTGTTCTCTGCAGCTCAAAACTACAAATCGTACCTTACTGGCTAGTGAAGGGCTCACTGTATTCCTTTAATTTCCTCTTCAACAAGCGTTTGTCTACTCTTGCATCGTTATGTGTCCTTAGTCCATTGCAATCTTACATAGTGCTCCACTTCTTTCTATCCCAAACCCATTTCTTCGTCGGTGGACCGAGGTGAGAAAAAAGAAGCGACCTCGTGGCTTCTTCGCTCCACTGATCCCCCCCCCACCCCGGCTGTTCGCTTGATCGCACCAATTTCATGTATCTATCAAAGATAATTGCTTGTGCCATCTGCCAGTAAATGATAGAGCACTTGTAGCTGGTCCAGTCGATCGATAAATAAATAAATAAGTTAATTTAAATCAATGTCTAATACTCTACCGATGCGTTGATGCGTTAGACTTTTAAATATTGTCATTAATCGACGAAGCAATATGGACACATCTGAATGCAGATGGTTTTCTGGTTCTGACATCATCGTTCAAATTATTTTATCCATGGGTTATAACTCGTGGTTGTTCATTAAATCTGAATGGAAGCACAGGAGTTACAACTGAAGCTTAAATTACAGATTCGATAGAAGGACTGAATCCTGCGGTAGATTCAATCCCTTCGCCTGTGTTCCATTCGGGTAAGAGAGTTGATTCTTCTCCTCTATGATCGAGGTTCTGTCGTATCAAGTATCCAATATTAAGCCTGCGCCATCCGAGCAGGAGAAGCCCTTCATCATTTTCTGTTTGTTTGTTTTTTTCTTGTTTCCTGAAAACCCACCGCTTGTGGCTTGCTATGTGTTTGCTCGGTTCCGGATTATTGAAATTGCTTATTGCGTAGTTTGTCGTGGCAGCCGTTTTGTTGACTAGCGTTTGCACCATCGTCCAACAGCATCGGCCCCGCGTGTCTGCGATGGCGGCCTCGAGATGGTGGCCGTCTTGCTTAACATTAGATACTCAAGATTCGGTTCTGCCGGGTTTCGGGTGCGTCGGTAGCAGCGTCATCGTCCCTCCGTGGACGTGGACTACTGCTTCGTGGCTGGAAAGTTTGCTCAACTGTTGCGTTCCGCTGCTTTTTTTTACGTTCTTTCACTTCTTTTTAACAGGAATAAATCGTGGCCTACTTGTGAAACTTGTCCACACCTATCCCCCATTCACCCGGTTCTCTCATGCATACACACATCCACCCACTTCACCCGCTATATTGTGCATCCCGGAGGGTTGAACGGACACAACCGAGCATGCTTTTTAATTCTCATCCATCAGGGTTTGCCGTGCCCGATCCTGCTCACGTCGGTTTCGTGGTGGTCGTTGGTTCCTCCACCACAACAGCCGCCACGGTGGTAGCACTTTCCGGGGAACTGCTGGCTGTACTCGCTGGCACCGGCTCGGGCAGTGGCGAGTCCTTACTGCTACGGCCTTCGACCGCCCGGTACCGACTTTCGCCGCTGCTCGGTATCGCCTCGTTCGTCGTCTCCTTGCTCATGGTCACATCGTCCAGGCCGCCCTCGCCCTCGTCGTAATCCTTCGTGATCTGGTCGAAGAACGCCTCCAGATCAAGGTCCAAAGCGGGCTCGGGTTCCTCCTTCTGCAGCACCGCCTGCTTCGGTTTCGATTCGACCAGCTGCAGTTTGGTCGACGGCTGTCGCTCCGTTTCGTCCTCGTCGATGCGGTCCTTACTGTCCTCGGCGAACAGGCCCGCGACGTCCGGTCGCTGCGGGTCGGGGTTGAGCTGTTCGCTCAGCTTCATGTCCGCACCGTATATCGGCCGGAAGCCACCCAGCAGCTCCGGCTGGAAGCTGTTCGGGTCGAAGGTGGACGAAGAGATGGTCACCGATGCCGGTTCGGGAGCTTCATCGTTGTCTCCCATGCCCGTGGCTGTGGTGTCTTCGTTGTCGGAACGATCGATCGAGTTTTTACCATTCTGCTGGTGGCCGACGGGTGCATCCAGCTTGAGTAGCGTCTTCTGGGGTTGTGGCGTGGGTTGCTGCTGCAGCTGCGGTTGCAGTTTGAGCGCCTGCGGGGAGGACGTCACTACGGACCAGCCTTCGTACGGGTTCGTCACCTTCACCGGATTGAGACTAATGCTCGCCTGGAATGGCGCCTGGAAGCTCTGCTCGTAGCGCCGCGACGGATTACCGAACTCGTCCACGTCGTCCATCTTCAGGTAGGACACCTCCGTCTGCGTCTCGCCGTACGGCGAGTAGTAGTAGTTGTTGTTGCCCGCCCCGTGTCCTCCGTTCGGTTTGCTGTACCGCAGGCTGTTGCCGTTCGCAGCGACCTGGCCGGCCACTGGACTGGACTCGGTCGGAGTGTACGCGATCGCGATGGGCGTACTGTCCGTTTGGAAGCGCTGCAGCTTGCTCGAGATCAGGTCCTGGTCGCCCTGGCTAGGCGCCCCGGCCACAGATGGCTCTTCGCCGAGGTTGTACTCAGAGTCCGGCTCCACCAGGTCCTGCTGCGGTTGCCGCGCGAACAGATTCTTCTCCGGCCGGGCGAGGGTGAGCGGATCCGGCTTCTCCAGGTTGTACGGGAAATTCAGCTTGACGTGCGGGTTCGGTTTCTTGTGCTTGGCGGTAAGGATCGGTTCCTGCTCGAAGTGGGACGCGATCGAGAACGGCGTGTTCTGGTACTCCGTCCCGGGGCTGACCGTCTTCGACGGTGCGTGCGGAAACTGTTCCCCTCGGTGGGCAACCATGGCCGGATCGTCCAGCTTCACCGGTGTGCTCTTCACCGGGTACACCACGTAAACCGGGCGGTCTTTGGCGCCGACGCTGTCTGGTTGTGGTAGAGTCGCACCAGTGCCCTCCACGTTTGGCTCCCCATCCAGGAGGGTGCTGGGGTAGTGGAGCGAGGATGCTCCTTGCTTCTTCGACTGGAGCATCTGCAAAGTGACCACCGGTTCCAGCTTGGGACGCCCCGGTTGTTCGTCCTTGAGGATGTTCCGCAGGATTTGCGGCGGATTGCGGTGGAACTCGTTCTCGTCCTCGAGCGGCTCGTTCGGGCTTTCGTTCGGTCCGCTGATGATGGAGGGCCGTGGCCCCGAGGAAGGGACGAGATTCGTCGGATGTGGCACCCCTGTTGGTCCAGCCGTCGCTGGCGGCGGTGGCGGGGGCGGCTGAAGTCGTGCTGGTTGAATGTTGAACACGCGATCCTTGATCATGAGCGGCGGTGGCGGCGGGAGTCGGTAGTGGCGTCGATTTTCCAGCTCAGCCGAAGCGGGCGGAAGGTTCTGCGGTCGGCTGGGGCGGGCCATCAGGCGCGTGGGCAGCGGAGTCCGGCGCATCACACCGCCCGGCGGCTGACCGTGGTACTCATGCGGATAGCCTGGCTTCCGCAGCGGTGGGCCAGTCTTGACCAGCATTCCCGAAGGCGGAACGCGGTACGAGCCCGACTCCTTCAAGTAGGGCGGCGGGTGTCCGTGGGAGATCTTCGCGTTCGGGCGGAACTGCGGCAGAATGTTGGGCAGCGTGAGCGTAGGCCGAGGACGATCGCTCGGGTACGTCGGCGGGCGTCGGTGGATCTCGTTGTAGCGGAACGGTGGACCCTGCGACTGCACCGGAGGTCGTGGACGCTGCGGACCCGCCTGACCCGGCGCCGACGGAGGCGTCAGCTGTTCGGGCAGGTCGGCCGGGTAGTTGGGATTGGGCGCGATCGAGAGCTCGTTCCGGTTGAGCGTTTCCGTCGGCGGGAGCGGCGAGTCGAACACGATCCGGTTAGAGACCTCGTGCAGCGTGCTGGCGATGTCCTGGTTCGGCGGGAAGACCACCAGCTGGTCAGCGCGCACCGGCGCCGAGTGACCGTTCGGAGGCAGCACCTCGCTCTTGTGCGTCCCGCTGATGATCGGCGCGTTGTCGTACTTGTCATCGGACTCGCTCGGGAAGCGCACGCTGGTCGTCTTGATGATGTCCTGCGGCCGCACCTGCACCTGCACCGACGCGCCCACGTTCGTCTGGTCGTGCGGCTCGTCCAGCACCTGGCCCATCTGGTAGGAGGGGCGGGACGCGCTGAGAGCTGCCGCCGACACGCCGTCCTGCGAGACGGACCCGATGAAGTGGCCCCCGCCGCCCTCGGCGTGCCCCGACCCGACGCTGCCCACCGACTGTTGCGAGCCGAGGACGAACGTGGCGGAGTGCTGGTTCGGGCTGATCACCACGTTGTTCATACTCGGGACCGTCCCGTACGAGACCACGTTCAGCTGCGGCTGCTGCACCTCGTACTTCACGTACTGTGGCCCGCCGACCGTGTCCATCGTCGGCTGCTGCGGACGGTGTCCGTTCGGTTGCTGCGCCGGATACTGAACGGCGAACTGCGGGTGGGACTGTGAGGGCGGCTGCTGTGGTGGACGCGGCGGTCCCGGATGCACCTCATAGCGCACGTAGTGGTCGGACAGGTCGATCGACTGCTCGATCTTCGGACCATCGACTTCGACCGGCCCGCCACCGAGCAGCACGATCGCAGGAGGAGTCGCCGTGTCCGGTTCCGCTTCCTGTTCCTCCACGCGGTTGCTTTCCGCCTCGAGCCGCTTCTTCTGCTCGAGCGTGCTGAAAATGTCCGACAGCGACATGACGGCGGGGTTCTTCGGCAGCTCGATCTTGGTGTTGCCGCCGACGGGCCCACCTCCGTTGACGTACTGCTCACGGTCTCCTGACGACCCGTCCGCTCCCTGCGCCTGGGACGCCATCGGCCGGAAGGGAGACGGCCGGGAGCCCTCGTACTTGAGCGCCGGCATCGTGAACTTGATCTTCGTCCCTACCCCGTTCGCCTGCTGGAGGGAGTCATCGACGAAGCGAACCGGATGGGCGGGAGGAGTCGGAGGCGCCGGGGTGCTCGTCGTGGTGGTGGTCGTCTGGAAGCTGGTCGACGAGGAGGGCCAGTGGGGTCGTGCGGAGGGCGAGAAGTAGGTGGACGAGGTGCGCACCGGGGTGGGCGGCGGGGCACGCTCGGTGGTGGTCGTCGTCGGCCCGGGGAGGGCCAGCGTGGACGGGAGGAAGAACTTCTTGCGCGTCTGCTCCGACGTCTCGAGGTACTTGTTCTTGATCGTGCTCTTGTACGGGTAGCGCGTGAACAGCTGCTTCTGCGGGTTGGCCGACGTTCGCGGGACCTCCGTCGGGGTGGTAGTGCTCGGCGCCGGCGTCGTGGTGGTTGTGGTCGTCGTTGTCGTAGTGGTCGACGTCGTAATCGGACGTCCCGACGTGGCCGGGAACGTGTAGTACGACGAGCCGGAGCTGGCGGTGCTCGTGGACGACCCGCCACCGTACGCCGGCCGGTTGTAGTTTCCCGCTGTGTACTGAGGCCGGTTGTAGGAGTACCTGGTCGAGCTCTGGGGCGGCTGGGTGGTCGTTGTTGTTGTCGTCGTGCTTGTCGCCGTTGGGGCCGAAGTGCCGGATGTCGCCGCGACGATGTGCGTCGCCGACGGGTGCTCCCGGTGGTTCGAGCTGCCCTTGTTGCTGCCCTGGTACTTCAGCGTCGCGTACGAGCTCGAGATCGAGACGAAGTTCTCCGGCGAGTACATCTTCGGCAGGTTGAGGAAGTCGTGGAAGTTCGGCGTCGACTGGTGCACGATCACGTCCTTCTTGTCGCTCACGTAGCTATCCTTGATGGCTTCGTACAGCTTGCCGCCGCCCAGCTCGATCTGGTTGCCCGTTTTCTTGAGGTTGAAGTCGATCGCCCCGGTCGAGGGGTCGCGCTCGACGAAGAACGGTTTACCGTCGTTGAACACGTCCGACGGCAGGAGCACCGAGCCGGGCAGGAGTTCCTCGTCCAGGTTCGATTCGTCCGCAATCAGATCCTCGAACTCGTCGGTGAACTCGTACGCGCCGACGGTGGAGAAGCTGGTGGCAGTCAGCAACAGCAGGCCGGCAACCAGAGCCACTCCCAGCGGGAGCAGCTGGGTTCGTTTGTTCATCCTTCAAGAGCACCTTCTGGGGAAGAGAGAGCGAGAGAAAAAAGGTGTAAAATTCGAGGATTACCTTGGGGTCAATCTTATGCGACGACTTGTCAAATGAGAGTTTCTGGAAAACTTCTCGTGCCAATCGTTTCGATGAAAGCGTTTGAGTTATTGTGTTTCTCTTATACTAGTAACATGGTCAGCACCCCATTAACGAATAATCCTTTTGTTTCCTCAATCACTTCGGGCGCATTCTGTTCAATGACAGCTGATAGCGTGAAGACTCTCGGACGTATCTCGAGTGAAAACGTAAAACGATGCCGACCAGATTTCACTCATCCGTTGTGCTGATGAAAAACTTCTGCGTTGCTAGGAAACCTTCGTAAGGGTAAACCGCCGTAGCCCTTTCCGTCGAGGAATGCTGAGGAAGTTTTTTTTTTTGGCTCCGTATTTTGGTTTCGCTCACCAAACCAAACCTCATCAGCAAATCAGCCCAGCAAACACATTTACATCCAATCAGCGTTACGTGAGGCGTTTCACTTTCTAACAGTCCGTATATTGTACGCAAATTGATATGAGAGGAAACACAACACAAGACGCCAAATATTTTCCTTCGATTTGTCTTCGGAAGGAAGAGAAGAAAAAAAAACGAGCCGAAAGAAGAAAAAACACACAACGCCGAGACGTCGGCGAATCGAAAGGGAAATCAAACTCATCAAATCATGCTTCCGCCAACCTACCCGATGACGCGCGCGATCACGAGGTGCGATCAATATCGACCGTTTTCCCGCATCCGCTCGTAATGGAGGATAATCAAAGCCACTTTTCCTGTTAGCAAATCCCGCCCAAAACAGCGCCACACCGGAAGGAAGAAAAAGGCGACCCCGGGACAACGAGAGTCGCCATTCCGTTTTCTCACTCTCTCGTAGCGGTGATTTCTCTTCCGTGGCATTCTCGCCCTCCCAGCCGGGTTCGCGGCGTGCAGACAGCACGGTACCACACACATTTTCTCGTCGCTTTTCTCCACGCTGTAGCAGAAATTTCCATTCCGCAAACGAGATGAATCCACGGCGCTGTCTATTGTTTCTCGAGCGTCGGTACTAATTGGAACTGTAGCGCGTAATTGTGGCGAGAAAAATGGTGTGGAGGAAATGAAAAGTGAAAAGCGCACGCTGTTTGGTGGCTAGAAGTAAGAAGGTACCCTGTAGCTCGTGGAAACTAGCGATGACTCTACCTAGGGACGTTGGCTCTGGTAGTGTTTTTTAAAAGCAACAAAAATGATGTTTTTGTCCTTTCTTGATTTTTTGGTTTTTCGTTTGAGGTCTCCATACTTTTCCTCCAGAACTTCATTAGCCGTGCCACACGGTCGACCTGCTGACCGAAATTCGTCCCCAACCCTAGCCAGGCGGGCGGATGCGTACTGAATACTGATCGGCAAAGAAGCAAAACCGATCCGTCGCTCCATCGATCGGTGCGGCTTTCGGTGACCGGATTGTTCGCTTTGTCGCCAGGGTCCCAGCTGGAGGAATGTCTGGAACAGTCAGTCAGGTCCGTTATGCAACGCAGTAGGCGAAGGCGATACGCGAATGTTTGTCCTCTTCGATTTATGTTACGTGCGTCTACGGACTCCTATGGAGGATCCCATTCCGGTGACTTCATTCCGTCATCGATCGACATCCGACCCTTTTCCCGGTGGAATTTTCTATGCTCTAATGTTGGCATTCTATGGATGGTGAAAGGGGACGAGTGTGTTCGATGCGGCGATCACAAGCATGCTAATGAGCATTCTGCATACCAGTGCCTTCCTTTACCTTCGACCATTGTTTGGTTCCATTTTTCTTGGCATTCGAGAATGCCTGCCCTCGCTGTGAAAAAAAAATCAAAGGGCGACGCGTTCTTCGGGTTGCACCTTGTGTTTGTGTGTGATTTATTAAAGGCCATCGCCACTCTTTAAATATGTACTCCCAACCCTTTCCCTGCCCCCTCGGCGTCACTGCTGGGGGGACGAATTTGGAAAGGCGAACAGGAAAGCGGCAGCGATCGCGGCGTAGCGGTAAATATGAAATCGATACGTTTTCCATCGGACTTTAGATTGCTTTGTCAATCTTTGCCTTGCGGCGGTTTCGCTTGCCACGGCCGAATTATCCGCCGTCAATTTCTCTGCCAAATCCTTCCGCACGCACGCACGAATAATTGACCTCTTTTCGAGTCGGTTTGATATGCAGTTTTTTTTTGCGGTTATCTACTTCGCGGTCGGAGTCTCGATCTTTTAAAGTACCTCCCAGCCTGGTGGGGGTGATGTGGGTGTTAATCGAATTCACACCTCGGCGTGCCAAACCACTTTCTACACGAGGATCTTAAAAATAGGTGCCTGCTGGCCAATACACATACCCTGACGTAAAATAGGAACAGGAGAGAATCAAATGCAAACGTGTCCTAAGACGGGTGTTTGTAAACATGGTCCACTTTCTTCTATTTCAGTAAACTAAGAATGTTTAGCAACTGTTTTCTTTTGAAAAATGAAATGTACAACGACAGAAAACTTGATTATACCTTTTCGTAAATGAATGCCCATCTCGATAGAGATAAGAGAGCCGAAACCGTGAATGTTAGTAGAAACATAAAAACGACCGCTTTTTCGGGTTTTGATGAACATCCTACAGCTTGTCATACCAGGTCACCTCCGGTACCGGATAGACCGAGTCAATAAAAGTGAACTAATGAATGCTCCAGTTTCCTGCATGTTGCTGGAAATCAAGGGTTTAAATCTTTCGGAACTTTTCAAAGGAAAATAAACTCGTTTGCATACAGCATCCCCAAAAATACCAAACCGGACTGACCGGAATGCATCCTCCGTTAAGGGCATTGTGAAATTTAAAGCATATTAACGCATAATGGGACAGGAAGGTCAGTCCCGGGAAAGCGCCACCGCTCAGATGGACGAATTTCCCCCGCCCCACCACCACTGCCACAATGCGCTAACGCTTCGCCGCCAGTGGCTCCCATTTCACATTCCATGCCCTTCTTCCGGTTTGCGACGCTTTTTGTTTGTTTTTCCGATGTCTCGATTCCGTTCGGTCACTTCCTTGAGCCCATCATCAGAGGGAGAGAAAGAGAGATCTCGAGAGAGAGGCCAGCCAGCAAGTGGGTCACAAACGATCCTACGTTGGACGTCTTTCGGGCTTCTTTCTTTCGCTGTTTCGTGCGCCACGGCTCGAACTCGAAAGCGCAGAGACACTATCACCGATGACGACGATGGCGGTGATAGCTATGATGACTACCAGGTCGGAATGGTCGGTACCGGGGAGAGGTCGCTTGTGGCCAGTGTATGGGTTTGCACCGCCCACCAACCTTCAAGCCCCTGGCTGCTCCCACGAGCGCGTGCTATGGATGAGCAGAATCGAAAGTTGACTGACCATCAGCATGTTCCGCCAGTGGTGGCGGTGGGGGTGGTGTGGCTGACGATGATGATCGGTTGTCAACGTTCAAGATGGATCAAGTATCCACCGGAACCGGATCGGACCGGACGATCGGAGCGGGCGACCTGCCACGCCAACGACTTTCGATTCGAACTCGTCTCGTCCGCTTCGAGAGCGCTTTCCCGGCTGTCGTGGCTAGAAAGCACGAAATGGGTCAAGGTGAGCCTTGGCCTCACGATTCACGACGTTCGGTCTTCATCTTTCTTCGCGCGATCAAATGACCAAATGACCAGGATCACGAACGAGGCGGAGAACAGCAGAAGCGAAATGGAAAAAAAAAAAAACACGAAGAAACAGAAACAGACGCGCAGCAAAGCAAGGGCACAAAACGAAAAGGCATCGCGCGTTTCTTCGAATGTTGCTCATGTGTGGCTCGAAATGACGAAACGGGAGATGTGGAAAAAGGGCAACCTGACGAAGCATTCCAAGCCAGATCTTCAGATTCCCCCCAAAACACGCCCAGAACGAACCACAACCGGTTTGCCGACACGGGTTGCCTTGAACTGAAAGAACAAACGGCATGATCGCACGAAGTCTGGCGAGAGAAAGTTTTCGTGTGTTTCGTTGCTGGCCCCCCGCAACCTCCCAGGAAACATACATTCTTTCCAGGAATTAGACTAATGAAGGGTTTGGGCGAGAAGAACGAGCAGAGTTCTGGGGCGCACGGTTTTTTTTTTGTTTTCTCTCGGAACGATCGAAGCTTCCCAGACTCGAAAGAACGTTTTCACTTTTCACCGACGAGGTCGTTCCTCTCGACTGCCCGGCTGGCTTTGTGGCCTCATCTTTCGGCAAGGCGAGGGCGAGAAGAGGAAGAGGAAACGGGGAACGGGGAAGGAAAACAGAACACGAAAAACACACTCGCCCCCCATTCCACACGCATAAGTACCACACCGTGCGTGTGTGTGTGTGTGTGTCTCCACCCCTTCCTCCGGCCCCGCGTGGGTGAAAGTTTTCATCCGAGCATCGCTGCGGCAAATCTGGGAACCTTTTTCGAGTGCGTGAGTGGCAGCAATTTCCGCACTCATTTGTTAGCCATTTGCGAGCCACATTGGGTGGAGTTTTCTTTTCTTAACCTATGCTTCACATTCTGCTTCACCATCTCCATTTAGTATTTGGTTTGTGTTTGCTTCGTTTCCTTTTCCATGCATCCTCGTTCGGACGGACCTATTCTTCTTCAATCGCCCGTTTTCACGCCATCGGTTCAATGACATGTCGGTGGTTTTATGGCCGGAAGCCTGCCCAAGGGCGCGCGTACGCGTGATCATCTTGATAAGTGTAAAATGGCCGATTGGGCTTCGGATTGCAGGCTGGCCTTTCTTGGGATAACATCTTTGGTCGACGAGACCTGACTTGTGCTTGGATGGTGGTTACATTTGGAAAACGTGCTGTAATGAGTATGCATTTCATCTCATCCAACGAACGTGTAGACCGAAAGTTGATGATTGTCAGCAGCGCTAAGGCGGCGTTCCTCTCAATCGCGCAAGAGCTCTAAAGAGTTCCTCAAATTATTCATTCGACTTCGCGTCAATCACGATTGAAATGGGGGTCGTTTTTCTTTCGTTAAGATTTCGAAATCAAGACGAGACACTAATGGAACACACTTTGAACGATATTTCCACAAAATTAATGGCCAGAAAAAGTATGATTCCAATTCATCGTGCATTGATTCTTCGTTCAAGAGGTCATCCATGCGATACGCAATATTCTACACATGTTTGTGAACATTTTGAATGCGTTGCATTTTCTCGAACAGTTTCCAACAGGCTACAAATTCAGTTGCCATTGGTTTACCAAGCATACTGATTTTCATTCATATCAGTTCCAGGCGGTGAAAGGAGGATGGTTAAAGAATGGCCAGTGAAAGAAGACAAAAACTGATAGACAACGGTACCCACCAGCGCACAGGATCGGCGAGATGAATCGTACACGTTCCGGTACCGGTTCGCAAACAACCGGGTGGCACTTTCTTCTTCCGCGATAGAAATCCTGCATCCTACATGATGCACCATGCACCACGTTCACCCCGTACATGGCCAGGCGTGCGCATTCGTGCACACCACCGTGCTTCACATGCTGCCGCTGCGGAAAGATATCGATTTTCGTTTTCTACCGAGGAATGCCCCGTGTGCTGTGGCCGACGCTCGCCGACACACACACACAAACAAGTTCCACGGCGGATCGAGATGTGCATTCTTTTCTTTTTTTGCACTCGTCCCAGAAAGGTCGTCCCATCGAGAGATCCGGACACGGTTCGCGCGAAGCTTGGTTCCACCGTATGCCGTGAATGAAAACGAAAGACTTCACCCGCACAGCGGCAGGCAAAAAAACATGCGACGAACCCGGAACCGAAATGTACATCTAAACAGAAACGCCCGTGTGCGGGTTGTGTTTCTAAACCGTGACTCAAGGAGTCGTTTCGGAGAACAAATATAATGATAATATAAATAAACCACACGATCACGCACGAACCTCCGCCGCAAACCAAGCCCCAAGCAATGCAACTACTTCGCTGCACCGGAGGAATTGCTACGATGCAGCTGCGTTTGCGTTTGTACGCCGAGGGAACGCGCGCTGCCGGAGCGGGGGTACTGGTGAAGATGAACTAGTTCATAATTTCGCTCCACTCGTCGGCTGCTCGTTTGTGTTATGACAGTTATTATTTCCTCCAGCAACCGGTTCGGCACTACGGTAGCGATTTCGATGCTCCTCCGGGCGAATGCGGCGAATGTAAATCAAACAAACCGATGTTGTGCCTTCCCACTCGAAGCAACTGGCAGGCAGACAAAGCGGCGGCCGCAGGTGAAATCGTAAAAAGTAGGCTAAGACCTATGACGAATCTTAAAACATGTTGAGTGATCGATCATTTAATAAGTTTTCCGATCGGCCCGCAGGAACTCGCTGCCTGTGAAATATGGAAGGAAACTAGGCCACTCGAAGACACCGGAAAGGTGCACGGATCTAGCCGGAAATTGTAACAATCCACGCATTAACTACGACAAAGGGAAACGTTGACGGCGTGCAATATGGAGCAGTTGTTATTGCAAAACTCATAAGTTTCACAAAAAAATATCTCTTTGGCATAAAAGACAACCTAAAAACCATGCAAACTGAGTCTTTAGTAAACGGAAAATGTAATTTTACATATTAAGGGCACGTTAGAATGGAAACAGCAGGTGAATCGATAGCGAACCGGTTCAAACCATCAGCAGGTGTTATTACATTTTGTACATTTGATTTCCACAGCTAGCATAAGAGCTTAAACGTTCAAGTATCAAATATTAAGGACCCTTACGTCCGATCTGGTACGAGCTTTGTGAAAAAGAACCTCAATTTTTCTTTCCATCCGATCAACGCAAAGATAGCTCTTTGTCGTAATAACTTAATAATTCCCTAACGGCTTCCCCCTGACGGCGACCCGCGATAAGAAGCGTGGCGCGGCAATGGAGCAATTGGAACCCGTCCCATATCAAAACAATCGCCGTTTGTGGCAACAAATTGCATCACGATGAAATGCATTCAGCTTGGTAGGAAGGCTCCAGAGCTTTCCTACTTAAAATACGTTCTCATTTCGCATGCCCGTGTGGGCCAAGTGTAACGTGTGTTGTCTTCGCCACACACCGGGACGTTCGTCTTGGCCGTACGGAACCGTTTCCGACCGGTGCGCGCTGGTGCCTTCCCTTTACATACGGCGAACCCTCTAGCAAAGTTCCGCGCAGGGCCTGTGGGGGCCAGCTTTGTTGGTAGTAAAGTGGCATAAAAACAGGGGAAAAATAAAAATAACATTAAAATATAGAGAGAAAAAAACACTGTTAACATCCAGCAAGTGGTCAAGTACCGTTCCGTTGGCGAACGTTCCATTCGCACACGCTTGGCCGCAAGTCGATGAGCCTATGGACGAGTGAACTCTCGCTCGTTTCGGTATGTGAGAGTGGAAAAAAAAAACAAGAAGCTAAAACGGTGTTCTGGAACGGTGTCCGAAGATATAGCCGGTCTGCATATTGAAACTGGTGGCCCGCTACGTACGAAACTTTATCGGCCCATCTACTCTACTAGTTTGGGGCAAGTTGAAGTAAAGGGGTCTGCGAAGGCCACTGATGTGGGCCGCTCGAGCGAAAGCATATATGTTTGGTGGAGTTTGAAACTAAATTTTTCTGTTCTTGATGTGACAAAAAGGAGAACTCTCCCATTGCTGTTCTTGTCTTAGTTTATTGTTTTAGAACCGTTTAAAGATGTGTCATCGGCGAAACGATTGGCATTTTAACTGCTCAAATAATGTAGCAGCTACCTTTTGACATAAATTACATTGCTCGCTTATTTTCATTCCTAAATTACATCCACTTTCCAGCGAGGGTCAGGTCAGCCGGCCTTTAATTTGACAACCACAAGCACCGAAGGTTTATGCGATCCACCACCGGAAGGGTGCACCGGCCGCACTCCGTGGGATTGCAGGTGGAACATTATCGCCCCCACTTTGGCCTCTACGTCCCGCACGACACGCCGGAGGTCGGCAAAACGGGATCATAATTTGCACAAATAATGAACTACTAATAAGCCACCACTCATTTTGCCTACGGACGACGAAGAATGGTGTGGTACCCTTCCGGCCGTCCGATCTTCCGGTGCGGAAAGCGGAACGTCGATGCGATGCTGATTGTAGTCGGTTAAATTACGGTACGGTGGAAATGTGACAATCGACCCGAAAAAAGAAAAATCACCCCGAGACCAGCGCGCGATTGTGTCTCAACGACACCGAACAAAACCCCGGAAATAAAGAAACATAGGCCATTTCGAACGGCGTTTCCTTCCGGGGGGAGTCATGGGACGGATAACATATCCGCCGTGAAAGCGAAATCACAAATCGCCACCCGATCCGATCGTGTCTGTAATCGATCCCTAAAATCGCCGCACCGCGATGGCAGTCCATTCCGCATTTCGCGGCGTGCTCATCACCGCTTTGTGGAGTTTAACAGCCGATTGAGCGATCACGGGGCGGGCGGTTAGGCCTGCTCAAATTTGTGTCGCTCCCACTGTCAAATTAGTGGAGAACTATCTGGCAGATGATCGCCTCTTAGCCTGCAATCATGGTTTAGTATCAAATGTTTAATAACTGCCAACTCAACCCGGGGGGTGAAACCACGCGGCCTGCTGCGACTTGACGACGGGCATGTACCTCGACACCTGCGCCGGGAGACTGCGACGGTGTGGGAACCCCAGCGGCAACGAGCCCTGTCATTCGAAACAATTGGCCATTCCGAGCGGCAGGAACACGGCCGGTGCGAGATTGTTCGCTTGTCATTAACCACGAACCGGCGTGGAACGAGACAAGAAAAACCAACCAGCTCCCCGACGTGGGGATGACTCCGCTGAGCAGTCCGTTCCGTTCGACGAATAATTGTGATGATTATTTCCCTATGCTGCCCGCCCTAAGCTTCCTCGTTAGCGGTCTCGGTTGCGCGTAAAACCGCGCGCCAGAGGTCATCGGCACGGTCAAGCAGGAAAGTGGCGAGAGGACTTGAGTGGGGCACACTCGGCAACTGGAAGTTGTTTAGTTTGAAGTTTGGTCACAGTGTGCTGGATCCTATTTTGACTTCCTCCCTGGGCAGAGCGGGGACAATTGAAGTGTCAGTTTCATTCGCGTACACCACGCGGTCGGGGGAATTGAAAGTACGAAAATTATGATATTTGATCAGTGTGCGGCACGGCGCTCGGTTCGGGGACAAGGCGACGGAGTGAGCAAAAGACAGTTGTCAAAGATGGTGGCAAAAGATGAACGAGAGAATTGTGAGAGTTGTTTGTATATTTTTTATTTTTTTGCTGTTGCGTTTTCCGCAATGGCTCACCAGGTTTCCCTCGGCAGCAAGAAAACCCAGCGTCGCTTTGGCGGATGATGTTTGTCTCTGGTGTTTTGTTTTTTCTTTTCTGCAGCAACATTTCGCAGCCCATTATGGTATAATTGAAGCATTTTCGGTCGTTTGACGGTGGAAGCAGTAAAACTGTGATGACTTACTTCTTTCAGCTTTGTGTGTGTGTGTGTGTGTGTTTTGTTTTTTACTTTCTTCCGTCTTCTGCCGAACCTTTTTTACAACAAGATGTGGCCACACTTTTGCGACCCTCCTTCCTGCCCTCAAGATGCGATGTCTTTTTAAGCTTGTTTTATTACTTTACTGCAGCCGGTTATTGTCCGTTCATAAATGTAACTCGCTGTGACTGTTGTCGTTCGTTAACTTGTCCTGTCCGCAGCAACAAGCAACATGATTTTGCAACACAAAACATGTGAATAGAAATTTCACTTCCTCCCGTACCACCGTTCCGTTAAACATGGGGTAGGTATTCTTTAACTGGATGCAAATAAACAACGGTTTACTCTCTCCCTTTCTCTGTTTCTCAGTCTCCAGAAACGGAGGTAATATTTCAGGTTCTGCTTCAATTCTCGAAATGTATAATTCTTTAATCCCGAAGAACGCCGAATTGTTTTCCTCCATCGACGGACAATCAATTGTTGTTGAACAAATTGACGGCCCGACATTCCACGCTCCGACGGGGTCCGGGGCCGGGCGAGCGCGCGCGCGCTTTTTCGTTTCCAATTTTCGGCCATTTTCCAATCCCAACCCCTTAAGCAGCACCATGATTAATGATCTCCCCACGGAAACGCGCCATCGCGCGACCCAAATCTCACACTCGCATACCGGCGGTACGTTTTCTCGGCGGTTGCCGTGGGAACAGCCGGCAGCTGGCCACCAAAGCCGGACGGAACTGTAGCCCCGATCGTTCCGGGGCCTTTGTTGGCGAAATCGTCAGTCAATCCATTAATCAATCAACGCGTGGGCAGCCGTGTGGGGGGGAGGCGAGATTGTCACACAACAGCAACAGACCCGATAGTGAGAGTTGTTTTTCGCACCATCCGGACATTCCGGCATCTTTTTTTCCCTCTGACCAGGTCGACAATTAGAGCCGGCCAATTGATAATCCATCGTCTGCCGAGTGCGCGGGGCTTTCATTTTCCACGCCACCGCACCGCCGCCGGATGTTGATGAAGTGTCTCGAGCAGGTGAAGGAGGAAGTGTAGAGGGCCGAGACGAAGTGGCCGGCCGCTGATTATTCATCTTGGCTCGTTGGTGCATCGGGGTCGGTGTGCACCGGACTTCGGAAAGGAAAGATACCTGGCCGTCAGGTGGCGCATCGAGGGTTCGCAGAAGAGTCACATTAAATTATCTTCGAAGACAAGTGACGGAGGGAGAAGATTGGTATGCCGGAACGGTTCACTTTCTTTCCGCCTTTCGCGCGTGTTTTGTTTTTTCCTTCCATCATTTGCAGGTGTTTTGCGGGTGTAGGCGACGGGAGTTTAATATTTCATTACGATTCGGGATCCGCGCGCCGCACGGCGAGCCGCGGCGAGTACGGCACTCGCTTATGAGTATCCGTGCTTATGATGATGCGCTCCTATGCGTTATTCTGTTTTCCAATTTCAGTCACATTCCTGATGAAACTTTCTACTGTCCTCGGACACCTCTCGGGCGCACGCGTTAAATCAATCGGTGAAAAAGCAGTGCGCACGGAGCGGTCGCTTCGATGGCCGTAAAGGAAGCGACGAGCCTCATTATGACGGAACGGATGGCCGCGCGGCTAAAGGTTGACGAACTGCTAAGTGGCACATCGGTGGCGCTGTCCGCGGGTTTTGCTTATTCATAAGATCATAAGTGCCACTGGTCTGGCACTGTCCGGTTGATTATTCATTTTGCACCATACCACACACACACACACACACACACACACACGAACGCACGAACAGTCAATACGATGTTAATTTATGCGAACAATCAACCAACAAGTAGAAAGAGTGACATCGATGTGGCAAAAGGGTGGTTTTTCTTTTGCAGACGTCAGGAATGAGCTAAATTTGAAGAAAGGCGTTAAGATTCTTCGCCAAACATTTGAAACAAAAATCATTACGGTGAGATCATTATCTGCGGATCAAAAATCATTACAGTGAGATCAGGATGCTATGCTTGAGCATGCTATTCACTTGCACTGTGTATCACATAGGACGAGGCGCGGTCATTAGGAGAATGTTTCCGATCAGAAAAAGAAGCTTCAACAAGGCCTGGAAAAGGCAACTAGAATCTAAGACTGTCTGGTTTCATCAGTATTCACTCAAGGACAGAAGACGAGTTGTGTTAAAGGAGAATCTTGAAAATGCCAAGTAATAATATTTGTGACGTTGGATTCACTTTTATTCTGGTACAACTATATTTCAACATTTGAAGCATGCAGATTGATGCTTCAAAATTTACGTTACAGTAAGCAATATGTACTAAATTATTTAGTACACAATGATTCTCCAGAGGACAGGAGTTTTCCACATTTTGTCTATCGAAAGATATAACGATCAGAACGTTCGATCATGTTCGGGGTGGTTAAGAAAAAGCGATTCCAACAGAAAATCGGAAAACCTTTCTTCTCACTTCTTCCACACAATTTTCGGGGTTGCAACGAAGAACATCTAATTGTACCTTTTCCGCCCCATTCACGCTCACTCTCACCGCACAGCGCACGCTCGCGGGAAAATCAATTCGACTGCCGACCTTCACCTTCTGTTCTGTTGGCCGGGGGCTGGGGTGAGGGCAGCGGGAAGCTGGGGAAAAGTACAAATAGAAGGAGAAGAAAAACGAAGGAAAAAATAACAACCCTCACAAGGCGCAAGTCGCGCAACGGAAAGGGAAACCGTTCCCAGGGTCGCCGGTAGAGGAGTCCCAGCCGGTACCTGCCGAAGAATGGCAAAGGCCACCCATCTCGGAGGAACTGAGGAAACTGGCGGGAAGTGGGCGGAAACGATGAGCAGGCCCGGGACCACCATCACCACCGGGAACATCCGAGACAATGGAGATCGTTGCCGATTAAAATAAATGAAAGTTTTCCGCGCGCGCGAGAAGAGCCCCCTTAGGCGGGAGAGGGGCGCCACCAAGGTAACCACGGCAGGCGAGTTCGGTGCGGTTTTTCCGGCGGCCTGTTCCGCCGGCAGCGGTGGCTTTTTTGGGAAGTTGTTCCCGGGCGAAGCGGTGGGAAGATGATCACCGGTGTGCTGCGAGTGGAAAACGAAAAGTGCATCTTTTGTTGTGCCCTCACCGTGCATCTCACGTGCCCGAGGGTCGTGGTGGAGGATGGGGGTGGTGATCGTGGACTGGGGAAAATGGAGTTCGCGAAAGGTCGGCGAGAAAAGCTACCCTCGGGGGCTTCCCGAACGTGCTACAGAACGCCAACGCGGGATCATCTCGAGACCGTGCCTAGTCACGCTCGTTCCCCCGGCGGAATGTTTTCGTGGCGTGGCCCACAACAATGCCGCCCGATTGTGTTGGTGGTACCTCGAGGAAGGAATGTGGCGGCGGCGTCGGCGGCCGGCGAAAGTTTGACAGTTTGCCGTTGCGGCGTGAAAGTGGTACCACTTTCGTGGTGGGTTGCGCCTCACCCCGCCAGCCGCCGCTTGCTTTGTTTTCACTCACTCTCACCCACCGCAGGCCTTTCATTCCCCGGCTGACCTCCCTCTCTCTCTCTCTCTCTCGTTCTCTACGCCCGTGACAGTGCGCAGGAAAATGTCGTTTATGGGTTTCGAAATTCGAAACGGATTTGCAAAAGCTTCCCAATGGAACATTGATTATTCATCACCCATCATTCCGGGCGACAATCTGAGGTGGGGCTCGCTTGGCCGAAAAAAAAGGTGTTCCATTCCACTT
The DNA here is from genome assembly GCA_034621735.1 of Anopheles plumbeus. NCBI lineage: Eukaryota > Metazoa > Arthropoda > Insecta > Diptera > Culicidae > Anopheles > Anopheles plumbeus. The sequence continues at coordinate 40,323,903 of JAOEFI010000003.1, forward strand.
CCGACCCATTCCGGACCCACGAAAGGCCGCACTTCCGCACACCAGCCCCCCGGGAGGGGTGGGACCCGCCAGGAAAGGCTCGCCCCCGGAAGCGAAAGTGACAATTGAATCACGAAGTGCTTTCTTCCATTCCCCCGATTGTGAGGTCGCGATCTTACGGGTAGAGAGGAGGGAAGGGGACGGTGGGCGATGTTAACGAATTGCCCTCAAGATCGAACTTGAGCAGTGACTAATTTTACGTTCGTACCCGGAAGATCCCTGATCGTGCCGTACTCTCGCGAGCGCTCCCTCCCTGTCGGACGGTGTGGCTCGTCGTCTTGCATCCCCGTGCGGGCCACTCGGGTGAAATTTGGGTTAATGGCGCTGATTCATTTCCAGCGCACTACCACACACACACACACTACCGGGCAGACTTTGCCTTCTTTCGAATCGGATCCGAGAGCGTCCGCCTGCCCGCACGAACCCGGCATCGGAATGTGAGTTGAAACCGTGATCGTGAGGATCGTGCAGTGTTGGAGGGTTTTTCCTTTCGCGCCCTGTGCAATGCAAGGGGAGCTGTTGGGTGCGATTGTTGTTAAAGGAATCCCTCAACCTGAGGGCAACTACAATGTCTGGTTAAGTAGAGGGAAATCGATCGCTTAAACGTTACTTATTAAATAAATACTATCATGACAGAATCGTTTCATATTCTGACAATCAGAAAATAAAAAACAAAGTGTACTCTTAAAAAAAAACAAGTATATAACAGCCATGACTCCAATAATCTTTTCCTTGTAGTCCTCGAATAATTCGCTACCACGCGTCCCAACAACAGTTCCCGTTCGGAGAAATGCTCCTCAACAAACGGCAGATATGAAGTTACTGCAGGATATTAAAGACCGTCATCATTCACAACACTTTCCCTGCAGGGGGTACAGGAAGGAGTGATCTCCGGATCGAACGTGAAATGATGTCATGCGTTTCGCATTCATTCGCTGGACTCGCATTATTGTTCTTCCGGTGAAAGTTACTCCACTCCGCTGTGATGACATACCCCTCAGTCCACCGGGACAAACCGAACGAAAACAAAACCCCTACAAAAGAGGATTTCCGTTTCGTTTTCGGTTGATTCCGGAGTTCATGTTCGCAGGTTCCGTTTGGGTTATTTTGGTTACCCGCCGGACACAATACGCACTTGAGTTTCAGGTCGGAGATGAAACATACGGAAGTTTATGTTGAAGATGGCATCGGAAATCGGAAGGAGACCCTGTCGATATGAATGTCTGTGGATGCGAAGGGCACTTGAAATGTTTACTTGTTTTTTCAAATGTTTACCCATGACGTGTTTGCCTGTGAGTCGAAAGTCAACACTTCGACAACAAACGCAGCACTCTGATGGCTGATTTTCTACCATGAGATGACTTTACGTCTCCATTAGTTTGGTGTTATTCAATTTCTTGTACGAATGATTGCTTTACAGTTATCCATCCAGCCCAGATTTGCGGCAGATATCACCTGGCCGGGCTCGTTGCCCCATTACCCTTTCATTCCATTTGCTACCGATAAAAATTATGATTTGATTACCTATCGGGAAAACCATTCGCCTTCCGGTGCCGTCCCCAGGAGCGAGAAAACTGTAACGCACACAATTTGTCGAACTCGAATCGAACACATCGACCGATCGAATCGAACAACGCCGAGCGGGCGCGCACACATACACGCGACCGGGTGGATATCCACACCCGACCCAAACCCGTTCCAATCCAGCGTCCGCGATAGGGAAGTTGACCCACATTCGAGTGTGCGCGCGGACGCGCGCGCCCATCCTGATGCTGTCTGCGCGATTTCTGCGCAGCAGGTGCCGCCGACTGGCTTCCTTCCTGCCTTGCCGTCCGCCCGTCGACCGTGACGCGCATCCGTTACGAACAAGCATCGCGTTCGCGCCATTCGCAACATCCGTGTCCGGCTTACGCTTGGTCAGCAAACCGTCAACGAAGAGAAGCAAAAAAAAAAAAGGTAATAAACGGGACGCCTGGGCGGCTGGGCACGGGCTGGCTGGCCGTGGGTTTACATTTGGCACATTTTGGCCGCGCAAACGCAGCATGACTCACGGGCACGGAGAGCGGGAAGAGACCCAAGCGGGGCTGGGTGTGTGGCGTGAGTCGGGTTGCTCCCGTTTATGCAATAGCCTGTGTTTATGCATACCACTCCCCCGCGCTACTCCACCCGATTCCGCGACGCGATCCTGCCCCCGGGCGGTGGGGGTCCATCGCGGATGTCCGGCGATTGGCGAAGTGTCAGCGAACCGAGCGAGTCATCGCACCAGACTCCCCCAACTCCGCAGAGGGAGAGAGAGAGAGGTGAGGGTGGGGGAGAGAAACCGTTCAAAGTGAGGGGCCTCCGTGCATATATTTATTATTAATCATTCGATTGGAATGAGGAGAAAGTGCCACCGCAGCGTCACCGCGCGTAGTGGCCGGAGATCGGAGATCGTGTCGCAAAACAACCGCGGCGACGAGGCCGACGAGCTCCGGATCGCAGCTGTGGAATCGCACCTGCCGCACCACACAGGGTCGGCCCCCTCCCTCTGTCACACGGGAAGGAGGTACAGATATACCTACACACACACGTACGGCGGCGTACTCCGGCGCGGCAGTCCGAGCAGTGACCGAGAAAGTGTCCGAACGAAGACGGAAGAAAACGCAACGAACCGCAGCGCGGGGCACACGACACCATGAGGCACAGGGCGGGCCAAAGGCTACTCCGGCGACACGGTCGGAGCGTGTGTGTCGCTGCTGGCTGGACGATTTTCGGTTTTGCCCTACATTCAACCGTCCGTGCGATCGCATACGGCTCCACAATACACTCTGGAACTCCTCGCCCCTCGAAACGGATCAGGGCGGATTAGCTTTCATGCGGAAGTTGACACCGGGGGGTTTGTTGTTATGGTGACGGTGCACTCGGTCAACCGCAGAGCCTACTCACCTGTGCGTCTTGGCTGATCAGGCTCACGATCCTACGGCTAGCGTATCCTGACGTTCGGTTGAGAGTGAACCGTTTCGCGATTCGAAGAAGTTGCTGGGTCAAACGGCGTTCGGCTCTGTTTTCCACGACACCCTAGATTTTCGTTTTAGTTTTAGTTGAACACAGGCTGCAAACACTTGCTCCCCTGATATAAAGCACTTTTGAAGAACCACACGGAGGCGCTATTGAGCGAAAGGCGAAACCTTTCGTCCACACAACTCTTTCGACGTAGATCCTTCCCGTTCCTGGATGTTCACACACTTCACAACCGTTTACTTTCGGATTTCGCCCGGGAACTTGTCACGGGCCTTCCGTGTACAGCTGTCGGCGCACAGCGCGCATTCAACTCTCCCCTACCCTGGGGAACACACTGGAATTTCACCTGGGACCTTTATTTTCTTTTTTCCCTCCCTTTTTTTTGCTTCTTTATCTTCCCTTTCCGCCTTGCTTCACCTGTAACACTTTTCAATTTCGGGGCCAAGGCTCGGGCGACTCGCCACCTAAACCAGCCGCATCGCCGCAGGTCCTGAGGGGCGCGCGGGCGGGGGCCACCAACAAAGGCTCACCACTACGTCTGCTGCCGGCCGTCTGGTAGGTCCACGAACAGTCCGCCTTCGGTGGGGAAACACTTGCGGGCTGGCTGGCAGGGTGGCTGGCTCTGCGCGGGCACGTTCTCCGTTCGACTTCACTGGCAACACGAACGACTTCTGGAACGACCGCACCGGACGGCGGATCATCAACGAATAAACCGATCCAGGCGCCGAAACTTTCTATTCTGCTGCTGATCCATTTCTCCTTTCTGCTTTGTGGTCGTGCGCCGCTCGTGCGGCCAATTGGGTGTATGCCAACCGCAACGCAACGCATCGCGGCGGCGGAACTCAACCGCGGTTTTGAAAGCTGACGACGCGCGATCGCAAACCACACGTGAGTGGCTGGATGTTGGCGTTGAGCTTTAAAGCTCTCGCGAGATGATCATCGTGACGCGAGGGACGTTTTCTTCTCGTTCGCGTGCGCGTAACGCTCAGTAACGACGTTTGGAAAATGCACGGCCCATGGGCAACACGTTGAGCCCTGCGGAATTTGAACTATGGAGAACCGGTGCGCTGGGGCTGTGTTATAACCGCTTCATAACATGTGTTAAAATGAGGTTTAAATATTGCCCAAAATATAGTCAAAATAACAGCATGGTGACGAACATTATTCCAGACAAATTATTGATTCCAAGCTGAACTTACTTCAGTGAGACAACATTTCTTTCAACAAGAGAGACCGAACAAATGTCCCATCGATAACGCGAGTACACAAATTCTACTTTTGCACTAGTGTGTTTATTAACATTTCGATTCAGTTTTCAATTTGACACAGTTGCAACGTTTTTATCCTGTTTCATCTTAATACTCCAAACGTTTAGCACGAGGTTTATGAAGAGGTTTGGAAATTACAAATCATGTTTATTCTTTTCTTCCTTCAAATTCGTTTATACGGTGACGCCGTGCGCCAGCTCTCTGCCGTGCTTCGCCCCCATTTCGATCGAATCGATGTGGACAAGTTACACACAATGTTGACCTAATTTGTTACGTTCCAATGGTACAATATTAAGTGGGATCAAATATATATGTTTACTTTATATATGTATATCAATATATACACGCAATGTATGTGGGACTTCAGTACATCCCCTTGTACAATTACAACGGTTGTGTTTTTCTTGTTGGTGAACGTTTCTGTAATTATTTTGTTTCGCTTCACGTTCGCTTCTCAAACCGAATCGGGGAAGGTCGGTGCCACCTAAATATGCCCTGAATGGCGTACAAAAACCGTTTTCGGGTGGTGAGAAGAAGAGAATTGTACACTCACTATATAGCTAAACCTGCCTGGAAGGGATCCTAAGAACGACAATTAACAGTTGCTCAATATATAAACGAACGCATGTTGTACTACGGTGTATTAGTATACCGTTTCTAGTATATTATACTTTTCGTGACTTTTTGGATGGATCAAATTCTGCGACCGCATTGAGCTGATTTGGTGACGGAAAAGGACGTTTTGGAACCTTCACACTAAGGGCCGTTCTCCGCGTGGTGGTGGTGGTGGCGTTGATTCCTTTTTAGCAAGCTATTCCACACAACCAGTTTTACAAAACAGATCCTCAAAGGTTCGCCGGCATTTGGCGATCGGGTCGACGCGAAAAGAAAAACGATTAATTTCACAGTGATAAATATATTTCGCTAATACTTGGGTGTTTCCAATGATGATTGTGTTTTAAAATTAGTACGATCGTTTGGCATACGATGCCCGTGGGCCGCCCGGCTGCCCGGAGCGCATGCGACCCAGCGTGCACCTCGAATTCCATCTGATTCCGGTCTATTTACAACAAACAACTACTAGCCTGGTTAACTAACGACCAAACCGAACCTTACGCGGTACATACAGTATAATAATCGTGCGTAAACGTGATTGCCCGTGGAGCTGCTAAAAGTATGTTGTGTTGCACTTAGAAATGTAATGATGAAGTAATCACCTACAGTGGCAAAGAGGTAAACTAGCAAAACGAACAATAAATAATCTCAGATTGGTGAGCGAGTGGTTCGCGCCACCCAATCACATCACTACTTCCGCCATGACACCTGCGAAGTAGCAGAGCAAGAAAGTGTAGCGCACCGCCCGGTACGCCCCCTACCCTAGCTAACTCTACAATAATTCTGGTACTAATGACAGTAACATAGGACACAGTACGAACTAAATCCTATTCGCTAATCTCTTACTTGTATAGTTTTGCTAAATCAGTATATTGCAAACATGCCCATCATTACTAATAAAATGAGAGAAAAAAACAGTACAAGGAAAAATACTATGGTGATATTGATTAGTTAGAAGTACGATATAAAGATACAGAACAAGAGCCAGCAGCTGGTGGATTAGGAGGTAGAACATAGGCTAAATTTGTTTTCCACTGCTAAAGATATGATTACCGATGGTTGTCCTCTGATTATGGAGCCGGTTTGTGTTCGTAACGAATTAACATAACAGTTGTAGTGGAATATGGAGCCATTCCAAGCCGCGTACGGAAGACCTAGGTGCGTTACAGATAATACAGATTTTTTTTGATAATCATACACGATAGTCACAATTACGGCGTTAGTAACAATAGTTGTTTAGGAAGAAGGGAGGAACAGACGGGATTTTGTTGCTTGTAAGTATGTCCGTGTGGGTGTGTAGGTGTGTAGATCTCAGTTTTTTTGGCATTAATTCTTTTGCACAGCTGCTTTCTCTTCCCTTTCGTTTCTCGTTGGAGAAATGACGGCAAATATCAGTTTCAATTGTTTAACGTTTTTGCTTCGTCCATCTTCTTTAGACAAAAAGACATGACGTTTACAATGCTTCCCTCCAAGCTAAACGACTACTTGAATCTATATCATCAACTTTATGAATAATTGTTATACTTTAAAAATGGACGTCAAAATGTTTACGAATTGATTCATTTTCTTTGTTTGCGCCTTTCAATTTGCTCTGCTCGGTAACAAATTTGTTGCCACCATCGTTTCCATTTGCTTACCCCCGTCTTGATGTTGTGGTTTGTTTCGCTGTTTCGTTTACTGTTGTACAGTGATATTAGTTAACAAATTAGTATAAGGGGTTGGACAAATTGATTTACACCTTCTTCTTCCGTATGATTGTAATACACCTACTTACGCCGAAGATTTAGTCGCATGCAACGCAAAACGTTCTAGTTTTTTTTTTTTTTGGGTAAAACCATGCTACTGGTTATCGTTGGCTGCACAATCGGTTGAATGAAGATGATGTGAGAAACTACCCCTTCGATTCTCTTTTCCATTGAGCTAAATTGTAAACCGAGCCATTTTTCTACGCCTGCACCAGTAAAACTATAAGGCCTTCGTGCGAACGTTTTCGTCCCACAGGGGGGCGCTCTACCGGATTAAAATATGGAACCTTGATATCTTTCTCTGTTAATGGACTGCTTTCGTATAAAACTGTTCTCCCACATCGCGAACTGACGGTCGGAGTAAACGTGAATCTAGGAGCTTGGCAAAGAAAGTCCACAATAACGACTACAGTGACATTTAATTTCTTTTCTGTATCAGTACACCTCCATCAATAGCGATAGTGCTCGCGTGTACTCTATTCCGCTAAGTTTCTACAGATTTAACGCCAGTGACAGCTTGCTGTCCACGCTCAAAATGGGGCCACGCTATTCAAATGTCTCCTTGCTCTCACTATATCTCCAACGTCTCATTATCTACAACATGTTGTGGCGATTTGACACATCCTTTCAGGTTTTGCGTTAGTATTGTTTGGCGCATTGGGTTTCTTTCATTTTGTTTGCGAACATTTTTCCCATAACATTTGTATACAACCACTTTGAACAATTGTAAAGGTAGATAAGTAATGTTGTCCCTTCCCATACTACGGTTCGTTTTTGTTTAATCGTGCAACTACCCCAGTTTTTTTGTTTTTTGTCCATCGTGTGATAGACCTATGTCAATGTACGCCCTATTTGATGAAACCCTACGGATTTGTCATTGGCGTAGTAGCGGCACCTCCCAAGGACCGTCTATAATTTCTACTCTTCCCCATTCTTCCATGTTCTACTTATCTAGTATGGTTAACCCGTTAACGTTGGCGCCAGCATTGGATCCGGTGGCAGCACAATTACTACTACTGCCACCGGTACCGGCCCCATTTGGCGATAAAATAGCTCCGTTGGTAGCGGCGGCCGCGATGATGTTACCCTGCTGTTTCAGCTTGTCGAATAACTGCAGCTTCGAGCGCACGTTCCCCTCGCAGATGTTGTTCAAGCGGTGCGCACCGCCGTTACCACCGCCGGCCGACGACGTTTGCTGCTTGCGCTCCAGCTCGTAGCAGAACGCCTCGTACTCGAAACGCTGCTTCAGTTCAGTCTGTGACAGCTTGGCGGCGTTGGCGGCCGCTGCCGCATTGGTACTGGAGTGCCGTCGCCCGCAGCTGTTGGCCGTACCATTTGGCGTTGTCGTTGTGGTAGCCGACGCCGCCGTCGCCATAGTGTTTGCCGTGGGGCAGCCGTTCATGCAGCCGCCGGTGGCACCGAGTCGCGGATGGTGGTGATGGTGGTGCTGATGGGGCAAGTGTACCGAGCCGACGGCACCGCCCGCGCAGTGCACGCCGGCAGCAGACCCGGTGGCAGAGGAACCCAGCTGAAGGGAATCAGGTACAGTGAATGGTTTGAAGGTTTGACCCTTGCGCTCGAAGTACTCGACGATTTTGGCGATCTGCGCCGAGCGCGTGTTCGGCAGGGCCGTGTAGGATCGATCGTCCCACAGCAGCGAGTCCGACCCGGCCAGGCTGCTAATGTCATCCGAGCTGTCGGTGAAGATCGACGACGAGCGGTTCTTGCAGTACAGCAGCTGGTTCGCGAACTGATTCTTCTGGATCATACTGCTGATCTCGGAGTCGAGCGCTAGCCGGTTGATCAGACCCATGTCGATCGAGCGCGCATCGATGTCCACGTTACTCAGCAGATTGTGCCGGCTATGCATCTGGTGCACGTGATGCAGATGATGCAGGTGGTGATTGTGATGACTGAACCGCTTCCGGATCGAATCGGACAGCTCCAGATCGTCCATGCTCCGGAGCGAGCTGACCGTCGTCGAGCTGTCGTCGAAAAACAGTATGCTCGAGCTATCGTTCAGCGTTTGGTTGGACATGAGACCACCGCCCGGGCAGAGGGTGACACCGTCGCCGCCTGCTGCGGCGTTAGACCCGGCTCCTCCACCCAATGCTGCACTACTGAAGATACACCGGCACATCGGCAGCCGATCCGTGGACTCACAGTGTGCTATTCGCTCCAGGCAGCAGCACGGGGATGCTTTGTACGTGCCAAAGTCTTCATTGAGACAGGAGAAAAATCCACTCTCCGTGGACCCGCGGCGCGTTAGAATGCGTGGCGTCTCCAGCACTCCATCCCCACCTTCGGTACATACGTCTTTCCCGTGGACGCTGTTCCCTTCGCTCACTATCGTTGTCCGTGAGGCGGACTTCAGGAGCCCATCGTCGTCCGGTCGAATTGGTTCGCCGTCGCAACTGGCGCCATCTTGGCCCTCCTCTGTGCCACTATCACCGTTGTTGTTGTTGAGATGTGTCATATTGCTCCCACTGCTGCTGCTGCTGATAGTTTTCGTGCGTTTACCTACCACGAGGGGTACCGTTTCGGTAATTTCCAACTCCTCCTCGACGGGTTCCGTGGACACGATGGAAGGTACTGCTGCCGGTTTTGCGCTGCCGCCGTTCAATATTTTTTTAGCAGATGCTGAATTGACGCTTACTGTTGAGGTGGTGCTGTTGTTAGAAGTGGTTGTAGCAGGATTCGAAACTCCCCTCGCTGCGCTGGTACTCGATACTTCAGTCTCAATTTGGCCACTCTTGTACAGTGGATGACTAGAGAGTTCAGTGAAGCTGGCCCGGTACTTTCGCACGCTGCCGAGGGACACCTTCCGGTACTCGTTCGCTAGCCTGCCGCCAGCCGCCGTGTGCTCGCCGTCCTCGTCGCCGTAGTCCTTGCGTGGCGAGGTCGGCGAGTTGGGCAAACTTTTCGGCTGCCCCTCGCCGTTTCCGCTACCGGAGCCGGAGCTTCCAGAGCCGACCAGCCCGGTACAACTGCGGCCGTCGCGCGCATTCTGCACGATCTGATTCTGCACCGAGTTCCACGCCCGGAAGTACGGGGCCGATATTTCGAAGCACGAGCTGAACAAGTCGCCCGAGCTGTACGTCGTCACGGCCGGGTTGGGGCCAAGTATCTTCTTCACGCCCTTCAGCTGCGACAGGGCACTGAAGGGGTTCGCCTTCGGTAAGCCACCCTGGTCCGTGTTCGCTCGTGGTTTGTACTGCGGGTCCTTCAGCAGCATCGTTTCCGCCACCTTGCGCAGCGTTTGGTTGGAGTACGTGGGCGACTCGGGTATGGCCGGTTCGGCTGGCCGGACGGCCGAGTTGCCCCGCTGGTGCATGTGATAGCGCGCCTTGTCGCTCGGTGTCGTGTGCGGCGGAAAGACGATCACATTCTCCGACAGCGAGCGACGGTGGTGCAGCGGATTCTGGAAGTATTCCCCACTGCCGGACGGGGTCGTCGACGTGCTACTGCTCGGAGAGCTGTTGTTCTCGAGCCCTGCCGGGAACGGTTCTGAGCTGCTGGTAGTGCTCGTGGCACACATGAGACCATTCATTCCAGCGCCTCCGTTGGCTAGGGGGTTTGCGGTTCCATTCGCTACACTCATCCGATACTGATGAAGCTGCTGCTGTTGCTGTTGCTGCTGTTGCAGGTGGTTGTAGCTGTCTTCACACACATCGGACAGTAGCGTGCACTTTTTGACGCATTCCGTGAACGTTGGTCGACTCTTTGGATCATACTAAAAAGGAACGGGAAAAAGATCAGTTTAGTTTCAGGCGAAGAGTATCGAGCACAAAAAACCCGCACTTACAGTACAACAGTAGAAGGCCAGTCTTACAAACGCCGGTGGCGTATCGTTCGGACAAACATCGGCGAACGCAATGTAGTCCAAACCAAACGCATCAGTTCTAGGCATGATGTCCGGATCTGCCTCGATCTGTAAATGCAAGCAAGTAAAAAATTAAGCATTCGGCGCAACCGAAACCTCGTTTCTCTACTCTACTCACCCGTGCAATCAGTTCGCATAAGATAATTCCGTAGGAGAATACATCACTGGTCTGATCGTACCACTGTCCTTTGAGACACTCCGGGCTCATCCAGTACGGGGAGCCCACTGTGTCGAGGCGGGGTTTGCCACTGGAAAGAAGTAGACGGTTAGTGATCGGTGACAACTACTTCACGAGGCAGGGAGCCCTCTAGACTATAGTTACCACTTTCGAGGGATGTTAGCTGCCAGTCCAAAGTCACCGACCACCGCATCGAACATGCCGTCCGGTAGCCGCTTCACGAGCACATTCTGCGGAGAAAAATTAGGGGTAGAGATTGAAGTTTCGTTCCTGCCGCACGGCGATCAATCTCTACGGTGGTCGCTACCTACCTTGCTGGTCAGATCGCGATGGAAGATACCGACGTCGTGCACGTACTGCATTCCTCGGGCGATCCCAAGTGCGATCCTTATCTTCCAAAGGGCTGGGAGGTACTCGGCTTTGTTCGCGATCAGCTGCTCAAGGGAACCGTCCTCGATGTACTCTGTTAGGGCGTGCAGTTGTCCTTCCTGTACGCAGACACCCATAAACCTGTCAAAAAAAAAGGAACAAGAACAAAAAGCCAGTTTGCTGTAAGTCATGTTTTGACCACTCCGGACTACCAACTCCCACCCGGAACGGGTAAGTAGCAGTAGCAGATATCTAAACACTAGACAGACCCGCTCGAGCTTCAGGTCAGGTTGGACTTGTCCAGATCGATACTCCTTTCATGCGATAAATCCTACACGACCATTTGTCTACTTATTTCGTGAAGAATTATGCACCCCGCAGCCGGTTAACTCATGAACCGGCCATGAAGGGCCCACTTTCCTGCCCACCATCATTCGTCACTATTTCCCGGTTCATTTGGGCGTGAGGGAGCAATTGTTTTACAAAGCCGTAATGAGCTTAACCGACAGCTCCAATCACCGTAGCGGAGAGATTGGTTCAAACAGTTTACAATTCACAATAATGAATAATGATGGTACTTAAAACATTCCGAACCGGTTACGCCATCCCCCGAGGGGGCGCGAGGAAATCTGCCCAATAAAATTTTTCGGAGCAAATGTAGACACTTTCTCGAAGGGAAATTTGGCGCCCGCCGTTCGCACGGACCCTTGCACGCTTCTCATCCGTTTCACGATTACATAAAGCCGAAACAGCGCGATCCGATTGCCGACATCATTAATCAAAGTGTCGTTAGACACGAGAAAAAATAACTCACGGCACACAATCGCCGTGGAAAACTGTGAAACTACCGGTGCACGTGTGTCTGGGCCTCTCGTAAGGTTCATATTTGATTAGACCTAAACCAATCATGTGTTGAACAATATTAGTCGATGGTTCCGGTGAAATGAAACGGTAACGATCGTCGAAAAAATCAACTTTCGTTTTCCATCCCTTTTCCTGCTTTCGGTCTTTTATAGTGGTCTTTTTATAATTCGTTTGAAAACCAGAAAAATTTTCTTACAAATGTTACTAGCAATATTTCTAACGATTTTATTAAGAGATTATGTATCTACCGCTAGTAACAATTCGGGGGAAAATATGAAAGCCATATATTTGATAAAACAAATGCTCTTCATATCTACTGAAGCTATAAAGTGTAACAACAATTTACAATGACGTTCAAAACATGGGAGAATGAATGTGAAACCTGCAGCTCATTGGAAAGGTCGTATCGCAACCAATCGCGGCCTTCCGCCATTCCGGCACGGGAGATCTTCTCAAAATGAAAAAAACCACGCCGTGCCATCGGCAAACGGTTCCTATTGTTTCAGTCCGAGACCGTTTACCAGGCTCGCCACGACAACACCTGACCTGGGAATTTCGAGAATTTGTGTTACTTAACGGAATTCATCGTGACCGCTGTCCAGGGGAAGCAAAAACATCCACGACTTCTGGCCCCGGTCAACGAACGCGGCCTCTCATCCTCCGGCCAGGCAGTGTGTTCCGCTCCTCAGCCGAAAATCTCATGAACAGTGATTGTGTCTGTGAGGGTTTCGTTTTTCCCGTCTCTCTTCCTGCCCTGGGGCAGCCCTGCCCCAACGCTGGTAGGAAGCTCACAGTGACAGAAACCCTCTGTCCTCTCCATTCTGGTCGCTTCCGACTTTCGCCCGCGATCCCACGTTCCGCGGTGGAACAATGGATCGTTCGTTCGTTCGCGTGCACCGCCGTTTCGGGGAGGAAGTCTAGTGTTTACGTTTTCTCACACCGCCGCTAGGGTAGCAGCATCCGCCCGGGATTGTGCCCCGGAAGTGACACCTCGCGATCAACGCGCTGGGGAAGAGGGTTCGCGCTTCATTCCGGCCGCATGAAACCCCCGTTCGTGAGTCGGGCCGGCGCGCGAGAACGGACTCGCATATTAATGCGTAACGCTGAACGGTACTTCCGCATTCCCTTCGCGCGCACGATCATCACGATCGCGGCGAAGGTCGCCCGCCGAGGGTCAGCGAAAGATCCGCTTGTTTGTTCCCTAATCATTCGCGTCTTTTTTTCCCTTTTCCTATCTACCCTTCAAGTGGCACATTTTAAAATATATTTCAACCCGCCAGTCGTTGAGACGTTGAGACACCCCACCCCCTCCCACTCCATCGGTTGATGGAAAATAAAAACAAAATCCAAGACAACACAATAACACAGCGGTTCCAAAAAGAGTCACATCCCAAATATGGCACCCATCTGGGTCAAGGGAGCCTTCGCATGACGAGATGAAAAATGGCGCCAACACCTCACTCGCGCAGGAAGGAGCCTAGTGTTCGCCAGCTCGCCGGAATGGACGCCAGTTGCGCTGGTTCTTAATTCGAGACCGAGACCAAAATCGAGCAGCGTCGTGTATCACATGCTGAAGCTGCTGCTTCTTGTGGACACACGAAGCGTAAGCAAATTATGTCAAAATGAGCAAAGCCGGCTGACATTGAGGGGCTGCCATTTTCCCACGAGATCGGCGGAGTGAGTGCGCGGAGTGAGAGAAACTTTCAGAAAAGGGCACGCACATGTCAACACGCTGTGTGGACGACTTCTTTTCTTTGCCTGCTACTGATTAGTAATGTGTGTCAAAGTCCTGCACATGGAATGTCCTGTTAACTTTGGTACTTCAAAAAACACAGAGTGAAAAATGTGTTAAACACAAGATGTTGTCATTAGCTATGTGTCGCTAGCGTAATCTCGCCACCTGTGATGCTCGTTGCTGCGTCCCTTCCATCAACAAAGGAACTGTTTACCACTGGGATGGGTAAACACTCCTGCACCGACCGACCAACGCACTTCCTGCTCTGACCGACTAAGCAACCGACGGCACCAAATTGATAATGTAGCGAATCGTCTAGGGCCCACGTAGCAATCGAGGGAACGAACCTACAAACATCGTGGCTGGGCCAGTAGCAGCTACGAGCACATTTGTAATGCTGTTTTTCCCCCGTTGTCAGTGATGTTGTGAGCTCAAGTTTCCCTACGGTCGTGTGGTTGGAATCCGCACGTCCGTGGTGGCCCGGTTGTTTCCGCCTCCAAAATTGCACACACAAACACACACAGACTAGCGCCACGTAGGGCAGCTGCGGAATGCACCCGGCGGGTAGTGGAGCAGGCCGCGGGGGAACGGTCTTCTCACAGATCACCTCGTCGACGATCAGCTGTTCCATTAACGGCGCATTCGGTGGTGGTGTGTGTGTGTGTGTGTGTGTGTGGCTGGCCGCTTCCTGTCCGGTTAGGCCGGTGCATACAATTTTCCCGCACCATTCCGGAAAACCCACACCACATGCCGCTCCCCCAGGGAGGCTGCCACACTGCGCCATATACAGTGTGGCGAGTGCTAATCGAAAGCAATCTGGTTTTCTCTATGTTTAATTTTTCGAGCTTCCTCGGAAGTGCGGCCCACGATCGGAAGCGCTGCCCGATGTGTACCAGTCGAATCGTGGGCTTCCCCCTTGGTGTGGAAATAGTTGAGGATTTTTTTTCCTTCGTCAACCGCTCAAGACGTGATGCATCGCACTATGGTCCAAGGTCGATTGTCATTAAAAAAAGAGCATCAATCTTTGTGAAATAGAAATGATTACCACACGAGAGAAGTATGAAGGGCATAGTTCCAAATTCATACGCCCTTTGCTAAACGTATCGAATGGAACTTAAATGCTGATGAAATAAACAACAAAATGTACAATCGGTCTTGTAGACTGGACATCAGCTAAACAAAAATTAAAAGTGATTGCGGGTCAATTTTGTTATTAGCTTTATATCTTGGATGTGTTAAGAAAAAAAAATCAATTCAGGAAACAGCCATAAAATTGAGTTTCCAAAAAAACCAAACCTGTAATAGATCGGCCCGCCCCACTGTGTCTCACCCTGTTTCGCCCACCGACGACAGCACACACGTGGGGCGGCAGAAACTTGTTCGTGACTTCGGGACATGATATCAGAAGCGGAACACCGGAGTGTCCCATTCGCTTTCGCTTGTACTGGAAAACAGGAAGTAGCTGGCGTTCCGTCCGCAGTTTCCGAAATTAGAATTTTAGATGAGCTCGATTTCCCGTCACCGGCGGCGGCTTTCAATCTCCCGATCGTCCCGACGAGCGTTAAAGTGAACGTTGCCCCATCGCGGAAGCTGCTAACCTTCTTTTTTTTTTCTCCCGAAAAGTGTCTTCAAGTGTTCAATGGCCACTTCACGGGTACGTAGGTACATGCACTCACTGTTACGCTCTTCGCACCAAGAAAAACGCATTAGCATGTCTCAGAAGCTACCGACCGAGTGTTTACGTCCTCAACTTCATTAACCTTTCGTGATCCTGCTTCGGTTCCTGCGCTCTTCTTCTTCCGCCACCTCTCGCGATCGAACCGAAGGAGCCCGATGATACTACTCTCGATCGGAGGCCCCAGCCCCTCGAGGAAATCTAGGTAATGCGGTAGAGATTATTAACACAATTCTCCAGCAGCTTCGCAACTTCACACGTGAAGCACACACCGGAACATGGATGATTCGATAATTTCGCGCACACACAAGTGTATTCCATCCAAACGGGGAAGTTTGGTTCTACTTCCAGCAAAGTCCCGCCGCCTCGAGGAGCGTGTACACACACGTGTGTTCTGTTACTTCAAGCTGTGCTTCAGGTTAAGCGATCGCGGAGTTTGTGTATTCCGTTCCGTTCGCTCGTTCTTCTCATCCCCTCCTCAAGGAACGGGCGAGGAAGGTGTGAAGGATCGATTTTGAGGTGTTCTAGAATTGCATTGAGGGCTTTCGTCCGGCCGAAGCGCCGCCCGGTGGATGGGAAACGCCAACCCGGTTTGTGATAATTGCCACAATCACGTTCTTCGGAATCGTATGGAAACAAAAAAAAAATTGCGCCTAATTTTTGGCGTAAACCTCCCTCCACCCCCAACCGGATACGTTGGTGTAGGTTTCCTCATTCTACGATCGATGGAATAATCGCTCCCCCGGAAGCTAATTCTCGACTATCTAAGACAGAACAAACTGATTGATAATTGCCCGTTGAGATTGTTTAATAACACATCATAGGAAAGTCAATAGCAGAAATCGGTTAACAACACGGAAGTAGATCATGAGAACATTTTCCGCTCACCCAAGAATTTTCACCGATAAGGTTAAAGGCAGGTAACAGGGGGTCTCTATCGCGCTTTCCGAAAATAAATAGTCTAGCTAATCGCACACATAAAATTGGCACATCGTGTAGCATAATAAGTATATTTAAACTTAAACATACCCACGTACCCTGCGAGGCTTGTGCCGGGTGCACTACGCCTGCCCACACACACACACACACACCTGCCCGCTTGCCGGCGGCTTTCTCGTCCCGCCACTTCTTCAAACTTGGCCGCAAAAGGGGAGATTTTCGGTCAGTTGCTTCGCTTCGATTGGCCCACATTGCGGCCCACCGGCCGGCCGCAAGCGAAATGAGGAGCGCGCGTGTGTGTATAGAGGTGCCAGGAGGGGAAAAAAACCCGGCCTCGCGGTCCAGGTGCCAGCGGCATCCACCGCGCTTCCCTGTGCAACAGTTGTGGGCGATGATGATGATGAGGTAATTAGAGTGCAGTTTCTTCTGCTGCGGTTTGGGTGGGTGGAATTTTTCGAACTCACCTAGCGCGGGCCGCACGATGCTGGATTATGGACCCCCGTAACGCTTTTCGGTAGGTACACATGTAGCGTGAGTGGAAGAAAGAAACCCGCACTTGCACGCACACGGCGGATTGGGCTCGTTTGTGGGTTGACCGTTTTTTGTTTTTTGTTTTCTTCCTTTGGAAATGCACCACACACCGGCGGCCCGGCTGGACGTAACAAGTGTGCTAATGCGTACGAGCGAGCAAATCCTACCGTGGTGCCCGCAGCGGGGAAATAACGAGATGAAAATGACAAAATTAGGTCAGAAGCCCCCGGGCGAAACAAAAAGGCGGTGTGGCGTTACTTTTCTTGGTCACGGGCAGCCAAAAGTGGCTTGACAACGTGTGGCTCGGGCCCACACTCTAATTTTTTTTCATCTGCTTTTGGTTAGCATGCAGCATTTCGTGAAGCATGAAAACTTTCTCGCATTTTTGCCCATTTTCCAGTCCGGGAATAAATTGACAAATGGTGATAGAGACACAGGACACAGGAGCAGGAGCAATAGTATTCATTCATGAATGATTTGAGTAGCTGTACTTATTCACACAATCTTCACAAATTAACACTGTTTATTAATCTTTGAGTTTGAGATTTAAAAAATACGAGACACAAAAAGGTTAAAAGGACGTTAGGTTATCGCAACCAAACTGGACACCTAAACAGAAAAGCCTCCAACATGATACACCATTGAAGTGAGTAAGGAAGCTACAGTTCAACGTAAACCCCACAGAATTTGAATAGAAGATTTATTAGTAACATTATGCTTCACCTATATATTTAGTTGATTCGATGATGAAACCGTATAAGATCGCCATTTTCTTTGTTTGGAGCAGGTAATTTTTCTTCCAATAAAAATTTTTCAACGAAGTTTCCGGAAACGTGTCAGTTTATTCCAAACAACCAAACAACTTCCGCTCCGTATTTATCCATCACTTGCAAGGCGTCCCCGTCTCAGTTTCAGCCGTCGGTGTTCATTCGGTCTGTGCCGACGACATTGCCGATGCCGATACTTTTCCTGATAATAATCAACCCATCGGGCGGGCGGGCGGGCGGTCGCGCGCTGTACACCCCATTTTACCCGCGAGCGAGCCTTACACCGACTGATTCCTCTTCCTTGCGGTTACCGGTGCGGAGTGCGGCGCCGAAGGCGGTGGCCGCGACCGGTTTTTTCCTCCGTTCCGGGCTAAAGCCAGCGCCGATCCGAGACCATCTCCGACGCGTCCAATGAAGCATTTCTTTCTCGAAACACTCGCATGGGACGGCCGGGTGGTGAGGGGGACCTGTGGCCTGGGTTACAACCGGTTGCGGTGGCGTTGACCGGCCCCTGCCAAGTTATGCGATTTGCGACGGATTACATGCTCGCTCCTCCACTCCACATCATTGCAGCAGCAGCAGCAGTAGTTCGGTAATCGTTTGTTCCATCGCGAAGGAAACAAGATAGTAGGTGTCGTTTTTGGTGGCCAGCGCCTGATTGATATTGTACGTTCGGCTCATCACGCGGCGGTGTGCAATCACACACGTCCTGTGATCGCTGCACTTTATGGCAATGGTTGCCGGTGCAACAAATAACGTACCTAGTTACTACTCAGTAATAGACAGCCGTTTGTTTATGTAACCAAATATTGCGATGGTTTTTTGTTATTTTCCTGCAGGAAACCGACAGTTGTCTAATCGTGTCTTAGACGGGGACAGTGTTTTTCTTTTTCATGTGGAAATTCATTGTTCAAAACCCGAACGAAATGATTTTTTTCCCCATAAAACTATAATTGAAAGCATCGAAATTCCGAAAATTCCACCATCGAAAACAATATTGAATGGGAATTAGCTATGTATTAAAAAAAATCAATAGTCTGATTTATAAACATAAGTTAAAGGCGCTTCCGGCAAAATAAATAGTTAACACCGTAACAAATTGAGCTACCTCCACGCCGCAGAAGAAACTTATGTAAATTGGGGCACATAATATGATCCATTCATTTCCGGATCACTACATTGCAGAGCCCTTGATTAATGCGGTCCTTTCCATCGGAACGTAATCTTGTTTATTGTTTCGAACCAACCCTCTAATCCCACCCCCAAAAACTCTAAAGCCTCGACTGAACTCGGCGCGCGCGAAAATGGCACACACGACGAACCGCGTTTCGTTTTCGATGCCGTCCACGCGAAACTTCATCTCGCGACGCGTTCCGCTTGAACAACTGCGAAGCGGCCGGCCGATTATTATGCCGATGCGGAATTACACAAATGAAGGCTCTCGTTTAGCGCTCCATTTTCTTGCCTCCATTTTGCGGCGTGATCATTCAACCGTACCTTAATCGATTGCCCATGAACAGTCTCGCCAGCGCCACAGCAAATGCGCCATGTTCGAAAAAACCAAACCCGCCGCCAAAACATATTTCCCGAAAGCGAGGAAAACTGGCAGCAGCCGCAGCAGCGGCGGCACCCTGCTTTTCGCGCCTTGAGAACAAATCGTTTAACCCCAAAAATGTGAACACCATGTTTTTGATAGGGGACAGAATTCGAAATTTCTCTTTATTCGATTCAGTTCCAGCCGTTTGGAAGCCCGTTTTCAGTTGGAATAATTGATTTATTTATTGGAAACCCATTCGCCGGTGGCTTGTTGGAAAAACACTTTTACCCGCTCTATTTCATTCATGCGCAACTGTGTCTAGTCAGACGTCTTCGGTACTTTCCTCCATCAGTTCCGCTATCGAAACAGACACACATGCTTCAATCAAGCGGGACCTGGTCGACCTGAAATGGACCAAACTATCAATCATCTGTACAATAATCATCAACATTGTTTAACTAAAGTTCTCTATTTCCAGTCGCTTTCACAACTACCTTTCTAGACCCTAGTGATCTGATGATCGATCACGTTGAAATCTGTGAAAAGTAGACACATTTTCTCTACAATTTTAGGCGCTCGCTCGGGCGCTACACGTACACGATCGCGGCAGTTTCCACGGAAAGAGTTAACCGGTAGAAAATTAAATCCGTTACACAATCGTCCTCGTGCGCTGCCGCAGTCGCGTGAAAGCCCAGAAAGTGGCTCTGAGCTCTGATTCAATACTTTAATCTTGTTAGGCACCAGAGAAACCAGAGACGAGTCACACTCTCCATCTCATTTCCTACGGTTTCTATTATCCGCTAGTAATTCCTCATGGAAATCATGGCATTCCGACGGAAACCCCCGGCGCCCATCATACGCGGGGCCAACAATTGCGTGGCCCGGGCCCTCCTTCGATCAAAGTGTCACTTGTGTTGGGTGGAAAAAATTGAAAGAGAGAGAGAGAGAGACAGGGAGAGAAAAATACAAGCCGGAGAAAGGTAGTTATGGCTTCCAAAATTAAACAATAACACGTGCGCTGCCAGGCCACCACCAGCCAGCTTACTTCACCGAGAGCACGCGAGCCACCAAAAAACGGAAAACGGCAGACTAATCAACTCGATCGCCTTTCGTTCGAAACGC
This sequence comes from Anopheles plumbeus, assembly GCA_034621735.1. Classification (NCBI taxonomy): domain Eukaryota; kingdom Metazoa; phylum Arthropoda; class Insecta; order Diptera; family Culicidae; genus Anopheles; species Anopheles plumbeus. The sequence goes on from JAOEFI010000003.1 coordinate 40,344,170, forward strand.
GGAAGGAAACGGCTAGAGGCTTGCTCGTGAAAGCGGAAGGAACCGTTGCCAGGCTTCCCCGATGGGCCCCGAGATTCCGAGAGACACTGGTGCCCGCCCGAAAGTCAACTCTAAACAATGGGTTAATTTTCAGGTCAAGATGCTGCTGCAGCGTCCGAAGCATGCGACGACAGCATTAACTTGCCGGTGTCCCGTTTGATGATTGTGCATGCTCGGATTGATTGCAGCACCCACGGTCGCTCGGTGTGGCCGAGACTGGTCATCATATTGATTTATTTCCTTCGAGCCAAACGTTCCGTTTCCGTTTATGATGGACTGGTGATTGGTGGCATCTTTTTCTTCGACGCAAATGTTCGATTCGAAGATCGACCAGATCGAAGATCGGCCGTTGAGGTAATTTCTCGAACGCATCATAACTCCGCATTACCGGTCCAGCCACCAAGAGAGAAACGAGAATCGTACTCGTTCCCGTTTGACACTCGTAATTGCCCTCCATTGGTCGTAAAATGTAAAATGAAGTGTCCGCAATTTGGGTTCCTTTTTTACGATTGACAGAGGATTTTTACGGTATATATCTCGTTAAGCCAGTCAGTGTGCAGGGCCGTCACGTACCGTAAGAGGAATCATGGAATTACCCTCTGCCAGCACAGCCGAGCGAAGCGCAAGGGGATTGTACAGACGATCGCGGGTAAACCGTTCACCGATGGCGCCAAGCTAGCCGCGGGCGATAGAGATTCTGCACCAGTTTCTTCACGCCCATCAAAAAAAGCGCCGGCCGACGAAAACGCAGCTTCCAATGGCAGGGTCAATTAAGCGAAAACGTTCTGCTCGGATCGATGCCACTTGGGGACGTTATTTTTCTTATTACTTCGCTCCATCCATAGTGTCCCTGAGGGTACACCGGACTGACTGTGAGAATTGAGGTCGATCGTACGGTCCGAACACTTGTTTTGTTGTCCATATTGGGGCCAAGCGGTTGATTCGGTGGCAAAACGGGGTTTTGCGCACTTGCACCCGAAAGAATCCAGGGCAATTGTGTGCGTAAATTACGCGAGCCGAACTAAGGTGGCAGAAGTATGCGGCAAAAAAGTGAATTGAACCGGTTCGGGTGACCTTTTCGTCGCCATTGAAACAATCCGTACCAAAAGTTCGATTCTTTTTTTTTTATATGAGAAACTATAAAAACTATTTAGGAACATTATCTTTTGGCAAGATCATTCTCCTTCGTGTTTCCTTTCCATTCCTCTGTTGCTGTACTTAATGTAAACTTCAGGTTTCAGCATAGAACATAAACGTCCATTAATTGTGTGTTGTTCTCTGTAGCAAAGCAATGATTTGAAAATCTCTCCATCAAATCTACATTTGCAAATTCCCATCAATGGGAATTCATTTTGGTTTGAAATTCATGAAACATCTTCAAAACTTGCCTCGCCATCTAAACGCAGCGAATACGTCCATCCGAAGCGTATGGAAATCAGTCGGCGAACGAATGCAAATTAAATGCGCACACATGACGAATGACGATTCACTTGATCGAACCTGATATATTGTAGAAAAGAGAAAAACCCGAAACAATATAATACATACCAACAGATCCATACCAACTTTCCACGACAAAATTTCACTTTCGACAACGAAATTCGAGCTACATTTCAGTTCCAGCGCCAAATACATGGCCCCGCAGTAGTGTTGTTATATGCTAAATCGATCAACCATCGTTTCTCCCAGCGCAAAAAAAAAGAAAGAAGAAGACGAAAAATGCTGCAAATAAAGCTCGTCCGGAAGGGAATTTACCGGCGAAAGTGAGAGGAGGAAAAAAGTGTAACGGCGATCCGAATGTGACAATCAGGAAGTGAACGGACTACTCCGGACGACTCCGGGGTGCAGAAGAAGCGGTGAGAGATCGTTCCGTATCGTCGGACCATCGGAAACGGTCACCTGATCGGCGTGGTGGCCAGTCGGCGGCAACGACACGGCCAGCCCAGAGAGAACCCGTTTCCTGCCGTGTACACTATGCGCTTCCAGGGGATAGCCGCTTTGTAAAGGTTGTTTTCTTATTTCCATTCCTTAAGTCGTGTTGTTTCTTTTTCTTCGGCGTTGTTTGAGCTTTTTTTTACGCACCGAATCTGTTCGCCGTCTTATGGCCAAACGGGGCGGTATATTGACACGAGGTGGCGAAAATGCAGCGCATCGTCTGATAGCGCAGAGCGTTGTGACTATTCCCATGCGTACGAAACCATCCGGATGCAATCTAAGTTATGCAACATGCGAGGTTTATAGTGAAGCATCATGTTGGACTTGGGATTTTTTTGTGTGTGTGTGTTGTTGTTTCGTTCATGTATGTAGCGATATTTCCGGCACCGTGTGAACATAAAACAACACCTGGAGGAAAGTGCAATTGAGAGCTGGCTTTAATGGCTCATTGTGAAGTGAAGCACATTGCGGTTTCAATTTATTGATGACAAGCATAAGAAAGCTGTTTAAACAATGAAACCGAAAGTACGGAATGGTGTCGTATGTTACTTTACTTTCGGATCGAAACGTTCGCAAAAAATGAAAAACGCTCAAATAGTATCATACAAATTATGTATAGCTCTACGGGCCCAACATTACTTACGTTAGTGAAAGAGGTTAATATCGTTACAACACGCATATTCGCTGATTCATCAGAAAATGCCTCGTCAGAGTATAAACAAGCTATAATCAGCAGCTCCTTCACTCGTGATCGTCACATGTGTTCAAAATTCGAATTATAGGGTTGTTGTAATAATGTTGTAAAAGGGAGAACAACGCAACCCCAAGGAAAAACACACACGTCCGTCGTATGCCGGATATTTTAGGCGTTCCCAATTTAGCACGCAGGTTGGTTGTTCATCGGTACCGAAAATAGACACACCCTAACAACGCCCACGCTGGTTTTGGAAGGCGAGGAAAATCGAACGAAAAAGTGAAGACAAAAAAAAAACAAACGGAATGTTACCGAAATAACAAGGCTTACTTCCTTCTAGCGAGAAAACAGAAAACAAGTACAGGCGGTAGATGGTAAGAATAAAAAAAAAACAAACATCAACTGTCTCTAGAATGTTACAGTAGAACCTGTTGATTCATTGTGATTTGTTTACTCGTATTGAAAAACAAAATATTTTAACGCGTACAAACACTCGCAGAGGGGAATGTTTGGTAAAAAAAATTCCTTCGCAACATTGGACGAAGATTTAGCGACAGCTTAATTGAAACTAACGTCCACCGATGGTGAACCGATGACCAGTGGAACGTTTGTAGCTCGTGTCGCCTGGTCCATTAATTAGGAGATGGAAAAACATCGTTAAAAGCTAAATGACAAATCCGATGCGACAAAACGGCCAAGGTCGAGTAAGAAAAAAGTCTCCGTAGAAGCAGGTCTCTCGAAGCGATCGCAACAAGATCTGTGGCAAAAAAGCAGTTCTACGAGCGGTTCGAAATATAGACTCCACATGGCCACTCGCGTGTTATGCAACATGGAATGGAATGGAAAAACAAGAACTCCACTGGGGCTGACCTTAGAGGCGGCCACCCTATCTGGTTAGAAGGATCGCAAACGAGTTCGAGTGAAATTTTCTTCTACACCACCCACTCGCGACGGGTGGGTGAATGGGTGGGTGGGTGTGCATCGCTACGAACGTCCGACGCTCGACTGCAGCGAAAAAAGGGCCACGATGCACTCACCGTAACCTTCAGCAAGTTCAAAGACCCAACGCCGTGAAAATCTCAACCATGCTTGGGTTGATGCTTGCGCAAGTTCGTTCCCAACATGCGGCACGGCCGGCCGGTTCGCCGCCCTCCCTCCGAAAGCACTACCTCCCGAGCAAACCGACATTGCACCCCCGCTGAACTCTCCGTTGCTCAGTGTGTGTGTGTGTCTTTTTCGCTTCTTCTCTGTTGTGCACCAGCTCTTCCTTCTAACCTCGAACAGTTTATGCGAACAGGCTTCTTCGCCACAACTGCAGCGGAGTAGAAGAGTAGATAGTGCCGACAGGCAACAAAAGGCAAACCGCGCAGCATAAACATGAGACGAATAAAAGCAACTGAAACCACGATACTACACCACCACCGTCCCCCGCGGTTGGAAAAACGTGATCATTAACGCAGTCGGTCTATTTTCGCGATCGCATATACCTAGGCGATGCGTATGGTAATCGCTTCTTCCACCCTCGGCGGCGCGCGCTTCAACCTCAGCCAGAAGCGGGGATGATCGTGATCACGCCGCCGCTAAGCCACATGCCACTTCAATGCAATTACAAAGGAAAGATAGCAAGAAAGAAGAATAGACCCTCAGCACGTGAGTCGAGTTGCGCTAGGAAGTGCAACAAGGTGTACAGTATTTATTATGAATAAATTGTAAATGTGCAACACTGATAATTACATTTATCGGAGGAGAGAATGTACGTTCGCTCAAGGCGTGTAGTAAGATTGTAACTTATTGTTCCACGTGAATGGTGGAAAAATCTTCAACTTACATAAATGGCGTTATCATCTGAAAGAAAAAAAACTTCCACTTGATTGCACTTTTGGGGTGCAGTCAGTTCACCCCAAAATAAATAAATATCATCATAAACAACAGGGTCGATCGATTTCTCAACCAGTATAATATAAGAAACCGGTGAAAGGACAGTAAAGAAGCACAATTATACTTCGAAAACAAAATTGGTACAAGTGCCCTGCAAAAGAGCGCAGGCAGTAAAACAAAAAGAAAGGAAATAACATAACAAAACCGCAGAAGAAAAGCACACAGTAAACGGACGAAGAATTTACGAGCACGCCGAGCCAACGATGAACGCAAAATCGCACCCCTTCCGAACGAAAAGCAACCCTTGAGACAACGATCAACAAAAAAAATTTAAACTCCGCGCGAAAGAGAGAAGGAGAGAATTCGATAGCACGAGCATCGTCAGCATTCGCAGCATCGCGCTTTTAGTAACGACCTTGCCCAAAACCCACAAAAACAGACACGCACACACAGAGACACAGAGAGACAGACACACGATCGCGAAAAATGATACGATCGCCGCCCTGTGGCGCTTCCCGAGGTGTCGGTTGGGCGAAAGGGGGAGAAAATTCGAACCATACCACCAACGCAGTGCGTTGGCCGCGCGCCGAAGAGTACCGCCGCGGTGAGTGCGCGAATGCTTTCACTCTCGTTTTAATTTCCCCGCCGCCGCACTCCCCGCGCCCACGGCGTTCCCGGTAACCCCTCAGCCATGGGGCTCTTCTTGGTGTAGTGCCGCTTCTCTCAATGGCACCGCGCGATCCATCATTAGGCGTCTCCATTACCACCCGAATGTTTGCGTGTGCGAGCGTGGGTCGGTGTGTTTTGATGTTTAGGTTTTTCTTGTTTCGGTTTGCGTGCACGCATTTTTCACCGTGACCGGGAGGCGGCGTCTTTTTGAGATGAACTCTTGGCGCACCTTTGCATTTCTTCGCTAGCAAACCTATGACGTACGTGGTGGTGGTAGTGGTTGGTGGTGTTGGGAAGGGGTTTGGTAGTCGGTTTGTTTACGGTCACTTTTACTGTTTGCCGATTTCGGAACGATTGCAAACTGCCTTAATTAATATTTTCGCTCCATTTTCGTGCCTCCCCCAAACCGCATGTTGCAGCAACAGTGTTGAACCGTTGGGCGAACCGGGCGAAACAAACATCTCACATTCCAGCGCAACAACAACAACAACAACAACTCGAGCCGTTTTGCCTCTGTTTTTCCTATACGCGCATGGCGAAAACGCAAATACACGCCACCACGCCGGGTGTAGTTTGCATATCATCATAGGCGGGCAAACAAAAGCAACGAGATGTAGACAAACTCCCCGCACACAACATCAACAACAGCAGCAGCAGCAGCGAAAGCAACAAGAGCAACTTTGTGCAACACCAGCAGAAGCAGAAACAGTGACGGCATGCGCGGGGGGCAGCCACCGAAGCTTGCTCATTAAACATTAAGGGTTGCAATTAAATAAATAAAACAAAGTTCATCGGCGCGTTGTTGCCGGCCAAGACCACGCGGGCATGCAGCAGCCCAGCACATTATTCGGCAGCCGCGGATTGCTGCTGCTCCCCTTATTGCCCACTTCCGGCTGAGCGTCGCAAAGTTGGAATAAATTACCAGAAAAGCCCACGGAGGGAGAATATCACGGAGCAGATCAGTGGAAAAAAGAAGCCAAAACAAGGCACGCAATCAAATCCAAGCCCTCTGCTCTGCGCGCGATACCCATTCGCCGGAGTGAACGTGCGCATTGAAAAGTTTATGCAAAGTGCAGAGAAGGAAAGTCAATAATTTTACTCGTAATTTATTTTGTGCAATGAAGTGATAACTTTCGTTGC
>JAOEFI010000003.1:40350624-40361007 GCA_034621735.1 Anopheles plumbeus
AGTCAAACCCAGAAGGCTTCCACCAATTGCCCGGAAAGCCACTCGTAGGAAAACCCGGCACGAAACAATCGGCGGGAATTTTCATCCAACATTCAACCGGCGGAAAGCAGCAGCCAGCCAGTAAACGAGTTGGCTGACCAAAAACACTTCGCCCTGATCCTGCCCGTCGTCGTCGTCGCTTCGCTAGGGGCATCTTTTTTCCGGATGCGAGAGGGCCAGCGACCCTTGAACTTTGTGCTGCCCTCGAACGCCGGCGGAGCACGATGCGATCGCGTTTTCCACGAACCGGTCCGTGGTGGGTAAGTACGGAACGTTACATTACCATGGCAGCCAACAACGCTGGCACGGAACGCTGGAGAATCTCGTCTCCCGTTGGTGGCGATTCGATTCTGTTTTTCTGCTTGCTTCGGTTATTCTCAGCACCGCCATCACCACCATGCACGCCGAACCACTTAACAATAACTTATTTAGAGGGTTTCCCCTTACCGGAGGGAATCCAATTTGTTCGCACTTGCTCTTATGTAAAAGCTAAGTCTGCGGTTTGCAGTTTGTTCACGCGGCTTACACGGTTGGAATCACTATTTTTAAACTATTTCGCAATGTTTTCCACAGTGGAAATGTGTGTTTCTTCTATCGACTTTAGGCTAAAAAGAAAAGCGAGACAAAAGGGGGGGGGACGGGAGGGGGGACATACTTTTTTGTTTTGCGTTTTTGAACAGCATTACATTGAAGTGCATGAAGGTTTCCTAGACAACTTTCCCACCCATTCTACAACATTATTTTACACGGAGATACTCCAGTCCACTTTCATTACCAAGGTAAACAATAAAAGCGTCTTGCGAAGTACGATCAGCAAAACATAATCGTTGGATTGATAAATTAAATGTAGTAGTCTGTGTCGTATTGACTCTCCGAAGTTGCCCTGTTGGGGCTGTTTGGCTAACGTGTTCTATGTTATGTGTCTTATCCGACATAAACACCCATCGGAAACATTAGGTTTGGCATTCCATTCGCCAGACTCGCGGCCTGTTTAAGCGAGGAATGTACGACTACTTCGGAACTGCACTATAGTCTGACGCTAGTGGAGCAAGTGGAGCGCTCACTCGGTTGGCTGAGTATATGGCCGCGCGAAAGTACGTCGGTCGCCACCCTAGACAACGCCTAGACCATTTACACACACACCTCGCCGAGTCTAGACGAAGGGGGAAATATGTTTCTGGCCGCACCGTGCGTTTCGTGTTGATGTGCAATGTGTTTTTTTTTTCGCTTTCCCACGTGTTCAGCAAGCCCGTCGCAGCGGCCAAAAAGGTGCAACCCATCGTCGAGTGGCCCATTGGAACGGAAGTCGCAATAATCGGAAAGTCATTATTTTTTCCCCCCAAGCCTAGACTAGACAAACAGAAACGCCTTCCAGTCTGCGACTTCATCGTCTGGCGGGGTTCTCGTCTAGGGGGATCTGAAGACACTTCATCCTTCCGGTGACGATGAATGTATAAGCCAGGACAGACAACCATCGCCAGGGCTGGGCAGGATGATACACCGATTACGGTAGGACTATTCCCGGATATTATCCAGTGGAATCCATTCCATGAAATATTCTTCCAATAACAGTTAAACGAAAACAAGTCATAAGAAGATGGAAATGAAGCAATGAAATATGAAAAATTCACAAAAATGTTTTCCATCTCAGTTCAGTTCAGTAAATGTTTCACAATCATATCAAATGTGACATAATCTTAATAAAATGTCCAGTAAACCATTCAGGAGCCGTCCCACAGTGTAGAATGGGTAGAAAGGAGTGCTACAAATTTCTCCAACCCGAGAAAGGGTGGGTAAATGGCTTTTTAAATCAATTACATATCACTCCCTTTACTCAAACACTTCCTCCCAATGTCCTGCTCGTTTTGAGGTAACACACCTTTACTCGAGAGCCAACGGTCAAACCCTAGAACCATTGACTGCTCTTCGAGTTTCGAGTCTGAAAACTTCTCGGCATGAAAGCATGAATGAATGGACAATTAAACTGAGCAACGGCGTAACTAGCAGCCGTCCATCAACCCTGACACAGACCCGCTAGCTAGCCGGGTTCACTCTAGACACTCTCGAACCACTTACCTCAGGATGTTTGGATGCGATAGTTTGTTCAGCAGTTGAACCTCGCGCAGCATGTTGGGTCTGTTGGCGCGCCGTTGGTTCATCTTCAGCACCATTACGTCACCGGTCGTCCGATGTGTCACCTGTTGAAAATGAGAAGAAGAAAGAAAAAAACGGAAAACGAAGGTAATTAGTGTGCCGTATACTTTCAACCGTGCGGGCTAACAAGAAGTATACATTAAACCGCAAGATCTCTCCGCGGGTCTGCATACCGTGCAGCAACAGCAGCGAGCGAAGGTGCAGGCAATTAGCCATAGCTCTCCCCCCTACGGGGTGGTTTTCGTTTTTCCATGGCAATTATTGGGGTTTTTCTTTTCTAGATAACGTAAAATAGCGCTCTAGATTGTTTTTGTTATCGTCAGTAAACACAAGTAAGTATGCAGAATGAGTGTTTTCTGCTAATATTTTATTTCCCTTCATCTGGGTGACGTCAATAAGACCTTAAACTGTTTTTTTTTCTCCATTGAGAAAATAGAACAGAAGATAGGCACAAAAAGCAAAACGAGTCTTCGCAACTGCACTGCAGAGTAGTTAGCTGTTTTTTTTTTGTGGAAAAACCCCATTTGAAATGCATCGCTTGAAGTCATCTAAAACCCGTCTTCAATAAAACCTCGTTAAGGGGAAAAAACATCGCAAAATCTCTGAAGAACGTGCCGGTAAGCAATAATACAAAAGCTCCCCCTCAAACCCATTCGACGTTATCATTCGTTAATAATGGAGTAACATTCGGTTATACACCCACATGGGAGCGCTGTAGAACATTTGAGAGAATGAATTGGCACAACGATAAGATAAAATTCCACCACCCACTCCATCAATCGTCAACTGTATCGTGAAGTGTGTTATAAACCGGGTCCACCTACACCACACACAGTACACCCAGAAAAACCTGCAGAGTTATTTCGAGCAGAATCTTTAAAACAGGGAGAGTGGTTCAGGGGTCGAAGAAGAAAAAGGTTAGGATGACGACGCAAAACGCAGGACCACCTTGTCCGTTACGTTGGCAGGGCAATCTTATCATATGATACGAAAGTACTGTTGTACAAGCGTGGAATTCAAATCCATCATCAACCGCGCGTCAATCAGCTGGCGACCATGAAAAACCAAACCGACCGAAACCCCGGCACCGGTTAAAGTGTAAAGTAAAACACCACCCGGCAACGACATCGATTTGCAACGCAGGCGAAAAGAAGGTGCAAATTCCCCCCCACCCCCGTAGCAGATCCACCATTCGCATTCATTGCACTCGCTGCTGCAACGGCACATTCGTGTCACGCACCGCGCTGCAATTAAAGCTCATTAGTGGTACGACAAATTAATTTATCATTGCCGCGCACACCAACCAATTGGGGGGGGGGGGGGTTGGGGGGGAAGCAAAACAAAATACTCGCGCAAAGGTAAATGGCATAATGAGCGGGATTGCTACCACATCTTTCCACCCCGACAAACTGGGGGGAATGCTACAGCTGGAACCTCTTCAGCAGCTCCGCGGAGACGAAAAACAACACGAAGCGCACGAGTGCAATATGTCTGCAGCAACGATGTCGATCACACAACTAGCCGAGACAATGATGGATCGATACACTCCACGGTACATTCGTCAAATTAAATTAGCACGCCGTGCGGCCAACTTTTCACGACCTTTCGCAAGTTTTCCCAAGCAGAAATGAAAATCAAAACAAAATATATCACCCCCATATCACATCATCGAACCGGGCGATCGAAGCAACCACGCTGACGATTACACGCTCGTGACGGAGTGTGACGGAGAAAGTTGGGGCCGATCGCGCAATCTAGTGCCCTAGCCTCCCGGGCCGGGGGATGTTGCCGCCGGGTGTGCGTTGGCGGCGTGAGGACACCGTGAGGACACGCTTGAAACCACCTTCACACGGCGGCGGTGGCACCGTGCGGTATAGCAACAAATTAGAGACGAAATAAAACGATGATAAGAAAGTGCACAATAAATTCTCCGATTTGGGACAGAGAGCCTCTTAATGTCAACACGCCGTGGGGGGTGGGGGCGGGTGAAGGAAGCTGCCCGGCCCTTCGGTGGGAAGATAAGCGGTACGGGTCCCGCGTGTAGGCAGACGAGCGTAGTGGAAAGAAAGAGCCAACCCGATGTGCACTAATTGGCCCCGCTTTTGGAGACGGGCACACGTGTTGGGCGGCGTATGTGCAAAGAAGTTGTTCGCGCCTCAAGACGCCGTCTGCCCGTCTGTTGGAAGCGCCAAATTAAATGGCCCGTCCCGAAGAGAAAGGTCCTCGCCTCACGTGCGAGCGTGTTTACACCGGCAAGACTATGGTGGCCAATTGGCGGCGGGACCGCAATTTCGCCACGATTGCTCCCCGAGAGCAAAGCGAACCCCGGCCGCCGCAGCACGGGGGTGAATTAATCTTCACAAAGCGGTCGCATAAATAATTGAGATCTTTCGGAAAACTGTACCACATTGTGCGTTGGACGTTGCGCGGCGTGTTAGAGGGTGGAGACGGCTTGGTGATCGTGATGTTTTTTTCCCTAAGCCAAAAGCAGAAAAACGTTTTCTATGTCGCCCACCAAAGATCGCACGATCGTTACACGCACGCGCCGCCCTGGCGCATCGGTTTCATCTGCGTCTGGTTTAATGCTCTCTACGCATCTCGTTTCGACTCTCTTCTCTCTCACACACGGCACGTTTGCCGCCTGCCGCCCAAACCGAGCGAGGCGATCTTCGGCCTTAAAAGAAAGCTTCGCGAAGGCTTGCGCATAATTTATGCGCCACACACACAGCTGACGAAAAAGAAAACCCTCCACCCGCCAAAGAAAGCGACCGACCCACCCGCAACACCACTCTCCACCATTCGAAGGGAGATGAGATGATTTGTAGTGAACGATTGCTGATGGGAATTCGGGTGTGGAGATGATTTTTCCGATAATACCACATCCGAACCCACCAGCCGCCCGCCCGCCCCGGCCTTCGGGTGGTATAAATGTATGAGGAAATTGGGTGAGAGTTTTGTGGCCGACCCTCGGTGCTATAGTGTGGCCTGGCCGTGAATCTCCACCGAGCATGCACAGACTGGTGGAGAAAGGAAAACTTTTATCCCCTTCCCCCCAATGGCGCCGAAAAACAAGGCGCGTCCGTTAATTGAACACCGGATTTATTTGGAAGTTCATGAACCTCCCCGCCGGTTGTGGGGTTGCAGGGATTTGATTAGTTGAGGCGGTAGGGTTTCGCTTTCCATAAGTGGATACCTATGGTTGCATTTATGTATTATTGTAGATACTAACATAATACTTCCGGCTTTTGTTTGCTTCTGAACCGTAATCGAACAAACATCATTCCGTAAAAGGTTTATTCCTTTCAAACAGAAACAGACTGAAGTTTTCCTTTCCCAGAAAGATGCGCCATTGACTTGATCACTTGAGACAAAATAACAGGAAACGTTACTATCGAACTGACCACATCTGCAGAGTATCTATTTCCCTTGTGAAATTCATAAAGCATCACTTGGAAAAAAGAGGATCCCTCCTCACGCGCCTCAGGCCAAAGGGGTTCAATCCAGGGTTGCACTGATTGTAGAGTAGCTAACTTAACTATATGATGAAAAAACGCGCATCTAACCCAATTTGACGCTAATGGTCGCGGTCATTTACAGACCATTACCGACGACATCCTACCGCGGAAAATCGTCGGGGGAGGGGAAAACCGCTCAGTCAAAGGCGGGATGTCTTTCCGCGCAAAACCGGTAAACAACAATTTCCGCAAATCGGTCCGTTTTCCGCGGTGGCCACACGGTGTGTCCCGGGCGAAAGCAGCGGATCAGGTGCGCCCCGTCGTCCCCGAAGAAGAAGGGCCAGTGACAGCACCCGAAACAGGAAGGAAACCCGATCGGGTGGCGGTGGTGGTGGTGGCCAATCAATCAACTGCTCAGTTCCCTGCATGTTCCGTTTCTCTCTCTTTCTGCGACCGGGCGCCTTTCTCCCTGCTTCTCTCCGTCCTTTTCTGTCCCTCGGTGGGTGTCGAGGAGATTTTTTTTTCTCTAATGGACACTGCGTGTCATCGTAAAGGCGCGGTTGCTCGAACCATCAGCCCAGGGCCGGCCACTGTGCGTATCAGGTGTCAGTGTTTGCGTACCCGTGCGTGAACGTTTCCAATCCCAATTTCCGGCCGAAACGTTCGTAGAACGGAAGGAAAGGCGAAGGAGCAAAGAAGAAAACGCGATTAATTCTCCGGCACGCCATGCATTCAATCTTCGCGTGTAAACGCGTGCGAAATCACATCCCGCCACCCTTCTGCTCGTTTTATGCCCCGTCCCGCAAGCGAATCGATTAATTATTGTCCGAAAATCGAATTAGTTGGAAAAATTAAAACAAAAATTAAACGCAACTTGCCCGCATGGCCGGCGGGAAAACTGGCTTTGGAAGAAAGTGCTGCTTTCCCAAAACTCGAAACGGAACGGAACAATAGGAACACTTTCCAGAGGGCGCACAGATTACATCGCGTGTCTGAAAACCCCTTGCTACCTGATTTTGATATTCTTTTTTGACTTCTTTTTCCGAATAATATATCAGCAAAGAAATTAAATTGACCACCTCACAAACAACATGCCCGCGGGGTGAATAAAATGAATGGCAAAGATGGCGAATTTTTCGATTGGTTCGACGACCTGAAGAGCACGCGCGGTCGCGTTCGGTTTGGCACTTTCGATTTTCACGTGACAGTATTATTTTTTTCCTCCTTTCCTATTGTTCACTTCCTCCTTTTCTCCATGGCACGCCACACAGTTCGTCCGCTAGAGGTAAAATACGTTCGGTTGGGGTTTTTTTGGCGAAAGGCAACGAATACCAAAGAACCGGTCGGTCTAGTGGCGCGAAGAAAAACCTCTCGTCAAGGATCCTCATGCAGCTTCCTTAATGAATGCATTATATCACCGTCTCTCTCTCGACCTTTCTCGGATGCAACACGAGACCGAGAGGGGTACGTACTTCCGAAAACTGTCCGTCGTATATATTCGCGTCCGTTTGGTTTAAGTCGCAGTGCTACTACGGTTTACTGTGTCAGTTTTTGGTGGTTCCTTTTTTCTTGGCCGCCATTTTTCCGCCACAAAGTGTACAACGGGGGCTCGTCCGGTCCGGTGTCGAAGCCGTCAAAACAAAGTGAAGCCTGACCGTCGTCTGTCATGGCTGCTTCCTTCGCCGTCGAAATTTCGCGGGTGCCGAAAGTGAAATGATGAAGTTTGGGCTCCCTTCCGTCGGCATGGCAAAGAAATGGTCGCTAATTGGTCGCATAATAGGCGTGTCGGCGGACTACCGAGACCGCCCCAGGGGGTGTGTCGGCTTCCCGTCTCAAACAGCGATTGGGAAAAACCAAGCCAATAACCTGACGAAAACCTGTCCTCGTGGGGGCCACCAAACATGGGGCGCCGTAGTTGGGAGTTGATGAATTATATTTGGAGTTTGGAGAAAATAAAATAAATGAAACATTCGCATTCGCATTAGAAACGCATCGAAAATTTAAAAAAAACTACACACCGAAAGGAAGCGCAAATTGCAAGGAGAATCGTGCGATCGTTTCAGGCCACGCGTTTTTGCAGTCCGACACACACAACCACTCACAAACACACTCCGAAGCGCCGCAAATTAGGCATTGATGATTTTCCGGAAAAGCTTCCCCCTCCCCACAATCCGACCCCACCGGCAGCCGATCATCCGCGGAGATCGCAGGGTTTGAAATAATGCAAATAAGCAAACCGGGAAAGGAGCTGCAATTAACGCATCGTTTCTCGTTAGTTTCGCGATTTCTTCAAGCTGATAACATTGGCGCAGTTTCCTCCACCGGGTGGGTATATAGAGGGCCGCCACTTACAAACTAATTAATTCATTTCGCCTGGGCGAAATGAGATGCACGGGGATGGGAGGCGTTGTAAAAAAAATCGACCTCGATCGAGGTACAAAAAAAAACCCGGCCATTGTTTTACGGCGCCATTTTTGTAGAAGGCGACTATAAACATCTGTGGTCGATGTTGCGAAATTTACTAAACACTAACTCCAGCCTTCTGGACGGGTGGGGAAAGTTCACATTCAGCCACACTAATATTTCCACAGCCCGTTACGCGGTGCAATAATGTTACGCAAGACGGCAGCAAACGGTCATCAGGTGGAGTGTGTGCTGTTATTAACGTTTTGAACGATTCTATAATTAATGCTTACTAATTAATTCACTGATAACGCTTCCCTTAGAGAAGCCACCTTAAGGTGCAATAAAGTGCCATAAATGGTGTTTGATATCAACACACTAATGCGAAAATAAAATCTTAAATGACATTGACCTGGAAGCAGGAAAGGTTATGCCATATTTCAAAATCACCGTTCAGCCATCGACTGATCGTGGACGAGTTTGTGCACTAACCACTAAAGGTCAAATCTTAGATCGAGAGTTTGTGGAGTGTCCATAGCATAAAAGCCTTTACTAAACTAATATGCTTACGACAAGAGTGATAGAATTACCAACATAAGTTATATGTCAATATGAATTAATCTATAATGACCTGCAGTAACTCATAACATAAAGGATCAGAAATGGCATACTGCCACAAAACGGAACGGAAACTGTTATAAACCTACATTTAACATAAATAAGTTATTTTTAATTAAGACTACATATTTAATACACCATAAAAAGGATAATGCACTAAGGAATTAGAAGAGAAACGTAAAAGCCGAGCGCTAAAAAATCCATCGGAGAGAGAAAAGAAGCAGGGGCCCAATAAAAGTAATAGTTCTGCGATGCCGCACATACATAGCTGGCCGGCGTTATCTATAAAACATCGTCCATTTACGCCGCAATTGGATCACGGGGAGGGAAGATAAGTCCTCCTCCTCCCCGGCGCATTATGCAACACCGGCGCGAAGCTACTCCCGCGGCAATCATGCAATCAGCGGCCGCTGATGTGGGGGGAGCACCACATCATAACGGCAAATCGAGTATCGATAGCGGCGCGATCCGTTGCCGGCCGCGCGTGCGACCTCAAACACCCCTTTATCCTCGCACACGACTCAGCGCGCGGCCGAGCAATTGTGCCCATTTTGCACAATCGGGTCATGAGTGCAGTATCCTACCCCCGGGGGGTCCACCGCGTCCCTTTCACCGCACCGGCGGGGTAAGCGGCAAGCCGAAAGGACAGTGTGCGATGATCGCACCGCAGCGACCTTCTTCGATGCATCTTCTGAATGCCGCGCCCCGAGCATGTGACGCGGGCGACGGAATGCACCGTCTTCGCCTTCGATTGATCCAACGTCCGCAGCAGCAGCTGGTGCATTTTTTTTTCTTCCCCGGCCAGCTTCTTTGAGCTCGCGTAGTGACAGACGGAACACCACCGTAGTCGTCTTCGTCGTTCCGTTTGATTAGTTTGCCTTTTTTCTACACTTTCTTAAGGAGCGATTGGAGGAAGCTTATTAAAGGGGGAACGAAATACAACACCCACAAACACACACACACAAGCACCGGAACGCATCTAGCCGGGCGGCGGAATCCGTACGGCGCCGTTACGCATCTCTTCCAGTTCGCCAACGATGGAGATCGGCGGTCGGTCGAGTCGTTGAATCAATCGGATCAGATGGATCGACATCGAGCATGTGGCGCCTCTTTCGACATTGGATCGGATCGGATTGACCGCCGTGTGATGAATCTAATATGATGCAATAAAGGAAATATCGAATCGATTCCGGTCGTAATGAACCATGTGCTCTTTAAGCGATTGTGTACGGTTTAAAAAACGTATATTGTCTCAACCTATGGACAGACGGATTCCAAACTATCTGAACTTTTTAAAATTTCATATTTTCTACCGCATTCTGATTCGTTCTCGGCGATTACGAATTACAATACTTCTAATGCAAAGAAACCCCTCAAACACTTGCGCCACCCTATGTGAGTGCTACTCTAAATGTCTACAAATTGGTTTTGTTCGCCACCTCAACTTGTTTTCGTCCGTTTTGGCTACTTCTTCCAGTATCTGTTTGGCATCATGATTCCCACTTCGACTTCTCACTATTGCGCACATTGCGGTCGGATGGGAGTGTGTTTGTTCAGCTGGCTGTTGCTTCTAGAAAAATCTCATACATTTTGTGTTTTCCTTCTCGATTTTCGGGGAGTGAAGGGAAAATCCATCCATCCATCTATCCATCCATCCATCTAGCCAGCACTCTCGAGAAAAAAACGGTGGAAAGTCCCATGATGCTCCCAAGAC
>JAOEFI010000003.1:40364401-40379414 GCA_034621735.1 Anopheles plumbeus
TCGTCGTCGTCGTCGCCGTCGTCGTCGTCGTCGTCGCCGTCGTCGTCATAAGTCCAAGGCCTAGATCATCACCAACCGAATCGATTGCGCAGACAACGAATGGGTGGGGGTGGTGGGGTTGCAGCCTTTATCCTCCCACCGTCTTTCTCCAGACCCCACGCATCAGTGACACAGCGCACTCGTTCTCGTCTCGCGCTACAAGTCTACGGGGCAAACTGGTTCCTATGGTTTCCCTTACAGCATCATCATCATCATCACCGCGGGTTACTTGACGATGGCACACATCGGTGGCTTCCAAGAAGCAGCAACTCGACACCGGTTAGCCGAGGGTGCGAGAATCGATCCCCCCTAACACCGGTGCTTCCCCTGTCCACCCGGGCCACACAGCGACAAACGATTGAGTGAACGATTGCAGGGAAGAGAGGAAGGAAGGCTGGTAGTCTTCTCCGAGCGGGGTGGCCGACGGCGTTTGTCCTCCAGCAGTCGCCCACTTACGCCGGGAGGAGCATGCGATGCGCACACGCATGAGCAGCCCCATGGAATCTTATGATTTTCAATTTCATAATCGCGACTGCACGACGATTTATAAATCGTGTCTCCTCTCGGCCCTGCTCCGATTGCACTTCCTTCCGAGAAAGGGCCAAGGGTGACATACGAGTGCCGCCTCTTCGCAAAAGCGAAGCAGCGCGGAAAAGCCGGTTCCGAAAGCCGGCTGTTGCTTGGGTGCGAGTTGGGTTTTCGAGTTAAGCATCGCGAGCATCGCGGAAGGAAACACACAATGAGAGCGCGTTAAACAGAGGACGATGCTGCAGCAGCAGCAGCTGCAACGCGACTTTTCGCGTAAATGCAACTGGATTCCAACCCCCGAGGAGGCAGTTTCCGGTGAAATCCCGACGACGAATACGACGAAACCCCCTCCTCGTAGATCGGAGTGTTTCAGTTGCAAAAATAGCCACAATGAAGCTGCACAGCTTTGCTAGCTAAACCGCGGGAAGGGTTTGCCTACGCTCTGCCTAACCTTGAAGTGACTTCAGTTTTCCCTCCCCTTCTTTTTTTTTTTTTTGGTTTTGTTTTGTAAACGCAAGTGAATCCTCGCTCGCTGTTAGTGCACACTCGTACGCGCAACAATTCCGACAAATCTGGGAGGGGTCTCTCAATTGGAAGTTCCCGCCCGGCCCGGATAGAAAAACCCCGCCAACCCCGGTGCGAGCCGGACGAGTTCCCACGCTCGAGTAACCTTTGAGGGCAGGGCGGACGGACGGACGCTCCAGAGCATGATGACATTTGTGGAAGTTAATGCCGATTCAATTGACAGTAAACGATTGCATCTCCGCCGGTGTCCTCCCTTCCATGGGTCGGCCCCTCGCTTCCTCCACCTTGTTCACCGATCAGTAATAAAGAAAAAAAAATCTACATACTCGCCCCAACCCTCGTCAGCATGTACATGTATGCCGCCATATTCGGCATTCGGGTGCCTTTGAATTTTTCTGCGCCATACTTGGGAACGCGGATCGGGGGGTTGCTTTGCGGTTGCGCATGAATGAACATTATCCCATTAGGCACCCGGCAGCGGGTTAGCGGTCGAAGGGTGACCCTGCGGCCGGCCAAATCTGGAGCCGAAGGAAGTGTGGTGTGAGTCAGCGTGATTCTGCCACCCTTTTGCCGGCGGCATCCATCATCGTGCCGTGAATGAGCGACGGAATAATATTGTCGCCCAACGGCCGTTTGAAAACGAAAGTCCTAAAGTCAACCTAGGACGGCATGATGGCCAAATCGATCGATCGAACACCACCGCCGTTCGTAAGTGGATACTTCGTGATCCATCAACCGGAGGGTAATCAGTGTCGAAAAATGGATCGGCAAAGTCACTTCCTAACCGCAAAATCTGTGGAGGGTAACGTTCCCGCTACACACATCACACACTGGCACACACACACACTCCACGAGGGCGGCATGTTTAAATCACCAATTAGACATGCTCATACTGCACTTCGTCACTGAACGCGACTTCACTTCCATCGACCATCAATCCGGCGGCAAGTAGCGGCGCAGTTCTGCGCTCCAGAGCATCAGTGTTTGTCTCATCTCTCTCTCGATACACCGAACGCCACATCCGGAAAATTGGCAAAGGACCGTTAGTCGGTCAGCACTCTGAGGCCCGCGCCTGTGTGTTTGTGTATCGCGCAAAAAATAAATAAACCTCCTCCGGCTGGAAAGTTGGCGGAAAATGTGGAGCAAAGAATAAAGACACACCACGGCAGACGCTGACACCATGATTGAAGTGTGGCAGCCCGAGAAGAAGCAACACAGCTTGCTTCGTTTTCATTTGTGTTGCGGTGTCTTCCTTCATTTTCGAACCATCTTCCTCCCTTCCTTCTGCCAGCTAGCTAGGTGGGAAAACCTCGCATGCCTTCTGGTCTGGCCTGGGGCGCAATGTTTTTCGCAACCTCAGCAGAAAACATCTCTGAGAAAGGGCGGGGTGGGTTGGTTTTTCGGTGCAAAAAGAGACTGCGAACACCAGCGGAATTATGATGCACGTCGGCAAGCATGGGCAAGAAGACGTTACGTGGAAAGAAAATGGACAAACGGTTTCTTCCACACGCACACGGGAAAAAATGGAACGATGGTTATGAGGTGATGCACTTCGAGCAACTCGGATTAACCTGGAAGCGCGAGTCTTCACCGTTTGCCAGACCGACCGACCGACCTCTCGGGAAACGCGCCGCCAATTTTGATCGACATTCCACGGAACGAATCACCAGCACTTACACGATGATGAACAGATCCGGTTGAAAAAAGTCCACCATCTTTAAGAGCGTGTGAACAAGTGATACCGTTTTCGGGTGTGCCTTTGCGCAGCACTCAAGCCGGGTGGAAAACGACAGTGGAAAACTATCACACCATGCTTTTAAAATCCCATTGAAATAGAATTTTAAAACACTTTAGGGAACCGGGAATCGAAAAGATGTCGAGAAAATGAATTTCATTTATGTATTCTCCGATTGAGATGAATCACAATTCCAAAGACGTCTGGAGAATTTTCAGACAATACTTAACACTATAACGTTATTTAATGTTCAAACATCAATATGCACTTTTCTTGCTTACTTCATTTCACTTTTAAGGAATGGCAAACATCGCCCATCACTCAACCGTGGCAAGTCAATCGATGGTAGAGGATGTAATTAAATTTTGCATACAACAAACCACAATATCTGTTCGCACAAGTGAGTCGGGGGTCGCACACCGCAGACGACGGGGGACAATAAGTGCATGAAGGCAAACAAACACTCCACAGGAGTTGCCTCCGATATGGCCATTATTGTCGTTGGCGTCGTACCCTCTTTTCTTTTGGTCACAAAACAAACAAAACGGAGCTTAAACGGACGGACGACGTGTCGATGCGACGAATGGGGCGGCGGCGGGCGCGGATTGGAAAAAGCAAACCGCACCGGTAAAAGGGTAAGCATTGCTGGCGGCAAATATTTACATCACCCCCCCCACAGGACCAGGGGCCATACACCACACAGCCACAATAAGTGACCCACATGAACACCCTAGGCATACACAGCGATGCCGTCGAGCCCTGCGCTTCAAGTAGTCCATTGTTTTTCCAAAGTGTAAATACATTGACAAAATGCATTCCTGCAGACCGTGTTCTTTTTAGGTCTTTTATAAAAGGTTTTTTTTAAATTTTTATTTAAAAAATTGATTTAATTTAACTTCTGAATCATTTACACACATTTGCTTGATATCATAAAAACAACAAGAAACAGTTCATGTCAAGACTATTTTTAACCATATTATATGTAATAATGTTTTAGCGTCCCTTTATGAAAAAAGAAGTGTAATGAAAAGAAAATGAAGTAATTCTGTTGAACAAAAATGGTAAGTGTTGGTACGAAACAATAGTATCACGTTCTCTCTTTCCTTCACACTGAAAGGAATGTTTAACTTAGCCATTTATTAAACAGGGAGGCAAAAGAAATTGGTCATACCTCTTCCGTGACATAAATTCAATTAACGCAGGCTGAAATTAGCCAACCATGCTCGCGGTCTCACAATATGAGTTTACAAAACAGTTTTTAGGCTTTAAAACACATTTCACCAAAAATCCGATTATAAAGCACTAATTGCAAACGAAAGGCGAAGATTATATAAATGTGTGAGCAGCACCTGTTTTCCCTCCCCCGCCAAGTGCAGTTTCCGCCCCCGGCGATCGAAACGTCCCGCGCGCACTCAGTCGTGGCCTTTCGTTCCGACCTTCGTTCGGTACGACGCGACTACTGCTGCTGCTGCTACACATATAACGGATTACCGCACCCTTTTTCCGAGCTAGCCGCCCGGGGACCCTTTGGGGTTTTACAGGAGAAATTGATCGAATTCGAATTCCAACGAATTGGAGGAAATTAGAAAACAAATGAACCTTTCTCCTCGCCTTTCGCGAAACAGGTGACCAATCTTCGGTGCCAGATGGGACCTCCAGCAGCATAGGCAAACCCCATAGGGGCTCGCGGTCCGAAAAGAAAAACGGTCCCATTCAAACACTTGGCAAAACAAACAAATCAACTTACCCACAACCACAACCCGTAAACCCGGCAAACAATCGCGTGCGGCCTGTCTGAAGGGGGGTGCGTAATACTGCAACAAACCACAAAGCTGTTATGACAATCGAGGAGGGTGGGGTGGGTACCGGAATGGTGCATCGAATTGGTTCGCGATGCATGCTGCAAACTGCTGCTGCTTCTCTTCTCTTCTCTTCGAGGCACTTTTCTCCGAAACAGAAAGGTGCGAAAAACAAAACACAGTAGCCACCAAAGTGGCTAAAACAATCAACGAAAAGAAACAAACTAACCGAACGCGCTTCCCCACTAAACGAAGCGTCGAACTGGGGGGCGATCATTAAAATGTGCAAAAAATGGGTGACCACACCACACAGACAGGGGGGTGTGGATGAAGATGGCTGGGGGAGGGACGGCAGACACTTCCCGATCAATTCGCGATTGGCGCGTTTTGGTTTCCCGATGGGCGAGCTAGTGCACGAGCGGACCCTTCCCCCCCTTTTTGCATAACACGTTGGACGCGGGCCAGCACCTCGGCCCTTCTAATTTTTCGTCTGAATTAATGATTTCCACCGACTCGAAAGCTGCAGCACGAAAGTGGCCGAAAGAAAATATTTGATACAATGGGTTTGTTTTGATTTTGGGCGCACTCATTTGGCGCGGACGGCGAGCGATCGTCGGGCCAAAAAGTGATGATCGCAGCATGCGTTTAATGTTTTTTTTATTGTTGTGTGTGTGTTAGAAGTAACCCATTAAGTGGTGAAAATTATGATGGCTTCATCGCGCAGGTGAACGCCCGGTGGTTTGAGTGCCACCCCTCGGGCTGGCAGATGATAAATTGTAACCAAGTATGCTGCATCGAGGGCGGCCTGAAGAAATAAAAAGGCACCAAAGCGTCTCCACCACGGATTGGCCGCCTGCCTCTCATCCCCACCCCGGATGGGGTCCACCACGAGCCGGAGGAGGACTAGCTGCAAGATCCTCGCCGGGGGAGAAAAAAAAACCGCGGTCCCAAAACGATTAAACAACAGGCAATTTAGTGCAGCCCAGATACAAAAAATCCCCTTCATTGTCGTCGTCACCATTTCGATGGCGAGCGGGGTTTTTGGGGGCGCCGAGAGACCCTTCGCGACGCTATCTCGATGAGCTGAAGGCGTGATGGAAACAGGCAATCACCGTCGACGGGGCGAATAAAGTAAAGTTGAGAAAAAAAAAACAATAACGTTATGTCAGTCCCTATGGCGATATGGCGTCGCGAAGGTGTAGAAGTTGCTAAGCGAGCTGGAACTTTGTGACGGCTCCTTGGACGAGGATTAGCCGCTGGGGTCGGGTCCGCTGTTAAGCTTTTCACCTCCCACTTCGCGAGAGCCGCTTATCGGGAAATGTGGTAGATTCCAAACTCATTGCCACATAATCCAGTTAGTCGGTTACATTGAAAGGCGGACTAACCGATGACTATCTAATTTGTTGATTAGTGAAGCCACTTTGTCGCGGAAAGCGATGTAACTGGCCTAGGATTTAAAGTCAATCGAAGAAAATATCCATTTGATACTGAAAGTCTTCTCGTGATATCATGAACACGTAAAGTTTTTTTAAATATAAAAATAGATTTCATTAATGATTTTCGAGCAATTGAACTAAGATATTTGAGGGCATTTCGTCTGACCGACACTTGGCTACAATTTTGGTTGGCACGACTTCAACCTGGCGAACAGATTCTTCGATTAATGGTTCTACTTGAATGCACGGCGTATCACCATTCAAGACGCTCGCGAGGGGACGTCGTGTTGACAGTTAATATCTTTCTTAGTCACTACTGCACGTGAGTTTACTTGGGAGGAAAGAAAATAATAAACCACCCACGCACCGTGTGTTAATCGTCCACGGAAATTCCACTCACGGCGAACACGGCGGTCCGAGCGTGTGAGTGTTAATGATCAAATTGTTGGTCCCA
Source organism: Anopheles plumbeus (assembly GCA_034621735.1). NCBI lineage: Eukaryota > Metazoa > Arthropoda > Insecta > Diptera > Culicidae > Anopheles > Anopheles plumbeus. Next base: position 40,370,918 of record JAOEFI010000003.1, read on the forward strand.
CTACAAATTGCAGGCAGTTTGTTCTAGAAATTGCGCCGGAAAAGCGCGGCCTGTGTATGCATTGCCCCCCTCGTTTTTCTTTTCCTTCCTTGCCCTACGATGCAGGGTGGAGACCTGAGTAAAGAACAAACATCCGCACCAATTAATCCCTTTCATCTTTGCTAATAAATGTGCCCGTACATGCGCTTCTGACACCGTACCGTCGTCGCCGTTGTGCAATCGGTCACCAGTTCCGAGTTGCGATAAATTGTGTCCACTTTGGGCGGCTGGGAAATGGGCGACAGAGCGCGGGCGCACCAGTGGCGGTGCAATATGTATAATTAGTTCGACTTGGACCATCAAGAATGAGGTAAGCGAACACACGAACTCGAGCCGTTTACGTACTAAACAAAAGTCGACCGAAAAAAGAAGAAGAAAAAAAACACATATTTTAAGAAACTTTCCGTTAATGCCAACCAAAACAGCGTTGTTTTGAATAACATAATTTTTCAAACGCTATTTCCGACAACGCAGATTAACGAATTTTATTTATTTCTTTCCTCCGCTCTTGTGTCATACCAGTTCCTTCGCAAGGGAGTAATTTATGTTGTGACCAAGTCGAACGACCGAGAACCTTTTTTTTTTTGTTTCTTCTAACATTTTGAGGAGGAATCTTCGCCCTTTTCGTAATAGGCTGTAAATTTCCCCGAAGAAAAGGGAACTAGTCCGACATGGAACAAGTTGTGCAATGTTGCAGCAAAAACGAAAAAAAAAAAAATAACAGTAGAAGCGTCAAAAAACGACGTGAAAAATCTAACCGACCAATAACGTACCCAATACGATCGGCTCTACGACGATCGGGCCCATTTTTCTATCTTCCTACGAATTCCGTGTATTCCTTTATTCCATCTTCGACTTCGACTCTTCGTCCGTCGTAACATATGCCATTAAAGCAAGGCAGTTTTACTGCCGGCACGACCAAGCTGTCCCACCATCGCCAGCACCGGTTGCATTAGGAAAGGAAAAGTGACCCAAAGCGTGTCGAAGTCTAGGGCCCGAAATGAAAAAGCAACCCCCCGTCCCACACCCACCGTGGACCGTGTGTGCGCACGCAGGTGAATGGGGCGCGCATCGTTGGCTGCTCATTCAGGCCCATCGGGGCCACCCAGCATTAGACACAGACTGCCCAACGGAGAGAGAGACACACAGTCACAGAGGGCTGTAACACATAATCCATGCCGCGCCATATATCTAGGGCCCCCCCCCCCCCCCCCCACTTGTGGGTGGCGGTCTCCTACTACTGTTTCGGTGATATATTGTAGGAACCATAGATGTTCACGCACGAAGAAAATCAACTGCACTCCATCCAAAGCTGCACCCCTGGGACACGCACACGGCAGCGTGCTACACTTTATTGACCACTAATTGTTTATGGCCCCCCGCGGCGAGCTGCACGTTTCCTTCTTTCGCTAATATGTAAGAGCTTCCTATATCCTGGAAAAGAAAGAAAAGCGGCCTCCCCCCTACACACTTCGGTCGCGTGTTTGGTTACGGGTTGTCTCTTTTTTTTGGGGGGTCTTTGCTATGCTTAGCTTCCCCTCCACTTCATCGACGACCGAAGCGACACGCTAAGTTTGGTCACTACTGTGTACTGGAAAATGGTGGATCCTTGGCAGTCGAAGGGCTGGGAGTACTTTCCCATTTTCCAAAGATCGGCCTCTGCTGCTCACACGGCGCACAAGCAGCGCTGTGTCGTCGGGTTGCTTTTGCCGTTATGTAACCAAAACCATCCACCCACCATCGGTTTTCCTCTGGCGGCCGAAACCGCGACGCAACAACTCCAGCGTTTTTCCGCCCAGTATTACTATCGCTTATTGCTACTTGAGAGTAAAGCAAAAACACACACGCACACACAAACATAACCTGTTGACCACATTTAGGGTAGTCGAGCATGTTATGATAGCATCGCTCACGCTGGAGGAATTTTCCCAAATCATAAGCGATTACGCAAGCGCTACCTAATAACACTACTACTTCTACTACTGCTGGCCACTACCGACTACTACTACTGGTTTCGGGGCGGCATACGTTGTTTCTAGTCCATCCGGGTATTTAATGAGTATGCTTGCGCTTCCAGGCGGGATGCTAACACCCACCGGCCCCCAACCCACCCCCCGGAGGTACTTACGAAGCCACGTGATAGATTGGTGGGAAACTAAATGGCCACCCTCGCCGCTCCTCGACTCCTTCCCCAACCCACACAACGTGCGATTGTTCCGAGCGTCTTTCGCGATCTTACCTGCGCAAATAGAGGAAACCAAAAACAAAAAAGACATTAAATAAAAACGAACGTTCGGTTACAGTGTTGTTTGGTTGTGTTTATTTTATTAATTTTTACACCTTTGCCGTCGTGCTGGTGAGAGGAGGAGGGGCCCGGAGAGAGGGTGACGTTAATGCGGTTCCGTTTTATGAATGTTTATTTGCGGCGGCGTCGTGCGTGGAATGAGTGATGATGATGATGGGAAAATTCCTCGGCCACGGGCGGGCAGGAGGGAGAAAGGAAATTTTCTTCGCGCAGCTCAAAATCGGCACGACAACAAAGAAAAGCGGGCGAATGACTCATTTTGCAAACTGACGCAAACGATGAAGATGGTGCAAGGAGGTGGCGTGTGTGTGTGTGTGTGTGTGTGTGGAGAACATTTTAAACCACCCAACTCCTACGCGGCCCTTTTTCTCAAAAAGCAACCGACGGGAAATGGGCAACCCCGTGCCAACAAATGGGCACACGTTCGCGCTCTGCTGTAGTGCTTTTACTCATCCCGACGCGATGAGAGATTTTTTGCAAACAAACTGCGCCTTTTTGAGCTATATTTTGACGAAAACCTGCGGCGACTACCACCACCCACCTGGCAAGGGGGCGTGCGTGTTTTCTTGCCACTTTTTACTCTTTTCACCTTTGTGTGTTGCCATATGCCGCACTGCTACACCGACCGTTCATTAGAACCAGCGTCCGATAGTCCGTCGAACGAGCGTAGGAAACACGGAGTGACATTTTAACCCACGAGTGCAGCGAGAAATAACAATTTTCCCCTAAAACCGAAAACAACCTGAAGTGTTGGTTGAGTCAACATGTGCTTGACCGCTGGTACGGCACGAGATATTTATAAACTCTCGTTTATATTGAATCACACCATTTCGGTGCCCTGAATGAAAGAAAATTCTGCCATTGAATTAGTTCAAGCCAGTTTCAAGTGGCCACCAAATCATGGAAAATTCTTTGTCCAAGTCAGCAGAGAGATCAGAGATGCATTCTCACGGATGAGGTACATATTTTTTAATGTGACGTGAGTCGCCTAACGCCGCACCACAGCTGCGTGCCTGTGAACCGACCGGCGCTGATCGGAACTCCGATGATGGACTGCGGCAGATGAATTGAGTGACAGGCGCCAATTAGTTAGCGTCAAATTTCGACAGACATTCGTCCGCGAACTCAACCTAAATTTTATTCACTGGCCGGAAATGGGGGGTCGGGGGCCCGCCGTTCCCATCGTCTGTCCATCCTCCAGGGCATGGAAAATCTATCTCTAGCTTCTACTGCGACTCGAACGGCGGGTGTGATTGATTCATGCGCCTCACGGAGGCGGGAGGGACCAGCAGACATTGCGCGCCCACTGTTGTCACGAGGAGAGCGTTCTCTGTGTGGATACTCTTTCATAACCCAATTACTCGGCCATGCTGCAGCGATGTGGCGGCGGTTGTCCTCCAAAGACAACAACCTAACTCTTCGGCAACATCATTCCGCGGGAAATAGGTTAACCGGGTTACTACCACTCCATCAATCAAATGTCATCGCCACCCACCTACCCGAAAGGGGGTGTGAAGGGGGTAGCGCCAGGCACCCGGGCTCCCGGAAGTAGCCACGCGTCACTGAAATAGGGCATGCACCGGTTTTTGCAACTGTTAGAACTTTTATGACTTCTGCAATCGCAGGTTGGGCGGCTTTGCTGCAACTAGCTTTCCGCCAAAGCTTGTCGTTGTTCGAAGCCTCGTCTACCTGGACTGCGATGGGAGAACGACCTTTTAACCTTTTGTATGTTCCGGCTTGGTGGCTCGACAGGAGAAAGAGGGGAAACACACCGCACGGGAAAATGGTGTCACGTGCCAATGGGATGTACATTTGAAACAGATTTTCCTGCGCAAATAAAATGTATGTGCTTTGAAGTTCTCCCCCAGCCGACCCAACTAATTCAATTAATCGAAGGAAAAAAATTCGAATTTGTCTCATGAACACTGCGGAAAATGTATGCATGTGTGCTCCATTATATACTACAGAGTTTTACTTCAACTGAAATTAAATTGATCTTTCCTCAAACCTCAAACAAACTCATTTTTTAAATCCAACAAAAGCTCAACTGCTTGACATTCTCACTTAAGTTGGCTTACCATTATCTGCCTTGAATGTTCACTTTAAATGAAAAATAAAAAGATTTGTCAAACAATTAGAGGAAGTTTAAAAGTAGATTAATAGAACATGTTTCGCATTCCCTTTATTGGGGATGCCCCCATTGAAACATAAGGTGGTCGTTCTGTTCACCAGGAAATGAGCATACGTTTGATAATTGTTTCCGCGGGCCGAAGCAATTGATTTGAGTTGAATGATGTCGTCTTGGACCCCTCCGGGCGGAGAAGAAGAGTGTTTGTGCGTCCCGTATCACCCCCGGCTACTCCAATATTTGCACGTCAATGACCCTCCCCGCCGTCAATCAAACGGAAGAACTGACCCTTCCGAAACAAACATGATTGTGGGGTGGTTGGTGGCTGGGTGGACAAAGTTTAGAACAAGGGGGGCGGACGAACGAGAGGACCGGCGACGACGACGACGCGAAACAATGGGAACGGCAAGTCATTGTGTCATGTGCTCGATGGCACGTGACGTCCGGGCTTAGCTGGGGACTGCAGGTCACAGTACTACTACTTCCTCGTTGTTACTGTTAAGTGTGAATTGTTGTTCGGCGCTTCTTCGTTGCCACACCCCACCCAGGGCCTGCGTTTGTGTTTCCTCCATCGGTAGCGTCTTGAAGAATCTACACAGTCGCTCGTCACGTGTCATTTGTTTAGCGTTAGCCCGCGCGTGGCATAACCTCACGTTCGTGGAAAGCGTTCGACTTACCGGACGATCGGAGCGGGTGAGGAAGTAGCAAACCATTTTAATTATAATAAATGTTACATTAAAAAATTCGGCACCTTCACCGGGTCTTTGAAGCTAAAGGAAAAACTCGCCTCCGTTCAATGGTTGATATTATTCAAAAGTTACTTATTGTATTCGTGGGATTCGCGCGATAAAGGTTTACACTCCCAGGTTCCATTCGAATGGAGTTGAACGGGACACCGGCCCCTCTGTTTGGCCACTAGAACAGTTTGTCAGCTAGAATCAATACCACCAGGGGGGGTTACTCAAGCGCAACCGACGACGAGAGCAGCATCGATTGTGTTTCCCGGGACCCGCATTTATTCCGTCAATTCTTTGCTAGCGATTCGTCGCGGGCGTTCAAAAATGTCGACCGATCGATCGGTTCGTTGTGATTTTCGAACGGCAACGGGAAGACAAATGACCACCCCTTCCCCCAACCACCCAGCCACCCCGGGTGTGTAACGGGAGCATATAAATACCTACACGTCCACCACACCCACACCGATGGAGCGAGGGTTTTGTGGTGCAACAAGCGACATGTTTATTGCGACGTGCAATAGAGCAACGATCGGTTTATTTGCATGCCCGGATCGGTGCAGCGACGCCGTCCCGGGCTGGCGCTTCGTGATAGATTCATTGGCAGCGAATTGATGGTCGGCAGAATATGGTGTGCATGGTGGTCTCATCATAAGAAAAATGTCTTCAAATCTCATCAGCACCTCGACAGTACACCACAGACACCAGAGCAGAGAGCAGAATAACATTTCAAATACAAATAATGAAGAAATATTATGTTGATGCACTCTGGCCTTTTTTAACTTGCCATACAGAAACATTGCGGTCAATAAAGCCATAGATTAGAAAGGCTGACGAAACAACAGCTGGAATGTTTCAAGTAAATTAACATATAGGACATTAAAATGAATTTCGAAGACGATTTCCTTTCTCCTCAACTGCGGGCTTTCCTTCAATTTGGGTCATTTGATTTATGCTTTATTGGATTGGATTTACCACATTTGCCATTCATTATTTCATGCCATTTAGTAATAAAATGGAAATAATATTGTGAAATGAGTGACAAAAAAACGTCTATCGCTCATGCAATCAACGTCATCCTCATAAATATATTATACCAATCAAACCCGATTTTACACAAAAGGTGACATGTTTGCGACGCATTAGGCAATGTTTAACATTCATTAGTGCGTGGTCACCAAATGTCACAGAAAGCATAATAACACACAATGGCGCAACTCATATCGCCAATGGCGATTTGCTTCTTTTTTTTAAATATAAAATGTGACCGATATCGGGATCGCCAATTCGCACACTGCAATAATCGGCGAGTTGATAATCAAAAGTTCGCCAATAGTCCAATCTATTGGTTGCGGCTTTTCTCTCTCCTCCTCTCCCTTTCCTGCTCCATCTCCTACTCACCCCCTTTCTTGCTCTCTTCGAACACCCGTCCGTCTAGCCACCGTGTGTTGTTTGCAACAGCTGCTCCGCTGATTGTCTTCGTGGGCCGTTTTTCTTTCTCCGAAAATTGCAACATTTAATTATTGGCTTGCAACATTGATTAGTTTGCATTCAACCGGCCGTGCATCGGTGTGTGTGTGTGGGTACATACGATCGTCCCATCCCAACCCAGGACGGCGGGAGACAACACCGTGTAGTTAATTCCCCATTCGGCAGCCGCCCTCCTGCCCTGACGCGGTGCGGTCATGGAAGGAAAAGCGATGGAAAGCTCAACCCCACCGGGCGATGGGGACCATTTTCGGATCGACAGACGGACGAGAGACGAAAGATAGTAATCATAGGCTTTAGGCAACGTGCGTTAACACTTTCGATTGAATCGCTTGCACCACTTCTTCTGCTGGGCTGATCGATGCGATTAATAACACCTCTTCTCTGCAACGGCACCACATTTCCACCGCACATTTTGGGCAGCACAACCCGTTAAAACGCATTCCCCGGCCAGCAGCGACCAACCAGCCAGCCCGCAAGTCCCGAAGAAGGCGCAAAGAAAGTTAACACACTGGCCAATAATTGTTTGAGCGGTTTTGCAATAAAACAGATGTTTAACCACACAGCTCTCCCGTCCAGTCCCGTACGCGAGGCCAGGGGAAGCACCTTTCGGAAGCAGCGGCAGCGGGCGACTTTCTCACGGGAAAACACTATCCTTTGGCGACCACGAAAACAAACCAGTGGTCAGTGCTTGGAGTTTTATGAAATGAAACCAATTTACAGCATCTCATAAATCAGCATGCCATGAATTAACATTTCTGGCCGCAGAAATTTGTTCCCGTTTTAAGCCGCATCTCAAAGTCTCAACTTTCCCATCAAAAATAAGGAAAGCGCCGTTTTTCCCCGTACAACAGCGAAGGAAAGCCAGATAAATGCTTGATAAGATTTAAAAGGAAAATTAAATACTGTTATTTAAACGGATAATAACGAGCATGCTGACTACTGCGGTCTGTGAATCACCAAACCCCATCCGAATTCTTGCCAAAATTCTCTTTCCTTTTCTTCCGATCGATAATGAGAGATGCAGTAATAAATGATCATTCTAAAAACAGCCGAAAATACATGTAATGGCCTAGGGTTCTGATAGAATATTGGGCACACGGGCACAAAGTACCGCACAAGGGCTTCCCGAGAGCCGTACGCTAAGTCTAGGGCTAGTACAATCGACTGACCTACTTAACCTACACTAGAAACCGTATCCTCCGCGGGCAACCCAAGGGAGCAACCACTTTTCTCCAAGCAAGCCACGCGTAACCCGTAACCAGAAATCAATTATCCGCCCCAATTTGCCATCATTAGATTCCGACCTAGAGTTTTTCCATCCCGGTAGACACCGGTGTGTGTATGGGCGCGTGTGGTTTGGTTGGTGGTTTTTGCGAAGATCACCCGCCATTCGTTATCGCACATCGTCCAGCGTCCGCCAACGTAAACGCGTTAGGGTACCTGATCCAATTGCTTCGCCATAACTAGACACTGGCGCGGCTGCTGCTAGCGAAACCGCGATCAACCTAACGGTTCCTGGTGGGTCCCACCACACACACAACATATCACGGAAGGCTGATGTGACTATGATTGCGTCCACGATCTGTGGCCGGAGCGGAACGCACTTGCTCTCCGAAAACCAGAGTGCGCCGAAGACCAGACCGAACACTTCTGACGTCTCACCGGGAAACACTCGAACGAGAGCTGCGCTGCGTTCCGTCTCCCCCTCGGCCTTCTCGATCCGCTTTACGTAATTGAAGATTGCTGCACAAACCTCCATAGGATGACTGGATGTTTTTTCCTGCTTTCATTCCCCGTTCA
>JAOEFI010000003.1:40383537-40400515 GCA_034621735.1 Anopheles plumbeus
GTGCCCCGCCGAGGAGCCGAATAAACGCGCGAGGTCTGGTGAATTAAATTATTTTGCTTAATTATTCCCTAAAGCCGGTGAAAGGCTGCGCCCATTTTTTTGCGCACTTTCGTGAGCACGCGTTTTGCGTAAGCGCTCCTTCGCGTACAATACGAAACGCACCGTGAAGGGGCGCAAGGGGCAGCAAGACACACCAGGGCACCGTGGAAATCTGCATACAGATATTTGGTTGATGATCGCCCGGTTTGGTTATATGCATCGAAAGAAAGCCAACACGCCAGCCAGTCGGTGCGATCGCGACGACGCGACCCGTTGGCAACGGAATGTAATGTGCGCGCATCTCTCTGATCGCTGCGTTCCTTCCTGCCGCCTATCATCGGGTCCCGCCCCGCCCCGCGTCAGGCGAAAAACGCAACATTACTTTCACTTTTTTTCGCACCCCGCGAACAAAGTTGTTTTTTTCTTTTTGGGCCTTGTCAAGATGTAGGTGCCCACACGGTGTGAACATGAATGATCGGCAACATTCTTTCGGCACCTTGCAATTCCTTTTCTTTTTCTTTTTTTTTCGTTTGTTTCATTGCCACGTGATATTTCTGCCACCATATCACAAACAAACAAGGGGGAGAAAAAAAAGTAACTGTTCGTCTGGCGATAAATTGTATCGACGCGATCATAATGGGGGTTGTTCGTGAGTGGCCGCCGTGTGTGTGCGTCACAAATCTTTCATAACAGTTCACCCCCTCGGGGGCTCGATAAGGGCCCGACGACGACGACGGCTGGCGATCGAACCGCGGGTAGAATTCGCGCTGTGTATCATTAATCAATGATGGATTGGATGAAGAAGAAGAAGCAAAAGGAAAAAGAGAGACAACCACCCACTCCCACGAGCTCGTGATTGCACGTGATAAGACGATCGCGGTTTGAGAAATCTGCACCGGTTCCTTCTTGTTGGGGAAAAAAACCGAACCATACTTTGCACGATCGAACGGATCGAATCGTTTATGAAGAAAAAACCAAATGTTAAGCAGAGGAAGTTTTACGTCGTTTACTCGTTCTTTTTTTTTGTGTTCTCATAATCGACAAGAGTGAAACCCTTTTCAAAACTGTAATGATGTAGTATTGAATGGCGGAGAGGGAAAGAAAAAAAAACCCACCAAACAGGTGCTCGGTAAAATGAAATGCAAGTAAAAATGTGTTTTTCCTCAGCCAGGACAACTTTTCAGGAGTACCACCGCCGCACTACCAGCGTTGGAAAGTGTTCATCCGACTTTCTACCATATAGAAAATTATGGCGTGAATGAAAATGATTTCCTGGGACGTTTATTATTTTCCCATATGTTTCGATTTTTTTTTTAATGTTTGTATTTTTTTCTCTTAATTTCTGTGCACTTCGCAAACAAGCGATGCTTGTTGGAAGAAGCACGTGCCCAAGATCTTCACGTGCGCGGACGTACCTTGTGGGAAGGGGGAAGAAAAAGAAGAAAAAAAGGCCACATGCCCATCAGCAACAGAAACCCCACCAAACCAATCAATAACTGACCCGGTAAAGTATGCGCGCCCCATGATGGGTTTGTGCATCGTTCGCGATCGAGGCGTGAAAGCGACCGAATAATGTTTAGGGAGAAGAAAAAAAACAAGATTAACACCAAACCCTTCGCGGGCGATTGGAAATCTTGCCCCACCCCCCTCGCCCTGCGGGACCCCGAAAAAGTGGCCCGCCACACTTGGCCAACCAAGTGGCCACCGGTTTAAATTTCAATTAGGTATCGAAAATCGGGCGCCCAAGAAAGATCCAGGGCGCTGCACCCAGCAGCGATCGAGATGGAAATTGGTCCCTTTGCGCCGCGGGGGGGTGGTGGTGCCTCCTATGGGGTGGCAAGTGTACTCGTCTTTCCCGTTCTCTCTGTGGTACACCAAACGGTGACGGTTGGTGGTGGCCAGATGGGATGGAAATAACTTTCGCACAATCCGCATTTTCCATCACCTATCGCCCCGGGGGGTTGCTTTTCCATCGGAGCATTTATGCCGAATGCCGTTTATCGTCTTGATGATGATATCGGAGATCATTCGCTGGTGGACTATAGTGCCACAAGATTAGTTTTCCACCCAAATTTATACATCCCCTACTCATAAATCGGGTGGTCAAATTGAATGCTGACCGAATGCTGAACAATGGTAACCGTCTCTGGCTGGTGGCTAACTACCGTTGATAGCTTCGAGGTTCATTAAAACCGGAAAATTTGAAACCCTCCACCTGAACCTGGCCAGCAGCTGCCTGGACCGACTGCACTTTCGCCATTTCACCGCATCGCGCGATCTTGTCGCTCTAATTTGTATATTTATGTGCCTAATTCCGTTTCGCCTTCCTGCATCGATGGTTAAGTAGTTCCTAAAGCAAACTAAATGCCGTCACTTGCCATTCGGTGGGGTGGCCAAGGGGAAAGCGTTTACCATTTTTTTCTTTTCTTTTTTTTACATCACCGTTTTCCTTTCTTTGTTTTTCACACTTTAAAACGTCAGCCCTCACACAACCGCCATGCCGTTGGTTTTCGCAACCCCTATGGTGGTCCTAGGGACACAAACTGAGTCGTGGAATGGACTTTTCCATCCGTTCAGGGATTAGATCTCCGTACCAATCTTTGAGGTAGGTGCCTTTACGTTGACCACGCGCGGACATCACCCTCTACCCCCGTATGACAGTTGATAGCTAAAGTGACAGATCTGAAACAATAGCTCCAACACGATCGACGGCATAACATGCAGGACATGGTTGAGGTGATGTGTTTATCTGTGGCCGCGCTCCATACATTGTCGGAGGGGGGCTTTTGTTTGACCAAGTGCAACGCGAGCACCCGCGCGTTGTTGTCACACCCGTTGCCACACCGTCCCGCACACGCGGGCGTCTTTTCCGAAAGCGCGCAAAAAAATGGAGAAAAAAAAGAAACACCCGTTTTTCTTGCCCAATAGTGGCGGGCCGACGCCACACATACGGCATGCATATATGCGCAGCTGCCGGTTGGGATGGAAAAGGGGGGTCGTCGTCGGTGGGCAGGGCAGGGCTCTTGGAAAAAGTGAAAAGCAGGATCACTTGCCCCGCGCTGATGCACGCTCGGTTAACGGCCACCTGCCATTTTCCAACCCCCCGTGCGCCCCCGTCCCCAGCTGCCGACGGTTCGGAAAATGGAAAGATTAGTGTGGCCACCGGCCTCTCTGGGACTGACTGGCTGCCGGGCCTGTTGTTTTCAGTGAAAAGAGAAAATCGGTGCCCCGGCGATGCTCGGCGTGTGTGATATGTGTCTGCACACACACACACACACACACACATACGTGGAACGGAGGACGTCAGCAGCAAGAGAGGTTCATTGGAGCAAAAACGCAGCACACCCCAGTCCACGGCGGCGAATCACGTTGGGGCCGTGATTTTGATTTTGAAGATAATGGCCTCCCGAGTGGCACTTTTTGGCGGCAATAACAATGCGTGTGTGTGTGTGTGTGTGCAGTTTTTTTTCTTCTTGTCTTCTTCTCCGGCGGCGTTCGCTTACATCTACACCGTACGATCCGGTGGAGATGAAGCAGCGTGATTTTAAATATCTCCCCGAGGTCGCGAAGCCAACCCGGTGGAGAGGACACGGAGAGTTTGGCGATAGGGTGGCGGTTTATTGTTTTGCCAAGTGTGTAGCGGAATTTCTTGACCTTTGCACACGTTATCAATAACCCAGTGATGATAGTGATGGCGTGGCGGATAATTACCGGAAAAAGGAGAAGAAAAAAAAACCCACGGGTCTGATTTCACCTTTTTGTGCAGATTTTTTTCCCCTTTTCTGAGAGCCATCTCATTAATGCTAAAGTGATCGATGGGGAATCCGAACGATGGTTTTTACTTGTTTTGCGGCAAATCTTAAAGAGGCCTCCCTTCTTTGCAATGAAACTTTTTGTCGAACAAATTGCTGGCCGTTGCAGTTGCCTTTTGAAAACAACATCGCCGACTTTTTTTTATGCTCGGCGTCGAGGATCGTTACTGACTCATGCCTATGTACAGGGCATGACCTCTACATTGCTCTTTGACATTGCAGTTTCCATTTCAACGACAAACCATACCAAACATTCAACAAATTTGAATTACATGGCGATCGTGTTTAGAAACAATAATGGGGTCATTTCAATAACAACAACAGTTTTTCGTAAGAAAACTCTGATATCTGTGGCAATGTTGTCAACAGTTCAGCAAAAATCTTTCTTTTACAAAAAAAACCCCTTGAAAGTTTCTATTGTATATTTGTTATTACGTTTTTCCGCCTGCAGTGAAAATTTATATCAATGTTGAAACGTCTTTCATCTCGAGATGAGATAATTTCATTTCGGTACACACTGCCAACGCCTTTTACTGGTGAAAAAGCTGCCAAGCAACAGAGGCAGAGCCTGTTTGCGGGTCGTGAAAATACTTGCTTTTATTTTTATTACGATATCAACGTGCGGCTGGTGCACGACCAGAAACGAGAAGCGAGACTAGCACCTACCTTGTACACCTCGGAGAAAAAGCCCGACCCGATGTGCTCGCGGTGGAAATCGTCCAGACAGTAGAGCGCGGAAACGGCGGTCCGCAGGGCGCGGCAGGACGGTCCGGTGACGGAGCGGTCCGAGCAGCCATTGCGCGTCAATGGCGGCCCGGGCCCGGTGTGTTGTCCAACGTTCATCTTTATCAGCTCACCAGAATCACCGTGCAGGAGGAAAGCGTCTTCGCCGTCGACGATGACGTTCGCAGGCGTGTGTTTCGCTTTGGCCCGAGTTCGACGGCGACAGCCACGCACATCGCTCGTCGCGCGCGCGCGATCACTCACAACAGCTGCTCGGCACCGCGCTGTTTATCGGCCGGCCGCGCTTGATTATCTTTTGGGCTGTGTGTACCTCGCTCGCTCTCTCTCTCTCTACGCACTGGTACGCCTTGTTATCATAATCTTCCGCGCGTTATCACCGTCTAACGCGTCTTACAACTCACGCACACATAGAGATTGCTGCTACTATTTACATGTGGCCATTTTATTCGCCCCGATTTGAACTATACCGCGTCACTTTTACTGCTTGCACTACTACTCTATTCAAGGATCTTTGCAGTCTCACTGCTCCTCACTCACTACACTCAGCCGCATCGGCTAGTGTTTGGCACTTTGACCAACTAGTGACGACCGAGGTTTTCGGTTGCCACGCACCTGCGTACCGGCGAGGGATTATCGATCGAATGGTTCGATCTCGCAGCTCCCGCTTCAGTTTTCCACACTTTCCACCAGACGACGTTGGGCCGAAACGATTGGAAGCATTTGACTTGCGTTACGGTCAGAATATGTTTCTCCTTCCACCGACGTGCTGCTAGCTGCTAGCTGCTGGCTGGCTGGGGCGGTCCGATCACACTACCTGTTGGAATGGAGGTGGAAAGTCTTAATTTCGTGGAGTAGGGAGGGGGTTTACCATTGGCCAAGACAATCGCCAGAAAAGCGATCGCTGCGCTAGGGTGGGGAGGAGCCGACCAAATGTCGCACGCAATATTAAAAGTAAACGGAAAGGTAAATAAATTCACCCGAAAAGTAAAGGAAAAAGGCCTCAACACGTCCGCGAAAGTGCTTCTCGGTCTTTCGCTTCCGAAAACACGTACATACACACACCCACAGACGCGGTTCGTTATGCTGCGTTACACCACAACGGCGAAAGTGCACGCATCCGACTGGCGGAGGAAAACAAATATCGCCGCACGTAAAATAGCCTTCCGGACAATGATTCTCAGGCGATAAGATAGGTTAAGTTGTCGTCCAGTTTAGTGCTTATAAAGGTAGCCCGTAAGATCTTACGTACAGTACTATAAACGCCGGACGAAACGCGACCCACAGACGACAGACAGCACTAACTGGAAGCTGTCAGACAGCGTAGACGACAGTTTTACTAAAGCTTATTCTGCCCCTGTGTGTGTTCGCTTATTTCGCGGATCCCTATCTCGCCATCATGGCGCAGGTGATATCTCGCAGGTACGTTTGATAGTGCAAGTAACGCTTCTTGGAACTGTCCCCACCTCGCACCAAATGACAAATGGCATTCCGCGGGAGGCAATCAGTCACAACAAACCCGAAGGGAAGAGAAGATAAGATAAGGGTTTCGTTCATCTGGTGACAACAGTTCCCGAAACAACCGTAGCCACACTTCAAGTGGACTCACGAACACAAACAGCACCGTGCTGGAGGACGACGGGGCCAACCAAATATTCTCAAACCAGTGGACTTCATCGTCATAATTCATCGCTCAATTGCTGAGGATCAACTTTATCGACCTGTCCGTGCCATAAGTATATGTGGGACACGGGTTCAGCCCCAATTGTCAAGGCCGTTTTATCTACACCCTTTTTCGTGCATCGATGTGGAACAACATATCAGTAGTTTGTCACCACGCCCGGGTATTGTCGGGCGCGATCGTGTTTCAGCTGTGACGGTGTGCCGTTTCGAAGTGATATGTTTGTTACACCGAAAGATCAAGGTCGAAGCGCTGCGGGGCATAAGAAAATGGGCAGCCGGCGCCACACCGCAGCTTGTCAACAAGTCGTTTCAATGGTTTCTTTAAATTCAGTAGATCATTTATGGCCTGTTTATTCTCCAACTCAAAATACAGTTTTATTGGTCGCCGGCAAACATTCGAGGAACGCTTTGTTTTTTTTATCGCGCGTTCTTTGCTGGTGAACCACAAGCCGAGGGTAAATAAATATTCTTCTCGAAGAAATTGGCAACTTGCTCGACCGGTGGCGTGGGCGAGATATGGAGCAAAAGTAGACGAAACTCGAAGCGAAAGATGTATAATTAAATGCCAGATCCTGGCACATTTCCAACAGTACCGATGAAGTGCATCAATGAATGACGGAACCCAGGATTACAAATATCAAAACGATCGCAGTTGTTTTGGTGAATCTTGTAATGATTTTTTTCTCGAAAAATTTCATCAATCGCTGGAAGTTTCAGGAAACAATTTGTCCATAAGACAGCCGTCTGCTATTTTCCATGGTCTTCAATGTTTCGATCCATTGGCGGCATGTTTATTATATCACAAACATGTGTTTTCCCCGTCTTTCGCTCGATAGTTTTGTTTTTCATTCTGCCTTTAATCCAGCGTCATTCATGCCGCCAGAAAGGAAAGGAAGGCTTAGTGGACGGATGGACCCACATGAACATCGCCACCAAATGGATCTAAATCCGCCCCTTGTCAGATGATTCTATACGCTTTCCGTCCGCTTTTCTTTCGGTACACTTTTGGCAGCGAACGGGAATCATCTTCACTTCTTGGCTGCCTGCCCAAAGCCGGTCTGTTTCTTACAACATTCTAATTTAGAAAAAAAAGGGTTTCCGGACACGAACCGTGTACGACTCATTCCCGACCATATGAGTCGGGGGTCCCGCTACGGCCCAGCTTCTCCTTTCGTTGCGATGCACATCCCCCGTGCGGTGATGGGTTTGACGTAAATCTTGCCAGTAAGCCAAGATGCCAAAGCCGGATGCTCTCATGGCAGCAGCTGTAATCCCACGAGGCAAGATGGAAGATGAAGCTCCAGCATCCATCAGTGGAATTTGCCGATCTCCCGTGCCCCGTGGACATCTTTCTTGGACAGCATCCCCCCGGGGCGGAATGCGCAGCCACATTCAAATCCCATAAATTGCAGTGATTCCTCACGATCCGAGGTGTCCGGATGTTTCGTCCCACACTCGCACAACGAGCACCGAGGAACCGGGGGTGGGACAGCAAAGCGGTGCAATGTCGGTCCGAAAGAAAATCCATTTCTTCGCGCGGTACGAGGAGATCCACAACATGGGGATATGGAAGAAGCATCTGCACACGGCGGAGGAAAACGGCGGTCGTTTGAATGTTCTGGATGGAAACGCATTCTATAAATAACACTCTCCAAATGCAGTTCGCCGCACCACGCCGCGACGCCATCACTCGAGACATGTTCGCCATCTCGCCATCGCGCACTCTTCCGCTCTTTTGTAGTCAAACAATTCTCTGATGGTGTTAAGAGCATATCGCTTTTCGTTCTCCCGATCCCGCGGTTGCTCTCGCGTCGTCACTTGCACGTAAACACTACATCGACGGAAAGGTGCCGTTCCTTTTCAGCGCACGTGGTACAGCGACGATGCTGTAATACCGCAGCATCCAGTCCGGGAAGCGTTTTCTTCGTTTATTTTGCTACGGTTTTTTTTTCTCCTGTTTGATTGCCAAGAAAGCACGCCTGCTCTTTGCTCCTGCAAGCGTTCTCTTTTTCTGTGTGCCTTGATTTTCCGGCTACCACCACCACCGCCGCTATTTTCCCTTACCCAACAGTATACGCACTTATCACTCGACGCAAGTTCGCAAAAAAAACTGCCAACAAAACGCTGCAGCATACGAGTTTTGGGCACATAAGAGACGGCAAAAATGCACTACAGTTGCACTTGCCTCGGATGCCATCCCCGGGTCCGGCACACACAACACAAGCCATCTCGAAGGAACCGCACCGAAAAAAAAATGGTTGGAAAAGCAAGCGACGACGCATTTAACGCACAACTACAAACACGCATGTTGGCTCCGGCACAATAGTTTTCCTACTGTTTTGTTATACTCTCTAATTCGCCCCTTCTGGCAACTGTATATGCAGTTGTGCATTTTCGTTCCGTGCACGAACTAATTTCACATTTTGACACTCTTATTCTGTAGCATCCATTCATCCATCTAGTTCCCCTTTCGAACATGGCCTGTAGTGTGTGGCGAGTTTTCCCCATTTCACACAGCGGTTTTTCGCTTTCAGAGCTAGTACTTTCGAGAAGACGATGAAATTCGACCCGCACTCCTCCACCCCAAGCACTGAGACCGCCGCCACCGAGAGACGGGCAAACGCTGTTGTGACATTCCGTTGCACAAATGTGTACACAACAAAATCTACCTTCACCACCCGCTCGCCCTGCGCCCTACACCAACGCCAAGCAGTCACTATTCGGCACACACAGTTTTCGTTCCGATTCGTGAAGCGCTGGCGTGAAGTGTTCGCCAGAAGAGGAAAAATAAAATCTCCCTGCAAGAAAACTCGTTGCAAACGGCGAAAAACAAAAATGGCACACTTGGAAAACGGTTCGCTCGCACGGAGATGATGGTGGAAATGGACGCTTACCACAAACAACGGTGGAGAAAAGCTTCCGTTCGCGAGCAGCGGATTGAATAACTGCACTGACTGGCGACTGCGTGACACCTGCGGATGCTACAGCATCCAGCGGACAATCTGCGGTCGTCGCCCGAAAAATGAAAATACCATTACTGTCGTTTCTGTTACACTTCTCTCCGGAGACGCGCGTCCGCTCCGCAGCATTCGACTGTACTATGTAGAATGACGCTCCGTTCCACTCCGCGTTCGGAACACAACTGACGCTACGTACTGCGGTCATCGTGTTGGTGGTACAATCCGTTACCGTGTGCTAGTACTCACACTATCCCCATTTTCTATCTGTTACACTTTGAAGAAAATTTGACACTTACCCGCAGATTTGTTTTGGTTTATGACAATCAGATGAGTCGGTCAGTTGGCATTTCATCGGACATTTGAAGGAAATGCTTTGCTGATTTTTAGTTCAAAAATGCGTGCAGTGCGAACTACGGAACGAAACGATAATACGAAAAATCACAGAGGTTGAGTGCTAGTACCGGTAGAATACATGTTCCACCTTTCACAACTTCGATTTTCTGAGTGATACTAAAAATGCTGTGCCGTTTGAAAAAAAAGGGTGAAGACAAGTCGCCGGTTTACTTTTGCTAGGTAATTTTATTTACATTCTACTACTATACGGACAGCAAGACTTATTTCTTTTTCATATGTTTCAAATATTTGTTGGCATTAAACGTATCCTCAACGTCATCCTCGATGCGGATCTGTTGCTTGGGTTTCCGTTTTTCAATGCGTGCTTTCCGCTCAGCCTCCGTGAGCAAACTCAAGTCAAGTGGCAGCTAAAATACAATAATTCCAGTGATATTAGCTTCTAATTCCCTGCGAGCATAAAACTAAACGTACCTTAACTATTCTTCTAGGCTCGTTGTAGGTGATGCTGATAGTAGCCCCATTCGGCAATACCATCATAGTAGGATACCGTCGAGCGTAGATGGTGCGATGCACCTTCACAATTGCCGCAGTATTCGATGAAAGGCTCCTCGCGAAAGTGCCATGGGCGAACGGAACGATTCCAGATAATATCCGATATATTTGCATACCCCTGTTTCTTTTCTTCCGGCTCCTACAGATCAATAAAGTTACGTGCCCTGCACAATGTTTTGTAAGCCCTGTGCAGCTCGTTCAGCTATTGAATGTGAAATGTCAATGTGACGTTTGCGGTCGTATAACAATTATTTACAGTCGAGTCCGACAATATGGGTCACACTGCTCGAATACTTAAAAAGCAGCATAAAGAAAGCGGTTTGAAAATGCTTAATCATTTACGGCATGGTAGTACAAATTTTCTATACAAGCAATAATGTAACCATTTCATTAATGTGATAATTTTGCTAGACCTTCGTGTTATCATTAGGTACTATGCCATGAACAGACACCAGGACCCAAGGTCAACTGATTCGGGATCTGGATTTAACAACATACACATCTCAAATCAAGTTATGCTTATTGAACAACATTACATCCATTTTTTCATTTGAAGGATTTTTTTAATAAAAGATTTGGAATATGTAGAATGACATTCTGTTCCGTTTATCAATCATGCAAGAACGATGAAGGCCTGAACCCCACCAACCAACTGTCGTTGACAAATTAATAATTAATATCAATTGATGATGCTATTCCCTAATCAATTGCTCGCACACCATCAATGTCAAAACGATCAGTTTAGCTCTGGAAGCCATTCGGTATCGTTCTCCCTTCCGTTCGCAGAAGTCCCAGTGCATACAAAAATTATGCTAGACCCACTTGATCATAATCAAATACATGTGATCTTGGCTCGATTCCGCCGGACTTTATGGCTCCAGCATGTTGTTGGAGTTTCTACGTTAACCATCGATCAGTACGGGAAATTTAGAATTAAAAATGTTGCTCCAATGCTAATTGTTTCGGTTATAGTCATGCTAATTTTGCTTAGTCTATGGTTTATTTTCTATATGAATGAATCAGCCTTTGTAACCAAACCGACAGGTAAGCGTCCGACATGCAGCGACCTTATGAATTGAATTTCTTGAATCTTGAATTGTTTGTATATTGATTTGTTATCCTTAGCACTAAACATTGGAATGTTCTATTACTTCATCATGACGGAAACCATATTGGCAATCACATTCAATGTGTTGCACATCATAATAACTACATGGCGACCGACCCAGCGAACATTGATGCAATGTTGGGAGAAAATGTTGGAAAAAATTCAAATTGCTTGCACAGTGCACAATTGTAACATCGACCTGAAACGCCCATTTCAACTATTTTGGATGTGGATAATATATTTGTCTATCGCTTACGGGTTTTTTCTAAGCATAATGGTACTACAATCGCCCATTCTGTCGTTAAAGACTGCAAACCATTTCATACTATACAGTTTGCGAATATTTGCGTACATATCGGCAACGACCGTTTCAGCCACATTCGGTCTATTTGTCATGCTTTTGCGAGGTCTGATTGTGGAGCTGCTGACAACTCTACGCCGACAAACCATCGATGGAAGTAAACTCAGATCGGTTATTCAACTGTATCGCCACGTATGCCAATTTATCGAGTGTATTTGCTCAATCTACGGATGGGCCTTGCTGCTCATATTGTTTGAACATTTTTTAATTTTAACAGATAGAATTTTTTTTGCGGTTCGCATGTACCGCTTGCGCATAATGGACATCAGTAATGTTGTGTCCATGCTGTGTGCCTGGGTTCTTCCCTTGGTAGTAAACGATGTGATGTTGGTTGGAGTGTGCGAAGCAATGGAGGAGTCACTTTATGCATTCGAAAAACAACTTTGTGCTATTGGTAAAGTGAATAGCAGTACCAGCGCGGTGGAGTTCATGATGTCCAGCTTCGGTTTGTACGTTGCTGACCGGAAGCCTAAATTCAGGATTCTCAAAGCATTCAACTTGAATTTTAATCTTCTATATGCGGTAAGAACGTTTAGATTCAACAAATGGCGTACGTTAATTTTAATCGTTTTCCTTTGTTTCTCAGGCCTGTGGAATAATAGGAACTTACTCGGTGGTGTTTCTACAATTTGACAACTAACTTTTCTTTCCACGAATCCTGAAGATATGTTCTTAGATAATCAAAGCTATCTTTAACTATCTTTCTGTTGCCATCACACATTCGCTCGGCTATTTATTTCGCTTTCCATTAATTTTATGTTCAAAACCGCGGATGTATCGTTTTCCGGAGCTGCTTGAAAGCAAGTTCGCATCCATTTGTCCGAAAGCGCATCCGCGGGCTAGTCGAGCAGTGTATCAGCTGACAAACGTCAACGGAGAAAAAGCTCTCGGTCCGTGTTTGTTTTTGTTTGCGATGCGAATACGCACAGTTCCGCCCGGTGTTTGAAGAATAATAAATTTCAAGCAACGAGTAATAATAATTGCCATATGTGCTCAAAAATACCGTGTTGTTCGGTTTGAATTGAATAGAGAGCTAAATATACGTTCGCAGCAATGGCTACCTGCTGCGCCGGTGAGTATTCTTGGAAACAATCATTTGCGTTCTAGAATGCATGCGGCTTGCATTGGTCAATCCGGTCGATATGTGTATGTGATACGCCCGTCGCGATTTCGTCATTCCGATAGTTTTCTTTTCACTGAGTCACTTCCAAGTATCCGTTCCGTTCGCGAAGAACGTGATTCCGTCGAGTCATGCTTACGCGAGGAAGGATTGCCCCCTTGGGCTGTGCAATTTGCAGCCACCGGATAATCCTTCCTTCGTTCACCTCATCTATTTCATCTTTCCCATATCATCGTTACCCACACAAAGGGCCGATGCGAACGACTCGGAATGCGTACGTGTGTCTATGCTGTCCGCAGTCACGATCGCGTGATTTATTTTTAGTCCGTTTAATGGTGCACTTCCCTGCTGCAGCGAACACGCGGAACGCCGAAAAGATAGTCCGTTAATCAGAATCTTAAACGTTGCGTATCGTTGCGTATCGTCGGGTCTCGCGGTGCCAATCAGAATAAATTGGAATTGGCGACGATGGCACAGGGCTCGAAGAAGGGAGGCGCCTGAACTAAAGTGAATGTGAAGGAAAGTGCACAATGCGTTTATGCGCCTGGCAGCCGCCTGCGCTACGATGGTAAGTTCGTTGTCAATGAATCATATTGTTCTCTCTTTATTCCTGTTTTTTAGACCGATTTCCATTTTAGAATACCCCTCGATCTCTGGTGGGGGTCTTGGGGTACCCGGGGGCGCACAGCACTTACCTACACAACCTTGGGCACGGTCACGCTTTGATTAGATCAATTTCTACAGATCTTATCATCAGCTGCAAAACAGTTGTGGTTGTTTTGTTGTGGCGTCTGCTGCTAATGTGTTTTACACTAAAAATCGCTATCTGACGAAACGGCGGCCCTCTTTGGCTTTCCCAATCAGTTCAAATAAATCTGCGCGTGTGCGCGGCCCGCCGATAAATGAATTGAGCGGGCGGTTTTGCCCACCACAGTCAGATTTTCCATTTTTTTTTTATCATGCACGCCAACACGGCTCGGCCCTCTGCAACGTCGATGTCGCCACCGCCATCACGAGGTTCTGCTGCTGTGGACGCACCGCATCAAAATTAGTCAATCGGTAGCGGTGTTTCGGGTACCGACACAAACGGCCTCGCCCGTCGAAAAAAGCATTAGAACCGACACCACCCGCCTGCAAAAGGAGTCGAGAACGGATCGAGCGGGGCGCAGATTGGCAGGTTGGAATCGGAATGCGCAGGTTGTCGCTACGGTGTGCTAGATTACAGACTTCCAACCACCGCCCGCGGGGGGAAATCCTACATCTTGTATTACGTAAAGAAATGGGGAGCTTCGAGGGAACGCTAGAGACGCGCTATCGCCGCTGCGAATCATCTCATCCTAGCGCAACCGCCGGCCTGTTGACGACAACATGGCGCGGCCGGGTCGTTGTGATTGTACAGCTGCTGAACGTGCCTCCCGTTTTCGCTTTTCTCCTTTTACTCACCTGCCGGCTCCACAGACGAACCGGGGCAGAGCTGTTTTTCAATAACATTCTCTCCGCGAAAGTCCAGAGCGAAACATCTCCACGCGTACCACCGCTTGCATTTGCAGTGCCGCCACGTGGTACTGGTGCAGCCGAGGCCGAGTTGCCTGTGATAACTGTTCCGTCGAAGGGCAAGATTCGCTTTCTCGCCCGTCCCACTATATTATGTTGATAGTGTTATCTTGTTCCCGGCGATGGTAGAGATGTCAGTGCTTTCGATTTCGACACTCATAAAACACAGGAGCGAAATCGAAAAGGAATGGAAAAGAAGTGAATTTTCCGAATACGACAAAGTGCTCGTGAAATGATCGGAGCGAAGAGAAATGTGATGCAATATTGTCGCCAGATTGGGTAGCCTTTCACAAGCAAACGGAAGTTGCATCACAATCAAACGGAAGTTGCAATATCAAACATTATCGAGAACCCTCCCCCAAAAATCCCTCCTTCTTTGCTATGATTAATGAAACGGCGAGTGCGCATTAATCATCAACAAACAAAACAAGTGCTTCTGTAACTAGTCCCCGGGGGGTGGGATGTGTTTTACGTGCATGTTGTGGTTTGTTTGTTTTAAATCGTTTCGATCACGAAAGTCCCTTGGCATCGGTTAGTTTTTTCCGACGATTAGACCGTCCGATGACGCGTGGGATCGTGAAGAAGGTGTTGGTGAAGCGAGACGCTTCCGCGGCCTATCACCTTTTTATGACTGGTCGTTGGCAGATTCGTGTGATCCTTCTCGTTGAATGGTTTCCCCGGGAATCAATGCGACCAAGAAAAGCGACCATAAATTTTATCTCCTTTTATAATCTTTTGTGACACATTTGATCTCTTTATCAATGGTGTCGTAAAACCCCAATAGCGTAGTATTTTATCTCCGAAGGTTGCATTGTTGAACAACGTTACACACAACTGGAGTCAATCGGTAGTACAAGTCATCGGCTATCTGTAGGCTATCTGTTACAACTAGCATCGTCACTCGTCGGAAACACCAACAAGTGGCCAATGTTTTGCCGCCGCAGTGTAGCTTGTTATATGTGCTCCGCATTAGGGAACGTTTGCAATGGAATCATTATATAGTGGCTTCGGGCGGATTCTCAACTTTTCGAGAACCTTTCCGATAAGTAGGACAATGAGTCAGCGGAATGGCTTCGAGGCTGGCAGGAAAACTAACGGTACGAATCTGCTGACACGGAACGATCGTAGAACCTTGTTCATTTTTTGTTTTTCTAACGCAGGAACTCCACCATTCTGCACTTACTTTGAACTGTAATCCCATTAACGTTAGAATTCTCGCTGGACCGGCGGAATTTGGTGCCACGGTACTTGGGTATCGGATGTCCTGTAGACCCTTCGATCCCCTATTCTCGGACGTAAGAGGAAAAGTGCTGACGAAAAAAAAAACCCCCAATAACCAAAAACCCTTCAACCGCGGGTTGTTGGGCCGTTTCAATTTAGACCCGGTGCTGGGTCGGGTCGTTCCGCGCGCTCTGTTTGGCAGCCCACCGAATGGCTTCGTGTGCGCAACGGGCACACACTCACACAGCGATCGCGGGCCGGGCACAATTATTTGCCAAATTGCTGACCGCGGCGGTACCGGTTCCCAATCGTCCGCAGGGATCGCAATTGAGACCGACCCGACCGACGGAGGGTGCGGGGGAGGAGGGAAAAGATAGTGGAGCGGACGCGCGCACACTGCGATCAATCAAGATGGATTGGTCGCGGTACGCACACACCGGATGCACGGCACAAGTGTGCGCGCGTTCGCCAACAGCGTGCCAAGTGTGTGCGCGCGCGCGCTTGCGTCCGCTCTCGGGTGCGCCCGTATATAAGGCGCACACTTGGCACACGGTTTTCGCATTACGTATTTTGCCGACCGTGCGTTCCGTTCCGCGGCGTGGCTTCGCGTGTTTGTGTGTGTGTGTGTGTGTGTGTATGTGGCTTGTGTCCGCACGGGTGCGAAGCGTTGCGAAGTTGCGCAGCATCATCCAATTCCTAGAGACCGCTGAAAACCGACGAGTCTGTTGGAAGAAAGCCACGGTAGAAAAATATCATTCGAAAGGTGACAAAGCTTTGGGCGTTTGATAGAAGGGAAGCGAATTAGCAGGTTAGTGGTCCACGCAGGTGTCAATCGATCGGTACATGCAACGCTCTCGTATGCTTCTCAAGACCGTCGACGATCGCGCGTCGCGTTGGGACGCCGTGCCGTTGAGGCCACGCGAATCCGACGAAAGGAGAACTAGGAAACAACCGGCAACCGTGGAGACGAACATGCCTTCAGCTTGTCCCCCACCGTCTGTACCTGTTGGCTCGCGGAGGGCGCACCGAAGGAGTGTAGGTTAAGTTCAAGGACAAGGCCCCGTGATCGCCATCTCGGAGGCTGCTCCATCCACCGCATCCACATTCCGAGTGGCACGGAGTTGAGGTTCGTTCCGGTTTTTTTTTTTCAAACTGGAACCTATCGCAGCGAAGCGAGTCCTCCGATCCGGCCGTTTCTCCCCGGCCGAAGACGAGGTCGCGATTGTGAATGAAAGTGTGCCCACACTCGGGGCAACTCGATCACTTCTGGTCAGTCGGTCCTCGGGCACTCGGCCATTCCACAACGCAACCGTAGTGTTACATATAAATGGGTTAGTACGTACAGATCCACTTCGACTCCACTTTTCCTTGCTCGAGGCAACGCGCGACTCAATGCCACCCTGTCTGCCCTGGTGCTGCTGTGCCAAACCGCGACTACCACCGTACCGTCGACTGGTCGACCCTTTGCCGGGC
>JAOEFI010000003.1:40400615-40433023 GCA_034621735.1 Anopheles plumbeus
CAGCACTGTTTCAGTGCCAGCGGGCACTGTTCCGTGAGGCGCCGGCGATGGTGCTGGTGGTGGGAAGGCGCTTGTTCGCTTTTTCGCGTCGTATCCCTTTCGTTACGCAACGCGAGACAAAACAAATCGAAACAATACTTTTGGGTTTGTCCGACAAAACAAAAAAACCCCCCCACGAAATCCAAAACTCACGGCCAGAAAACGTGCTGTACATAAAGAATTGCAAATGGGGGAGTGTGTTTGCGATTTTGTCCGTGTTTTTTTTCTGTGCCGCTCACTGCCCACAACTTCCCAAGAGAGCAATAACTAAATCCCCAAAAACCGCGAACTGCGAATGCGGGGCACACACGGCGAACTCCTGTCGTCCACGACCACGATCGTTGAATGATGCGATGATGATGTGAGCGGTGGGACAGCTCAAGTTCCACTGACAGCGGCCCACACGACGACTGCGTTGACCGTAGTTGTTCCTCCGACGCGGCGAGTCACTGATTGTAGCTCCGCAGGTCGTCGTCGGGCGATTGTAGGACACCCAATTCACGCCGTTATGATTGGATAGCACTTACTGGCTTGAGAGTGACGGTGGAAAAGATAGTGAAGTGATCCCTGTTCCGCGGCGAACTTCTATAGCGTGCCATAACATTAATTAAGTCCCATCCTATCGTCTAGTGGATCGAATAAATCTTCCTCACTTTAGTGATAATGTTTAAAAAAAAAACTAAACGGAATTAATATGGAATAGTTCATTGTTTGTGCAATGCTTCATGTTTGAA
Source organism: Anopheles plumbeus (assembly GCA_034621735.1). Lineage (NCBI taxonomy): Eukaryota > Metazoa > Arthropoda > Insecta > Diptera > Culicidae > Anopheles > Anopheles plumbeus. The sequence goes on from JAOEFI010000003.1 coordinate 40,401,389, forward strand.
AAGATGACATTTTTTAGTATTAACTTATACAGTTACAGATTACAGAAATGCATTTCATATGTTTTGATGTTTAAAAATCAAATCAGTAATTTAAAGTTGTCCCAGTTTCGTTTGGAAACTACTGCTATTATTATTGTAATGAAATAGTTCAAATGCCAGATATTGCTTTCGAGACAGCTTAGAATGAGCGGAATGTGGAAAATCCTGGCCCGTGAAATCCCGAGGTTTTCCGTCCGCGTGCAGCACATGTTTTCCTGTAACGGCCTGTAGGCCCCGCAAACCCACGTGTTTGTAGTACAACCGCGTGCACAGCGACAAGCCGTGTAACGAATGCTTTGAAATTCCCGCCGCAAGCATCTCACTGCATCAGTCCACAGTCATCGTCCAGTCCCCATCTTCGATCTTCGGCTACCTCGCGTACGTTCCGACAGCAGACCGAGTACACAGTACGCCTGGACACAGTGAACCGACAGGTTCTTCCGTGGGTTAGCCGCAAGCGAATCGTCAGTAAGTAACGGCCAGTGCAACTGTCAACAGCTCGCCCCGGTACGTCTCGAGACAAGTCGCGACCATCTAAGAATTAGAACGTTTTCTGTTCCGTTCTGTTTAGTTCAGGCAGGAAGTGAACGGCAACGTGTGCTTTCAGTTGCAGGCGTTAATAGCCGGCATTTTTTCCTACTGCTCAACCCGGGGGTCCCGGTGTGCATGGATACATAATTAGGTGTGGTACTTAAAGTGTATTTGAACTTTCCATTCGTGTGTTTTGTTGGTGTGTGCTTATTCATAATGAACGCTAGTGCTTATACTCCCCACCATAGGGAAAACGAGTGTTTAATGTTTGATAGGGAGGAAAACCTTGCTGTTTATGGTGATGGTGCATGTTTTACACGCGGCTGTTTTGCTCACCGGGTATTTATGGCATCGAAACGAGTAGATAGAATAAAAATGCCGACTGGAAGAAAACTTGTGCATGGTTTCCAGTTTGCACTTTGCGAAGCGACAGTCCATTTTCGTCCCAGTTAAAAGGTGTAACCTACTGCTGTTGCTATTTATGGATCAATGGACCGCTAAAGTTTTCACGTACTTTTCCAACCTCGGCGTAAAGAGTGGTTATATGCTGTTTGATAATCGTCCACCATTGACGGTGGGACGCTAATGGTTGAAGTTGACGAACTCACAATCAAAATCAGCGTTCTTCAACCTTGTCAACGGTTGGGCAGCGCACCTGCGTTTGAGAAGCGAACCGCCAATCGGATGTACAAACAACATCATAATTCAACAACACGGTTTTTTTTCGGATGTTGATCAATGCGTATTGTTTGTATGTTTTTTTAGAACGTCCCAATGTACATAGTTCTTTCCCAAATAACTCTCCAAACCAAAAAAAAACCTACGTTATTGTTTGGTTTCGCAGGGCACGGCCCACTGTTCCTGACTTGGTGACAATTTTGCTGGAACAAGATCTAGAGGCGATCCAACAACTTTAGGCATGGGAAAGTTGTGATATTGGGTGGAATAGCGAAACCAGGTTGAGGTTGCAGGACGCGTTGATGGCCGATAAAGGCTTGCTACCATAGCACATTAGAACATTATCTAAATATTATTCAAGACCTCTGAAAATATCATCGAGAACTAGTCCTAGGGAAACCCGATTCTAGATGAATCAATTAGATTTATCAGTGAATAATAAACGTGGCTATCTTAAGAGATGCAGTTCGACTCTGACCGTACCTTGTTCCTCCAACATTTACTGTTCTGTAGAGTGTTTGATTTCCACCTTCTACCATCGTCTGCTGAAGATTAGACGCTAACGCTGATCCTTTCGCAAACTTCCGCCGGCGCCTTTCTTCGTCGAGTGCCGTTGCGGCATTTCTCCATCGCATTCAGCGACTTCATGCAAAGCACATTAGGAGCATTAACTCCTTCCGATCTTAATCTCGCGTCGGTGGTAAGCGTTAGGCACTTGAACGAATCGACGGACATCCCGCGTGTTGAAGTGCGCAGCTGTATAACACCTCACTTGAGCGCGCACCATTGATTGGACAACGGAGCAAAAATCTGGACAGCGCATGATTGAAGCGACATTTTGCATCCTCACTTGAGCGAAGCTTCAAGTATGTTGTTTACCGGCTGACCGCAAAAGCAGGCGTTGCTAATCGACGGCATGACGGCTAGAGTAATGCACCATTTATGGAATCAACATACCTGATTATAATATTTTTGGCATGTTATGCAATTCAAAAATAGCTAAACGCTAAGAGTGCTAAATTATTTATTTTTCAAGCAACATTAGTCATCTAGTTCCAGCACGTTTAACGTAAGTTACATCGATGCCACCCCCGCCGCGTGACCTTTCCTGCTTCCTTCCGTTACACCGAGGCAACTGTTCTTTCGATGTTGCGCATTCGATGCGGTCCCGTGTGGCCACAAGCTCTAGAAACTGCATCCACCAACTGGTTGGCCAAAAGGTGGTTCGGCCATACGCGCGCCCAACAAAGTGCGCCTCCGGTTTAAGGTGGCACCGGTTTTCCTACCCGCAAAGATTGTCGCCCGTATCGACGTATCGGCCCGACTCGAGTGTCTCGGCGTTTTGAAGCCGAAGATCAACTGGTGGCGGTAAGCCGGTATTTTTTCCATCCGATCGGTGGGAATCACGCAATTTGAAAATCCCCTGCGTGCGACGGGCCCTCGACGTCAGCCGACGGGTTTTTGAGGTAAATCGAACCGCAGGCGTCAACTTTCGCCAGGTCGAAGCAGTGGCAGTGCAGCCGCGTTGAGAGATGGGTTGAAAGTGTGCGAGCCGCGTGCGTTATGAATATTCCAATGAGTTCGGAGTTGGCAGTGGCAGCGCGCAGTTGCTCCACGTGGCTGTAGGACGGTTTGAATTTGTTTCCCAAAACCGCTTGGTACGATGGGCAGGACCGGGGTGGCGCCATGCCCACCAACTATCTTACTAATGGTTTTCCACCCAGCGACTCATTACCATCCTACGCAAAAGAAGAACGTGTGCAGTGGTCCTTTCGGTAGGAGTATTAACAGGTATAAACTTCACTTCGCAGGTCGTGCATTTGCAGAAAGTCCACAGCCACTGACTGAAGATGACGGTTCTAGTTCCGGCTGTGGTGGTCTGGCTGTCGCTCCTGTACAGCGGCAGCAGCAACGCTCAGACGACCATTGGCGCAACGGTTGTGCTGGACCCGCAGGATGTTACAGTGATCGTAGGCCAGCGGAGTGAGATTTTCGCCAAAGTGCGGGGCGCGCTGGCGCAGGACGCACGACTCAACTTCTCTACCGAGCATGCCGATTTGGTCGCCGTTTCTCCCAACACCCTACCCATCGAAGCACCGACCGCCGGTGACAGTGACTACGTCGATCGCACCTACGGGATAAGTCTGGTTGGCGTTTCGCCCGGACAGTTCGATCTGGTGGCGCAAGTCCTGCCGGCCGGTCTCATCGACGATGCGGCCGCGTTCATCCGCGTGACGGTCGCCAATTCACAGCCCATCATCGTCGTGGCGAACGTGATCGGGTGGATCTACTTCGCCGCCTGGACGGTATCCTTCTGGCCGCAGATGATCATCAACTATCGCCGCCAGAGCGTGGTCGGGCTGTCGTTCGACTTTCTCGCGTTGAATCTCGTCGGCCACGCGGTGTACGCCACGTTCAACTTGGCGCTCTACTGGAGCGGATACATCGAGCAGGAGTACCTCGATCGAAACCCGCGTGGGCTCAACCCGGTGCTGACGAACGATGTGGCGTTCTCGATACACGCGACCATCGCCACGCTGCTCACGGCGGCGCAGTGTTTCATCTATGAGGTAATAACCAGCGCGTCTAAATATAACCAAGCTACAAAGCCCTACAACGATCGATCTTTCTTTTGCAGCGTGGAGAGCAACGAGTTTCCCGCATCGCCTGGGGCATTATTGGCGCCTTCGCGATCGTGATCCTTGCCGCCGGAATTCTGGTCGGCACGAAAACGTTCCACTGGCTCGACTTCCTGTACGTGCTGAGCTACATCAAGCTCTCGGTGACGCTGATCAAGTACGTACCGCAGGCGGTGCTGAACTTCCGGCGGAAGAGCACGGTCGGGTGGAGCATTGAAAACGTGCTGCTTGACTTTACCGGTGGAATGCTGAGCATGCTGCAGATGCTACTGAACGGCTACAACTATGGTAAGTGTCAGAGTGACACAAGAATAGTTCTGGAACTGTTTTAAATAATCTATCAATCTTTTTTGTTTTCTGCAGATGATTGGGCGTCTATCTTTGGCGATCCGACAAAATTCGGACTCGGACTGTTCTCGGTGCTATTTGATATTCTCTTCATCGTGCAACACTACGTCCTGTACAGGTATGAGAGAAGCTGTGCTGGAGAAATCGACCAAACTCAATGGCAGCTAATCCTCACCCTTACTCCTGTAGTCATTCATATAAACCGTAATCATAATACAGTTCCTTACCATTCCCTTTTTGCAGAACACCGAAAAAACGGATCGATCCGATCGAATCTAACCTAGAAACATTGCTCAAACAACCGCATGTCATTACCAGTACTGATACCGAATAACACGAAAACACTACCCCGCTCAACAACAATACTACTACAATGCTATTTAAATATATACACGCACACAAGGCCACACGAAGAGAAATCACAAATAACAACCGTAAGCAGAGCGGATAATGAAATAATAACACACTTCTTACTGAGCATGAAACAATGGTTTGTCGAAACTTAATATCATTCTAACTCAGCATTTTCCGCCCATTATCTATTTTTATATTTCCCTCTTTTTTATTTTCAAATTCAAACTGTTTTACAGTATGAGTTTGTCCTCCGTTTGCTACGCTAACTAACGCCCACTTATCGTATCTTGCAGGAATCGTAAGGAGGCAAAAACCCTTCAGGACGAATCCTCGACCACCACCACCAGCACCAGCAACGCTGGCAGCAAGGACAGTCTTCCGTAGACAATACGCTTCATTTTGCTCTAGTATCACATCCTTCTATTCATACTATCACTATCATTCGATAATAGATATTACTTTAAATCACCGATCGTCGCCATATTTACTACAAGCCATAGGTGATACTGTGATGTGCAGTTCTTTTGTGCAATTGTAATGATTATACTATGCAGGCATCAACACAAATGAGGAGCAAAACAAATGCAAAGAATCAAACGGGCATTCGAATGCGACGCCAATAGATATTCACTTTTTTTCAAAGTGATATTGTTATGTTAGCTGATAAGAAAAAAACGTGGCGTCCCGCCAATAGCACGTCTCACTGTAATCCTCGACAGAATGAAAATAAATTAAAGTTTGTGTATTTTTAAGAGAACAATTGATGATTTTCTACTTTCGGAATGTGTTGTACTTGCCCGTACGTCCTTTTCATATGAGTAATATATTGTTAATGTTAAAAGAAGTTGATTGATGATTGATGAATAATCAATTTATAATTGTATCTATTGGTTTTTTTTCTTTTCTGCGCACAGCGTCATGGGCAGTAGGACTAGTTTTAATAGGTAAGGATAAGCGACCGATGTTTAAAGGAAAAATATGATAACTTCTCTATATTTTTAGCATCTACACTAGCGCAGAGCGACCCCTCAAAGCTGTTGCACCTGCAGATAGGCCCTCAAGACGTAAGCCTAGTCATCGGCAAAACGACTAACGTTACGCTACGGCTGCATGGAACACTTTCTGGCCATGTATCCGTCAACTTCACGCAGACGAACGTTACCGCCGGAAATGAGTACGTTGACGTAACTCCTCCCTCGATCGGATTCGATCCACTGCCAGGGAATATTATCGACCGATCCGAACGCATATCCCTGTTCGGACTGCACGCGGGCATATTTGATCTGCTGGCGCACATTTATCCTGCTAGCGATCTCGTTGACCAAAGCCAAGCCTTCGTGCGCGTGACCGTCGCCAAATCGTGGAATCTCATCACCCTGTCGTCCATTATCGGGTGGACGTACTTCCTTGCATGGACGTGGTCCTTCTGGCCACAGATATGGGAAAATCGTGCCCGTGCCAGCGTGGTCGGGCTGTCGTTCGATTACCTCGCACTGAACCTGGTCGGCCACACGATGTACGCCGCGTTCAACTGTGCTCTCTTCTGGAACGGTTCGGTGCAAGCGGAGTACCTGCGCCGTAATCCCCGCGGATCTATTCCGGTACTGGCGAACGATGTGGCGTTTTCGCTGCACGCCGTCTTCGCCACCGTAGTCGTAATTGCGCAGTGTTACTTCTATGAGCGCGGCCAACAGAGGGTATCCTATACCGCCCGTCTCATAACGGTCTGCTTTGCGCTGGTGGTAGTATTATCGGGCGTGCTGGTTGCGACTGGGACATACCAGTGGTTGGATTTCTTCTACAATTTGAGTTTTATAAAGCTTACCGTTACACTTTTAAAATATATACCCCAAGCGGAGCTAAACTATCGTCGGAAGAGTACCGTCGGGTGGAGCATCGGTAACGTCCTGCTGGACTTTACCGGTGGATTCTTCAGCATTCTGCAGATGGTTGTCAATGCTTATAACTATGGTAGGAGCATCAATCGCAAAAATGTTTGCACAATACAATGATGAATAATTTTATGTTTCCCTCGATCTTCCAGATGATTGGGGTTCCATATTTGGAGATGATGCCAAGTTTGGGCTTGGATTTTTCTCCGTCCTCTTCGATGTGCTCTTCATTGTGCAGCATTATATTCTCTACAGGTCTCTACCATCAAATCAAAACCATTATAGGATTGTCGAACTATAACTTCATTTTATTTATTTCTTTTAGAAATTCCAACTACATCGAATTACGCGGAGAAAACTATCCTGGGCCCGGAAGTGTAACTACTGCACCCCGTCGGAGTGAATCCGATTAAACGTAGGGACTGAACGCCATGAATGCTAGCATGCAAAATGCTAGAGGTATTTATGCATTCGATAATCTAAGTTCATTGAATACATTCTACATCTAGGAACATTGATAAATGCCAAAATAAATAGTCAGTTAAAATGTTATATGTTGGATATATTATAGTCAGTTTCATTCGGTGTGGAAAAAATATCACAATACTACCGGTTCGTACTCGTCCCATCTTAGTACTTAATGGTAAATTACATATGTTATTAAATATGTTTGGAATTTTTGGGCGTTTAGTGACCACTCATCAATCGATTCTTCGATCGATTCATCTATATTACACGCATAGTGTACTAAGGATCATGTTCATAATATTGATGATTCTATGTTATGAACTGTCAATTCAAAGGAGTCGCTGCATCTTCGAATCGTCTTCCCGCAGATGTCGCTGTAAACGGGTAGTCGAATCAGCCGCCGGTTTTGGCCGCTAAGAGAGTAGTGTGCGTGCACCAATTGCATAGTGCAGTAGTATGCGTGGGATTGGTTTTTTTCGCGTTACAGGTACAGGTCGGAACTTTCAACACTATAGACCGCAGTTGCTGACGGTGCTTGTGAACAACGGGTCGTCGGAATTCCGCGTGAAGCGAGTCAACTTGTACTGATTGCAAACGGCAGCGTCGAGGATATCAGCCTGTGTGTGCTCAATGTGCATTAATGCAGCCTCCCGAAAACGGTGATTAATATTCAGTGGCGAGTTCGCGAGTTAGCATTGGTACGCTGCCAGCCGTCGGGTGTGGGAGTGAAAGAGAAGCTTGCGTGCGTGCTCCACCCATCTCCATCTCTCCTGTCTCGAGGAAAGATTTTTCTCCTGTTGTGCGAAACAACCTCGGCAGTGTGTGAAAAAAAGGCATCGCACGAAAAGGAATGCATTTTCGCTTTCCTCCGCTTCAGGTCAGGTTCGTCAACACAAGCAGTGCAATACGTCGGTCGTTACCGTCAATGGACTTTGGCTGTGTTCGGTCCATTCACCACCACACCCCTGCAGGACGGGTTTCTTCTAGCGAATGTGTGCACGGAAAAGTGAGCGAAACAGTGACAACAGTGCGTCGTGGAAGACAGATTTCACGATTGCCCGCTTCGACGCCTTCGGTGGTGAAACAGGACAAAAATCAAACACAATTCCCGCGGCAATAAATCAACACGAGCCAATCAAATTGATATGATTCGTGCGATTGGATTGAAGGTGAGTTGAAAAGGTACCGCGGCGGTGGTTAACGCAGCTTCCTGTGTGTGCGTACGTGTGTGTGTGTGTGTGTGAGAAGAGGGAGAAGGCAATTTTTGACGGGAGATGGTGTATACTTTTTGACAGCTGGACAAAACAGTCGCGAAGGTCTTTCTTTGCGAATGGAAGAAAAACAAAAACGGCAGGCAATGGACTTGAGATGCGTAGGATTCGCTACTGTCCTTCACGCGGGCTTCGGTTTCGTTTTCTCACGACAGCTGGGGAAAAGGGCACTAGTATTGAGGGGAGGCTGTATAAAAGCGAAATCCTCTGTGGGGACGTGCGTAGTTGGAATGCAAGCACCTACAGAGTCCCTGGGGTGTACAGAAAAAAAGTTTTTCTGTTAAATTTTCCTTCCACTCTGTTACGTACACTTTCCGTTTCCTTCTGTTGATTCACACAAGTACACACGCACACAGCCACACGGGGACAATCAAAACTCAGTGTCATGTTTGCTCCCAGAGGAGTATAAGGTTTAAAGGGAGCTGCTCTTGTTTAATCGCGATAGTGTTGCCAATGTGTGGTTTTCCTCTTCGAACGGAAAACGGACCAATTTTCCTAGAGTGTTCGTTAGGGAAGGAAAGAAAACTCACCATTTTTCGAAGAATTTTGGTCGGTTTCTTGTAACTAAAACAGGCCCATTGGAATTCATTTTTCATCTCAAGCAAATCTTAAGTTTTTAGTTAGGAATTTTCTTTGGACAGAGAATGGGAACGTGTTGAACAGGGTTCATGTGTCACGGGGTCGGTATGACCTTACGTATGTAAATTTTAATCATTCAAGAAAGAAACGTTGACCCCGGGAGTGGACCCTTATTGGGAAAGTTTCCGAAACCCATCGGGAACTTTTTGATAATTTTGTGCAAATGTCCCAATCGTCAATTTCGATTTAGTTTCGATGGCGGCGTTTTGCTTTCGACACGAGATTGGTTTTCCTGACGATGGGCTCCGTTTGGTGGTTGCTCTTTGCTCGTGCCACGAAGAAAATACCACCTTCCTCACGGGAGCATAATCTTTCGACAAAGTTGCTGTAGGTGTTTTTCTCGCCCTTTCAATTATTTTCCACTTCTGGGAAAGTCTTGAGGGCTCACCGTAATTTGACAATGAATGTAAAACGCTCGCAGTGCTAATTATGCGCCGTATTTAAATTTCGCCCGGCACTTTTGATTAACCTTTCATGCCGCTATTTTCTCTTCTTTTCTTTTCTTTTCTTTTCCATGTTTTGGTTTTCGTACGGCCACCAGTAAGTGCAGAGATACCAATGGCCACCATAAAGGGATTTGGAAAATGGGGATAAATTGGCCTGGCGTATCACTGCGTTCGCTTCGAGTGATTACACTTTGATTGCTTGCGCAAACGCCGATACAGCTCCCGTGGTAACGAATTTGGGAATCATCTTTCGTACGGCGTTTCAGCCCTAAATCCCTCCCTTCCCTTTGTCCCGAAGTGTGGTATCAATTCTTCCACACCGGACGGAAGTGGCATCAACAGCAAACCATAAGGCAACCAGCTCAACCGCTTAATACGGGTTGCAACATTTCTTTCATGGTGCGCGGTTCGATTTTCTGCTCGGCTCGTAAATTTGTTCCCGTAGCCTCGTTCCGAAATTGGACTGTTTGCGTTTTCATTTAGGAGCGTTCGAGTGGCCGAGTCAATAGCTGGGATTTTTCTCGGAATGATCCACCCAAACTCGAGCGCTAAAGGGCGCGTCGTGACGGGCGGGGGGTGTGTGTGTGTGTGTCCGAACGATTGCTCGCTTTCACCGGTGGATGCCACCATACCATACCGAATCGGAGTTGATACAGGTTTTCTAGCATCTCCTGTATCATCCTCTCGTCCACCTTAGATTTCCCGCGGAACTGGTTCGGCTAACTCGCGCTGACCGTATGTTGGGCCGCGCCGCGCCGCGTATCCTTGGCATGCTGTACCTGCCTCTTCGGGTTACCTTAATGGCGCGATCACCCATTTGGCGAGATAGCGGCCAAACAAACGACAATTGGCAAGAAAACTGTCGCCCCGGTTTGGTCTCGTAATTCGTTCGGTTTCGTTTCCCTTACGTCAAACGTGACGTCCGGAAGGTGACGGCGACCGGCGACCGCAAGACGGAAGTCACCGTGTGGACGCTCGGCTTCCAAAACGAGCCACCACCGAACCGGGTGGTCAGGTCTACCAGTTAGCGCCATTTGTAGAATTGATTGACATTCGTCCACTAGTTCCAGCTGCTTTTTTAGGGTGGACGAGTCGCTAAAGCTGTCGCTGAACCGGCCGGGCTTCAGGGCTGCCTTGCGAATCGGCGGACCGCCGGGCGCAGTATGAAAACCTGTAAGCAGGGTTGTATTGATAGATCTATGGGTGTGGACCATACAAGGGCCTCGTGAGCATTCAAGTTCTGTTCGGAAGCAGTGTGGAGGGCCGCGACTGGCACATATTTCATTCCCTGGCGCGATGATGATTGTTTGTGGAGAGCTATTGGCGTTGACAGCGTTGCGTTTTATGCCCACTGGGTTATTATTAAGGGCCTGGTGCGGCCGAGCCAATAAATCTGTCACACCCAAAACGCAAATGTACAAATGGCATCGTCATCCGCGAACGGCTTGAGAAAGGTCAAGAGGCCAATTGGCATGCAACTCGACTGGAGACGTTTGCTATCACTAGAACTATGGTCTACGTTAATTGAGAAGCTTTAGAAGAATCTTCTTATAATTGATTCAGCCGCCGAGGGTTTGCGTCAACCATTGAACTGCTACTCCTCCCGATGACCCTAATCTCCTTCGTGCTGGTATCGTACTTTCACGTGGGCTGCAACGCTGCACACTCACTGCCGCTACTCAGGTGCTTCAGGTCGCTGTAGAGTTGTTCGACCTCTTGGAATTGGTCGTAAATATTTCGCACACCTGGAAAGCAACTCCAACCGACCCACCGAGGCGGGTCGAGCGGGGTTTCGGTTGAACTCTCAAACACCGGAGTTCGTTCCCTTTCGCTACTAGCGCTTCCTCCAGTGTGCTCTGCCCCCCTGGCCCTGGCCGAAGCTCTCCGTGTCCTCCGTTGCCGTGCGCTGGGGTTGGTGCGCACCTCGTCAGCGGACACGTTCACGGGGCCGGTCCCGGGCCGCGACACTACACCCCCTGTGCACTACCCGTGCGCATTTGACACTTTGACAAGGTTTCAAAAATAGATAAATCAGTACACTCTCCCTTCCAGCCGTACTGTAGTCGGTGACTCTACCGACTGGACGTGCAGAGCGAGGGACGCGACGGGTGACCTGCGGGTCCATTGCAGTTTGTAGCAGCTGATGTCTCGATCTCGAGTTGCTGGTGGAAGGGTGGCTTTTTTTTTCGTTCCGTTGTTGCACCTCGGAGTTTTCGATACTTGCAGCAGCAGCAGCAACAGCAGCTAGGGCAGACAGGCAACTCTGTGGTCCACCAGTTGTTGCATAGCCAGCACCCGCCCCTGTTTGGGGCGCAGGGGTGTTGAGGGCATGTCTTGGCATGGTCGGACACTGTTGCTTGTAGCAAGGCTACTCGGGGTCGTGATTTATAAACCACCCCTAGTTCACCGCTGTATGTAGTCTTCACCATGCAAACATGCCAACTATGCCGGAGCCGGCCCGAAGGGTATTTTTGCCCCCCCTGACCGTGTTGCCCCGTGCGGCAGTGGTACCGTGGAGTTACGGAACCTATCACCTATCACGCTAGTATGAATAATTATAATTGGAAATTTGCACCGAAATTGCTACAATGCACGAGTCGATGGGTAGAGTTTTGCGTACCCTTGTATGTGCGCCGCCTGCGAAGGTAACATTAGATGCAGGAAACAGTATGAGCATGCCGAGTAGGGCATGCACGCAAGGGACATTTAATCTGTGCTTTTATGTATGTTCTTTTCTTTTTTTAAAGAAACATACTATATGTAACATAACAGTGAACACATATTCTTAAATCATGTTTCGCTATTGACTATAAAAATCCCTTTCGACAAGTAAATGAAATGTGGTGCCATATAATTAATAATGTTGTTTTTTTTTTCATTTCCTTTCAGTTTACGGTTTCCATGAATCTCTGGATTAAATAAATCGCCTGCCGTCGACGATTGTAAAACATTCGAAAACACACCCTGGATACAAGAAGGCCGACATCATGTTGAGTCACGTCTAGATCGGTGATCCCACGCGCAGAAAGATTGAGCACTGCACCATCGGAATATCTGCGAAGAAAAGCGTCCATCCCAAGGCAGGGTTTTCCTTTAGCAAAAGGGAATCAACAAAACACTTCAGACAAACGCAAATCTATCGCCACCTGCCCGGCCGCCATTATTCGCTGGTCCGAATGATCGGCAAGCGGGAACAGAATCTCCCCACAGCGCGTCTGCTCCGTGTTTTCCGCGCCTAGTCCTCCCAACGAGGGGGGAAGCGGCAACTCAGCTGCTCTCTGCCGGTGTGTGCCCATCTGCTCGCGATCATCGTTATCGTCGTCGTTCGCGAACGAAGCCAAGTCGATCGTGCCGCGGGTCGCCGCCAAGATTGAAGACTGTTGTAGCGTACCGGTGCGCGGAACATCGACTGGCTGTTTGTGTGTGTCTGTGTTTGTGTGCGGTTTGGTGTGTTGGTTGTGTGCACACCCCCCTGTCCAGTGTGCGGATCGTGCGTATGGAAAGAATCTCAGGTGGCTCGTCCCTTTACTCCCGCGTGGTGAGGGGTTACGATCGTGTGTGACCGTTTGTTTAACGAAAGTGAATCGGGGAAAATAATAATACTAATAAGAATAGGCTGCTGTGCAAAATCATACACACACGTACATCCCCACACATCTCCCCACAAAAGTGTACCGTGTGCTCTTACACCACCGTGGAGGGCAGAGAGAGAGAGAGAGATCGAGCAAAGTGAAAGTGTTGCCAAAATATAAATATCCCGAACACGAAGCAACTCTCGCGAGACAGGCAAAGCAGCGGAGACGAAGGCAGAAGAGGCAGTGTGGCGCGCGCGTACCACAGTCGGCATAACTTACCCAGCGCGTGGGTAGTAAAGAATTTCGGCGAACAAAAAAAAAAAACAAGAAGGTACACCGCGCACGTAATCACAGATCTTTCCGACGTGGCGCACACATTGGCCACTGCCCGCATCATCTTCCCGGTCATCAAGAATCCGATCGAGGGCGCAACGCAGCAGCAGCTGGATCCAGCCTTTCCTGCCCGTTCGGGTTGAGGAAGGGGAAGTGCGCGATAGAGAGAGAGGGAGAGAGAGAGGACATACACACACGGAAAACCGGGAGCCGGTTTCGCGAACGCTTAGGCGCTTCTATTTCGGGTCGCCATTCTGACAACAAAAAGCCGCCAACCTGGAACTAATGGAATTAGAGAACATTGTGGCCAACACGGTCTACCTGAAGGCGCGAGAAGGTGAGTACAGGGTAGCCACCGTGGGGGGTGGGTGCATAATTCGTACGCATAAGTGCATCGCATATGTAGCATTAGATATCCTGTCGTTTCATTAAGGTGCGTTGAATTCGCGGGTCCTTCGGCCTCGTTCCATTCCTGCCAATGGTCTTTGGCCAGCGGTTTTGGTTTTTGTGGGCAGACTTGAATTTGTTTGCTTGTTTGTTTGTTTATATGCTAGCATGTTTGTTCGCGTTTGTAAATGGCCATCACAGCCCTCCGTCATTGTGCGGTTTCCAGTTCCAGCCTTCGCTCGACCATCATTTTAAACTCCAAATGCCAAACACATTCCTCGCGGGAATAACGAGGAAAAGTGGAAAAAAAAAAACCAGCAACCGCCACCGGAGAGGCAAAATCGTCTGTGGTGGGATGCTTTTTCTTTCGAGCAACAACATCTAAATCTTATCCTACCCACCACCCCACCCCACCCCACCCGCCAACAAATGCCCGCCGCAATAAATGGATGATGGATAGAACCCCATTGAGCTCACTCACATCGTTTTCGGGGTTCGAGAAATCGTTTCGAACGAACGTATCCCCCGGTCCGGGGGGTGGTTTTTTTGCGTGTGTGTGTAAATCCTTGGGTGCCTACCGTTTGTTTGCTGTCTAATATTGTTTATCTTGTTCCATTTACACTTTCCGCGAAAGCATAGCCGCGCCGCAATGCGCGAAGTGGGGGAAAAAAAGAGGATCTGCCACCACCCCCGATGGGTGGTGCGCGATTAACAGATAATCTGTTGCAACCATTATCAATGTTTTTTGGCATGCATAATGTGCGGTATGTCATAACTATTAACCGAACATTATTTGGCTGTGGAGGTCGACTTTCCATTCGTTTTGGAGAGGGTTTGTGTGTACGGCAGTTAAACCTGACACTTATCTTAGTAGGCATGGGAGGAACATTTGGTACATAGATAATCATGCTTTCATAAGATGAGCCGTTCGACTGTCTTCAGAAAACAACATGTGCGTTCAGTGTTTAGGAGATGATAGTACAACTGTAAAGTTTAGCTCTTTTGCCATATGCCATAAAGATTCGTTTTTTAAGTCATATTTTGTTGGACGGCGGACGGCACCACAATGTGATTTACCGTCGCTTCAAAAACTAGCTTTCAAAGAAACGGTTGCTTAAGTTTGTGGTCATTATTGTACAATTTGTCGTGAAAAAGAAACGCGTACTTACTCGATTACTTACACACGCTGCCAAGGGTTCAAGGGGAACCCATTATTAAAATGTTTGTTCCTACCTTTGTCACTCTTGATTGAAAGATCTTTTATCTTTCCGCCGCTTTTGAAGCCTAAATTGTGCACCGAAATAACCTGCATGATGCGGACTGTCGTAACTGGTACTGCAGCAAGTTCCCAACAATTGCCTCGAATCGCTTCTCGAATCGAATTGATCGTTCGGTTTGGTCGGTTTGTGCAAAGAGGAGCAAACGCCCTCCGGGGAATATGTATGTAGCTGAGTGTGCTCCTTGGTCGGCAAACACTTACCGGACGATGCTGCAAACGGCCGGTCGCCGTCGGAGATCTGGGTGAGGAGGAGGGTGCTAGTATAATTCAATATTGTACGTCGACCATCTTCTCGTGGAAAACCAGCCGCCGGAGTCTGTGGGGACGGTTGTTTGCTGCCGTATGGTTCCAGCATGCCTGGCGAAGAACACAAGATGATGAGAAGTTATTGCCAACCGAATTTTGTGGCCCACCTCTCCGGTGGGCGGTGGGCTACGCGGGGCGTGATCTCTCTCCAAGATCTGACCCCCTAATTGGCTGGTGTTGGTGGGCGGTCAATCTTTAGCAATCAATTACTGGCAATTAAAATTTAATCAACCTTTTGCCCCATCCCCCCGGCCATAGAAGGGAAGCAGCATCTGCCTACTGGGACCGGGCGGGGCCCTTCGCGAACGACGAGAGATTTTATAGGCTTGAACATTATTTGACACCCCTTTTGTAGTAATGTGTCATTTGTGGGTCGTCGGCATCAGCATCAGCTGTCGGTCCAGTTCGGACATTGCCATCGGGCTACGGTGTGTTGATTGTTTGAATTGGATTATAATTCCTTCACTGGAAAAAAGGCGAAAAGATGTGATGTACGACATCAACCAGGAAAACGGCTGGAAACACATTGGTCGAACACGGTTCCGTGAAAAAAAACGCGTTTCTATGTTTGTTTTTCCTCCTACTTTCCACTTCCTGCCCGGCGCATGCAGCCGACGCACGGTGGTGGGAGAGAGACAGCGAGACATGTGACGTCAGACCGCGGCTACACAGCGGGATAGTTGAACCGTCACCATCATCATCTCACCCATCTAGTCAGCCAACAAAGGTGTTCGTTATGCTGGCCTTGGCCCCGACCGGTGGCTTCCGACATCCGGGACAAAAGCTAAGCGGAACTCAATTTGGGTTGAGGTACCTACGGAGCGGAGTAGGAGGAAGAAAAGAAGTAAAAGGTGGAATGGTTGCTGCTGCCGGTAGCGGGAAGAGTAGTCAACAATCCGACGAACGCCGCCCGTGGAACCCTCGTCAGTTGTGCAAACACTAACCGTACACTTCTTACGAGGTGTGCACGACGCCGCCGTCCCTAGCCTGGCCTGACCCTTCCCACCACCGCTCCGACCGTGACGTCACAGTTGCCCCTGGGACGGCAGATAGTGGCAACGGGGGGAGGCTGGGTGAGCAACGCACGAGAACCGACCTCTGTCAACGCGTTGGTCAACGCAAAGGCCACTGGCTGCGATGGACAAGAGTTCGTTAAAAATAGTGCCAAACAACGGTTTTGGTGCTATGGCGGGGGGAAAAGATTCAAATATTAATGAGGAAGGGGCACGGGGAAGGTTATGTCCAATATTTTGTTAGTTCGCCGAGATGTAGAGAAGAAACCGAGGGGGCAGAGAGAAAGAGAGAGAGAGGAAAATAGAAGCAAAACAGTAGACGAACGCTGCGATGGATGCCTTGTGCGAGAAGATAGGCAACTTTGTCGATCGGCGGTGCACCGCGCGCCCGAGGAAGATGTTCCGTTGATGAATGCCGGCTCGGGGTCGAATCGAGCGTGCTTTGCCCCCCTGGAAGGCCACGACCGCACGACGCTGACGACGGACATTGACAGATGGGGATGAAGTTGTCCGTCGACGGTGGAGCGTGTCGCGTTTGAAGAGATTCCAATCGACACCACTATGGCCAGTGATGGCGAACCGGTTCCGCCGGTTTATGATTTTGATTTGTACAGGATTTGTAGTCCTGCAACAATTTTCTAGGAATGTTTCTAATAAAGTTGTTGCATAATTCTACAGCTAGATCACGGATTTAATGAAATGGGAATCCTGTTCCAGACACCGTGTGTACCTTTATGTTTACCATCCCTGACTAGGGGTCTCTTCGTCGAACGTTGGGGTCATGTTCATCGCTCGACGATTAGGGCATCCTCCTTGCACTACAGACGCCAGCGTGCGCGAGGTCAAGTAATCATTTTTAGTTCTTAGTGGACTGTGACCAACACTAGGTTCCATCTGTGTGTTTCCTTCTCTCTTTTTTTCTAACACAATTTTGCGATGTTCATTCGAAAGTCCATTGGAAGCACGAGGGTATGGCATGTTTGTTTGTCGGCCTGCGGTGTGGTTGTGTTGTTTTGACAGATTGACGAGACACCACCATTTGTTGTAGCTGTGGACCGTTTGGAGGTTCTTCTGCCACTTCCTGTCCGTCGACTCTCGGGACACGCGCTTCAATGGTGGCATTTCTCCCAAATGGTCCTAACATACCCTAAGGAACGTTCCTTTCCGATCATTCATTGTGTTGATGTGTGATACAGATGTAGGGCAATTTATCAGCCTACCGGAAGCTAATGGTGGTCGGCGGAAATTGGCCTGGAGTTTTTTTTTTTTTGCGAAGGGAAACAGTGGAAACGTTTCGATTTTCTTTGCCCATCTGAGAAGAGGTTCTCTCACTGATCGTACGGAATGGGACGACGACATGGGACAGGTAACAACACCGAAACAACTTCCGAGTTCAATGCCGAATTTGCAAAAAAGAATTCATATCTTTAAAGTAAATGAAACTCTAAAGTAAAACACGTTATTGAAGAAGAGGAAAGGAATTACAAAATGTCCAGTTTAAGTAAAAAATACACTCAATATAGCTACACAAGCTTGAAATGTTGTACAAAAATAGACTGTGCAAATAAACTACAGTAAGTGGATTGGAATCGGTTTGATCTTCCGAAAAGTTAAACGTATTCCGATGGATATGGACTTTATACCGCGTCTTGGAAAATGCTCTCCAACGCACCGGCTCGATGTTGTTTCTCCCGTGTCCGTCGAGTAGGTGATAAAAATATAAATAATTTTATGAGACCCGTAGTCGCGCACTTTTTTTTTTTTCTCTCGAAGTTTTCTATTTTTCGTCAACTTTTTCGTCAACGCGCATGTCACGAGCGTCGCGCGCGCAGCCGTTCCGTGATAGCATAAGCCGTCTAGATAAGCGATAATAAGGTGTATTTCCAGCGTCAGCTTATCTTGACCTAAACAACAACCGCAGCCCCCCGGAGTGTGGGTGTGTGTGTGTTTACGCGCATTTGTTTATCCGCGAGCCACATGCTCCAGCCACATGGAGAAGATCGGCATTTGATTTTGTTGTGGGTAAACACCCCGATAGCACCCGCGCCCTCGACTAGCAGCGTATCATAGGGGTACCCCTGCGTTGTAGGGCTGAAGGAGGAGTTTCTTTTTTTCCATCGTTCTGTTGCGGAGAAAATGGGTGGCCAAAAAACGCGCCCCAGTGAACATCGGCCCAAAATATGCTGCTAAACATGGCCACCAAAGTTGGGAAGAATAAAACATTGTTAATTATCGTCTTCTACTTCAATAGTATCATTAACTTTCGTTATTTGACTTCCCTGTACATTTACTTAAACGGTGTTCCTTTCGTGAAGAAAAATCAGGTCCACAACCGTACGATCCTTTGTCGTACGGAGTGGTCTCGTTTTTAAAAATAACGACCATTGTTGGGCGCACTGGAGTCGGGTTGAAACGACTGGTTCGTAAACTGGCCCGGACCGGTTCGAGCCGGGACTCGCGGAAGGGTATGTGTCCATCTCCAGCGGGTTAATCGGTGAGCTGGGTTCACTATCAGCCGGGCTCGGAAACCTCCCCAAAGCGTTCTCGTCGCTCAACAACGATCTCACGGATCGTCGTGTATGACGTCGGATCGCCGTCGCCGTCTCGCGCCGCCGGGTCATCATCGTTTACACTCGCGCGCATTCGCAACGTCAATCGCACCTCCTCCAAGCCGTTTCGCGTATAGTTCCTTCGCCTTCATTCGGCCTCTCTTTCTTTCGCTCTTGCGTGTCCGCGCCGCGGCATCTAGACACAGATGACGGTTTGACATGGTATGTATGTTTGTTTTGCATACAAATAAAACACGCCGCCCGTTGCGCCGATCCCTCCACACACACATGCTCGGCCTCCCGCGCTAATAAGGTCCGCCCGGCCCTCTGCTGCCGTCCTCTGACACGATTCAGGTTTCGGAACGGAATCGAACGTCTAACTTTTCGAAGGAAGTAAAATGGGTGAGGGTGGAGCAAGGAAGGATGGAGGATGTGACAGGAATCTCTGGTCGATGTTCGATCGACTGACAGTGTGTGACACGGTGCTTGTCTATCCTCCGGAAAGGACGCACCGTTCAACCCTTCACTACGACGGGGAGGTGATCGAATTCCGTGCTGGATTGAATGCAGAACTTCTCACGTCACTCTCCAAGCATTCAACAATTGGCGGCCTGTGCAAACTGCTGTGCCCCTTGTATGGAAATTCTTGCATCAAGGAGTAATTCCGTTCGTTAGTTTTTGTTAAAGTATATCTCGCATAACTTCCTACCTTATTATTGTTTCGTTTAGAAATTACTTATGGGAAGGACTAGTTTTTTCTTATCGATATTTAAATATGGATTTCCATACTTATGGAAAGTTGTATCATTTTCATAATTTTTTTGCCCTTGGTGGAGTGTTAGAGGGAAGACAATGAGGTTGACAAGTGCACATAATTGAATAATGACAGACAACATTTGTTTACATATTTTCGCTTTTCAATTCAACTTCTCGGAAATTTTCTCGGCAAACTTTGATCATTCTGGTGTTCACCAGGATTCGCTAGAAAATTACAACGGTCTACGGTGCAGGGAGGTATTTCCTTTTTTGCCCCTTTCATGCACAATATGAAAAAAAGCCCCAACACCTTCACCGCCGGCCCGCCGGTTCAGCGAATGATAATTTGATTCTCACATTTTCAATTCGATTAACTCCTTCCACTAAGTGACTGCGGCGGGGATTGTTCCTTTCGCCGGTGCCTTCGAGACGTCCGCGTCCGCGTCCGTCGGATGCGAGAGGAGTAGGTAGTCTTGTCGAGTCGTTGCGACAGCTGGTTCGTTGACTGTGACTGCCTTAGTTGGCTTGGTGCACTATGTGAATGACAACGATCTTTCGAACCTTGAATGTTCCGGACCGGATCGGCGGGGGATGTAAAGGGGAACCGGTGTCGACTGGATGCTGGGCGAACGGGGGGTCGGAAGTGCGGAGTGGTGTTGTTTCTTCGTGTCTGTACCATTGACGGTGTCGTGACGCGCGCCCGGTCTGGTGGGTACGTATCGAACGAGTAGCGTGCCAACGTGTCCCACCCGGTGGATGGGAGTTATAATTAGGAAATTATTACGTTTATAACACCTTCTCTGGGTGTTGATGGGGATCGGGGTGGGGTTGATTGGACGATGGCAGGGTCCGCCGACCGATGCTACCGGTGTTAGGAGTGGCACGAACGCGACATGGATCTAAATGCTAGACATGGGAGAAGATGCTAGAAAATGAGGAGGAAAGCATAGTTTAAAAATCTCGCACCGACACGCACTCCTCGGGTTACGTTACGCAGCCCTCGGAACAGGGACGAATCTTTCGGACGCCATTCAGTAATCCCCCCCAAATGAGGCTTCCAGTGAGAATTGGCGCTAATTTTTAAACCATGCTCTCATCGCGAAGCCTTGGCGGAGTCTCGGAGCCGGACGGGGGGCTTATGGCAGCTGATGATGATGATGATGACGGTCGCCCACTTGCCTGCCGTGCAGTAGTGGGGTGGTGCGTTTGGTGTTCGCCGATGTTTGCCGGTGTAATGATATTTTCCTTCCTTTTTTTTTTTTGGCACTGCATTCGGAACACCCCGGGCATGGTTTCGGGCGCACACCGAGTCGCCAGGGAGACGACAAGTGGCACGTGATTCGTCTGTGGTGGCATTTTTAGCCGACCGTCGGTACGGAAAGGGAGATCTCTCGTTCACGAAGCGTTAGCATTCTCCTTCGGCCAACATTTGCTAAAGAATCAGAACATCAGAACAATCTGTCGTCGTCGTCGTCATTGGCGCGAGGCTGCTTGATTCGTGGCCCATCGCGGATTCGTTGTCAGACGCGTCGGCGGCAAATATCAAAGCGTATGTGCGAATTTGTTCGTTAAGTTATTAATGCTTTTGCGGCTATTTTGGGTTTCCTTTGACGTAGATATCACACGCGGGGCTGTGTCACATTGTCAGATGATTCAGATGAATTAGTGTCATTTTCCGCAATCGATATTTCCGTAATCCTTCCCGCTGTGATTCCTGATGCTTTCTAAAACTTTTCATTGCTCTGCGTCAAGTTTTGAGGTTCCCAACATGCTAGAATGCGTGGAGCATAGATTTCTGACAAAGAATTGGAAAATGGAGCCTGGAAACATTGTAAAAAATCAATTCAATTATTTAGTATAGAATGCCTGCAGATAGACAGACACTAGCTGAGAGCCGCGTAGTTGGAGGGCCAATTAGGAAGGGGTGGGTTTTCCTAACAATCGATAGATTGCCATAACAACCACAAAATTCTTGGAATCGCATAATTATTTGTTAATTAAAAAAAGCAACGAGCAGGAAGTGAGATGAAAATGATGACAGTAAGTGGATGGCATTTGCATCCGGATTAGCCAGGGGGCGACGGCTAAATGGCGAACGGGTTGAGTGGAGTGAGACTTCATCTCGCAAGTGATCCTTACACCACTGCAACTCGTGCGTCGCAGGATGACGCAGGATGTTTCGTGAACCTCGGGGTAAATAATGTCGAAAAAGGAGAAGAAAAAGTCACGGAAGCCTTGGTTTCCCGTTGGGCTACTCATTGATATTCACCATATCAATGTCTCTCTCTCTCTCTCCCTTTGCCTTTGAGCCTTCTTCCGCCGATCGGACATGCCCTCAGCCCTCTGTCCGCCCTCTGTTCGTTGGCCCTCGTCCTAGCAGTGTTTAAACATTGCTCCCATTTCAACGACCCGAAAAGGGAGGCGGCCGGCTTGTGGAAGGGCTGGAGGATGAATGTGCACAGGATCCGATCGGTTTACTAGCCACCCCCCGCCACACTGCTTGCGTTCACGCCAGTTTCAGGGGCGTTCGGGTGCGTGTCTTCACGCTCATCGGAGCGCGAACGCGAAGGCCGTTTTCGATAATCGAAAGTGAATTCGATTAACTACCGTCCCTTCTCACTCGCTCGCTTCACCTTTCATTCACTCGCTCTCTCTTTGGTGCTTTATTTCACTCTTTACCCCCTCTCCGCTATAGTGAAAAGTTAGCGGTAACCAGTGTGGAGGTCCGCCGCCGTTTCTTGCGCACCGATCCGTGAGGCCGTGCTTCGATCCCGCAGTGTGTGGGCAAATAAAACGGAAAATTGTTTAACCTTCGAAGAAGGCGGAGTGAAATTTGTTTGGTTTATTGGATATGGTGTTAGGTATAAGGTTGTATGCCGATGCCGCACTCCACCAGTGAGTGTACAGTTTTCTGTAAGTTTATTCGTTTCATTTTCGAGAAAGTTTGAACTTCGTCATTTACAATTTTTTTGTGTGATTTTTTTATGATTTCAACTGTTGGTAAGGGAAAAGTCCCTTCAATGTGTGAAGAGAGATGTGAAGCTTGTGTTTTAGATAAAACCGGTTAAACCGGAAGTGATCTATGAGTCAGGATATGTTAATTAATGCACAGTGATAAAGTAACTGATCGAAAAACGAAACGATCACTCTAAGATTGAACGACAACATAAACATGCTGATGTTGGACATGTCTTTTTATGAAAATATCAAACAAACCCTGTTGGAATGTCACGAAAATATACCCCATAAAACTCCACCCGTTTCGATTGGCCAATTTTTATTTTTCGGCCAAACGATGCTCAGCCTCCTCCCCGACGCCCGGAAGTGGGTCAAGTGCGGGCACACGAACACGCTCACGCACAGTGCACGTTCGCAAGGCGCAGGCGGACCTCTGTACGATGCTGATAACCGCTCGCGGGCGGCCTACATAACCATAAAAGTACATACACTGGGCCACGCACGCTCCTTGCCGCCGCGCACATACGCACAGAGCATAGAGTTCCCCCGTTGTTCTAGTTTGCACTCCGATGCACCGATTGCGTGTACATTGCGTGTGAAGAATGGGGTTGGGTGGCGAGCTGGAAGCTGGAAGCTGGAAGCGGACTGGAACTGGAGCGGACGGAATCGTCCACGCCTGGAGAAGAAGCGCGCTCCGATGGACGCTGGATGCTGTGGCAGGAAATAGGAGAGAAGAGTGTAAGCATGCGCCAACGAAGGATGAAACGCGTGGTGATAATCGTAGCGGCGTATTCAGTCATGGCCGGCTACGATGAGCTACATGGACAAAAAAGGACAGTTCTCTGTGGAAGCAACCCGCACACGGCACATGAAATTGTCCTTCTTTGCAATGTTTCGTCTACATGATTCTTCCCAGCGCAAAAAATTAAACTGGTTGATTCCCAGCTAGGAAAATGTGTCCTCCACATGTGTCAGTTCCCATCGAGGGAATGGGTTTCATACTGATCAGGACGTGTCCGGACGGCGGGAGGAACAAGGAAAAAGTTTCGCACTACTTCCCAAAATCTCTGACTGCGAAATCCCAAAGCTGTCTTCCATTGTCGGACGGTGGGAGGCTGACCGATGGGTGTGTAACCAAATCGGATTGATGGTTGTTAACATGTATTTATTCATCACCACAGGAACCGGGCCGTAACCCTCCACCGTAAGCAATTTGCAACGCTCGTTAACAAATATGATAATTTAATCCTCCATTTATGCTGCGCCGGCAAAATGTTTCTCTGTCCGTTGTGGTCTCGATTGTTGCGCCGCTAAACGTCAACGATGTGTCCGTCGTCCTGCTGGCGTTGCGGTTGACTGTAGCGTGAGAACACTCCTTTACCTAGCGAACGAAACCTGCTGCACCACCACCATCCCGCATCGGCAAGGTGCCGGGGACCTCGGCGGAGGTTCGTACTCCGATCGTGCTGGCAGTAATTAAAGGTATCGTTTCCGAAGCGAACGATAATTGTTACGCTCGGTCGTGCAACAAAGTGTGGTGCTGGTGGCCGCGCGTACGACGCCGGATCCGCTGTGTTGGGAAAAGGTATCGAATTCCAGTCCGGCTAGGGTTCTTTTTCTGCTTGGATTACGTGATTCGCGATTGAAGAATGGACTGTTGTACAAAACGGCAGGCCGTGGCTGTCTGGACTGGGTGGACTTTTAGTTTGAATATGAAAGACATTTCGTCGATCTGTTCTCGTGATCCTAGAGAATAGATTTGTTAGGGAATACGTGTTCAAAGTTGTCATCCTTGCTTTAATGCAACTACCTGGCGAGCGATCGTTTTTTTAAAGAACGAAACCTTCACTAGTCTTCCGTCGTCGAGAGTGCGCCTGGCCGTTGATTGATTGCCACCTAGTGCACTCGACACGTCCCCGCGCGCTAGCGTTGACAATTAGGTGAAAAATACTGACTACGCTTGTCATCGTCCTGCTTGCCTGCCCGCCCGCCCGCCAGTGTACCGGTCGGCCTCAGTAGGAAATGCCAGGACGGCCTCAATTCTTGAACAACGGCGGCGCAGGACCTGTACCATGGTTTGGTGTGCCGTTCGCTCGCCCTGCTCACAAATGAGAAGCGGATAATTAAGTGTGCGTCTTCATGAATTAAAGATTTTCACTCCGGTGTCAGCGGCGAGTGCGCCATACGAGCGGCCCGGCCGCCGGGCCTGCCCTTCTGTGGAAGTTGTAAGGATACGCCGTCGCACGTGAACTTGATCTCTGTTCGGCAATAGATCACGTCGGAGAAGTGTGTGTTCCGTTCGCGCCACGTCCGTCCACTACCGTGTGACAAATGCCATTAGGACAGTTTTCCTAATTATCCACCGGATCGTTAACTGCCTCGGTGCGCTGGTGTGTTTTTGGCGCTGTTGGGTATAATTGAAACAGGGTCTTTTGTTTGTTACGATGTTCGATGGGAATTGTTGATTCCGAAATTCGTATGCGTCGTTTGAGCACGGAACGGAAAGTAAAATTAATAACCAGAACGTTTGACGTGCGTTGGCCGAAGAGCGTGGAATATCTCAATGCATATATGATTAATTTTTGTATTATAATAGATTGATCGATGCAGCTATCAGCCGCCGACCGGCCTGTACACACTCTGGCCAGAGGACTGATAAATAATTCAATTTCCTCCCTCACTCCTCCATCGTTGTGGATTCTTTAACCCCTCCTTTTCTCCCGTTGCCGTCCGATCTCACACACATCACACATCACAGTTGAATTATGAATCACACACATCAATGGCACACAGGATCCTGGATGCCTGGCTTGCGTCCAGGGGGTCCCCTTTTTGCGACAGCCATCATTGTGCCTGCCGTGTGTCAATCATCTCACATCCTATCCTGCGGGGCAGGATCTCTGGAACTCTTGATGGTGTGGCCAAAGGAAATTGAAATTAATGGTGTAAATTGCATTCAGTAGGTTCGCCGGTTGACCGACGGCAGGCTCCGACGATGAGGTTGGTTAATACGCCAATGGTTTGGTGTCGATCGATGGACATTTTATGGAAACAACGTTAGTAGTAGTAGTAGTAGTAGTCAGCACTTAACTTGTGGAGTTTGAAATTTGTTTCTAGTTTCAACATGAGCTTTTGAATGACGTTCCATATTAAAGCACATGGATGCTTTTACTGGTTCGGAAAGTATTTAAGGTGCTCTGATGTAGTACATTTAAAATTGTGTTCTATTATTCTAACTAATCTTTTTTATGATTTTAGTTTGAAGTATTATTTTTATTCATAACAAGTATTCGTCTGTACAGTATGTTTAAAAGTAACACAATCTTCTCTTTAATCCTTAAAATGTTACTGTAAAATAATCTTTAAAGGTGCTAGACACACATAGAGTTCCATTATGATAAATGATACATACGGTTCACGTATCCTAGGGAGATCTCAATAATAAGTGCTTATGGTTTCAACTCAACGATTGGTTCTAAACATGTCGAAATATTTCTTTCCGAGTGTCGTTCGCAATCAGCAAATTCTGCAACGAAGGCAATCAACGACAACGTCCCCGTTAGTAGGCGTTAGTATTACGTACTGGTACCAATCCACCTGGCGACGATATGATGTATGTGATGACGCCGCTCCGCACAGACCCGGAGCTGTTTCTGGCACATCAAACACCGGACCTAGCGAGTACCAGGCCCCGTTAACGGTACTAACGACGGTACCGTTTTGTTTCACCAACCCCCACCCATTCCCCCCGTGTATGAGTTGACCATGTTGACCACGGCTAATGGTTTTCGGTTCGGGCCCAGGGAACGTGCCTTGCCAAAGTGTAGCTGCAAAAACGCTCCCAACGACACGATGACCAGTGTGACTGATGACAGTGAGGCTTTCGGGGTGGTAGAATGTTTTTCTTTTCGTTCCTTATATAGGTGGCACACACCCGTTGGTGACACGTAACAATATGGTGGAACCTTGCCAGGCCCTTCGGAACGGAACGGTTCCTGTACGTATGCAAATGGGTACGCTTGCCAGATGGGCTTGTGGGAGCAACGGCACCACGGTTGGGATAGTGTTTGGAGTGAAGTCACGGATCGAAAAGTGGATTGCAATCTCGGGGCCATAAGCGAATGGATGCATTCTCCAATTCACCATCATTAACTTTAGAATTGTTGGGTTCTCCGGCAAGTATTGGTCCTGTGGTGTTTGATATCTGGTTGAGTATTGCTGTTGGTGACGCACCGGAGATTTGACTCCAAATGCTGCCTTCTATTTCGACTCCACCGCACATCTTCATATATGTCGAGACGTGGCTACCACCACCACCACCCTTGCGTGGCTACCGTCTTCCAGAATGTGAGAATCGACCTCCGATCGTCATTCAAATCGATTCAGTTTTGTAACCACTACTGCGCGTTCTCACCACCACCACCCCCCCAGGAGACCTTAATACCTGTCGTGCCCGGCTCAAATCGTCCGCAAAAGCCTCGTCGGTTTCGATTACATTTCGATCCGCCCGCCCATGCATACCACCACCTACCGCCGGTGGAGACGGTGGTGTTCTGCTTTATGTGCCCTGGCATTTGCGCTTTCTCAGTCAATCGAAATTCGATCAGCTTAGATCCGGCCGGCCTTCCTTCTCGTACGGAAGGTGGTGCGCTCACCGGGAGAACGTCGGGGGGAGCCGAAGCGGGTTGGGGTGGCCAAACCAAAGTCGGATCGGATTGACGTAGATACGGTGCGCTATTGTCGCCGCTGTGTTGTCGCGGCACCGCGACCAAGTATGCATGTCGCGCGTCATTCCGCGGTGCTGCACCTTTGTAATGGAAATTCGTCCATGTTTCGTATAGTTTTTTTTTCCTCCTTTCCCATTGCTTCACCCTCCCATACTCTCCTCCTATTGAAGCATGATTCGATTCCCACAGTTCGTCTGAGCGATGGCGGTGGGTATGGTTTCGGGGTGGAAAAAAACGGACCAAGTAGCAGGCGGACGTATGGGGGAAATGGGGGGGGGGGGGGCACACCGGAAAAGGGTTGTTTAGAGTAACGTCACTTACTGTAAAATTGCGCGTAACGTGGTGTCGGGGTCGGTTGGCACGGATGCACCACCGTAGTAACTCCACCGTGTCCGTACCGCAGTGTGCCATCGCTCGGGGCGATGCAGATGAATGCGGCGGTTCATGCATTTGCATTTTTCGGAAAAGCGCGCCCTCTCGCGCATCACGTCCGACGGATCTCGTAGACGCGCCATTCGAATGCGGGCGAACGCTGATTGGAATCCTTCCTCGTTGAGACGTGTGAGGACGCGGTGATATGCGTCGGATCGGTTGGGTGGGTAGGTAGGGCACTTTTAAACAGTAGAGTACGACGCTTTGCGAAAGGACGTCGCGGATAAAGTGTTACGTTACTAATGTGGTTGCGGTATAGTTACGAGTGAGAAACAAATCGAGAACAATTACTCAAACGAAGCAGTGTTTATTGATTGAAAGCGGTCACTTCTTTATTTCATATCAAAACAGCGTTTGGCAAAGATTCAAAATGAAAATAAAAGGACAAACTCAATGGCAAAATGTAAAAATCAAAGTAAATAAAAGTGTAGAAATCTTCAGGTATTATTTCAATCTATTTTCATGATTTATTTCAAACAGTATTTTAAAAAATTCTGTAATTGTTAATAGTTAATCCTGCGAGTTTCTTGTCGTTTAAACAATGCAGAACTCAGTCACCAATCCCATTTTATTTTATCCACTAAAAAAGCTTGACAATGTTAGCCTTGGAATCGTTCTGAAACTCGGAACAGCTTCCTGCGGGGGTTCACATTTCGAAGGTACAGTAAAAGCTTTCAGTTTTCACAAACAACCGTACACGTGGGAATTAATACGTAACCCGATTTGTTGAAGGCAGACTTTTTCTTACGTTTGATTTTCGTAGGGGGAAGACACCACGTTCCGTCGCCCGACGATGCTTCTGGCCTGACCGTGCTCGTGGTACGGTGGATGATGACGTGCCTTCCGGCAGAAGATGAGGACGAATTTGGGTTCGATTGTCTACCGGTTTGAATCTTTTCTCATTGCGGTAGAGGCGGAAGATGGAAATGGTGAAGTGTGGGGATGTGGGGATCATTTATCACTTTTTTTGGGCGCACACGTGCTCAAGGTTTAGGTGGGGTGGGTTTTTCCTTTGACCGTTGGTTGTGTTTTTTTCTCCACTCGTTTTTATGTCCGTTGCGTTCTGATGGAGTATGAAATGGATCTCGAATTTCGTGCCTTTTGCCACTGTGTGCAGTCAATCGGGAAACCGGTGCGACAGATAAACGCTGCTGTGACACGCCGCTGACGCTCGCGCCCACCGCGCCTCGGTGATGCACACACGCTTGTCTGCTTGTTCCGGCCGTGCACCCTCCACGGGCCGGAAGTGAACGCTTTGAGGCGGAAGTATATAACGGGGCCAGTCACATCTCTTCTCCCTGCCGTGCTGTGCTGGCGTTCGTTGAGTTTTTGATAAACATGGGAGAGCATTCAGTCAGTTTCGGTCCCTATTCCGAGGGGGATGCAACATTTCTCCCCTGCGCTGACGTTTGCAGGGAAGTGAAATTTGGCTGCCGGAACACATAGGCTGTCCTCTGCCGATACCGAAAATGTGGCCGAGCCGGGAGTGCTGGGGCGCAACGGGTTTTGGGTGAAACTAATATCAGCATGCACCGCACCCTAGCCTGCACTTCCGCCACCACCAGCGTGGCGTTGTGGTAGACAATTGATTTTATTGCACAAAATGAACGAACCCCATCATTTGCCTTGGCCGAACTTTGCCGTCCATCGGAGCGCTCCGAATCGGAAACCCTGCTGGCGCATATAACATTGATGTTGTTGGCTGTACGAGGGCCAACCGCCGATGGCGCAATAGCGTCACCACCACTCCCTCCTCAGCAACCGGCCGCCCGCTTTTGCCGAGTGCGATTTCTGCACAAAATGGCGTGCGGCCCCGGGAGGAAATTCGATTTCGATGCTTTCCAATTTCCCCCCAGGGGGGGTGTAGGTGGGGTGGGAAGGTTGGTTGGCTGCCGGTTGGCGTTTGGCCGACGGTTTCTGGCTCCCATGCTGCCGGGGGGGCGAGCGGGTTTTTCGGTCTGACTTTGACCGGCCACCGTTCACCGAGAAGGGTGGGTTTGGATGGCGCCCCCGGTAGGGACGCGGACGCGACCGACCACTTTCGGTTTTGCCGGGGCACTGTTGGCCCATTCCCACAGCACACACACATACAGCGATGCGAAAAAAAATAGCTGATTGATGGAATTGTTCCGAACCTAACGAAGCGTGACTAATTCGAAGGCGGCACGCAACCGGCTGCCTGGCTGGCTAGCTGGTGCGCGGCTTTATACCGCGGTTCCACCATGCATTGGCCGGCCGGAGTTGGGTGGAGTTTTGGTGCTGACTGCTCGGTACTTGGCCACGGTTCTCAAGAAATTATGCTGCCAATTCCCGGCCGAGACACACCGGGACGGGTAATTGGTCGGCACTGGGGGGAAGAGAAGGTGTGTCGCACACCACCAGAGGAGGGAGGGGGGAGGGGTCGTTCGCTTTGGATGGATTAGAATGTTCCGGCTCCTGTTGGACGGCGCTACTATTCGCGCGTCGTGGTGGAGTGTATCGTGTTGATGCACGCCATTTCTGGAACAAAGCATTCGAAGAAAAGCTTCACAAGGAGTAGCGGTTGTTTATTCATGGTTATGTCAGAATACTGTGGATAGTATTGTTCCTCTTAGCAAGCATCACTCACTTCAAGTTATGAGAGACGAACGCTTCAATTGAGTGAGAATAAAAATGGCATAAAAATGAAATAAACCCACTTGGTGTATTGTGCAAGGTTCAACAAAGTTATTGTGAAACTCCTTATCGTGTCACAAGCCCACTAAAAGCCAAGCACGTTTCATTAACTTTGATAATGATTTTTCTTGATCCTTTAAATAATTTGCTCTCCTAGGAACTGGCCGAGATTCGCATAACAACGCACGCCCCCGTCATATCTGGTTTCGGCGTACTTCTCAATCGAACAGTGGGCGATTTCTACAATCCGTGCACTCGGATTCGGTTGTATTCTGGAATGTTGCCCACGTTTACCATTCCGGCCCACTGTAGGGTCGCTTCTTGAGATTACTTGCTGTTACCGCGCCATTCCTTTTGGCGGTCAGGATAACCGTCGCATCACCGGAACAAGCAGACCCGACCACCTGCTCGTGTTACTCCCTCGGCAAACAATCGCAGGCGCTCGCGGGCAGGCGTCGGGTGGCCCTATTCCCGGCCGAGTGTAGGTTGGCAAAGTATCAACAATCCCGTTCGGTTGACATTTGGCAAGGGTCTGAATAAGTAAAAGATACTTAACCTCTCCTCGTTGCTCGTGCATCAGAACTAGCGCTCGGAGCGCTCCCGAAGGCCTACCGAAGGGAACACTAGAGTAGCGCTCGGTGTCCAAGGTTGTTGCCTTTTATTGTTAACCCTTCTCGGAAGGGAAGCTTTGCGTACTTACCCTCAACCAGGGGTAGGATTTCGAAGTATTTCATCAGCCGGTTTTCTTTATCGAGTTTCTTTTCGGGTGTCACGGGTTCACGTGACCAACGAGAGGGCTTGGGTGTGGCTTACTGCCCACCATACGACGGGGTAGTATTTTTCATCTCTTCGTTCGGGAAGGGATGCCACCATGATGACAAGCTGGGAACGAAAGATGTTTCAATGCGGTGCCAATCGGTTTGTTAATGTTCGAATTAGTTTTTTTTTCGTATATCATTCCCACCTCCCAATACCTCCCAAAGTTTGGGCGAAAGGAGGGGAACTATGGTACATGGAGTGCAGCTCTATTTTGGGACAGTTTTTCCAATGGCCAGTTTTCCCCGGAAGTTGATATATTCATTGGGAATTACTTACAAGCCCCCATTTCGGGGTCGTCCGGTCCGATATATGATAATTTATGACGATGGGTTTTCCATCAATTCATTCAACCACTTTTTTTGGGACGCTACTTCATTCATCCCTCTATCGCTGTCTCACTTTCTCTCTCTCTCTCTTTCATTCTCTTACAGGAGGCTCCGACAGTAACAAAGGAAAGAGCAAAAAATGGCGCAAGATCCTCCAGTTTCCTCACATATCGCAATGCATCGATCTCAAGAACAAAATAGGTAAGTTTGTTGTT
>JAOEFI010000003.1:40433123-40448455 GCA_034621735.1 Anopheles plumbeus
TGTTGTTTGTTTTCACGAAAGGTTAACCATTTTTCACAATTTTCATAAATATTCAATTGAAATTTTGCACCGGGAAATCCAAGCCTAGTATTGTTGAGTGCAGTTGATTTCATTTGATAACATTTGAAATATTTCCCATACATTGGTTATATTACACTCAAAATTTGTTCCATGAAACCGTTTGCATATTATCAACTGTAGTTTGAAAATGTTTACTAGGTTAAATAGTCAGTTTATTAACGCGAGTTTCATAGTTTTATTCAACCGCCTTCTCCCTCAGTTCGCTAGAACTTTATTTGCTCCGTAATGTAGGGTCATTTCGTAGGCCGTCAGAGTACTTATTACTACACAACACCGTAGCATGAAGCATCAGCAGTGGATGACCTATAAATCTTCGCAAATTTATAGTAATTTTAATTAGGTAAATAAATAATCCCCCTCTAATGGTGGCCGACCACTGACGGCCCCTTCACCCCACGAATGGGTTTTTGTTTGGGCAAAATGTAATGCAAAAAAGGGGGGATGGGTGGAGTGAAAATTCCTCACTTTACTTTCCCCTTCGACCAGTAGTCGGCATCTGGTCCGTTGAAGTGCATCTGTGTAGCAAATGGAAGCCGGCCATTAAAAATTCAACCAAACGAAAGTCCCAGACCCATATGCCCGGGGGTTGCGGTAGTATGGAACCACAGTCGACGATGTTCACACATCACCCATCCGTCCGCATCGGCAGAATCCAACAAATCCTTCATGCCTTCGATACTCCTGCCGTGCGCCTGCCCGGTGTCGTGGGGACGGGTCATTGGCACAATAACAATAAAAGAAGAAAGATCGATAGCATCCTTTCTGCATTCGATGTAGCATTTCCCGTGTTCGCAACAAAACAGGAATGTAAAATTAATGCAAAACAGATCCTCACTGGTGGAGCCGTTGTTGTTTGTAGTAGTAGTAGTAGTAGTATTAGTGGCCTCATAGTCGAAGCGGTCGACTGGATGATGGCTGAGAGCTTCCGCAATCGCCGCCGGAGGGGTTTTCATTACTTTGTGCCGTTTTTCTATCGGAAGTAGATGTTTTTTAACTTTCTACGTCTGGTTTTACTGTAACCAAATTGTTCTCTGGCAAAACGGTACGGTCACATTAATCAATATAAAATTCCTCTTTTTGTGTGTGTGTGAATCGCACACGAACCGGATTGGATGGACGCGGTGTTTTCCAACGTGTTACATTTATAAAAATAACCGTGGTACAATTACAGTTTTCTGTTGAAAACGCTTGAGCCCTTTTATCATATTGAAACAGACAGTGGCCGGTATGTCGCTACAGTGATTCCTGGGATGACTATTTGTAGATGTGCACTCTCGATAATGGTTCCATGAAGAATAAATTGCTTCGAATTTTCGGCCCCGTCGCTCGAATGCATATCAGTATGGTTTCCGTTTGTTTTCTGAATCGATGTAACTACATTTTTTTTTTGCGATGCTTTCGATCAGCTCGAGAGTGTCTGGGAGGCATTAAAAATACTATCGCTTCATAGAAACATATTCTCTGCAGGGTTTTCCGCGGCCGTGGAATGTTTCGTAGATAATTGGTGGTTGCCCTTCCAGTTTATTTTTTTAAATGGAGAACAAAGCTCGTTTCAGCAGTTTAAAAACTATTCAGATTGGAAGCTGGATTACTTGAAGAAATTATTTTACGTAGACTGTCCCCGCCGGTCAAGTGAGTTCAAACACAACCGCAGATTTCGTTGGCAAGGGTCCTCACTCAAAACAAACAAGTTGTAATTCGAATCCATTTAGGTTTTTTATCATTTGTCAGTACTTGATACTTGACTTGATTTTCCTGTAAATATGGTCAAAGATCCAACAAAGTTTTGAGATAGATGTCGTAATCCAATTGTGATGGGTGCAGCGGTCCATTTCATCCAACATGTTGTCGTCATGCTGCCATGGCATGTCCCAAAGTGGGCCTATGATAGGCGCCAGTGCGTTCCAGGAAAAAAGTATATTCTAGGAAGCTTTCTAATATTAGACCCACCAGTAGTAGCGGCAGCAGTGGAAGCGTGGCCGCTACAACTTTTCACATGTTGTACCTACCTGCACGCGCCTGTACGAACCGACAAAATTGCGCATTGTTTGCACATTCCTTGGCACAAGACGGCAAATGTCGCGAAGCAAACCCTCGTTGGACGCTGTTCAACTATTCAACAGACGACAGTTTTGTCTTATTCGTCCGATATGATGTCGCAGGATCTATCTCGATAGGCCGGTACAAATGTAGCGAAATAGAACATCACCATCTTTTCACATCATTGCCCGATTTCATGGATGGACGCAGAAGAAGGGCGGTCGGAAAAGAAGTGGATCGGCTGATTTAGTTCTTCGACATTGGGCGGGCGTTCGCGAAAACCGAGCAAATAGGCGCCCAGGACTCGCCCGTGTGGTGGTAAGCCTTCCCCGAAACGAGGCCCTGACATTAATGGGATTCCGATGATCTGAAAAGATGGGAATTATTTTTGGGCTATTTCCCGGGAAAGTGTGTCCACGTGCCTGCCTGGTCGCGCGAAGGCGACTCGACGCATTCCACGATTGCTCCGCTGGGTGTTATTACACGCCCGCGGGGGGAGTAAGCTCAAGCGAACGCACCCTACCGACTGGCAGGCGGGTCTTTTTATCGATCCGTTGCCTCCCAAGCACAAAGGCTCGAGGTGCCCTGCGCCGTTCGTGCTAAACGTTGCTCGTTCGGGGAAGGTGCGAGTGTTTCTCAAGCATTTGGAACGCGGCGAGTAAAATGTAATTTTATTTCGCAACTTCTGATCGCGTGGTACGCATTGGCGAATGATTCCGTCGTGTCTCATGGCAGGTGACAAAAAGGACAACGTTTTTCTGGCGCTCAATTTCAATTTACAGTCCCTAGTCTAGTCTGGCAAGTGAGCATAATATGTACGAGGGAGCAGTAAAACAGATGTTTTTCCGAAAAATTGCTAAAATACGGCGATTGTTGGTTTGCAAATTTGTAAACCTCTTTTTTGTGACGGCGAAAAAACGAGACCGCACCAATTATTTGATGAAAATTGTTAGGAAAGTGTTCAAAAATCACGGCACAACGCTGCATGTCACGATAAAAATGGGCTATGAAAAACGTTGCAAAAAGCCAATATGATGAACAACAATTTTAAATAAGAAATGGTAGAGAAGCTCCTGAAGCAGTATCCTCAAAGAATCAATTTTAACTGCAATTTCCCAGCACGGTCGGTACGTAAAGAGTACAGGACTCCCTCTGCATATGCACTCCAGCCGTAGATTGCATCATCATTGCAGACATTGATCAATTGTATTTGCCCAACACCGATTGGCAATGTTTATCCGGATCAATAGCGATATTGATGCTACAGTTTTTCACAGGCTTTTCAGTTCATCAGAGAATGCGAAATGTTAGCAGCGGGATACAGAGGAAACGTCAGATTAGCGGCGGTCAGATCCGGAGTGATTTGACACCTACCGACATGGGAAATCCTATGGAATGTCGAGTATGATGTGAACAACTCTGTCTGCTGTCTGTAGTATTTGATCGCAGAGACAAAGTGAGAGAGGGAGAGAGAGAGATGGAGAAAGGGAGAGAAGGGGAGTCATAAAACATGAGATGGAAATGCAAACATTCGTCTGGCTGCTGCTGTTTCAAGTTTGCATCCCTTGCCAAACTCCCAAATCGAGGGAGGCATTTTCATTTCGTGTTTTTTGTTTTTGTTTTCAAATTTAATTCTGTTTTCTCGTTTGTTTGCTTTTTGTCTGCCACGGAGAGCTTTTCGGGCAAGATAATGCAATCAGTGTTTTTATTATTTTATATTGCCATGAAGTAATAATGTTGTAGCCCCATGCCATGCCCTTGTGCCCACCCAGAGTCGATGCAACAACGACGACGACGACGACGACGACGCCGAAGACGGAGCGTGAAGACGTACGATCCATGCGTGGCCAAAGTGGGTGGCGGCAACAGTAGTGGTGGAAATGAAATTGTGTTCATTTTCACAGCAGCAAGCCAATGAAATCAAAGCGAATCAAAACGAATTAACGTTGTTTTGTGTGCAAACGACAGACGGAATTGTTGAAGCAAATAGGGAGAGCGTGAGAGAGAGAGAGAGTGAGACTCGGTGCCATTCGCGGGAAACCTTGGAAAAGCGATGCCCCACAGTTGGGAAAAGACGGGCGAGCAGGGGAGGAAAGCGAAAGCATAAAAATTACGTTAGCCCCAAAAAGAGAATCTAAACGACACGTTGCCAGCATCGCAGGAAAATTACCATCCATGGCGATGGATGGACAACAATATTCTGGCGTCGACGACGGACGGATAAAAATAGACGAAGAGAGTCGCGTCGGGACGACGGGGCAATTGGGGAAGACAGCTCACGAGGGATCACAAAGGCAAAAGGGCCGAGGGAGACAGCGCACAGCGAGGAAACATCATCGAACGAGCTTCTAGGTGTCTGGAACCATCGCTGGGGCCAACTTTGGCAGCAAGAGGACCACAGGACTTCCAGGCCGAGCCAGCGTGACGCTCGTCAAGGATGATATTTTGCCAACTTTGCACCGATTTCAGCGCCACGCTTGTGTGCGTGGCACGATAATGGTCGCTGTTGTGGCGCGTCGCCCCAACCTAGTTCCACCCAAGGTTCGGAGGCGCTCGTCCTTGCAGCAGGCGTTCGGGAACGGCAAAGTGAGGCTTCAACGCTGTGCAACGCTGGCTTCGCTGGCTTCCTTCTCTGCAGTGTTCGAATAAATCTTGTCCTCGACTTTTCGACCCAGTAGGGAAGATGAATGGCCACCGGGGTGGTGGTGGTGGGTGGGGGGGTGCATGGGGTGTAGCAAGCGGTAATGTCACTGGCGGAAGTAATGAGATAAATTTTCTTCCCAACGCCGCCGCCCACCGGCACGACCCATCCCGTTCCCGCGCCGCGCCGCTCCATTATGCGCCGTTTCTCTTTTGTGGCGTGGATGCGCGCGCTGCCCTTCCTTTGGAGTCGCCACTACTGATGTCTTGACCTGCATGCCGCGTGTTCGAACCCGTTCCGAGAAGAATCGCTTTCGATGCGGTGCCAAAAAGGCAATGGATGCAGAGGTCGGAACATCGGCACACTCGCACAAGCACACAGACTCGGTTCGATGATGGGACGGTGGTGGTGTTATTTGTAAAAATTACGCCGGCACACGGACATAAACCCTCCCGGGCGCCTTGGAAAGGGGCGAGCGATTGGACCAAGAAGTTGCATAAACGAAACCGCCCCCCTTCTTGCTAAGGCGATCGTGAAGCTGGACGAACAGCAGTGTGCCAATGGTGCCATTGATTGCTAATATTTTCCGCTGTAAAAAATATGTATAACAGCTTACAACACTTGACAAACAGTGTAATAGTTGTGGTTAGAAAATTCGGCACTAGAAACCCAATCTTACCTAGACACTCGTCACGGAAGATATTTCTCTCATTGCAAATGTTCAAGCTTGTGCACAATCCAGAAAATGGTTGTGGGTCACATTTTGTAGAGTTGTTGTCTCCTTCATTGTGCTGCTTTGAATCGTCCTCAGTAGTTATGATCGAGCAGAAAGGATATTAATAGCAATAATTGATAAACTATTTCAAACTTGACGAAGAATTTGTGAAGCGGGAAACAAATGAATAGTTTAAAAAGAAATTCCGTGAACAAACTCCAGGAGATGGACAAACTACGGAGCCGCTTAAAGTTGAACCAGTTCGTTTCGCGAACAAAACAAAATGCCGGCGACTTCAATCTCAATATGGCGCTGGGTCGTGCTGGTTGTTGGTGACAGCAACGTATTGCAACACCGCTGCATCCTTTCGCGACCGGGGTGCCCACGGCTGGTCCGTCCCCATCCCCCACTACTACACTGCACGCAATGGTTGCTGCCATTTCCAGCGGTATGAAGGATTCTTGAACGGCTCCTTCCTGCCGTCCTCGTTCCGCGTCGCCGTGTAGAACAGTTGTCTGCTGTACCTAGAAGAAACGGGGTAGGAGTGGGCCCGCCTGTGGGGAATGAAGAGGGGCGGGGGTCAAATCAACGGTGATGGTGTCGGCGAGGTCGTGCGAGCCATTAATATAGATTAACGCCCAGAGGACCCTTGTTGTGGGCTGGTGCTGCTGTTGCTGTTGCACTCGTCGCCCTTACATTGTGTCGTCGTTGTTTTCGTTCCACCTCTCTTGCCAACATACAGGCGATACAGGTAATCTCCGGACGAAGGTGTGCAGCGGTGCGACGAAAACGGCACGCGAACCGTGTTTAGTGCACATCAGAGTAGCATTGGCCGCACTTACGCCGCCGGGTGCGTCAGCTACATTGAGGGGTTTGCTCTTTTACCTTCGCTGGTAATCACCTTAGTGACTTCGACGTTGCAGATCCGATGGAAGAAGCCGGACGGGGCGTGCAAGTGCATGGCCACGTCACTTAAGGTATATCTTTCTGTCTGTGATGAAAACGGAACACGGAAACGAAGTGTTTAATCTTTCGTTCAACCTGACAAAGGACTTTAATTTCGGAATCGTATTCTGTTTTTTTCCTCTTTAAAGGATTTCAAACACCTGTGGGTGTAGCTTGTTTTGCGTGAAATCTCCAATACAATTGCAGGATTAACGCATTCAACCATGAAAGCGTTCGTACGTCCTGGAAGGTGCGTTCATTCTTATAGCGAAGTGAAACATAAGCCGATTTAATTAATTAGTTATGTCTTAGCTATATGCCCTTTCGTGAGAAGAAAGTTCAACCGTAGGAAAAGTGCATTTCCATGGAAGTTGTGTGTACGTTTCAGGTGTTGTTGCATGCACTTATTCCCGCGGGGATTTCATTCTAATTCCTTCACGCTTAGATGCAAGCCAATTTATATGAAACGGTGCTTGAAGTCCTGTAGTGGAAATAATGCGTGAAATTGAGCATAAAGACGATGGCAGCGGTCGCCGTTTTTTCGAGAAATCACACGTCAAATTCTTATCGCCATGCTAATGTATTGCCCCGTGGGTTCTTATTGATGTTAATCCTCTTCTTGCACGTGGGATGTTTCCGGTCCGTAATTGAATTCAGCATCGACTTTGACCTGTACGTCGTGGCGCCGTGGGACATTCTACGCCTTCAGCCTTCAGATTCAGCTTCTCGTGGGCAATGTTTACCTCCAGTGCGAACGTCAATACTGTCACAAAATGCAAGAAACCGAATTCTCTGCCCTGGGCGGGGGATGAGTCTCTCCGCATTGTCGTGTTCATCCATTTGAACGATTTGTTCCGCTCGGTGATGCGTCATTGGAATGTTCACTTGAATTCAGAGGAAAACTTTTAACGTTAAATAAATAACCATCATCTTAAACGTAGATTCCGTGAAATCATTCGATTGAATGGCTCAACTTTGCACATTTCGAACGCACTTAGCCAGTAGTGGGGTGGTTTTATTGTAGCTTGTTCAGTATCGCTATTTGATGTTTCGCCTTCCTTTCTTTCTTTCCACCACCCCCGTTTCCAGATGTAAGCTATGGATACGTAGTTGATCAGCAGCCGATCGGGCGTGAGCTGTTCCGGCAGTTCTGCAAAGTGAAGCGGCCCCAGTATTCCCGGTACATCACGTTTCTCGATGACGCCACAAGGTAAGTTCAAAAGCATAACAAAACCCACTCGAAAGGGTGGAAAATCGGATTACTGTCATCCCAGTGGACAGCAGCTAATGTACCGGCAATCAATATGAGGCTTGATTATTGCTCTAACTAACTGTAATATTGTACATATTGAGTGCTTGTTTCGCTTGACTCCGGCATCAAAAGGCTTGAGTTAGAAAATGCAATAATAATCCTTCTTTATCGTTGGGTCAAAAGTTTACTTTCACTCTCTGTCGAACAAATTTATTGGCACAAAGAATACGGACGAATGAAGCCATGTTGGCAATAGAATAAAACAGATAGAAGTATGTATCCTACTTTCCCGTTTGCGACCGAAATGAACTCACACGGCTTCATTAAAGTATATAGAAATTATAGAGAAATGTCCCACCGGGGCCAAGCGAAAGTTTTTTCCGCTTCCGGCACGGCGACACCAACTCCCAAAGTGTTGTTTGGCAGACTTAGGTTTTGCTGACATCGACCATAAACTGGAAAGATTTGCCCAATTCTCCGTCCCCGGTGGTGCTCCGTTCACTGCTGTAGTACTACCATATCTTGAGAAAATGTGGCTTAATGGCAGTATCGTAAAATACCCCAGTCCTACGCGACCAGTCCTTCTCTTCCGCTCGTCGTAGGGCTCTCTGCGGCCGTAAAACCGATTGGGGGTCGCGGGGTGGCGCTTCTAAAGTTGCGCTCTATTACCTGCGGGGGTGAGGGGTTAGTTTCAGTGGAAGTGCAAGGAACCCACACGCTGGTGGTACGTTCATTGGCCGGAAACAGTGACAACCAAATCCATTTCGCCAGCTAATGCCTCTAGCCGTGGAGCCAGGAGTCATTTCAGCAGCAGCAATCGGGTGCAAATGAAATATGGGTGCCTTCGGTCACGTGTGGAGCTGTGCTGTTGGTGTGTTTGTTTTTAGAGGTTCTTGCATTGGCCTCATGTTAGGGATCATGTTCGAAAAAAACGGAAGGAAGAAAGGCATGTCCTGTGTGTTCCATGTGTGATGGTCGCTCATCGCTTTTCCGACCTGTTCCAGAAAATTTCTCGAATTGTGAAAAACCGCTGCCACGGGGTGGGAAGTTTCCAGCCACCCACTTCCTTCGCTGCTTTGTGCACGCAAATTTTGGTATGTAGAAGCGAAACGCGATTCTTAGATAAGCGTCTCCATGTTTGTTATCAAACATTTTTTTCCAATTAAAAAGATGCAGCAACGGGTCTGTAGCGTCCAGCACCGGAGGGATGTTCTATACAGGTTTTGCATGTCTCTGTATGTATGCGTGCAGGTGTCCTTTAAATTTTCCTCTCATCTTGAAACTTTCTAGATTCTGCTTTCCTTGACAAGGGTTCAAGCGATTTACAGGGGGCGCTAGGTTTTTTGGTAGGTGGGCTCCTCCCCCTCCCCCCTCCCATTCGTGCTCGAAGAAAATGTACAGCGTTTTCGATTTTTGGACGCGATATTCAAATGACGTTCGTTCGTTCAAGTATAATTGGAACTCAGGGCGCCGCCGTAAAACGGAAAGTGAAGCATTGAACGTCCTGGATGGTTATTTTAAAATTTATACCGTAACAGCCGCCATTATACGAGTTTCACCTATTCGACACAACGGTACATTGGGCTTTATTTTCTTTTCTGTTTTTTTTTGTCAGCGCCAGTGAAAAATGTTCATAATTTAATATTCAGATGAAATTGATTGGAACGTTGTTCGAATCGTTCCGAAGCTGGCGACAGCGAAGCCCAGTTTCCCAACATTTCACTTTCCATAAATTCCTGCTCCTGTGTGCCGTAAGCAACATTAGAAAAATTAATAAATCTGTACATCTGGCCGCGCGCCGTGGGGGAAGGAGAGAGTTCACTCCAGTGAAAGCGTCTGCTTCTGCTAAAGTCTGCCCAGAGAACCATATATTTATTCACTGGACCGCTTAGTCTTTTGATTCGCGTTTTTGCAATGGAGGATCGCCTTCGGAACTGAATTGAACGAGTATGAATACTACACGTTTTGCGAGCCGTTTAGTTGCTTGGAGCAACAACAGCGGGGCAAGTTTTCGTAAAATCATTTACCGCCACATCGCAAAGAGACAGAGAGACCGAGAGAGAGAGAGGAAGAGAAAATTGGGTCGTTCGTTTGTTCGAGGCGAACGGTATGAATTATGGTATTGGTTTTGCGTTGTTTTTGTGCCCGTTTGTGGCGGTCGGTCACTGCAAGCTCCTTGGGCCAGCAGTGAGTGTTCTTACTGGGGCGATTGTTTTTTAAATTTATTATCCTGAAAGAGGTCTCCGCCGTCCTGGGGGTGCTGCTGCTTCCTCCGGCACTATTCCGGTAAACCGGATTCCCCCCTGCCACGGGGGGCCGTGCCCGTCACACCGCCCGTCATGAAGCCCGGGGACACCGTGAAGCTTTTGTTTTTAATCACATTTCAACAATTGCTTCCCGTTCGCCTTCTCCTCATTGCTGCGCTTCTGGCAAATGGCGGCACGGTTCCGACTCTCAACTTTCGTACCAATTTAGTTTCCGGCCGGAGGGACACACTCCAGACTTCCGGGTGGTGTGTCCTACGTGGCCGGTTTCGAGTCCTGCGATTGTTCAAAAAGCGGGGAAAAGAAAAAAAACAAGGAAACCCAAATCGAGGTTAGTTTTGGGAAGCGAGTCAGCGTACACACGGGGCCACTGGATGCGCGCACTGGGAAGCTCGCAAAGTGGGGTCATAAATTTTCTTCCAGAGCCCGTGCCACGTGTGCGCACTCGGTGCACTTGATGGCAGCCGGGGCTGCCCCAACGAGTGCCACGCGACATGCCGAGCAGACATCGGAAAGCCTGCGCCATATACCTTTCAACGTGAATGCAATTTTGGCTGAGGCCACGCGGAAATGAAGTGTGCAGCGGGCAGGCAGCAGTAGGTAGGGCAACACTACTTGGTCTGATCTTCCGTGAACTTTGGTGCCGCCAGAGAAACCATTCCGGGCCCCGCACCGCCTAGCGGCGTGTTCGCCTCCTGTCGTTCGCTGTCGGTCGGCCTGACATCAAGTGCCACTGAGGCAGAAGTTTTCCTTCTTCCCGATGGAATTGTTTGAACTGGCAGCCACTTGGCATCATATTAAACTGCCATTACCACCGACCCTGTCCCGCGGGTGTGGGGAGGACCCTTCGTTCTAAGATGCCGCCTTCGGGAAAGGTCCTTCGCATCCATCCGCCACGTCAGGAACACAAGGGATGCAAATTCAGCTTGACAAGCCGGCGAAGAATGTTCGAAATTTGAAACATTAGCTCAAGGGCAGCGGAGAAACTTGAAAGACCTCCGGTGACTGTTTCGTCCCTTTCCTTCGGCACCGGCCGGGCCTCCGGATTCGATTGTGAAGATGAGTTTGCTCTAAAACGGAACACAGGGCATCCACGAGAGCGACGGGGCATGGTGGTGCGCGTGGAGGAAACTACATTAGCTTTCAGCTATCATGCCGGTGGGGTCGAGTGTGGCACGGCCGTCTTCTCTTGTCAGTACATCCTGCCGACAGGACATCTCGATGGAGTGCTTCGAAACGGTCGTTTAGTTCGTGAAAGCTGATTTACTTCTTCTCGAAAGAAGATCAATTTTCCACACAGCGGACATTATGTACACATCACCGTGATGCATCCGGTGGGCTCACTTTGACACGGGATAGTTTCAATATGACAGTCAGAATACATTAGTGATCC
Source organism: Anopheles plumbeus (assembly GCA_034621735.1). Lineage (NCBI taxonomy): Eukaryota > Metazoa > Arthropoda > Insecta > Diptera > Culicidae > Anopheles > Anopheles plumbeus. The sequence goes on from JAOEFI010000003.1 coordinate 40,444,455, forward strand.
TTGCTCTGTCGGAAACATTGAATACTATGCGAAACAAGGACATTCGGGAAACGGGTGAACACTTGTCACAAACGTTTTTGTAATCGTAGGCTTTAAAAAAAATGCATTTCATTCAAAAAAGAGAATTGACGGAGACGTATTCGAATTTCCCTTCATACTTATACTCTAATTCCGCCCTTCCTTCCGAACGTGTTCAGTAGTGTATTGACAGTATTGGTTTTCTTCCTTTTCCTCACCCTACAGGTATGAAATAGCGGCCGATGAGCACCGGGTCGACCTGGCGTACGAGGTCGTGAAGCGGTACCTGGGCCTGTGCACCGAGAGCCAGCGTGAGGACAGTGGCGGGGGCGGCGGCTGCGACAGTGACGGGGGGAAGTGCGACGACGACAGCGGCATCGGCGGCGACACCAAGAAGCTCAGCAACCACGACGACCCGGAGAAGAGCCTGACCGGTTCGAACTCGGTCACCATCACCAACACCATCAACGTCAGCGAGAAGGACGAGTTCGTGCTGGACGTGCTGAACGACGATATGGTGGGGCATGTGCGGAACAAACTATCCAGTAAGTCCGGGCGTGACGCGCGCATTGTCAGCACAAACGCTCGCCGCACACTAAGTGGCCATTTCCTCGCGACTTGCCCTTCTAATCGTCCCCATTGCAATTCCATCTTTCCCTTTTCCAGCCGGCAGCAGGGAGCTTTTCGACGCTTCCATTACGGCGGTCCGGGCCTTCCTGGCCGGGGAACCATTCCGGGAATTCGAGGCCTCGATGTACTTCCACAGGTACGTGTGCCGGGTTGTGCAATCGGTTGGTTCGGTGGACGGTGCAATGCAATTCGACCGAAAGGGGTGTCGGAATGCCGGCATTGCTGCTGCAACGTCTTCCACCGTGGGGATCATGTGCAGTCGAATGTAGTCCTCGCACACTGGGAAGAAACCCTAGCTGGTCCGAGAGGCTGTCAGGCGATGCGGCCATGTCCGCGTCTGTCTGTTGGTGATGTAATCCGTTCGCCCTTTTGCCCCATGAACGCCGGGCTGATGATGAGATTTGCATAGTTAAGAAGGAAGAACCGTAAACAGCGAATGCTCTGATCGGTAGCAGAGAGAGCTCGAACAGAGGCGAGAAGGTGATTAAATTCCACGGGTAGAAGGGGTTAGCAGCGGGCAAAGGCGTGCTAACGGCAAGTTCTGCGGAGCAAGCCCTGTGTATCGTCGGTGTGGTGCACGTGTTGACTTATCGAACGACGACCACCCGATAGCACCGGATATCTATTGACTTGTTTCCCGTGAACTCCCTGCTCAGGATACTCGGGAGCGACACGATCAGACAGAGGGCGAAGACAACATTACAACATTCCGGATTGTTGGAACGGCGTGCGAAGGCGAGCGGGTTTATGGAACGAAAAATCCTTTGCAGACGGTTCAGCCAGCGCACAGCAGGCAAAAGCTCCGGCTGGTGACGGTGAAACCGGAAAATAATCACATTCCTGGATGATGGAATCTTGCAAAAGTTTGTACAGCACTTTGATTAGGAGCGTTGACCCGCGCAGGGATTAGGATTAGGAAAGGATTCCAACTTGTTTTTCTCTTTTTCCCTAACGCTATAACAGTATGCTCTTCCCGCTGGTGGTAAAGGGTGTTCTTGGGAAACTATTTGTTTGATTGGCAGCGTGACATAAATTTTCACGACCTTTTAAATACAGAGATTTTATGCGGAACGTGCTCGTTTGGCGATGCGTGAACGTATCCGTGGACGGGCGAGTTAAACGAAAATCTCGCTGAGAAAATATTGATCGTTCCCCTGAAAACCATTCCCGTTGTGCAATCAAACAAATAAATCAAATAGATGACATGTGTAGGAGACGGAAAAGCTTACGCAACGGAACTTTCTACCACATTTTCTCACCTACACCGTCAAAAAACCCTTCCGATTGGGGTTCCTAGCAAAATTGTGGACTTCGTTCCCGGTGACCTTCACTTGCTGTGATTTTTATCGAAAGCCCTGCCACGAAGAAAGCGAATCCGTTTGAACTTTGCCTACGTAGCATCCTCGACGCCCTTCCATATTGCTTGGCGAGGACGTGAAATTGAGTTTTCCAATCAAAAAGCTTTGAAATTATATATTTTTGCTTTCCTTCCTTTTCTCGTGTAACAATAAACGCCGTTTTCTTTTTCTTGAGGGGTGTGTGTGTGTGTGTGTGTGTTTGCGTGCATGTTTCCATGGAAGCCAATTGCTTCTAGGACATGGCGCAGGACAAGGGGGGAAAACATGAAAAAAGGAGCGATATGCCAAGTGTGCTTGCCGTTTTATAGATTTTTACTGCGCTGACTACGAACGCTCTTCCCCGCCTCCCGAAGGGAAATGGTTTCAAATCGTGCCCCGCCTCCACCAGAAAACCGCCTCGTCAGGACAAAGGCGAAAGGCAAGCTATCCTGAAGAGGTTACGCTCTTCCTTCGCGTCAGCTGACACCGTCGCGGAGGTTTCGGTGTCATGGAGAGTCGCGTTGCGTACACCGTACGCCAGTACTCTCCTGCGTTCGAAATACACCTTCGGAAGTGATTGATGTGGTTTCGAATTCAATTTTGCCAGCTACCGTACCAGCACCACATTCGTGGCAGGTGTAGTGGTACGTCTGTTGAAGAGAGTGGCAAGACGTTTCTCGATGGGGCCAAGATTTCCTCTTATCATCCCGTGGAAGTCGACTAACGAAGAGAAATCGCGCTCGACTGGTCCATTTTTCATGACACATTACCTTGTCAGCTTAGAGTCGTGGTAGAAATAAACGACTGTATGTACAATAACGGACACACTGGATGCGTGCGAAAACCTTTTATTTTCTTCTTCGTTTTGATATGTTATCTATGTTAAATTATTGATAGTTGGTTGCTTAAGAATGGAAGCTAACATTTCACACTTTAAACATTGCATTTCATGCCTTTTCTTGATTTGCACATATCCTTAGCATCCTGACAAACTTTTACCAATGCCTTAAGCATTAACCAACCTAAGTTACGTTAAGCAACTCCACTGTTACTGCTGAGCAGGTCGATTCGGGATTGGACAATGAATTATTACTCGTTTCAAAGTGTGGAATGATACGAAAAGATTATGAAGACATATTTACGAGAAGAGCTTTACCAAACTTTACGCCAAAAAAAGGTTGAGGGATCTTAGGATTGAACTTTTGTTTCCAGAAGAATAGAAATAGATTATGTCCTTGCCATCCTTCATCTTGTTCCTCACTTCCCGGTTTTCGTCTGAGTGGAAATGAAAAAAAAAAATCATGAAACAAATGAAAATGGATGGACAACGCACAGCGCACTCGTCTTGAGCCTTGAGACAGGCAGCTCGTGATTGATTTATTTATGTGGAACAGGAAGCCACCACCTTGAGTCTCAAAGTTAGTATATCATATTCGCTTGGGCGTTGACACTCTATCGGAGTCAGGTTTCCGGAGAAGGATCCTCGCACATCCTGGAGGTGACATTTGATAGGGAAGATGCTAATGAACTGAAAAGTCTCGTCTTATTCTCCGCCAACTGCGGTTAACTTTCCTACAGGTGACGCGAATAGTGGTTGTGATGGACAACGGTGTGGTTGGTTTGATTTCACTTTTGGAATGATTAATGTTTAAGCATTTCAGAAGCGCTTTATCTGACGTGTGTGTGCGTTTGGGTAAATTGTAAACATTGCCAAGGAACTCAAGCCTGCGGATTCTTAATTTCTTGTGGACAGATTAAGTTAGACCTACTTTCGACGATGGTCCTTGCCTTGCGTCCAATTCCAGTTTCTTCTTTTTTGCCCAGCTACTGCGCTATCGAGAGAGTGACTTAATTGTGTTAACTGTCCCTTGCCAATGAGCCAATCTGCATCTCCGTGGCACATAGGAATGAATCTTTGCGAGAGTTCGCAACGCATGCTTGGTCGAACAAACGGAACGATTTAGAGCTCGGCCGTCGCCGGCTTCGGGATGTGGGGGGGGGGGGGGGGGGGGGGGC
>JAOEFI010000003.1:40453873-40465097 GCA_034621735.1 Anopheles plumbeus
GGGTTTTTTGCGGTAGAAACAAATAAAATGGGATTTTTACATCAAGGGGTGTGTTCCCTTTTGTTACGTAACAATGCCCAACGGTAGTACCATTAATTGTGCTCTAGTAACCGAGCTTTGGAAAAGGAAATGTTTAAATTGACCCAAACTCCATCCAAATTAGCGTTTCCCAGGATGAAAATGTATTCTTTTCGTTGTGGGTCCTTTTCAAGCATAAATTTATTTGGGGTTTGTGTAAAGAACTTGTTCGTGTCGTACAAATTCGCTTATCTGCATCAACAGGTGATTCGAAGTGTGTCGATGTCTATCGATATCATCGCACCGTGTATCGATCGCCGGTAGGCATGTAAAAATAACCGGCCTCGTATTTGGGGGTCGAACACTCGAAATCGGTTTTCCACAAACAAAGCACCGCCCGAATCGCGCACCTCGGAGCTTTTCTCGCTAATCCCCGGTTCCGCACTTTCCGGAGGCGTTTATTGTTGTTGGTGTATTTTCTCCATCCGGGTGCCACTTTTGTCCGCAACTGGGTAAGGGTATTGAAAATAGCCGCTCGAACAATGGGACCAAAAATACTTCGGTGTCTCCATGTTTTATTCTTATCCACCACGATCGAGGACTTTCGCCCTTCGAGTAAAAGCGAGAGTTCTACACTTCCCTGCCGAAGGGTTCCACAAAGGGACAGTCGTTTGTTTTTCTTCTATTCCGCTGCCCCGCTAGTTCCCGCCATTTATACGACTTAGGTAACCGGGGCGATACTTTACAAGACTTCGATGGAAACTTTCCTACATTTTATCGGATCGGACTCTAAAAGAAGCTTACGACGGTTCGGGTGGTGGAAAACTTTCGCGTGATTTCAATAGACTGTACGGCCACCTACCGCCACCGGGTGGATCGTACTTGTTTTGTATTTTCTGTTTGAGTTCGAGTTTCGGAAGGATGGTAGCACTTTGTCTCCCCGTACCACCGTGTGCTCGTACCAGCCTGTCAGGTTCCATTTCTTTGATGCTCCCGCAGAACAAATGGAATGTTGGGTGCATAAGAAGAAACAAAAACCGACACCTAACGAGAAATGGGTGCTTTTGGGTGGTCATAATTAATTCGAGGTTTGCCCGAAGGAATGTTGTTATTGTATTATCTTTATATGTTTTTATTTCAAGGACGACCACTGGAGTGAGTTTAACCGTATCGAATCTTTCTCTCTTTGATTTCTTCTCCTTACAGATACCTCCAGTGGAAATGGCTCGAGGCCCAGCCGGTTACTTACAAAACTTTCCGAATGTATCGCGTACTGGGAAAGGGTGGTTTCGGCGAAGTCTGCGCATGTCAGGTAGGTGCCATCGGAATGGACTTGTCGCTGACGAGGCCCTTTACCGTCCTCTATCATCCCCTTCCGCCCTCCATCAGTGCCCACCCCAAGGTGGCGGATGGGAGAAAAAAGATTTTCCAGTACATCCGAAGTTTTCCGCTAGAGCATCCGGCGGGGGTTGTAGGAGAATTAGAGGAAGAAAAAAAAGTCAGACATTACAGCACACACAACATCATCGTTTCCTTTTGAAAAAGGCTTTTGGCATGTTTTCAGCCCGCCCCCCGCTCCTTATCGCCGCCCCGCAAGAGATTTGCGAAACTGTACTGCGATAGAAGAGCGCTGGGAAATGGCCGGGTGGGGAACTTTATTTGCGTGGATCGTGTCGTGCACGAGAACACGAATATCCATCCATCTTTCTAAGCAGCATTTTCGGGAGCAATTTTTACATAATTCTGTTAAGTATGGTTCTGTAGGCGGTTCTGATCGTTCCTTCCCTGGTACGAGGTGGGGAGACGTTCTCTCGAGCTCCTTTTACTCCTAGCGCGGGGGTGGACTCAAAAATGGAAAGTCAATTTCATCTTGCGACTGAACTGCGGGCCTTTAAAAAGAATTTGTGGGTTGTCTATAGAAATGTGTCATGAATGAAAACGAAAGCTGTAGATGATAATAAGAACTCCTTTAGCATATTTCTATTGACACTTCCAAACTATCTCTTTCCAACGGTGCTTTGCACTGTAAGGGAAGAGAAATCGATCTTTTTTTTTGCGAATCGTGGAAATATCAACATAATTTTTATGGAACGATTTTTATGGATTTTCACACGATGCAAATGTGCTAGTAGGTCTTATGGACATAAATACACGCAACGGATATATTTGCTTTCAGTGGGAAAGACAACCTTCGGCCGTTTCATCTGCTTAGTTTTCACAACAATTCCACTCTCGAGCTGGTGGCAAGATGCGTCCCTGAACAATATGTCCTTCGCAGTACGGTTCGAACCGGAGCGCGGGGATCGTGGTAACACATTCGAAGCGAAATTGCTTCACCGAAGTGAGTCGTTAGATAAGAGAACATAATTATGGCGAAGTGAACGTGAACCTCCCAATTGAGCGTTTGTTGCAATTATGCGTCTTCTTCGCGCCGCCGTCTTAGTGCCGTATACTCGTTCTACGTACCCGCCAACCGAACCCAGCAACGTATCGATTTTCCTAAAGCTTTTCCCGGCGGGGCCCCTGGGAGGATCGCACAGTCGGAGTCCTGCGACGAGGGAAGAAATAAGGGAAAAGCCAACAGATTGAAAGAGCGCTCTCGGTGGACACATTTGTAAGGAATTTTCCAATCTTCCATCCACGTCCCTTAACTTAAGGGCGGAGCTGCCCGCCTGCTGCCCTGCATGCAGCCCTTGGGGGCAACGTTTCCATGGGCGAGATTAAAGTTAAGTAACGTTTCGCAATCACTCCCGTTCGTCCAGCCGCTGCGCGCGATGGTGGCTGGTGGGTGGTGTTTTCCCTACAGGCGAAGACGACCGGCAGTTTCGGCAGGGTCCGAAATCCGCACAGCTTTGCTCCGGGTGTTGTCGCGATGTTCGTTATGCATTTACAATATGCTTTCTTCTAATATTCCGCACTTTCCCACACGGCGGGACGGAGTCCGGATATTGGCACAACAAATAGAAGGCCGTGCTCGGGGACAGGAAGTTTCCGGTAGGATTTGGACTGTGTTTATTTTACGACCCATTTTAATGCTACCATTTTAAAATGCATCATCTGTTGCTGAGGCAGCCAAAGTACCATGTTTGGGAGTTTTAATACTGGGGCTTAGGAGGACAAAATGGTTTTTTGTTTATTGTTTGTTGGTTCCCTACGGATACGTTGGTACGCGGGATGTTGTTTTAAGGGAGTACGATAAAGTTGATTACATGTTGTAAATGATATGTATGTTGGAACTATTTTTTTTAAAGAACGATAATTGCACGTTCAGTAACAAGAATACATTTCTATGCTCTTTTCAGTATCAGATGTAGTTGTGCTCCGTCGATAGGAAACTTAACACAATCCTCTAAAGAAAATGACTGTTAAATATAAAAATTTACTAACAAACCTAAATGTCCTCCCAGCGGCAGGCGATTCCTTCCACTGTACATTCCGTTTGTCGAGGGAATGAATTTGTTAAAGAAAAAAGGAAAATACCAATCAAAACTGCGAAAGGCGAAATGGGGTGAAAGTTGGGAGGGGGGGGGGGGGGGGGCGGTTTATCCTGCGCGAAGTAGGGTGAGTACCGTGGCGCTGTTATTAATATTGATTAGGATCCTGGAGCAGCTTGCCATCGCGGAGCGTGTTGGTAAGTGTTGCCGGCAGCTGGGTGCTGTGGGTGCCACCGAAGAGTAACAGGAAGAGAAACAGTGAAAGAGTAAAGGAGCAAAAGAGAGAGAGAGAGAGAGAGGGTGAGAAAGAGACAATGAAAGAGGAAGCGACGGTGCAACAGCGTCTGCCTGCTGCACGCGGGTGGAATTCGAAAAGCAACCCTCCTGTTCCCGATCACACCCGCAACCGGTCGGCCTTCGGTGTGTGGAGCGAACGAACCGCCTTTTCCACGGGTTGGTTCTGGGAGCCGCCCTTTGGAGCCATTTTCCTTTGATTTGACCCCCCACCTAGGGGGCGGCGCACTGGAGGGAGGAGAGCCCCGCGAGCGATTCCGCTGTGTTAACGCTAGTGAAACGAACTGTGATAAGAACGGACGTTGAATTGCATGTAATTTATATGCAGGAAGGAAACTACAATCGGGATAAGGCGTGCCAGGAGGGACGCAAGACCGGAGGAGGCAGAGCGAAACGTGGAGAACACGTAGATGGCTGATTCTAACGGCCACCGTGGATTTACAACTTGACATGGAGAGGCTGAAGACGGAGGTGAGAGGACGGAAGGGTGAAACGGAGCAACGGAGGACCGATCGCATTAAGTGCCAGATTCTTAGCTGCTTCAATCTTGGCGCGATGCCTCGCAGGACCTGCTTGGTCGGTCCCGTCCCGTAGATCGCTGGAAATGCAACGCAAACTCAAGCGTATTTTCGCAACCGAAGTGTAACGAACGGCGAAAACCCCGGCATAAATATGGCATTTGGTTTATACGACACAGGAGGTACTTTCGTTGAATCTTCTGTCGCTTTCGCGTCGACTGTCCGTCCTTCCGCTGAAGCACACTGAAGGAGGGCAATGGGGCGCTAGCCGCGGGCGGGGACGGTCCGGCGGTCTGCTTCATGTTGTTTGTAATTCAAATTCAAATCGAGATGTTGCAAACGGAAACAAAGTGTCCCGATCGAGGATGGAATGGAAGGCACGGCGAGGCGGCAGGTCGGTTGTGTAGGATGGAGGAGACTAAATTGTGATCGACAAAAGGATATACGCCGCTGCTAGGACCGGAACTCGACGGCACGCCCGCCCCCGCAACGCAAACACACACACACACACACACACCCATACTTCGTCTGTTTCATCGTCGCGATTCCGTGTCATCCGAACGAATGGTGAACTGTATAAGCGCACGGTTAGCATTCTGATGAATTATTCATTTTCCTTCCGGTTGGAAGTAGGGAGGACGATTGCTCGATTCTGGAGTCTATCGCGGTGCGTGTGGCTGAAGCGGTTCCACCGGTTCTCTGCAAGGCCTCCCCCCCCCCCCCCCCCCCCACCGCCCCTGCTATATCCCTGTGGTCACGGTAATGGTATCACAGTTGACAGCGGGGTGATCACAAACAATCAGACTCATTTGTGTGGAAGCATTACTTTTGCACTCCTTTTATTCGCAAATACTATCGATGGCAGTTTTCAGATTGCATCCTTAGCCTTAGCATCCGAAGCTCCCACGGCAAATAAGAGACTTCACTTTAACTTCACGTTACTGCTCCGTTAATATATAGCCCTGTGGAAGGAAAAGCAATTTTTATTTTAACGATTCACTTTTCCTTTTTTTAATCTACTTCACGTTATTTGTTCATGTTCAGCAATGGTTCATAAAATGATGTTCCATGAATTCTCGCCACCTCAAAAGATGTAAATAACTCTAGAAAAACAAGGACAGTGACCCCTAGACAGTTCGGATGGTGTCATCCGTAATCCGTAATCCCAGCAATACTGTAAAAACGACTTCCAAATAATATTTCCAAGAACGCGGTATGTTCAGAATCAGAAAAGCAAATCGGAACAACAACATCGTCATTTTTCCTTGTGCATGGCTCAGTTGGCAGCTGATAGCACGATGAATTCGATCTATAACCCCCGGCGAGGCTGCGTGCGGAATTTATTGCCAACGCGTGCACTGATAACGCGTTTCTTCTGTTCGATTCCGATTTTTCACTCGTGTAGGTACGTGCCACCGGGAAGATGTACGCGTGCAAGAAGCTGGAAAAGAAGCGCATCAAGAAGCGAAAGGGCGAATCGATGGTGTTAATAGAGAAGCAGATCCTGCAGAAGATAAACTCCCGGTTCGTGGTGAACCTGGCGTACGCGTACGAAACAAAGGACGCGCTCTGCCTGGTGCTGACGATTATGAACGGTAAGCCGAGTGACATCTGTAGTACCAACTGTGCTTCATTTTTCTGCCGTCTTTTCTACATCAACAGGTGGCGATTTGAAGTTCCACATTTACAACATGGGAGGCGAACCGGGATTCGAGCTGACCCGGGCGCGATTCTACGCTGCGGAAGTGGTCTGCGGGCTAGAGCATTTACACCAGCAGGGAATCGTCTATCGGGACTGCAAGCCGGAAAACATCCTGCTCGACGATCACGGGCACGTGCGCATCTCCGATTTGGGGCTGGCCGTGGAAATCCCGGAAGGCGAGATGGTCAGGGGCAGGGTAGGCACCGTCGGTAGGTAGCAAGGGCAAGGGTGACCCGGATAGGAGTGAGCGACATTGTTACCGAGCATAACTGTTTTCTTCACCCCGCCTCTTAACTTGCAGGCTACATGGCGCCGGAAGTGATCGACAATGAAAAGTACGCGTTCTCGCCGGACTGGTTCAGCTTCGGCTGCCTGCTGTACGAGATGATCGAGGGCCAGGCACCGTTCCGGGCACGCAAGGAGAAGGTGAAGCGCGAGGAGGTCGACCGGCGGGTGAAGGAGGACCCGGAAAAGTATTCGCACAAGTTCAGTGACGACGCCAAATCGTTGTGCCAACAGCTGCTAGTGAAGGTGGTCAAGAGCCGGCTGGGGTGCCGCAATGGCCGCCAAGGGGCGCGCGAGGTGAAGTTGCACCCGTTCTTCAACAGTATTAACTGGAAACGGCTCGAGGCCGGATTGAATGATCCTCCGTTCGTGCCGGATGTGAGTATTTCCACCCGTTCGAGAACAACGGTCTGTGAAATGTCGGTGATATTTAATTGCCCACTTGCCACTTTTAGCCACACGCTGTTTATGCCAAAGACGTACTGGACATTGAACAATTCTCAACGGTGAAGGGCGTCAATCTGGACGCAACGGACGAAAATTTCTACACCAAGTTCAATACGGGCTCCGTGTCGATACCGTGGCAGGACGAGATGATCGAAACCGAGTGCTTCCGGGAGCTGAACGTGTTCGGCGTGAACGAGTGCCCGACGGCAGATTTGCTCATCAACGCACCGCCGGTGGTGGAGAAGCCGGGCTGCTTTCCGTTCCGGAGAAAAGTAAGTGCTGCCGAAGAGGACGTGCATCCGTTCCCTCGCCGGTGCAGATATTAACTTTTATCAATATGTTTTTTCTCACGCGCAGAAGAAACAGACGGCTCGTGAGAAACCGATACCGTTCAACGAGAAGCTGTTGTCCTCTAGTCAAACGACGGTCAGCTGTAGCCAGGCTCCTAACGAAAGTTGATAGATGTAATCGGGAGGCTTTCAGCACGGTACGTACTGAACAGTGGGACAGGACCTCCCACTGCCATCCGAGGGATGTTGGTTGCTAGGCGAAGCATTGTTGGTTTAGGAACGAACGAGGAGGATGAGAATAGTTATCAAATTTGGGAATTATAATCCAATTTGGCGAGTTGCAGCTCCCACAACCCACCACTGGTGGACTGCAGCAGTACTCCTCTCCACCCTGCTGGTGCTCGGTGCAAACGACGGGGCTCTACCTTAGTTCCTGCATTTCACAAGATGTACGAACATTAATACCTTTTTCGTCTAGAAGGAGGCTGGAGCAAATAATCACCGTCTTGCAATGCTACGATCTAGTGATCGTGGCTCAAATTTCCCAAGGCAATAGGAAACAGCTCGTAATATGTAATGCATCTCCCACATTACGGAATCACTAAATCATTCAACTCACAGTCAATGGTACACAATTATGCACACGAACATTTTCTCATACGCACGAATAGTAAATAATTGAAGCAAGAAATGAAGCAATTGCAGATTACGTATCTAGTGCTAGCAAGTGAAAATGGAGCAGAAGTGGAAAAAGAATCGTGCAAAATGTTCGAGATCTACAGACGAACTGCATTTTGGCTAGGTTTGGAATGAGAACGCAATATAGTTTGATAGTAGTAGCGTAGCGTAAAGAAGCAAACAAGATAATTGTTTCCTTGGACGAAGTATGTAAGGAATGATAATGTAATAAGTAATGTAGTATGAGTTTTAGCTGTGCGGTACTCGAAAAAACGGCTTTGAAGACTAGCGGCTTCTTGCTGATCTTACTCCTTGCTTGCAAACCATTTCGCATTTTATGCAATGCTTTTGTTTTGAATCTACGTTAGGTAGTAGAATGGCAATATCTTTTTTATACTTGCAAACAAACCAGACGTTGTTTGTCTGAAGCTATGAATTGGTTCGAATTCATCAACCGGTTTATGTTTTGTTGATTGATTCTTTTTTTGTTTTGTTTTGGAGTCTGATAAAATTACGACGAAAGTTGTACCTTTTACTCACTGGATGTTGGAATTAGTACTAAGAAAGGGACATTCTGCAGATGAAGGCCAAGGTTGGAAGTCATAATTTACATTGATATTAACTGCCACGGTGAAGCACATCAGTTTTTGATGATGTGTGTTATGGAATTAAATCTTGCCAAAGCTAGGACTCGTAACTAACAAAATTGATGCCCACCCGGTCCTTTACCATACCATGTAAGTGCGGTGTAAGAGAATTCAATTTTATTTTTATGTTATATTGACATCAACCGTCACATTAGGAAATAGGTGATGATACAAAGTACAATCTTCGTAGACGTCGCTCGTATCCTATCGTGGTTTTTTGCATTTCACAAGCAATGAATGCCTAAACTGAAGAATATCGAATACATTTGCGTGTTGTTTTGTTGGGTGAGACTGAGTTCTTTGTTTGTTTGCTCTTTTTTCCATTCAACTGCTCAGATAACTGTCGAACGTACGGTTCCCTCATTTCTTGGCGGAACTTATTCAATATGTTTAGTTTTTTTTTAAGTTCATTGACAACGATTTAGCAACTGCAAAGAGCGGTTACACATCCACATGGTAGAGGTACTTGAAGAGTACTTAAAACTCTTAATGTTCGAATAGTTGAAAATGCATCTTTTTAACAGATTTTCATACTCATGTACTAATCAATTATAAACTATAGAGTAGCCGTGGCTAGGAGATAGACGAGGGGAAATTCAATAACTATATCGCACATAATACCCATAATACACACAAAATGCACAGAGGGACGATTTCGGAGGGATTTATAAATTGATCGCATGACGTATGATATACCTATACAAGTTACCGGTACACACACACACACACACACACGGGCACGTGCGCGCGTTTGCAAATAGAACGCGAGCTAGGAAGGGACGCGGCAGAGCAAGATAAGCAATTAGGATTTTAGGATTTGGTTGTTGAAAATGTACGAGTGAAAGCAATCATTTACTAGGGCTGTTTTAGCTTTAATCAATGCACCGGAGGAGAATTGGTTAGCGTTTTACTGAATCTTTAAAGTATTGTGTTCAAAACATTGTATCGACGGGAGGGGGCACAACAAAGAGAGCGGGCTTCAAAGTGCTTTCCTTGGTATTTTGTTTTATACTGTATGCAACCGAATTTTGTTTAAGTTTTATATGAAAGCAAAAAAAAGTAAAATAAAGCAGTAATACTACTTTACACAGTTTGCAACGTTTGATTCAGCGATATGAAAACAACATGAAACAACATACTCTAAATACTAATTCTTTCACGTGCCAATGTAATGTTGGTGTACTATTAGTTGTTTTAGTTTTTATTGAGTATCAAATTTCTTGTGATTGATATGCGTTATAGTGCGTATGCAAAGATATTTAGCCTCCCGTTCAGTTGACCGACGTAGCGTAGGAAATGTAACTAAGAATCTTGTTCGACCCTTCTCCAACAAACAATTAGGAACAAAGTGTAACAAATCTTCAGAACGAGCAGTTCTTAACATGGCTAGAAATCTATAGCACCAAACCCCTCCACAGTTTTTATCGTCTTGTATATAGTAGGAAGTAACGATAGAGCAGAAAATGGATAAAGAATGAATTGTAGCAATGTTTTGAAAACCCCAAATCTTGGTGCAAAATATCCAATCGTGCAATCAGCGTTAGTGGCGGTTGTGCGAAAAGCGTTGCTGGCAATCCGGCATATGGAATGATTATTTGGCGAGGGAAAAACCGTCTTCTATGCTACGATGAGATAGACGTAATTATGATCTTGTATGTGTGTTTAATTATTTTGATTTCGACACATGATGAAGTACAAGAATCACGAAGAAATAAACATAAAATTTGGAAGCAATTTGAGAACTATCTCATGCAATGATGTAGAGGAACAGATTTTTCAACCCCGAATAAAACATACTGTCTGACGTAGCACGTAATTCGAGAAAATCAAAAGAGAACAGGATAGACACGGGGAAATGCAATATGTAGCAGCAAATTGAATTCGTGGTAATGATAGTTAGAGTGGGTAAATGGAGTAAACGCTTTTTAGTTTGCTTCAGCAAAACTGTTTGTTGCTCGATCCTGGTGGCGAATAGCATTTGGACGCGCGCGTTCAGTTTTTGAGGCGAAGAAACGAAGCACACACCAACAGCTCAGAATTCGTTACGAACAATATGAGGAAGGATACCTTTTGGTGCACCACCCGGTTGCATGGAAGATTTTTTTTTAGTAGAAGAAGCAGGAAAGAAATGTTTGCGTTATGCAACTTCACGTAAGGAAGGACATTTTTAGATGTTCCAACATTCTAAGGAAACCCCTATATAAAATAATGAATAAATAGAGAAATTAACAAAAACATATTCAATAAATGGTGATTCTATATGATGTGTGTTTTAATTTGATCTTTTTTATTTTTATGTTCTGTGAATAATTTATTTATAGTGAATATTGTTGATTTAACATTCCCCGGATAGTGGGGTGAAGAATGCATCATATAATCGTTCCATCCAGGATCGACAGGAACAAATAAGTTACTCGCCATAGCGTTACAAGGATGGCGGCTTATAACGGAAATACAGCCGCCGTTTAGACAAACCCCGGTTCGGAACCACTAACGGAAATGAAACCAAAAGCATGGCTGCCCAGTATAACACTTTTCAAAAACACGTGAAGGAATAAACCCGTTGTTAATTTTTTTGATTTTTGTTAAATATCTGTGACGGTAATTGATGTCTTTCCATCTCTTTTCAACGGCGTTAGTTGATACTTGAAAGGCAATCGAAATCCAGATCTTGATTGAATTGTAACTATTGTATTAAGTTGTCCAACGTCCAACATCATCATCCTGCGGTAAGAATCCGCACAACTTTTTTCTCAAACAAAATCCAATCCACTAACACCAACGAATGTAATCATCGATTGCAAATAATGTTTTCCCGCTTCCGCCGCGCCGGTAGAGAACACTGCCTGCCACAGAACCGCATGTGTTTATTATACAAAAACCGAAGCTCGGGGAAAAAAGAAACTGCCGT
>JAOEFI010000003.1:40465197-40491994 GCA_034621735.1 Anopheles plumbeus
GACACGTACCGCAGTCATCTGTTTTATTGATAAGCACTGGCGAAAGAGGCACCAGAGCAGAGAAGAAACACCGCAGCCGCCTATAGACCGCGAGACGGTGGAAGAAGAAATTTAATGAACGCGCTGAAATGGAGAAGAAAAATAACAGAAACAGACGCATGCCCTGGCCGGCGGCGAGGCGGCGATTCAACACGCCTCGGGACCATTAAGTCAATCGAATCGCACCCTCTATTCTCGTCGAATGCGAATGAATGAATCGCAATTGAAACAGATCGGATCATTTGTGTGTGTGTGTGTGTGTGTGTTCGGCAGTATGCGAAGGTGAAGCCGTGTATGGTGAAAAGAGAATTTTCTGCCGCAGGTTAAGAAGTGAATCCTGCGGCGACGAAGGATTTCGAACGCAATTGAGCATTTGTGCACGTCCGGATTTCCATGTACAAACCTATGCTGCATTTACTGATAGAATCAAATAGTATTGGTATCATCAACAGACCTTGAGGCAGGTTCCATTTTATGTTTTCATGCATATGCAAAGTGAGAAGTTTATCTTTCCGTAACTGAACCGACAACCTTAGTTATCCTCCAGTGTATTCGATTATGAGTTTCCAAAGGGAAGATTGAATGATCTTTGAATGTTAATTATTTTTGTTCATATCCTTTTTCTCATTCAGCTAATAAAAAAATAGAAGTTACAAAATAGTTGCGAAATGTAGCGAAGCAACATAAAAAACATTAATATTCATTAAAAAAAAGCATGGGATGCATCGTTAAACACGATTGCATTCCTTTAGAATTGGGAGCGAGCTGTTCTGGTCAAGGTCATACACAGACTGATGCTTCCACGGTTTATTGATTCCGCTGCACTGCCCTCTCTCTCTTTCTCTCGGGAAGAACATTTCCGCGGAACACTTCTCTGGCTGCACTCGATGGGAAGCATTATCATTTTGGGGTTTTTTTTAGACCTCAAGCAAACAGTAGCTAATCGCGGGGCGCCTTTTATTCGGCCGACTCTGCTGTTGCCGACAACGCAAACCGATAACCGCCGGGGCCCTCACCAACACACGCACCCGAACGGGGACACCCAGTTCCCACACACAGCGGCGAGCACGTGCGCGAATCCCAAGAGCCATATGATTGTGGCGTCGTCAGCATCGGAATCGGCTTAATTGCCGCGAAGCCGGCGGACGCAATCGATGACACAATTGTGTCACACTGGGAGATCATTTAGTATTTTCGGCGAGATGCCTGATGACCGCACTAGCCGACACTAGGAATTGGGCACTGACGCACGCATTGCACTGGAGGACGTGACGCGCGATCGTTCAGTAATCGCGCGATCGTTCTCGAGAGCAGTCCGGCCGCGTCCGCGAAGCAGCTGCCATCTGCAACCATGTCGGAGACGTCCGTTCGTACTGGAGGGGGAGTTACTCTACTGCTGCTGCTGCTGCTTTCGGCTGTGACACTCTCGTTCGTCGGAGTGGTGGACTCCAGCGTCGGCTCGTCAAATCGCACGTCGGCCCTGGAGGAAGCACGTCTGCAGCGGGAGAACCTCGTCCGGAAGTACCTGAAGCGGCTGAAGAAGGAAGACGGCGCGATCAAGCTGGTCGGTGGTCGGGGCGACTTTGAGGGTGAGTTCGGGGCGACGACGAGTGATCAACAACTCACAGTGGACCTCGTAGGGGGTCCTTTTCCAAAGGGTGGTCGCTTCCTTTCTCTCGTTTTTGTGGTACGCGGTTGTGGCCTTCTCACGTCCAGCCGTTGATGCAATAAGAACTCCATGGAAACAGTCAGCAAGTCAGCGGAGTAACTGAGTCACAACGTGAAGAAAAAAACATGCGATCGTGAACCTTTCACACGCTACCATGCGGCCCTAGCAAGAGTGATTCGCGAATCTTTAAGTCAGCTCCTAGTGTTACAATGTCGAGTCGGTCTGGAATTCGATCCGATGTAATGCTTTCTCCAGAGCAAAACAGAGTACTTTATGCGGGTTTTCCGCTTCCATGTAATGAGTTGTAATTTTGATTCTCTTTTCTTCAAACCACTTCAAATTTGGGGAACAAATTCGCTGCCAGAATGATTCTGGTGGATTCGAATAGTTGAACCGACGGTGTGAAAGGAGGTCACGTGCCGTGTAAGTTTTTGTATTGTCACTAAAGAACAGTTCACTGTTTTTAGAACACATTTTGTTGCAATTTCTTTTACTTGCGTGTTTCTGGTCATTATTTAAAATCTCCTATTTCTAACTTGCAATCATCGTTCATTGCAGTAGTCAAACAAGGGAAAAGAAAACGATCAATTTATTCCCATTGAACTGCGACGGATGCCACGGCTTTCTAGTTGAAAAGTTTCACATAGTTCCGAACTTTTCGATGGAAACCAATTGAACCATTGGAACCGTTGAAAAAGTGCCAATGTGTTTTGCAACACCACCACAAGTCTTGATGGCAGTGAACCTCCGGTCAGGGGCCGCCACTGCAGAACGTCATCCGTTTGACAGTGAAAAATGATACTCGAAATGGCGGCTTCCGTCGTACGTACCGCAGTGGCTTGGCGTTGGGGTTGGTCGGTTGGGAACCCTCGCATCGCTTTCCACGCGATGACGCGGGCGAAACCGCGCAATCGGAGCGAAAGCGAAAATCCGTGCTAATCCATTGCGGCAGCGGGCAGCGGGCTTTTCCCGGCCACCGGCCTTCGGTCGACTGCATGATGGGGCATAAATCTGTGCCCTCTGGATTTTTTTTTCATCCGTTCGGTGTTGTGAGGAACTTTCGTGCATACTTTTTTGCCATTCCAGGGAACGTGGAGATATTCCACGGCGGGAAGTGGGGTGCGGTCTGCGACGACGAGTGGGATCAGGCGGAGGCGGAGGTCGTCTGCCGGCAGCTCGGTTTCCCGGGGCACGTGAAGGCGACCCACAGCGGACACTTTGGGCGCGCCAAGCGCAAGTTCTGGATGGACAATGTGTACTGCGGCGGCAAGGAGCCGGAGCTGGGGGACTGCCACTTCGACGGCTGGGGTACGAGCGACTGCGAGGCGGCCGAGGCGGCCGGTGTGATCTGCAAGCGCCACGACGAGGACACGCCGACGACCGAAAAGAGCGTCCCGGTGGAGCTGAAGGTGCCGAAGGGGCGGCTGCGTCAGCGGTTGGAGTTGAGGCTCGTTGGAGGGCGCGTGGCGGACGAGGGCCGTGTGGAGGTTCGCCTGGTGGACGGGGAAGCCGGGACGGGTAGTTGGGGTAGCGTGTGCGGCGACGGGTGGGGTCTGCTGGAGGGAAACGTCGTCTGCCGGGAGCTGGGCCTAGGATACGCCAACAATGCCGTGCAGACGAACTTCTTCTCGGGTGCAGAGACGGAAGTGGCATCCGAGCAAGAGGTGTCGGTTCAAGAGGTGCCGGACCTGCTGCTCAGTGGAACCGAGTGCTACGGGAACGAGACGTCGCTGGCCGACTGCCTACACGACCCGATCGGGTGGCGGAGTACGCGCTGCAGCGAGAGCCACGGCCACGTGGCGGCGGTGACGTGCGTGACGCAGATGGCCGACCTGGCGTTCGACCACGTCGAGATGGAGCAGTCGCTGCACCTGGAGGACCGGCTGATGTACCTGCTGCAGTGCGCCATGGAGGAGAACTGCGTGGCGTCGCAGGCGTACGAGATCCAGCGCGAGAATCCCAACTGGCACCTGGAGACGCGCCGGCTGCTGAAGTTCACGGCGCGCGTGCTCAACACTGGCAACGCCGACTTCCGGCCGCACATCCCCAAGCACCTGTGGGAGTGGCACCTGTGCCACATGCACTACCACAGCATGGAGGTGTTCGCGACGTTCGACGTGATCGACGCGGGCGGGCGGCGCGTGGCCGAGGGCCACAAGGCGTCCTTCTGCCTCGAGGACAACCAGTGCCTGCCGGGCGTGGAGCCGCGGTTCGCGTGCGCCAACTACGGCGACCAGGGCATCTCGGTGAACTGCTCCGACATCTACCGGCACAACGTCGACTGCCAGTGGGTGGACATCAGCGAGCTGGACTTTGGCGAGTACACGATGAAGGTGGCCATCAACCCGGAGTTCAAGGTGCCGGAGATGCGCTTCGACAACAATGCCGCCACCTGCCGCCTGCTCTACACGCAAACGTACGCCCGCGTGTTCGACTGCAAGCTCGGACGTCCGTGAAGAACGTGAAGGGCCCTAGAGTGGAACCCCTGAAACGGGCGGCTCACTGGGTTCTGTAGGGCCATCAATCATCATCGAAATGACTCCCTCTCGTTTTGTCAACTATTGATATATGTTTGTGTAACGTCTAGCTCCGGGCAGTTAGGTCCGATAACCACGAATTCTATTCTTTTCTCCAATGTCAACCAACTCAAAGATGACATTTAGGTCGATGCGTTTCGAATTCAATATTTCTAAATTTACTTCCAATATTTGTTAGAGTAGGAGTATTGAATAGTTAGAGGGCTTTCCATTACATTTAACAAGTGTTTACTTACATAAGCTTAATGTTTCCAATTGGACGAAAATTCATTTTAACAATTGCAGTTAGATTTGTGTTCGAATTGTTCTGATAAGCAAATTGTTTATGGAAATTGTGAAAAAAAACTGCTATTGATGACCCCGAATGTTCCAATTCACGTCTAAAAAGAATCCATACTTCTTTATGAAACCAAACCGAAGGAAAAGTTTTACAGGGTCCAAATTATAATCTATTATATTTTATAAACAAAATCTATTGTAATGTATAACGTTTGGCCAAGTCGAAAGTGCGACTCAAGTCGAAGGCTTCTACTAAACGCTTCCTTTTAAAAACTGTGTTCAAGAGTTCGGTGGGTTAATCAATTGTAATAACATTTAAGCAAACATCGTCCCACTGCCAGACGTGTAATAAAAACGCGTTGAACTAAAAGCTCTTTTTTTTTTTTTGGTGGTGGGATTCGGTTCGGACTGGACAAAACGCAAATGGGTTTCAATTAAAAAACACACCACGCACACCAACACCACAGTGAAAGGTCGGCCAGGATACGAAATGACTAATTAGATATCGTGCAATCGTCACCGCGGGCCGCCATCTAATTAATATACCGCCGCCACTGTCGCCTTCCTCGGTGCGGTGTGCGTCCTTCGAGGGAGGTGGGAGGACATCTTGCCCGGTCACTTCCGAAACGTCGCCGCGATTGCAATCAAATGGTCGTAGCTAATGGCTTGCTTATGCAAGCTAATTGCCACCCTCCTGCTGGGGTTGCTGGGGTGCGCTGGCTAGATGGCGCGGCCCAGGTTCGATTGTTGCATGCGAACGAAATTACAGACGGGCGCAAACTCCTTCGGGCCGTCGGGTACGACTCCTGCGGCGGCTTCTATCTTCCGGCGGCTATCCTTCGTGTCACGGCCCCCGCGTGTCCACCCCTCGGATTCGTGTTGCATTCGTTGGCGTGCCGTTGGCAATCAATTAGGCGTCCATAAATCAAACATCCGACCCATCGATCAATGTGTTTTTCAAATTTTGTCCAATTAACGCCATCGCACTTTCGTCGGTGGCCATAAAAAAGGGGGATTATTTTGTTTGCTTTTTTGTTTGCCTTTCGACGCTGGTCAATTTGACATTCAAATTTGGCTATTTGTGGCCAGGTCTTGTGGGGAAAATATGATTCAATAACAACAATTGGCAATGGAAAGGGTTTAGTTATTTGTCTTTGGAATTTATTTGCTTAAATTATATTCAAATTTTCCAGCCCTCCGTCAAAGCAAGATAGAAAGGTGAAAGTAATAACTGTTTTGAGAGCTTCTGAAATGTTAACGACCCCCAATTAAAATATCTGAAAAATCTGTAAAAAGTGATAAACAAACAGTTCACTCGGAAAAATGTTTAGATTGTTTTGCCGTCCTCCGATACCCGATGTCTGCGGAAGGATAAACAGAAAGGAAAACAGAAAAGAGAGAGAAAGAGAGAGAGAGAGAGAGAGAGAAAGAGAGAGAAAGAGAAAAAAGCCGACTGTTTTACATCCGTCAACAAGCCGCGGAACAGGATCAAACCCGATGCGGCACCAGGCGGCTCCATTACGCGTGCACGTGCGCCGGTGTGAACTGATCTCATTCATACCGCGCGGCTCAGGGTCGCGAAATCAAGCCACGGCCGCGGGCAAGAGGAGTTAAAACGAGAAATCACATGTTTACTTTCCCCGTCACCCACCCCCGTCTCGGCCCCTTTTGTCTGCCCACTCGCGAAGATGGAGTCCATGGTGCGCTGCCGGAATCGGGAAGGTGAGATTTGTGAGAATTCGCCCGGAGCACGCTTCGTGCACTGTTGCACATGCAACCGTTTGTGGCGCAACACCCCGTGTCACGCGGGGTACGTAAACATCAATCACACTGGAAACCGTGGTCCACCCCAAGGGTCGGTGATAAGGGCCGGACACGGTTATGTTTTCGGCTCGTCGCCTTGCGAATACTATATGCGGTTTGAGCTACGCGAGCGGTATGTATGTTTGTATGGATACATACCCGTATGCGGTTCCGGTGCTCTCGGGGAACGAAGGGCGGCACGACGCGTGGCGGGCACACACTCGCCTGGCAGCAATTGGAAGTCATAATATAAACAACTGCGCGGGCTGCCGACACGCGCGGGATCCACTTCGGTGTTGTTATTGTTTGCACATGAAGCTGAGAGGGCCGCTGCTGAGAGACCCTCCTAATCCGCCGCCATGTGGGCGCGAATGGCAGAAAAATAAAGCGCCCCCCTTATAGCGGGTATGTTCGTGTGTGTGTGTGTGTGTGTGTGTTGATGTTGGGGGTAACACTTTGTGAGAGCTCGCGTTCTCGAGAAGAATGCGCTCCCGTGTGTTGCTCCACGAGAGCCCCGTCGGGTCAGCTCCAGCAGGCGGTGGGAAAAAACGAGAGAGAAATAAAGATAGAGAGTGAGATGGAGAGAAAGAGAGTGAGCGCGAGAAAAAAGCCGACAACACAAATGGCGCGCGCGGCTGCTCCCGGGGAGTTTTGTTTTTTTGTTGAACGCGAAACGGTAGTGTAGTAGACAACACGGCCAACGACGAGACGCTGGTCCGTCAGTTTCGCCGGAGTGGTCTTCGTGGGCGCCAGAGAGTTCGCACGATGTCGGTACGTGCCAAACGGCGGAAGGCGACGGTTTGCTGAAAAAAAAAAAAGAAAACAGAAGCAAAAAGAACGCAGGACAGGACCGCCGTTTGGCGTTTTGGGGTTGGATTGGTTCGAAAATTCGCCCTTTTCGTGTTTGTTTGTGCGATTGTGAGTGTGTTCCAGTTTGTGCGTATGTGATCGAAACCCTTCCAGAGGTGCTGCGAAACCCTTACATTTTGCTGCCCATTGCGAAGGGATGTCCCTTGCTCGTGCAGGAAGGGGAACTGCCCTTTTCGCCAACATACAATGTTCATTCGTTTGAATTCCCCGCATTTGTCTGTCCATGCGCGCGTGTTTTTTGGTATCCCCAAAAATTATGTCATCCAAACCCCCGGGGATTTCGGTGCCAGTGTCGTGCGTCCCGTGGAGCATCAGGGCTTACAAGTGTTGGCTCACTTGGTGGGTCACAAAGCAACGAACGTGAACCACCTCGCGTCATGTTCCGGAAATGCGCGCGTGGGTGACTTTAAATTATATCATATCATAATTACATAAAGTGTCTCGCGGGGCGAACTGATCCTCTCTCTCGCTAGTGGATTGGCGTCCTGCTGGGTTAGGATGCCCTCTCCCTCCCACCCCAGCTTAGGCTCAATCACCTTCCTCTCGCCCAAAAGGGATCGAGTGTGCTGGTGTCTTCGTTTTTCGACATTCGTTGACTGCCGTCGGCCCGTCCGGACTTCCGATAAGCGATAATAGTCGTCCGTCACTTCGGAATGTGTAGGTCCCAGAGTCGAGTGAATGAAAGAGACAAAGAGAGAGAGATAGAGAGAGAGAGAGAGAGAGAGAGAGAGAGAGGGAGAGAAAGTTGTTGGGTCACACCGAAACTATATATATGCTGCACACTATTGCCGAGTGAGTGAGTGGCCAAAGTGTGTGCGAGCAGGCTAAGGGATGAGGGGGCTGGCTGGGGTCGAAGGGCAGGGCAGGGACGGGTGGTAGCAGCGATAACGCGAAACGCGAGACGATGAGCTGCAAACGTAAACATTAGGTCGATTGGCAATCGGTGTGGCGTCGCGACGATCAAGTGCAAGGGTGAGAGAGTGAACGCAGAGAGAACAAACCCACGCGATGCAGGGATTGGTGGGGGAGGCAGCGAGAGAGAGAGAGAGAGAGAGAGATAGGGAAGCACGTAAAGCATAACAACGACAAACGGGGCTATCGGACACGAAGCACCCCGCCAACGTAAGCCGAAGATGACAAACGGGCATGCAGTCCAAAAGGGTCGCAAATTGTCGCAACTCCGTGCTGACTGACACTCTATGGATGTGTGTTCCGTTTACGGTCATGATGGACATGAACCAACCGATTGATTTGCGAACACATAACCCCCGGGAGTGACACACACACCCACATGAGCTGGGGATGAGCTGGTTAAGTTTCCCCCCGGCGGGAAAGCGGACACGTTTTTGTGCGGTTTGGTGGTGATTATGCGGCTTCAGCAGCAGCAGGAGAGTGTTTGTCTACGTGAAAGGTGCAATCGAGGCGAAACAATCAAACAACAAACCAACTGGTGTGACAACACGTACACGAACCGATCGAGGAGGTGTTTTAATGTCGGTTCGGTTCGGCCGTGCTTCGATTTGAACGATTGCCTCCAGTGATCTGTAAAACCTAATGAAAGGGTAACCGATGGCACTGCTTTAATGTATCTAACTCACTAAACAATAGACGAGCAGCTCTTGGTTGGGCTTAGAATGGGGCAGACATTTTTGTGTACTAAAGAAATTAAATATATTCCTGTAAGCCTCCATTTTGTGTCAATAGTTGATGCAGCTTGAAATGTTTCATTCCGGAAGTTCATTGATTTGTTTTCCTTGTTTGTTTGTTTTCTATATCCAAACAATATTAGAACTAATGTACGTATAGTGTGTTAAAATGGGTTGATATGATATTACTTAACACAAAACTCAAATAATCAATGAATTTTTGAATTAACCGAATGATCAGAATAAACTAGTCAAAACTGTCATAAAAATATCATACTATCGATCGTTTTAATTCGAAAGAGATCGAGTGAAACAATAACTTCTGTCAAATTCAACATATAAATACATTAAATGTATGAAAACAACATGTTAACATGTTACATCCTTTCTGCTCTGCTTTCGAGTACCCAAACGTGATCCTTTCAAAATTTGTCCAATAACGGCACCATTTAAAATTCACTGTGCAAATTCTACACTCTCGCCTTGCAGAACTCAGCGGAACTCAGCGTTAGCCCTTCGAACGCCGGAGCGAGCTTTTCCCCAGCTTTCCGCGACTCGAGTTCCAAGTCTGTTGATGAGGACACTCGCACATTCCTGGAGCACAGTTTTCCCGTTCTATAGTAGCTTCTACGGTGGAGAAAATTCTTCGTATTATCATAGTTCTTTGTTATCATCCGCGTTACTACGGCTACTCTCCAAGTCGTGGCGTTTCTCTCTCTCTCTCTCTCTATCTCTCTCTCTTTCTCTCATTCTCTCTCGCTCTTTCTCTCGTTAGTTTTTGCGTTATTGGAAGCCTTCCCTCTCGTGCAAGTTTCATACCCATCTATCTTTTCCTTTCTCTCTCTCGATCGCTCTCCTGATTTTCGGAGAAGCCGAGGGAAGAATTCGCGGGAACTGTTCCGACCGGGTGCTGGTAGCTCGGGCCACACTTGGGCTGACTTGGGACGGATTCTCCCGACAGCGCCAGGCCGGACCAGACTCGTGATAGCTTCCAATCGGAACGGTTGTGGTTTCGGCCGAGTTCCTCCTCCGTCGGTGGTGCTTGGACGAGCGAATGGCTGTCTGGGGGTTTCCCCCGTTCCTTGCAGCAGTGATTTGAGTTTGTTTTTCAAACATCGGTGTCTTTGTTTTCATCTCCCTCGGCCAGTGCGCGTCCGCGGGTTTGGTCGCTAGTTCGTCGTTCGGAAGGAGTTTTCCGCGGGCCCGAAAAACCGACGCGCTGACGGTGCAGTGTGTTCTGGCCGACCTGGCCGAGTGTGTCCCGTGACCGGGCGCGTGTGTGGGTGAACGCTCGCGAGAAGTGTCTAGGCGCCGCCGAACCGGGACCAAGCTGGGACTCCAGCATCTATTGAAATCCCCGGGAAAAAGGACGCTCAAGGTAAACCGCTCGCCGGCGGTGCGGTGAAGTGGAAATTCGATCGGTGTTTGCCTGTCCACAGTTGTTTGTGCCACGTGCTGATTCGATCGTGCAGTCTATTATTGGTGGATTGAGAAAATAAAAGAGAACCACGCGGTTTGCCCGTACTTCGCCGCACTGTGGAAATTGACGGGCTCAAGTTCGTCCCGTGTGCTTTCGTGAAAAGTGGACCCTAAGCCTCCGGGATAGGGCCCGGAAAGGTGATTACGCGAGCGTGAAACTCGTCGAAAAGTTCCGACTCCTCAAAAGTGAACCGGAAGCTGCAAAGGATTTGGCTGCACTGGCCACCGACGCCGGATGTGAGGAACAAAGACCGAAGCGCCCGACACTGTCTGAAGACATCGACGTCGCAGGTTTGTGCTCCAAGCTGAAACCAACATCCGGGGCCTGTTTGTTTTCGCGCCCTCGCCAACGCAAACATGGCAGGCTGGGTTGGGTGGGTGGGTTGGGGGCGGCAAAAATGATAAATTTTCACGCTCGAAAAATCATTTTCATCCGGCCGGCGGTGGCGGCGCTGCGTGGGAGTTCTTGCGTTTTCGTGTTTCCCCAACTCGGTCGGCAGATAATGGAAGAGGAAGAGCAGGATAAAAAAATTCTTCTCTCGGGTTTTCTTACACATCACTTTGCGTTTTCTGGCAACCAACCAATGAAACGTTCTCGCCGCCAAGGAACCTTCGACAGAGTCTATTTGACAATCGGCGACAAAAGGAAAAGTCATTTTCAGTTTAAACCCAGACACCGCCGGTTTTTCCTCGCCGCGTCGGCACCAAATGTACAGGGGACAGGGAACTTTTATTGCGAGTATGTTGATCTGGCAGCTATAAGCGCATTAAAGAGTTACATGAGATTTGTTTGAACTGTTAAGTGCTTAAAAACGATAAAACAATAACTTTTGCGGTTGAAAATTCGAGCTTTCTTCTTAATCATACAGTCGTGCAGATCCTTCTGTTTTCTACCAACAGGAAAGTTTTCGACATCTTCTTTTAAAAAAGCTTCGTTTACTTAAATCCTCCACATTTCAAAAGTGTAATTATAATAAAGAATTCCAATTTTCCATGGAAATTTTACTTTCCTCTCGAACAAATGTGACGACACATCATGTTGCATTTGAATACATCTAAAACGATGCCCGGCTTTAGTTTGCCGGTGGAGAGAAACGAAGGAGAAAATCGATGGCGCCACAAAACGTTCGATAGTGGTCTGTAGTTTGTTTTAAATTAGTTTTACATTCGCCCACTTCTGTCTTTTATGTCGGGCGCTGCCACACGGTGTGAACGCTACACGTGATCCAAGATAATTGCTACCAGCACGTGTGGGGACGCAATTGCTGGCGGAGGCGGTTTTATGATGTGCTTTGGTTTTCTTTCGGCCCCTTTGGGCGACCGGTGGCAACTATTTCTCTGTTCACTATATACCTTCGAGGTTGTCTTCAGTGTTCCAGCGGAAGAGGTAGGAAAAGGCAAAGGAAGAAACAACGGAGGTTTTCTGGCACCGGGCCGGTTGAAGTGTGCGTGCTGGCTTACTTCGCAATAAGGATGATATTCGTGCCCTATCGAGTGGTAGAAAACAAATATCTTCAAGTAAGCAATAAGCAGTTTTTGTAGAGCGTATTGCTTCTGAAATATATTTCTTGATGTCCACGATTCAATACACTTTTGTCGATAGAGGTTGTATTGCAATTCGTGAGAATTCGTTGAACTTCTCAACTCAAAGGGTTTTCTAAACATTTGGCAATATATTCGATTGATAGACGGATTAATGGTTTTATATAAGGGATACCTGTATAAATTTATGTAAAAATATGAATTCAAATATTATGATTACGACCAAAATATTTGATGAATAATTCGCCAATTATAACTAGTTGACTGAACTTGACCGTTTTGTTGATACTATCCCACAAATTAAACTAGTTAAAATCAATTACATTTTCTGCAAAATGTGTTTCCTCTAAAACTAATTTCAAAGTTTTCTCATTCTCAACTGACATTCCGTTAGTCCTTTTTACTTAGCTTCATGGACTCCACTTGACGTACCGCAACAAAACTCCGTCAACCCAAAATAAAGCCGCACAGCAAATGGACGAAATTCAATTTCTGTTGCTGCACAAAGTTTGGCCGAGGAGTTCAGCAGTCTAATCAGTGCACACATTTTGTGCATTCGCTACAGCTCGGCATATTAGTTGTGTCAGTTCCACCGTCTCTGGAGATGCTGTGTACTAGATTTGTGTTACTTCTCGAGTGGCAAACTTTCCCACACCAACTAGGGCCAGTTCTACACACATTGTGCTGGTGCTTCGATCGGGGCTGGCTCGAGCATGGTGTGATTAAAATCGTAAACTGCACCGGGGTTCGACGTGGAAAGGACGGGCAACCCAAAAAAAAGGGCAAGCTTTTGCGCCCACTCGTCGTTCGTCGTCGTGGCTGCTGCGTTGTCAAGGAGAAGAGTCCTCCGGTCCAGTAGCCCGAGTACGCTCCAGACTGACGCCGGCTTCCTAAAGGGTGCTTCGGGATGCAATAAAGATTAGCGTTAGTGTGTGTTGCCCCACACGACCAAAGGTACGGTGCCGGGTACAAGTGCCCACTCGATGTCGACTGCACATCGGAGCCACATGGTACCTTCGCTTTGGTCTCCCTTTTCCGTTCCCCAGCCCTTCCGCCCCTCTCTCCCAATTGAAGTGTGCGTGTGTGGTTTCGTGCATGCAGTTAATATACTTAGCATTCAAGTTCAATATGTGCGCTTGTTGAGTGTAACTTTGGGTCCGGCAAGAGGGCGAGGGAAGCGAAGGGGATGAATCGGAGCACGCGTGTATAACATAAGGATCCCCGGGAACGGGTGCGATACTTTTACTTTCTGCTCTGGCAACAAGGCCAGCTCACGCACAGGTGGTGAAAATGGTGCTCCAAAAACACACATACACACACACACACAAACAGCATCAAATAAAATTTTGAAGAAAAGAAAAGAACGAAAGAACGAAAAACGGAGCGCACACGCGAAGGTACTTTCAACATTGTTACAACACGCGGCCACGGTTGTCTCCGTTACGCGTTATAAAAATATAACAGATAAATAAAAAATAAAACAGCTCCACGATAACTGGCTTAGCACGGTCTCTGGGGTCTACCGTCGGGTAATGGGCTTTCGGCGACGGTGAAACCCACCCCAGGGGGGGAGTGGCTGGCAACAAGAACCGGCAGACAATTACAGCTGTGTTTGCTCGAAACCCGAAATCCATACTCTCCGTTTCGGCGGATTTTCCTTGAATTTGTGACACCACGCTGGGGGCGGGAAACGATGAGCGATTGCTGGGGAAATGTAGCCAGACGGGACGATGAAATGCGAAGAGATGAAAAGCAGCGCACTTAATACGTTTCGCATAATTGAGTACAGTGAGCACAAGAAATGGTCGAATTTTTTTTTGAGGATGGCTGGTATTGGAAGAGAAGAACATTAAAGCCGATAAAAAACGACCTTTGAGAATGCAGATGAGCAGCGCATTGTGATCAGCTGTACATACTGAGCTACCGCTAGGTTTAGGTCGTTTCATGTTATTATAATTTAAAATAATATTTGGAGTTTTTAAAACTATAATAATCATTGCGTAAATGTACGTTCCTAGTTTACGTTGAAGGTATCGCAGTGAATTAGAATCATAACACGATTGTGCCACCACCACCACGCAGACACGGTTGCTTTCATTACAGTAAAGCTAACCAAAATTTCCCGGATTTTCCACGAAGCACGGTGACGTCACATATTTTGGACACCCTAACGATATTCGAATGACCGACCAGGCGTCTCCATTGGCACTGGTTGGGGCAACCTTCCGGTTTTTGTCCGTGACAACCACGACGACACGCTACCCACCGCCGGTGGCCATTAAATCCATATTTTTCCTTATCGAGCGGCACCGGGCCTGGGCACACCGGGCACATTACGGCTATTATTCATGAGCGACTATGTAAGCTTGAAAGAATATCCCAACCCCCAAAAATGGCCCGGTGCGACGGTGTGTAATCTGGCGACCAGAAAAGCGGGCAAAACTTTACGCCAAACTGGGAAAAGGCCCACCTAGAGGATCAGTCGTACTCAGCCCCATCGCTCCCGTGCCGTGCCCGAGTTACCCCACCCTGAATCGATTTTAATCTGAACGCTTCGGCGTGCGGCCATTTGAAGGGAAAGCAATCAAACTCAGCGGCGGGGATTATCAAGGGATTTGGGTCCATAAATTCGAGAAATGCCAAATCGGGACCGGGAGCCGCAGATACTGGGGTCTGTCCGAATCCTGTCCTTCCCGCGTTGGCTACCGAAACGAACCGAACTGGGGACGATTAAGTTGAAGATGAGATACAAAAGTTTCCTAGAGGACGGAAGTGGTGTTTTGGAGAAACTTTCGGGTAAGGCATTAAACTTAGTTTCGAGACTGCGAGAAACCCTCGTCGAGCTGGGAAAAGCTGAAGATAGTTCTTTTCTTTTTGGTTTTGCTGATTGCTGATTGCCTCCACAGACAAATTCGGAGAAGCAAGTGCCACAAACTTGTCTTTATTATGTGATACATTTTATATGAGTGTGTTTCGCTGTGCTGTGAACATATTGCAAAGGTAACTGCATTTATATTATGTTGCGTCAGTATTTATTCAGTTGTGCATAGCGTGTGAATTATTATGTATGTTAAGATCGTTGTAAATTATTATATAATTCGTTATTATTATGTATTTTTTACACATACCAAAACAATCGAATACGAGGAGCAACTGAAAGAGAATATCAAATCAAAAAGGCAAACTCCTTGATAATTAAAACTAGTGGAGTTGGATTGATTTAAATAGACTTTTATCTTTAGCGTTTTTAAGCATACGCTGGAAAAAAGTGTTTTTAAAATATAACCACAGCTCCAGCCATTCATTGATTTACAATAACACCCGTAGCTGGTGATTTATCGCAAAGGTTGCTCTGATCTCGAGGTTGTCGCCATACCTCGAGCCTTACCTTAAGCTTAGCTATTTAACATCCCTGCTGAGCTGGCCGGCTTGGAACGATCATCATTTCAGCGGATCCTGAGGCGAAAAGCATACACAAAGGAGCATGAATCGGCGTGTTTTTCGGCGTGTTTGCATGCTGCTGCCATTTCTCTTCTGCCGAAGACAAAACGAATGTTGACGGACCCGGAAATGAAATTTGCCTTGATTGGTTATAAGCGAGAAGCGAATGGCAAGAGAGGGGGGAAGCAGGGGGAAAAGAGCGCGCAGCAAAAATAACGGAGCGAGTGGGCAGCGGCGGTAAATTCCTCTGTCCTCTGTCGGTACCAATGAATGAACGCCGGAAATAGAATGCCAAACTGTCTGACAGTTGTCATGGTGGCGCGTGCTTTTTTTTATAGTTATCTCTCGTTCCCTGTTTTGTTTCGCGGCGGAGAGAAAACCGCGCTGGGAAGAGCCGGAAGATGCCAAACCGTCGACGGCAGGCAACGGCATCTTGTCTTAGTTATGAATGATTCTGTTACGCAAATGGGAGACGATCCAATTTGCATATTTACAGTTTTGTGCAAGTTACGATCCAACCCAGAAGCTGGGGCCAGAGTTGGTGCACTAGCACGCTGGCGTAAGGAGGCGCCCACATAGGAAATTCACTTCCGAAAACTTAGACCTCAGCCCGAGCTGTCGAGGCAAATAAACTTTGTCTTCATTCCACTGCCGGTCGGACGGGTGGTGAAGCATCCTTTTTGGCCGGGCCGTAAAATGCGTAGAGTTGCGCCCGGGATTACTCGGAAAGTGAGCGGGAAGAAAAGCGGATGAAACTGAGGGGGCGGAATCCTTTTCTTGTGGGTGGCCGTGTAAAGTCGTACGAAGATCCAATTATCTCATCCTTCCCACCTTCGGTTTGATCCTTTTTGCGTGCGACCATATGTGTTCGTAACTTTTCTTCTTCGGCTCGGGTATTGCTTTCCGTTTGGACTGATCTGACAATCATTCACGGCCTCTCACGGAGGAAAGATTGGTTCGCGTTTCTTTCTTCTTTCCCGTCTCGGGGAAATCCCTCCCCACATCCTAACATCCCTAATCGAGCCGGCGAAGGTCGAGCCGCTTTGCCGCTTTCAACGTCGGCATGGAAATATGAAAAATGGATCACAGCCTGCAGCCGGTGGCGCATAAAGACAGTCTTTATTAGGGAGGAATTATCGATTGAGATGTAAGGTTTGCTCCTTTTTCTGCCGCGAACGAATATGCCATCGGATCCAATCAGGTGGATCGTACCTGTGCCGGCGCCAAATCTTGATAACTGGCCCTAATTGACTGGTTTCAATCAGTCGGGATACATAATACGGGCTTAGACAGGCAGGTTCGGAAGTTTTCTCCGCTGTCTCCGGTCTCGTTTCGCCAGGAAACGATGAGCAGCTCCGATGAAAGCTGGAGCTGGCGCACAGCTCATCACACTCGACTCGCGACCCACCCACCCCATACACCCCACGGAGGACACCAGCAGTAGCACCATTGTGGGTTAATGCAAACATTCCTTATCGTCCCCTACCGTGATGTGCACGGGAAGGGGGAAAGTTTTGACGGAAAAGCGAGAAGGAAGCGAACACGTCGGCGGCGGTGACACTTGATATGTTTATTTTCGCCCCGTTTCTGCAAGACGGCACAAACGCGATAGACAGACGCCAGAGACTTCCGGGGAATGGAATCAACTTGCCGGGAAACTTGGAACCACCATAACGTGGGCTCGTCTTTGTGTGTGTGTGTGTTTGGTGTTCCAACAGTGACCACAGGACCTGCCATGGCCCAGGGATCTCGTGGCCAGTGACTGCTTCACCTGGTTTGTGTGCTCCCGGTGTCAGTATGCGTGTAAATATAAACATCGTTACCGTCGGGAGCTAGCATGAAGATTGCATAAGGATAGACTGCGTGTAGCGTTTTCCTTGCAAACGACTGATCGCTGTGATGAGTCGTGGAAATCGGGTCACCTCAAATTTAGCGTTGAGCGAGAAGCAAACACCAAATCGCGAGGAAATCAGAGATCAATTTTCTGTGGTTTTTTAATGATCAGTTTTGAGGCAATGATGTCAAATGTAGACAGGTTTTCAAAAGGAAACCATATTGCAGGCTTATGGAAAATAAGAGCAATGGAATGGAAATGCAACACTGGCATGCATGCATATAAGGAACAGAATTTGTCTCAATTATGAACTTGAATAGAGTATGAACCAACAAGGAATCATTTGTATCACGAATACAGGTGTTTGTGGTGTTCATTCATGCATTCTCAATTTTCTCGGAAATCTGCAGAAGCTGTACATTGTTGCCTGCTTATCCTACCGAATTCCACCATGTTGCCACCGACATCATTCTGAACGCACGTTGAAATGGCGATGATGCTGGTACTGGAATACCGTTGTCGAACAATTTTGCTGCACGGTGCGCTCCTGCGTGCTTCCGTCCGTGTGAATTCCTTCATCGGCTGGCAGGATTCAGCCCGGAAAAGCCAGCAAGTGCGGCGCTGGCATCGTAGCAAGCCATCGAAGACAATTCAATTGTGCACGGCATGAATACAGGCGAACACTTTATGCAAAGAAGTTCGCCGTGTGGAATTGTGTTTTGCATGGTTGTTTTCCTTCTGGGGACTGATTCTTCTCTCTCTCTTTCTCTCTCTCTCTCTCTCTCTCTCTCTCTCTCTCTCTCTCTCTCTCTCTCTCTGAGGAGAAGAGCTTGGGGCATCAAAGTGGGTGGTGATGTAGAATGTTGTTATTGGAAATTCCTTTCATTTTCGAACGGTGTGAAGGCCGTGTTGAAAATTCCGGGAAATCACTTCTAGCCTGGTGGTTGACGAATGAGGCATATTGTGACAAAATGTCGTTTTGTAAATAAAGTATATATATGGAGTTTGTGATAACAGAAATCACTTTAGTAGTACCTTAACTTATGGGTAAACATTTAGAAAGATAAGAGATAGATGTAGTAGTTTTATTTTATTCCTCACCGGTGATTTGAATTCACTATTGGCCACGCAGGCACGGCGTTAACGTAGTGTTGGATCGATTCCAGAAAAGTGACCAGCCAGTGCTGCCAGCACCGGTAACAACTCACCGGTCGCCACTCGTCCGAAAACAGGTGAGCACTTTGACGACGGGACACTCGGGTCCGGGTGTTTGGGTGTCCGGGTGCACTTTCCGGAACGTGCCCTGCCAAAAGTCTATTTTTATCGCTCGCTCGTTCGCGCGTTCGTTAGGCCGCGAAAATCGGCACACTCAACGCATCGCGCAATCCGTCTTGTGGATGTCGTTAAAAAGTAGCGGCCGGGCCGGGCCTTTCCGGCTGGCCATTTCGAATCGAATCGTGCCTCGTGCGATAGGCAACCATATAATGCGTCGTGCGGTGAGGCCAATCGCATCCGTTCGCGGAATGTGTTTCCATTTGAAGTTCGCCCGGCAAGGTCACGGTTGCCAGGGGGCCGCAGCATTGCCGCATGACGGGTCTCACCAACCTTGTCAATGACGGTCAAATCAATGCTCGCGAAATGGCAGCCGATGAAGCAAGCTAGAAAATGCTGCACATATAAATAACTTTGGGTCCATTTTTGTGGTACCGCGATTCAATTTAATTAGTACCGAACTCGCCTGCTCAGTGGGCTGATGATTTAATTAACAAACATTCGATTCGGTTGCGTGTAAGAGAAGTGGCTCATTTCGTTTCGGTTGAAGAAATAATAACTTGCTTTTCATTTCAAGTGAAACTAAAATTGCGTTAACAAAACCTTTTTTTCTTTTTCGTAAATGTTGAATTAAAGCTAATTAAATATGAAAATTAAAGACATTAAATAGTATCTCTACTAAACCCACTATCTACCATGGAAAATAACATCCAAGTAAGGGAATGGGGCTGCTCTTATCATCATTACTCATTATTTCATTATCAATACTTTATGAACAGTGAACAATAACGTTTTTATCAAATATGTTTTTCGATACGGTGTAACAAAACGCTTTGAAAAACAATTAAAACTTTTCCTCCGTCAGTAAAGGCACCAGCATATGCGGGCGTTCCAGCTTCCTGTCCACAGATGTAGTAGTCTACATCGCTTTCGCCGCCATTTCAATTTGGTCTCCCCACAGTATCACCGCAGATGAGATGAGCATCATCGAAGGGATTCTCCGGAGACCCGGTGCTTTGTGGCACAGGATATTCCCACCGCATCCCTTTTTGCCACGGCTGGCAGTCAGCTTCTTAGCTTGCGGTAAACCCTCTCGAACAACATAAAGCAAAGTAAACCTCCTAAGCTACGGCACCATAAATTGTGCCTAAGTCGGGTGTAGCAGGATTACGGAAACAGATAAGAGGCTATCCTTTCATCCCGGGAGTGTGGTACACTTCGCTTTAGTTACACTTTCACGCTGCACAAAGTAGCCGTTGCACCGGCCCTGCAGGACGATGGCTGTTCGGGTTGGCTTGAGACCTCGAGCTCCGGAGGAGGAATGAAAGTTCATTAATATATATTAGTTAAGCCGGTTAAGAGTTTGTTGTCGTCCGTGGGAGACTCACAGAGGCTGAAGGTGGTTTCCTTATCGACTTCCTGTCACCTGCTGATGAAACAAAATCATTTCTGCAAGAATGAAACATTTAATTCAGTAGAACCTGCACTAAAGAGACGCGAAGAGACTCAAGATATTTTGTTGCTTATTCAAGTTTATCTTTTGTTCGTTTTTAGCGATTAAGAAAAATCAAACTGGAACCTAAACCGTTCGTTTGAGATACCTCCTCTTTTCAAAGGACATATTTATGATGGAATCAAGCTCATCGCTATCAAGGTTACCTAGAAATTCAAATATTTGAAAATCTTGAAATTATATAGCAGTAGAACTGAAAGCCAATATTAACGTTTTGGTAGGACTTAGTTGCCTTGAATTGAGACAGCTTCAATTTCATTACAAATAAAGTTAACAAATTACATATCATTGCAAATAAAACATACATTCTTTTAAATGCACTGCATATACAAGTTGTTATAGTTGTAAATTGAAAACCAGATAGTGAATGCACCACTGCGCATATATCTCAGGAAGTTCGGAGAAAACTGTATTTCAACTTTCCTAATTTTGCGTTATCAAAGTTATGGAGAAAAAAAACAAACATAAACGTTTCTTGAAACGATGAACTTCAATAAGATAATGCACATCATCTTCACTAAGTGTAGGTGCCCTTCGTTTCGCTATCATGGTGCAGATTTAACAGAGAGAGAGGAAGAGAGAGAGAGAGAGAGAGATAGCTAATAGTGTTTGCACAAAATCTAATCAAACCAACTGCTTGATCCGTAGAGCGCAGTAAAATTTCCGTTTTTCCACTGTCGCTGTTTTTTCGTTTGTTTCTTTTCGCTTGCCATCGTGACTCGTTCAGCTTGATGGCTTCCTCTCTTCCCACCAAAAGACAACTGCACTGCGGAACTTTGCCATCTCAGCACCAGTGGAGGGCAGTTTCCGATTCGCAAACGGCTCATTTTCATTTCGCCCTTTGAAGACCTCCATATGCACATTTGGCTCTTGCCTTGGGGGAGTTTCCAGCCGTCACTTCGTGACACTGCTAGTGTTTGCAAGAGTTCCGCTGGGAAAGCTCGGAAGGAGATAGACGGAACGAGAAGAAGAGCTACGTTGTCCAAAAGGGAAAAGGATACAGTGGGCCAGAGGGAGAGAGAGCGAATGGCTGAGAAAAGTAGGCTAATCGTTTCATCTTTCGTTGCATTGGAAACTCCTGTGCTTCGTAGTAACCTCTCCGGTGATTTCTTGAAGTGGCGGAACTGCTCTGTTTGCAGTGTAATGGCCTTATTTTAGTGTAAGTGCAGCCAGGATTGGCGGAGCGCATAGTGTTCTCCTGTTCCTGTCCTGAGCTGTACCGATTACAAGTAAGTGTAAGTGAAACCATTAATTAAGATTTTGGCGGATACCAACAAGTTATTTTTTGTAAGAAATATTTGAGAAAAGGATTGGTAAAGATCACAGATATGTTTTTTAAAATCGATAAGTTTCAATGATAATCTCGACACAAATGATTCAAAAATATATCCTTCCTGGGATTCATCTACAAATCTCCTTTCCTTCAATACAAAAAGGTTAGACACATGGAATTTACTTGTTTGCACATGGAAACATGTTGAATCTCAGTATAGATTTCCAAAATCGGTTGTTATAATTTTATTTTGAGTTCAATTTATTTTAAATTTTAAAACTGTCCTTCCATTCCACGCCACACTCACTGATCTCGGCTGCGCTGTTTGTTCGGAGTTTTCGCTGAAGTGTTATTTTTAGCCAAACCGAAAGCGGGCGCACACCGTCAATCACTTCCAATTTCCTGCCAAATGCGGGAAACCCTCTTTATCAGCGCAGGACTTTCCACGTGGCGCAAAGGGGGAGGAAAATGAAAAATCAGGAGAGTCGCGCCGAGCATGCATGTCTGGAAGGGGCGACAGGTGGGCGACGGGCGCCAGGATAAACTTCCTACGCGCTTCGGCGTACTTACCGGCTATTAATAGCACTTTCCCTAGGACACGGGCGCGTCTAGGGCATGTCGCTTCTTGACACCAGGTCCTCCATGGCGATGGCGCCCCGGTTCGACAGTTTCGCCGAGTCGATGCGTTCGTTGAAAGGGGGCAAAGCGGTCTGCTAGAGTAGTTTGAACCATAGCCATAGCCTTCAGGCAGCTCAGCTCCACCCCGTCCCGTCGGAAGCTCGAGTTGGCCTCGAAGAAACGAAAATAAAAACCCCAACCACAGCTTTGTGTGCAGGTCGCATCGTTGAAGCTCGCACATTGCAGGGCGAAGGGAAACTTTCGATGGCCAGAGAAGCGTATCGTTTTTCGTTCGGTAAGTTTTCCTGATGCTGGAAAGTTGCCAACGAGGAGGAGTGGGTGGTGACCTCCCCCGCTCCATCTCGCCATAAGCACGAAAGCACCTTTTCTTCACCGTTTCGGTTCGCGGTGATTGAGTTTTAAGCTTTAATGAGCACAATCTTTCTTCGATCGTCCGTGGCCCGTCTCCGATGGCGGGCCGCAAACCGCTTGCGCCAATGGAATATAATATTTCCACCGGGTTCCTTCGGGTGCATCGCGGAAATCTCGGGACAGGAAGACTAAGTTTCGCCCATATTCTGCACCTCACAGCGTCACTAACCGCTTCGACGGAATTACTCGCGCAGAGTTGAGTAGTAAATGGACGGGGTTTTTTGTTTGTTTTGTTTCTTCCACCCTGCTTTCTACGTAAACTACACGAATAAAGCCGGAAATGAGACGGTTTAACTTTTTGCCTCAAACTATGTTTATTACAATGAATAATAGGGTGCCCTTAATATGGGGGTCGAATTCCCAGAATTTTTCACCTGTTCGAGTGTCATTTTCTGGCGTTTCCAACGAGAGCTTGCGAATGTGTGGAACATTCAGTATAAGTGTGCTAGAAAATAAGTAAAGTAAAATATCAACAACTGCAGGAAAAACTTTAACAATTTCCAAACAACAAACCATCGTCAATCAACGTTTCATTTGTAGATTGGAAAACTTCTTGTTTGGCAGATTTATCAGAATGTTCCGGACACATACATCTCAAATCAGAACCACACCGCCAGTCACTTCCATTTTTACGTCAAATCCACAGACACGTAAAAAGAAAAGTAAAGATGAGTCCCAACGGTAACGAGAGCATTACTCTCATGTTGGAGCAGGATCCTCTACACACTAGAGTAAACAATTACTTACCGTTTAGGACCCTCTGCTATACCGAACAGTTAATGACTATGGGCACTTTCATATTTTCGGCCTGCAATACTGCAGATTACTGTTGGTTCAACACCGAAAGAAGCTTTTCACGGGTTTACAGAAATCGGCGTTATAGCTGTGCAGCGTTTTTTCAATCATGGCGTCTTCTTGTGTTTTCTTCCCAACGTATAAACCGTATCTAATGCGCCGAATTTGGCTTCTCTTTCATCTTTTCTCTCTCTCTCAGAAGACCGGAGGCAACACCCCGGGCAGCGTAATCTCCGGTGCTGCAGGCGAGGATTTGCTCCGGCGTCCTAATTGGTCTTAAAATACCATTTGATTACGTTAACGAGCGTCGGCGTCGGGAAGCAGGAAGGATATTTGGCCGACTGTGCCGGCTGTGTTAAAGTCTCAGGTGCTGAGTTCCTCAGCTGGTGAGTGGTCGGGAACCGTCTTGGTGTAGTAAGTGTGCGAACCGGAGAGGAAAGTGCTACTACGAAGCCGGGGATTAATTAATCTGCGTTCGCTCGTGCTACCGGTGACGACATGGTGCGCGTGGCGCAGTCCTTCCGGTCAGTCGATCGTCCACTGGAGCCTGTGCCGGCGGATGTGGGATTGTGTTGCGTCGCCGCTACCCAGTGAGTAAGAGGACGAAGTAGCGAGCGCGTTGTGCAGTAGTGCCGTGACCGGCTGCGGGCCCGGAAAACCATGGAGCAACCCGATTCCCCACCGGACGAGGAGTTGGAGCGGAGACACGAGAATGGGGCGCTGGTGGAAGGCAAGTCCGCCGCTCACTCGGCACTCACCGGGAACGGCTTCGGAGGGCACCCAGCCACCGGGGACATCGCATCCGCCACGACGGTGGTGACCGTGAGCAGCAATGGCGAGCAGCGGGCGGACACTAATGGCCCGACGGTTGGAGCGAACGGCGCGAACGACGAGAACGCTAATTGCGCCCTAATGAGGAGCAATTCCCGACCCTCGGCGGACGACGGCCACCTGCTGTCGCCGAACACGTCCCGGTCGAGCATGTCCCAGTCGCAGTCACCGACGCACCTGCACCTGTCCCCCGCGCATCGGTCGCACCGGGCCGACTCGACCGCCTGCTCGCAGGAGGAGCTGGACGAGATCGGTGTGTTCTTCGAGGAGCACTC
Source organism: Anopheles plumbeus (assembly GCA_034621735.1). Taxonomy (NCBI): domain Eukaryota; kingdom Metazoa; phylum Arthropoda; class Insecta; order Diptera; family Culicidae; genus Anopheles; species Anopheles plumbeus. The sequence continues at coordinate 40,489,346 of JAOEFI010000003.1, forward strand.
GGGCGCCATCGAGCGCTGGTTCCGCGAGCGCGCCCCGAACGACGTCATCAGCAAGCTGCAGTCAATTACCGCCGACACCTCGAAGTCGCCGCGGACGCCGCACCGGGCGTCCGTCACCTCGGACCTGTTCCAGCAGTGGCTGGCATCGTCTCCGGTGAAGGTAGGTCTGGTTACCCTCTTTCCAGAGGTGGTAACAATATCGCTTTTAGTGACTTTGCAAAGCTTCAGGCAAAATTAGGTCGTGGTTGGTCTTTCTCGTCCTGTTTGCAAGGAATTTGTAACGCATTTCTGTAGTAACGTAAAGGTTTTAATTGTCAAACCAGACTAAGCCCCTTTCGATGTGAGGTTCGTTCTCTCTATAGTGAAGTTTGATAGAACTGTGAATGTTGTTATACAGATTCTTTCTCAATGTTCTCTTCTCTGTCGTCTTGTTTTGTTATGGGTGGAAAATATAGTTTTTGATAATATGAGAAGACCGCAAGACTTTCTTGTGAAACGTTTTTTAAAAGACAACAACTGACAGTGTATCTGACTTTTCTTTGTTGTCTAATTGTTTGGCCTTATTCTCCAGCCAAGAATAAGTTCTAACGATGTTTTTTTAATGTGAGGAAACATTTATCAAAAGCCACAGAAAATCAGTTTGTAATGTTTCTAACACTGGGCCGTGGACAAAACTGTATTGGAAGAAACAGTAAAGAACATGTATGATACTCCATTATTCATTCAATATTCGGATGATAAAATACTTCCATTACTTCAAATAGCACGGCACTGTTCTTGTGAACTAATGCGCAACAAAACACAATGGATGTGAGGAAAACCCACCGAGTAACTATTTGTCTGATTTGTTAATGCTATCCTACGCAATAGCTTCCACGTGGCGTTTCATTTCATAGAGTGCCAATTTGTTTACAACAATCCTACTGGACACAATTGTCCCGCACCCGTGTTCCGTCCCTTTTGTGTGTCCCTCTTTGGAAAACACCTAGTTTAGGGTTTGGAATGGCTTACCTTACCTTACCTTCCCAGAAGGCTTTTTTCGGCCGCACTCACAGCATCCTCTGCGGATGGATCAAGTTCGCTCCGCTAGCCAGGACACATCAGCCGAGCCAATGCTACTAATGATAATTTATGGCCCGCACTGATGATGCCCGGGAATCATTATGCAGATTAATTGCATACATTTTGTCATGCTCAATGTCACGCCAGATCGGACGCCAGTGCGACCGAAGAGCCACGGGCGCAGGTGCTCCACGCGGACAACAATGCGGCTCTGGCTCGGTGGAAAGCTCGAACCCGCTTCATCAAGGAGCGGTTTAGTGTCCGGCGAATGAATGGCGCTTCTGCGGAAGTTGACTCACCGTGAAGGGGTTAATTATGGCAATTATTAACGGTACGGTGCGAGTGAGGATAATCGTAAAGTTTAATCGTCTAATTGGCCATAACGGAGCCTTCGGCGGGACGGAGCGACCGGTGGGTTCCAGGGCGACAAACGACTAAACTACAACTTCCACTAGATTGCCCGTAATTACAGGGATGGGTGTAATTTTTTTAAATTACTTTCCCCATTTGTTTCCACCTGAAAAGTGAGTTTCGGTAGAAATGAGTGACTATACTAAAAAATCAGGACGCAACCTAAACTAAAAATTATTTCGAAAACATAAACAGATTCATTGTGTGTGTCAAGCGTGTTATGCCAGTTTTAGATTGAATGCATAACGTGCATAATTGTAGAGAAAAAAATGATTATAATTAAAAAAATACCAAAAACCCGTTGGGTAGAATTTTGAGTTTACATCATGGAGGCGCCTGATGTTTCATTCTACTTTTGTGGAATTGTTTCAAATTTATCCTCCCTCGAATAATCGTGTAGTCGTTGGTTCACAATTACAGAAGGCTACTGGTATGTTTGAGTGCAAAAATATTGGATTTACTGTTGCGGTTGCTATGGCCTTTGCACGCCAATGTTCCGCATGTCGAGAAAACCCGATTTCCATCGGACGAACGGAAATACTGATTTTCCTGGCCACAAATTCTCGTTACACTTCCGACGGCAACGGTGTCCCTCGCAGCTGCCTTTCGTAGAAGGACATTTCTCCAGGCGTCACAAACGACGATTGAAATGTCCATCGTTCCATGCCCATGATACAATGTCCAGTTTATCTCGGTTCCACGAGTGGGATTCGCCGTCAGCTGTGAATGTTCCCAGTCCTGTCCGAACCGGTGTCCAGGCGACACCGTTGACGAAGGCTGTCCGATGCCGATGCCGGAAATATCTGTATCCTTATGGAAGCAATAGCAGCGGTACCGGAGGCGTTGGAAATGGGCGACTTGTTGAGCGAACGGTTTGATAGAGTTATACAAATCCTGACCGCCATGGGAAAGTAGGCGTTGGCGGAATGCACATCACTTCTGCATTCGAATGGAACGTCGTTTCGTCCGGATTTGACGGGATGGAAATGTAACCTTTGCTGATATTTAGATGTTCGATTTTTTTTGTTGGCTTTCGTTACCATTTTGATAACATATTGCATTAGTTTCCACATCCATCTATGTACAGATAAATAAAATGTCCTGCAGAGTGCACGTCATGTTTATTTCATTTGAAAGATAAGACATCCACATAAAGTTTGCATTCTTAAAGAAAAT